>CM059426.1:120551303-121151303 GCA_030390025.1 Squalus acanthias | reverse complement strand
GATGACATGTTGAAGGCTGCGAAGATTTTTAATGAACTTTTCACAAAAATGAGTGTTAAAAACACTTTTCCCACCTAAGTTTCGAATATGATTTTGGAAGAAACAAGCAAAAATCAATTTTCCCCTCTTCTAAACAAGTTTCAACCAGGTCTTGAAGTCCAAACACTTTTAAAGAGGCTCTGAAATGCTTAACATTTTAAAATTGAAATTTCTCTATTTGATTTTGAGCGATTGAGTAGCTTTACACAAACATGCAACCATGGTGTTGAGGGGGAGGATTTGTAGGAGTTACATATTACTTTTTATTGACTTTTTAAAAATATATCATTAAGATGTTTAGGAAGAGAACCAAAAAAGGGGGAAAAACACAAACCATTTTATTTTGTCTGTTCTATAGTCCTAACGAGTCTCAGGAATAATGTAAATATAGATTTCCTCTTAAACGTTTAGTGGAGTGTTAATAGAAGCAAGTTATGTAATGTTGCAGAAAAATTGTAGGAAGCTACTTTAGAGGAAACCACTATTTGTTTATTGAGAAAGACACAGGCAATACTTGATTAAACCAATGATGTACAATTTTGATTTGGTATAAAGGTTTGAAATAGGAGATTAAAAATTTAGAGTACAATGAAGTTTGTTTCCCACTATTTAATTGCGAATTACCAAAAAAAAAAAATAATTCAACACTTTTCGTGATAAGAGCAGGGATTAATATTGTGGAGAATGTTTGAGAGAAAAACATTAGAAGCGAAATTTGTAAATTAACATCTTTACGTCACCATATTAGTTAACATTTCCACATCAGTCTGATTGGTTCTCCTGTCCAAGAAGAAAGATGATTGTTTGTTTATTTCTGTTAAATCAAAGCTTTTCTTGCTTTCTGTTTTTAATTCAGTGACGTAAATTGTGTATGTGTTTCTCTGCACTTGTGAATAAGTGTTGCATTTCTGACATGTTACGTGGGGGGGGGGGTGCTGGTTCAAGAAGACAAGATTTATTCATGGAAGTGATTGAAGTTGAAAATACAGATACCTGCTTTTGTTCAATTCTTTTTTAACACTGTGAACTACAGCACTTTATATTTATTGGTTGTCTGGTTGCACTGTGATTAATATTCTAATTACTTATGTGGACGTACAGCACGTCAGTGCCATAGGAAAGCCGCTGCTCCTGCTGCTTGTGCAGCCATTGCTATAGTGACATGAGGGATGGGCTAATACGTTGAAATCTTTAAAATTAATACAAATTGCATGAATAGATATGCCTCTTTCAGCTCACCTTGGACTTTTGGATTGTTTGTTGCTGCAAAACCGTGTAACTGAGTGAAGTTTCTGAAGTGTTAATGCATTATTATGCAGTTCTTTTATATCCCAGTCATTTCTGACAAGTAATTTTTTTAAAATAGAGTTTGTACATGACGAACTAAAAGCTTTTAATTAATTCCACCGTAAACAAACTTGCAGAATGGGCATGTAAATGACAAATGAATTTCTATATAGATAAGTGTGAGGTGGTGCATTTTGGTAGGAGGAATAAGGAGGCGACCTACTCCTTGGAAAATAAGGGGTAAAAATTCACTTGGTTGCGCCACCCGTTAGCGCCTTAAGAGGGCGCTAATGGGGCGCAAAGCCGCTAACGCCCGGGCGCAGCGATGTTTGCGCCGCTCGAGAACTTAACTTGAGATTGTGCGGCGGCGCTAAAACTTACCGCTGCGACCACCTGCGCGCGCAGATTGTGACGTCATTCCATGGTGCAACGCCCTTGGGGCGCCCCGTAGCGGAAATTGAGTGGCGCCCCCTGCCTTACCGCCTGGCGCTTCCAACGACCAGAAGACTGGAACGCTATCAATCGCTGTGGGGCTGGGGGGGGCGCTATTTAAAGGGGGCCTCTTCCTGTCTTTTATTGTTGGTGGCATTTTTGAACTACACATTCTGAGAGAGAGAGGGAGAGACTTCTGGAGAGATTCAACGTTGTGTGAAGGAGTTTTGGGTACTGAGCAGCACTTTGCAGGTTCATTTTGATTTGCCATTCCTTGTATCGATTTAGCAGAGACCGTGGGAGCTGCACTCTGAGCTCTTTGCCTGGTGCTCTCCATTGTTCTTTCCAGCACATTTGATGTGCAAGTCTCTCCAGGCCGAGATTCAAGGCAGCAATGAACAGGATGTGGATGGAAAGCAAGATTAACCATCCCCTTTAAGAACTGGCCCGTGCCATTGTGTGTGTGTTCCATTGCTGACTGACATTACATGAGCTTCGCCAGCGCTCCGAGTTAGCGCCTCACTGCTCGGCCTTTGCGCCTTAAGAGAGGTGTGCAGCGCCTGATTTAGCGCTCCACTCACCTCCCGGGGCGGTAAAAGTGAAGTTTCCCGTCAGTGCCGATAATTAGCGCCAGGCGCTAATATTTGCGTCCGGACGATATTTGCGCCCCAAATGGGGCGCGACCTAATTTCTACCCCTAAGAGTCTAAATGGAGTAGAGGTGCAAAGGGATCTAGGGTGGTGGGGGTCTGGAACTCGCTGCCTGAAAGGGTGGTAGAGGCAGAAAGGCTCATCACATTTCAAAATTATTTGGATTTGCACTTGAAGTGCTGTAACCTACAAGACTACGGACCAAGAGCTGGAAAGTGGGATTAGGCTGGATAGCTCTTTTTCGGCTGGCCAAGACACAATGGATTGAATGGCCTCCTTCTATGCCATAAATTGTTATGATTCTATAAAGCACTGGGGTTCATTTCTAGAGGAATGGAATTCAAAAGCTAATGGCCACTTACACAAGATATCTGAGGGTTGGTTCAGCACAGTTGGGGGTGGGGGATAGACTTTTTTTTCTTTTGTACTGGTAAATAAATTCCTCTTTCCCCATTGGGCTTATCTTTCAAACAAATAAGGCCATAGTTGGGCTTTATTGTGGAGTGTGCATTGTGATTCTCTTTAGAAAGAAAGACTTACATTTATATAGCGCCTTTCACGACCACCGGATGTCTCTCAGCGCTTTACAGCCAATGCAGTACTTTTTGAAGTGTAAGTCACTGTTGTAATGTGGAAAACGTGGCAGCCAATTTGCGCACAGCAAGCTCCTACAAACAGCAATGTGATAATGACCAGATAATCTGTTTTTTTTTCTTTCATGGGATGTGGGCACTGCTGGCAAGGCCAGCATTTATTGCCCATCCCTAATTGCCCTTGAGAAGGTGGTGGTGAGCCGCCGCCTTGAACCGCTGCAGTCCGTGTGGTGAAGGTACTCCCACAGTGCTGTTAGGTAGGGAGTTTCAGTATTTTGACCCAGCGATGATGAAGGATCGGCGATATACTTCTAAGTCAGGATGGTATGTGACTTGGAGGGAAACTTGAAGGTGGTGGTGTTCCCATGCGCCTGCTGCCCGTGTCCTTCTAGGTGGAAGAGGTCACGGGTTTGGGAGGTGCTGCCGAAGAAGCCTTGGCGAGTTGCTGCAGTGCATCTTGTAGATGGTACACACTGCAGCCACGGTGCACCGGTGGTGGAGGGAGTGAATGTTTAAGGTGGTGGATGGGGTGCCAATTAAGCGGGCTGCTTTGTCCTGGATGGTGTCGAGCTTCTTGAGTATTGTTGGCGCTGCACTCATCCAGGCAAGTGGAGAGTATTCCATCACACTCCTTACTTGTGCCTTGTAGATGGTGGAAAGGGATAAATATTGGCCAGGACACCAGGGATAATTCCGCTGCTCTTCTTCGAAACAGTGCCTTGGGATCTTTTACGTCCACCTGAGAGAGCAGACGGGGCCTCGGTTTAACGTCTCATCTGAAAGACGGCACCTCCGACAGTGCAGCACTTCCTCAGTGCTGCACTGCAGTGTCAACCTAGATTTATGTGCTCAAGTCCCTGGAGTGGGACTTGAGCACCAAGCACAAGGGAACACCTTTCTGCTACTGATTTAAGTATTGTGGTGTTTTAAGGACCTGGTTTAACAGATGTTAACATATTCTAATTCAGTGCTGTTATCATGAACCTCAGTCATGAGCTCTAAGCTTGATGGATGCAACCAAACGTCAGTGTTCATCCCTAAAATATGCAATGCCAATACTTGGCCTCAGGCTTGCCTGAAAGGTGACCTTTGTGTAATTTGTGGATTTAATCTCTCTCTGCTTTTTGCTGCATATGTACATGATAAAGCCCAGGCCATGTTGTGACCATAGTGCTATCCTGGAGTAGTTTAGATCCTCTTGGATTCCAGGACTAAAGTGGAGCTGTAACAAGTATAAACAAAGCTTCAAAATGAAGAGAAAAAGAACATTTCCCAACACTGCCAGGTGCAAGAACATAAATCCCACTCATCTAGTGTTCAAATTTGGTATTTCAGATTATATGACTGCAAAAAGGAGTACATGGCATTGGTTCTTATCAACTCTGCAGATATATGCCATTATTTGTGTATATGATTGTCACAGATCCCATTAATTGTTGTATACTGAAGAAATGTCAGTGCAAAAGATTGGATAACTATCAACATGTAACCACAGAAGATATTTTGAATCACCACTCTGAAGCAGAGTAAGTTCATAGGCAACTTTTAAAAATTTGAACATTTTTCCTGTTAATTGTCAAATATTTGTATATAACTTTTAAATCAACGCGCAACCTTGCTTGTATGTTCAGAAGTACCTAGTTAAAATTCACTTGTAGATTCTGCAGACCACCCTGATATATGAACTTGTAGAAATCCCCTCACTTTTGCTCGCCCCCTCGCTCACTCTTTCTCTCTTGCAACCCTCCACTGCCTCTGATTTGTCATGCTGCTTGTCCAACATCCAGTATTAGATGAGCAGAATGTCCCCTAATTAAATATTGGGAAGACCAAAGCCATTGTCTTCTGTCCCCGCCACAAACTCCATTCCCATCCACTGACCCAATCTCTCTCCCTGACCACTATTTTAGGCTGAACCAGACCGTTCGCAACCTTGGTGTCCTATTTGACCCTGAGCTGAACTCTGACCGCATATCCCCTCCATCACCAAGACCGCCTACTCCACATCCGTAATATCACCTGTCTTCACCCCTGCCTCAGCCCAGCTGCTGCTGAAACCCTCATCCATGCTTTTGTTACCTTCAGACTCAACTATTCTAATGTTCTCTTGGCCAACCTCCCATCTTCCACCTCCATAAACTTGGGTTCATCCAAAAGTCTGCTGCCCATATCCTAACTTGCACCAAGTCCTGTTCATCATCCCTGTTCTTGCTGACCTACCTTAGCTCCCAGTCTCCGAACACCTCCATTTTAAAATTCTCATCCTTGTGTTCAAAACCCTCCATGGTCTCATCCCTCCTTGTGTCTGTAACCTCTTCCAGCCCTACAACCTTTCGAGAACTCTGCGTTCCTCCAACTCTGGCTTCTTGTCCATTACCCACTTCCTTAACCCTACCATTAATGGCCGTGCCTTCAGCCATCTAGGCCCCAGGCCCTGGAATTCCCTCCCTAAGCCCCTCTACCTCTCTCCTCCTTTAAGACCCTCTTTAAAACATTTTCTCTTTAACTAAGTTTTTGGTTATCTCTCCTAATGCAAGTTGTTGTTGAATAATGCACATTGAGCTGGTAGCCACCAAGGATGAATCCTGAGAGAACTTTTCTTTTTGCCAAGTCTGTTTTTAAAACCTGATATATGGTTATTTCAATTGCTGCAACTGCAGATTTTACTTTTTTTCTCGCCTTTTGTTTCAGTTACCCAGTCCTCGCAAAGCATTAAGATGGAGGTGGTATCGGCTGAGGTGAATAGCCTGCTTCCTGAGGAGATAATGGACACAACCATCATCGAAGATGACAGTATTGAGGCTGTCACGATAACATCAGAGCATGGGGATCCAGTTCCCATGGAAACTGAACTCGAGGAAATTGTAGATCCAGATGAAGGCAAGAACTCTCAGATTCTGTCGAGCATTGCAGACCACGTCACTGTGTTGACAAATAGTACTACTCCTCTTATTTTAAGTGACCCAAGTATAAAAATGGAAGTTAATACTGAGAGTGCATCAAAGACTACTGGTAAAATCGACCTCCCAAGCACAACTGCTGGAACACCTGTGACTTTGGCAGCAAATCAGATTGTCCTTAATCCAGTATCAGAACCCTCTGATTACCACATCTCCAGCCAAACTATTAAGTCGGAGCCAGTAGGACAACAGCTGGTAGTGACTACACTTGGAAAGTCCAGACAGTCTATCGTACTTTCATTGCCACCAAGTCAAGCAGCCCACCTTCAAGTCTCATCTCAATTACAAGCCATGGACCCACAGGTGCAGAAACAAATCAAGGTGGTTACTCTTGGTGGAAGAGTTGAGGGAAAGGCAGCAGCTGGAGTATCAAATGCGTTGGGTTCAGGGAACCCACTGCTAAATGCATCAGCTCAGACTACACAAAATCAGATGAAAACTGTGCAGGTAAGAGATGAAATGTTTCCAATTAAATTCAGTTACTGTACTGAAGCTTAATAGACTGCAAATCTGGTGAAGGTATTGAACACTTAATGACAGAACCGGAGGTGTCAACATAGGAAAAACCCTATCTATGTGACATTTTCATTAGTGAGCTGTGTACCTCGTGAAGTTGTTTTGCAGTACAGTTAGCTAAAAGTGACAAGCTGTGCCCATCAAGTGGGTATTGGGTCATGGCTAAGTGACATTAGAACATTGTCCTCTCTTTCAGGTTCTTTTCTCTGTCTTAATTTATCTCCCTTTCTCTTTCCTTCCCTTTTTCTCACCTCACAGCCTGCCTGACTCTGGGATGAGCTTTTAGTGCTTTAATAAAGGGCTTTCACTGCTGCTGTGAATGCTAGGTTCGTTGCCTCTGTTGCTTTCTCTTATTCCCTAGCGAGAGAAATGCTGAATGCAGATCACAAGATATTGCAGATGAGGGAGGGCATTTAGTTCAACTTAATTCATTCATTCCTGAGTCAGAAAGTCGCGTGTTCAAGTCTCACTCCAGAGACTTGAGCACAAAAATGTAGGCTGACACTGTCAGAGGCGCCGTCTTTCGGATGATATGTTAAACCGAGGCCCTGTTTGCACTCTCAGGTGGACGTAAAAGATCCCAAGGCACTATTTCAAAGAAGAGCAGGGGAGTTATCCCCGGTGTCCTGGCCAATACTTATCCCTCAATCAACATCACTAAAAACAGATTATCTGGTCATTATCACATTGCTGTTTGTGAGAGCTTGCTGTGTGCAAATTGACTGCCGCGTTTCCTACTTTACAGCAGTGGCTACACTTCAAAAGTAGTTCATTGGTTGTAAAGCACTTTGGGATGTCCTGAGGTTGTGAAAGGTGCTATATAAATGTAAGTCTTTTCTTTTATTGCTGCTTCTAGTTGTTTCTTATGATTCCAGTGTCTTTGTCTCCACTACTTTATCCAGAAATCAATTCCAAGTGAATACTCATTGTATGAAGAAAACCCTCCTGATATCTGTCCTAAAGTTAGCTTTTACTAGAATTTGTATCCCTTTGTCCTACTGCCACTACTTAATTTAAAGTAGTATTCTAGATTAATCTTTTCCATACTATTTATCTTTTATATAGCTCTATAAGATCGCGTCTCCAATATCTCCTTTCTAGGCTTAAAAACCCAGGTCTCTCCAATATTTCCTCAGACACCTGACGAGGGATCAGCCTTGTGGCTCTTCTCGGCAATGCTTTTGGCATCTCAATATCTCGTTGCTCAGCAACCAGAACTGGACACAGTACTCGAGGTGTGGTCTGACTGGAGCACTGTGTGCAGTTTGATCAAGATTTCCTCTGTTTTGGCTGTGTAGTTCATTCAGCTATTGGCTTTGTTGATTGCTGCTATACATGTTGAGCATTGAGTCTTTTAAAACTCTTAGGTTTCTTTAAACTTCATCCTTGGCTATTTCAAAACCATTCATGAAGTATTTATGTTGCCCATTTTTCCTTTTATGTACAATACTTTATATTTGTCTGCATTAATTTTTATCTGCCATTGTTCAGCTGATGTACATGTTTTGGTTAGCTCATTCTATAGTCTCTGGTCTGCCTCATTCCACAACCCCTCCTTGTTTGATGTTTGAAAATTTAACCAATTTGCATTGAGTTTCAAAATACTAGTCACTGTAAATTTGAAGAGTAGTGGTCCAAGCACTGAGCCCTGGCAGCCCACTCAGAACTTCCTCACCACCCTGACATCACCTCTCCAGCCGGTTTCTTATCCGTAACCACCGCTTTAAGTTTAATTAGTAATCTTTCACGTGGAACTTCATCAAATACATTTTGGAAGCCTAAGTGTGCAATGTCAAGGAGTTTGGTGTAGGCGACTTGGGTTATCACTTCCTCAAAGAAATCAAGGAAGTTGATCAGGTAGGATCTTCCATATCTAAACCTGTGTTAACTACTGTTTATTTACTAGGTGATTATTGTACAGATATTCCTCAAGTCTACTGCTGATCAATTCCATTAATTTACATGGAATCGAAGTAAAACTAATGGCTCTGTAGTTGCCTGACTCTGTTTTGTCACCGATTTTAAATGTGGGCACCACGTTGGCCTGTTTGAAATCTATTTGTATTTCCCCAGCGTCCATAATTATCAGTGCCTCGCAAATCTCCTCACTAGTCTCTCTCAACCTTCTGGGATAAATACCAGCTAACCCTAAGGATTTACTTGTTATAAGACCTAGAACAATACATCATGGAACCAACCAGGGAACAGGCTATTTTAGATCTCGTATTGTGTAATGAGACGGGGTTAATTAGTAATCTCATAGTAAAGGATCCTCTGGGGAAGAGTGATCATAATGTGATAAACTTTCACGTTGAGTTTGAGAGTGAAATACTTCAGTCTGAAACGAGAGTCTTAAACTTAAATAAAGCCAATTACATAGTTATGAGGGGCGAGTTGGCTAAGATAGATTGGGAAATTAGATTAAAAGGTATGATGGTAGATAAGCAGTGGTAAACATTTAAATAAATAGTCCAAATTTCTCAACGAATATACATTCCATTGAGAAATAAAAATTTCACGGGAAAAGTGATCCATCCGTGGCTAACTAAAGAAGTTAAGAATAGTATTAGATTAAAAGAAGAGGCTTATAATGTTGCGAAGAATAGTAGTAAGCCTGAGGATTGGGTGACCTTTAGAAACCAGCAAAGGATGACCAAAAAATTGATAAAAAGGGAGAAAATAGAATGAGAGTAAACTAGCAAGAAATATAAAACAGATTGTAAGAGCTTCTACAAGTATGTAAAAAGGAAGAGAGTAGCAAAAGTAAACATTCGTACCTTAGAGGCTGAGACAGGTGAAATTATAATGGGGAATAAGGCAATGGCAGAGACTTTAAACAAATATTTTGTATCTGTCTACACAGCAGAAGACACAAAAAGCATACCAAAAATATTGGGGAACCAAGGGGCTAATGAGAGTGAGGAACTTTAAAGTAATTAAGATCAGTAGAGAAAAAAGCACTTGAGAAACTAATGGGACTAAAAGCTGACAAATTCCCATGACCTGATGGTTTACATCCTTGGGTTCTAAAAGAGGTGGCTGCAGAGATAATAGATGCATTGGTTGTGATCTTCCATAATTCCCTAGATTCTAGAATGGTCCCTGCGGATTAGAAGGTAGTAAATGTAACCTCGCTATTCAAGAAAGGAGGGAGAGAAAACGGGGAACTACAGGCCAGTTAGCCTGACATCTGTCGTCTGGAAAATGCTGGAATCCATTATTAAGGAAGTGGTAACAGGGCGCTTAGAAAATCATATGATTAGGCAGAGTCAACATGGTTCTATGAAAGGGAAATCGTATTTGACAAATTTATTAGAGTTTTTTGAGGTTGTAACTAGCAGAGTAGATAAAGTGGAACCAGTAGATATAGTATATTTGGATTTCCAAAAGGCATTTGATAAGGTGCCCCATAAAAGGTTGCTACACAAGATAAGGGCTCATGGGGTTGGGGGTAATATATTAGCATGGATAGAGGATTGGTTAACGGACAGAAAACAGAGAGTAGGAATAAACGGGTCATTTTCTGGTTGGCAGGCTGTAACTAGTGGGGTGCCGCAAGGATCAGTGCTTGGGCCTCAGCTATTTACAATCTATATTAATGACTTGGATGAAGGGACTGAGTGCAATATATCCAAGTTTACTGACGATGCAAAGCTAGGTGGGAAAGTAAGATGTGAGGAGAACACAGAGCCTGCAAAGTGATATAGACAGGTTAAGTGAGTGGGCAATAAGGTGGCAGATGGAGTATAATGTGGGGAAATGTGAGGTTATTCACTTTGGTAGGAAGAATAGAAAAACAGAATATTTTTAAAATGTTGGTCAATACAATATTAAATGTTGGTGTTCAGAGAGATTTAGGTGTCCTCGTACAGGAAACACAGAGTTAGCATGCAGGTACAGTAAGCAATTAGGAAGGCAAATGGCATGTTGGCCTTTATTGCAAGGGGGTTGGAGTATAAGAGTAATGAAGTCTTGCTACAATTGTACAGGGCTTTGGTGAGACCACACCTGGAGTACTGAGCACAGTTTTTGTCTCCATCTGAGAAAGGACATACATGCCTTAGAGGCGGTGGAACGAAGGTTCACTGGATAGATCCCTGGTATGAGAGGGTTGTCCTATGAGGAGAGATTGGACCTATATTCTCTGGAGTTTAGAAGAATGAGAGGTGATCTCATTGAAACACACAAGATTCTGAGGGGAATTGACAGGGTAGATGCTGAGAGGTTGTTTCCCCTGGTGGAGAGTCTAGAACTAGGGGGCATAGTCTCCGGATAAGGGGTCGGCCATTTAAGACTGAGATGAGGATGAATTTCTTCACTGAGCTTTGTGAATCTTTGGAATTCTCTACCTGAAAGGGTGGTGGATGCTGAGTCGTTGAGTATATTCAAGGCTGAGATCGATGGATTTTTGTACTCTTGGGGAATCAAGGGATATGGGGATTGGGCGGGAAAGTGGAGTTGAGGTCGAAGATCAGCCATGATTTTATTGAATGGTGGGAGCAGGCTCGAAGGGCCGTATGGCCTACTCCTGCTCCAAATTCTTTTGTTCTTTAATCATGTAGTATTTTCATCTCATTTACATTGAAGTTTTGAGTTATACCTTGGTACTCTTTTTTGGGTTGTGGTGGGGGAGGGCATGGTGTGCATGCGTTATCTTTTGACTACTTTTTTGGAGATGGGGAGGAGTGAAGCCACGAGTGATTTTAAACACAAGAATGGGAATTTTAAGTTGGCAGCGTTGGCAACTGGGAACCAATGTAGGTCAGTAAGAACAAATGGGTGAGAGGGACTTGGTGCAGGATAGGATTCATGATCCTGCTTGTGCTGTGTAACATGCTTGGCTCCAAACATAGTGAAATGTCATTTTTTTTCATGGATATCCTTTGATCCATTATTTGAAAACCATTAGGGGACACTTTGTGTTGTGGGCTCATGCTCACTAGGGACTGAATTGAGTCTGTCTAGCTGGATTTATTTTGGACCCTTATTGCCAACTCCGAGGTTATCATGCCATCAGTCTGGGCTGGATTTGGACCCAGGTCGTAGAGGTGTAAGTCCTGACATTGTCTAATCTACTGCACTAACCAGATCCCAAAAGTTAATTTTAATGCTTTGATCAATAGTTTATAAACAATTTCTGCTGAAGTTGTGAATTACTCTAATATTGAGCTGTTTTTTTAAAAAAAAACGACAAGATTTTCTTCTGAGACTGATTTTATGGTGCAAAGAGAGCATGAGAGAATGCAAGAAGAAAATATTATGTTTTTCTTATAGTGATGGGACAGGTTTTGCTTTGAGAATTCATCTTGCATTCCGAGGTAAATGCTAAACATTAGTAATTTTCTTGAAGAGCAAGTTAAACTGATATATTTGAACATCCAACAGTGAATACAGAGCACACCGGTTTCCTGCCCTGTGCATGGTGTGTAAGGGACCTGGAAGGGAGGAAATAATGTAAAATGTAGCAATTTAAAAAAAATATATACATACCATGCATGTGTGAAAGTCGCCATCAATAGCAAAGCACTTAACCTTTACAAGGTGTTGTAATGAACTTCATTACAAAGGTTTGTCGTTCTATTTCTCCTCCTGATTATTTGAGGTTAGTCAATGCTGATTTAAATAGTTGTTAAAGCTAACGATTTAACTCCCTCATACTAACAATGTATCATTTACAGACTGTAGTTAAGACACCCTAGATTTATGGTAACACATAAGCTGAAGTGTTGTAAAGCAGTAACACATCAAAGGGTTTAAATGATGAGCATTTTGAGCTGACTGTTACCACCTGTGATGCTGCCTCAACTCCAAGCTGGGATACAGTTTTGTAACACTCAAGTCAGACTCTTTATTATGTACGGCTGGAGTTCATGGGGGCTTTTCTGTTTTCTTTTTGCATTTGAGCAGTAGGTGTTATAATAGATAATGGATATCAGGCTTCCCCTGGAAACCTCCTTCCTATCTGATGCTAGGAATACTAGGTTTAATTTAACTGTGATAGGGAAATAAATACACTACTGTACAGTATTTGCAGTACATATCCACATAGATCATTAAGCTAGTTTCACTTCTGAAGAGCCACATTATTCTTGAGTTGTTTAAATTCACGTGTCTAACAGCCATGTTTTTCTTGAGATATATTGGCAAAGCAGAACCCCGAAAAGCTGACTGTGTTGAAACTGGCTGTAATTATATTGAATTCATTAAATAAATATGTTAAACCTGGGTGGTGAGGGGTGGGGGGAGAATTGCAGATTAATACTAGTCAATCTCTGTTTTAAACACTGCAGCCATAAAAATGAGTTCTAAAAGGGAGTTAAGCCTGACCTGCTGAGTATTTCCAGCATTTTCTGTTGTTATACCACATTAATAAGTATTGGTTTAAAATATTGCAACAAGTTATCAATGATAGCTTCATTTTACAATCTGCACTTGAATACATCTGTGTGAGATAGGGAAATTAGAGCTACAATGATACAGCTATCACTCAATACTCCTTGCTCGTTTTTACATTGTTACAGTTGGATCCCAAGTCGACTGTTTCAGCTTTAAAATGTCACCAAAAGTTATTTTTGTACTTGAGCAGTTAAAAGGATTAAACAACATTTTCATCTTGCTGCACCTGCTATTCAATGGAATGTCTTTTGATCATCATTTGATTTGATTTATTGTAATAGCACTAGTGATGTGATTTTAAATAAGCCTGCATACAACAAATACTCCTTTGGTCCCCAGAAATAACGTTGTACCAAGGGAGAGCTGCTTGGCAATACATCAATCCACTAATTTTACATTTGACTATAAACAAAATTCTATTTACATAAGACATTTGAAATAGCATTTGCCGCAGTGCAGATCTTTTTAGCTCACTACAGGTAGTTGGAGAACTCTAACTAAATGACTGCAGTGGAACTACCATTATTTTCTTTCCCTGGTGAATAATGGAAATTGGCAGATTAACAAGAATCTGCAAAATTTGGTTATGCATATATGACACAGCAATGCACTAGTCACAGAAATAAGGGCAAATGCAATACAATAAAAAATTGAATTCAATCTATTGTGGGCTGAGAGATTGATTTATGTTTGACAGGAGAGGTTGATGTTAGAGGGCAGTGCAATGAGGTGACATCTTCCATAACTCTTTGTCTCAAATTCTGGCAGAGTATGAATAATAGAGGTTCCACTATATTCAAAACAATTGCATTATAATCTTAGAATCACTCCTCGTTACCCATTTCATCAGTGTATGAAAAGCTCACAGACCAGCATTCTTTAGTCGGATCTGAGCGTTCTGCAATTAAGAGTCCTGAATGACCACAGAGCTTCTAAATCAGTGAAATGGAAACCAAAATTAAACCAGTTATTTCCATGTTTTTAAATTGAGACTAAATTAATATCCAGTATAAGTGTTCTTGCATGAAACACGCATCTGATTACTCCCCCTCCCCCTTCTCCTACACCCCTGTGCCAAATGGCTGTAGAAAGACATTCTTCCTTTTGTGCTCCAGCTATTTCCACAAATCTTTGGCTCAAATTTATTTTCTCCTCGCTTGCCAGCTCTCCTGGCAGGTTCTTTGCCTGCTTCTATTGGGTGGTATCTATAAAAAGAAGGAAAACTAATAAGTAAAATCAAACGAGAAAAAAATTGGGATTGAAGAATCAAAGATTCTAGAGAATATTAAAAATACATTTTTAAATTGCATCAGTTATGTTCCAATCTCAACAACAACAGCTTGTATTTATATAGCGCCTTTAATGTAGTAAAATGTCCCACGGCGCTTCGCAGGAGTGTTATAAAACAAAATTTGACACTGAGCCACATGAGGAGAAATTAGGGCAGGTGACCAAAAGCTTGGTCAAAGAGGTAGGTTTTAAGGAACATCTTAAAGGAGGAAAGGTAGAGTGGCGGAGAGGTTTAGGCAGGGAATTCCAGAGCTTAGGCCCTAGGCAGCTAAAGGCACGGTCGCCAATAGTTGAGCAATTAAAATCTGGGATGCTCAAGAGGCCAGAATTAGAGGGGGTGCGGGGTTGTAGGGCTGGAGGAGATTGCAGAGCTAGGGAGGGGCGAGGCCATGAAGGGATTTGAAAACAAGGATGAGAATTTTAAAATCGAGGCGTTGCTTAACCGGGATCTCTTCACATTCTGCAACCTAATTTGGAGTCCAAATGTCCAGTGCCGTGAAGTAGTGAGACATATTTGGGCTAAATGACGGAACCAGACTCTGACTTTTGCCTAAAGTCTGCTACCTATAACATATAAGTAGAAAATAGTCAATCTCCCCTGGTGTTGCACACACAAGTCAGAGGATTTAGTCTTTCACTGTCTCTGCTGTCTTTGTGTTGTTGTTTCTGTCTCTCCTCATCTTCTGTTTCTCTCTTTCTCTTTTCTTCTTTCCCCGTATCTCTTGTTGGTTTTCTCTCTCTTCCCTTTTTGGGTGGGTGGTGTGGCAGGGAAAGGATCCAATAATGGCTGCAGGCTGCATTTGGACTGGTCCAGCTAGCCTGTCTCATCCAAACATTGTGCAGCCTACATGCACTATTACAACCCCCTTCGTGTGACCGAATCTGGTAGGGGCCCAAAACCAGCAAATAAAAACTTTAGGCCAATTTAAGGATTTATTATCTCTTTATTTACAGAAGTTTATGTATTTTGCAGATCGCCAAGAAATGCACGTCCACTTCTGCTGCAGGACCAATGATCACAAAATTCATCATTGCCAAACCCGTCCACAACAAGAACCTTATAACAGGTCATTCTACCATCGTTCTCTCTGTGATTTACAGATTGTCTTTTATGTGAACTTTATTCTGCAGAACGTGGCTATTCAAATGTATTTACTTTTGGTTTTTGTGGTTATTTTGCAGGTAGAGTTCTTCCTCAGAATGCACTTGGAACTGCCCCAAATACCATCACCATTTCTGAAGGTGGTATTGGGTCCAATCTCCATTCTGCAGCACAACAGACAGCTAACAAGATAGCTATCTCTCCACTGAAGTCTCCAAATAAGGTTCGCTCTCTCTCTCTGTTTGGGGTGGGGGCGGGGGGGTGGTAATGGGGAGAAGGAATTTGGAAAAGTTTAAAATTTGATGTCTGGAATTGACCAATTTTATTTGATTATATTACTTTCAAAATTAAAAAATTGTGAGGCTGATTCTGTGCTATTACTAGCTATCCCCACTTGTCCTCTCCTCTAAAAAAGGAAAACAAGTGAAATAACAGTGGTACTGGGTAGCAGTCAATGATACTATTTTTCACCTCTGGGGTCTGAGTTTGAATCAGTCTTAGCCACATAGGATGAGTTTTTTTTTTCTCTTTGTAAGGGTCTTGTGTGAAATGAGTTTGAGCAGTCTTAATCTAATTATTAAAGGAAGTGGGTCATGCTGCACATTTACCCATAATTTGGTTGAACTTAGTAATGGTGTACAAAATGGAGGTGTCATGCTGATTCGCTTGGGTTGCTCTTTTGCTGCAACTGAGGCATATTGTTGGTGCAGAGAGGAGCAGCTTTACTCTGCATTTAATCCAAGATATACTTGACCTGAAAGTGCTTTATTGCATTTGTTGGCAAGAGGAGGAGGACATCCAATGTTTAGCAACAGTAATTTCACAGAAGAGGGGGAAACTAGTGAAAAAATCTTTTGATTCATGTGTCACCTTACAATATTAGATTTGTCATTACACAATCAAGGTTTGTTGGTACCAATTCAAGGCTTCACATTTGTTGAGAAAAGTATCAGTGTTGTGCTTTGTGCCACAGAATTTCTCATATTATGTACAGCTGGTTTTGTCATAACAGCATGGCGAATACTGGATGGTTAGCAATGGATTACTATCTGTACTCCACTACCACCATCCATTCATCTTAATAGAAATTGGTTTTGAGAGTGGTATTGTAGACAATTTAAAGTAGTCCTTGAGTGATGGGACTTTGCAGAATAATGGCATGTTATAGAATCTCCCAGGAAACCTGATTTGCACAATTATTTTCACTCTCATCCATTCAAATTGAGAATAGAAGTGGAAGAACACAAAGGACTGAACGACACAAGGAGCTGGAGAGTTCTCCCTTTACCTGGGGCCTGGATTTATTTATAAAACCTGAGGGTGCTTCAGATTTTAACATTTTTCTTTTTCCACCTTTAACGATGATTAAGTTAGGAGATTTCAGTAATCCCACAATTTTGCATTGTTCTACATAAATACAGCTGTATTTCCTCTGACAGCTTTGTAGTACTTCATCCTTTCACAAAAAGCTTGCATATAGATGTGGCTTATTAAGTATTCATCATCATTCTTCCTGTGCCATTGAGGCACATTAGGCAGAAACCAATTGGCACCATCCAATTCTGTCTTGGGATTTTGTTTTCAGCTCCTGTAGTTGCAAGTGCACTACAGCTGCATCCGTTACTGTGTTGCATAGTTACTCTTGTTCGACCTCTCACTCTTCTCTTGTGGTTTCAATTTCCATGTTTGCTAAGGGATTCTTGTGTCAGGCATTCTCAGAATGTGAGCATTATAGATCCATCTTCTTTCCTGGATTGTTCTAATCAGTGGTGGCGTCTGTGCTCTTTAAAGTACACTTTCATTCGTCACTTTGTTAAACCATCTGATGTTGAAGAGCCATTGCAGACATCTACAGTGGAAGCTGTTGAGCTTTGTTTAGATGGCTTTGTTAGACTTCCACGTTTTTGATCCATATAGGAGCATAACCAGCACATTGCTCTTAAAAATTCTCAACTTTGTTTTCTCTCCAATCGCATTTGACTTTCAGATTGAGTGAAGTGTTTGAAAAGTTCCACTATCTTTTCCAATGCAAGCTTTGACATCTGACATGCAGTCTCCATCGTCCTGCACCACACTGCCTAAGTATGTGAAAGAACGCACAGTTTGCAGTCATTCACCTTCCAGGTGTTCTTTGTCAGAATTAACATCAACTTCCATAACCTGGGTTTTTGCACCGTTTATGTATAATCCAACGTTCTGGCTGTTTGTGAGAGAGTCTAGTCTGTCTTTCTTTGCATGTCTTCTGATCCGTTGGAGGGAATAGGCTGTTCCCATTCCATGCTTTTTTTTTGCCCCTCTCTAAATGCCTTTCCAAAGCAGTCCTGCTGCAAGTGACCTGTAGTATGGAATTGAAATGGTAATAGGATCATTTTGTATGGTGACAAACAGAAAATGTTAATCAGTATTAACTATTTTGGGGGAAATATTGATTTTGAATCACAAAGCTAAATGTTTATGCTATCTTTCTGATTTGCTAGTGGAAGGAAGACATACCAAGTGGCACAGTTCTATTAATAAAGGATTTGGTGAAAATGTATTGGGTCTCTAAATTTGTTGGGTTAATCTTTCATCTATAGACAAGAATAAAAATGAAATTTGATATTTTTTTCTGTCGCTTTAGCATTTAACAGTCGTGTCAGTGGCCTCACGGGCACCAAACTCGCCTCAGAAGTCACTGACTGTTCCACTCACCATGGCTTTGGGGCAGCAGGTTCTCACAGTGCAGCAGACAACACCAACATCTCCAGCCAAATCTGCCTCAAATCATGCCACGCTGCAGGTAAAGCTTTTTCAGGCCTAAGCCAAATTATGGAATTGTAAAACTGCATTATAGCATTGATGGGTGCAGTCTTAGCTGCAATAGTTTTTCATTTTAATCCATAGGCCTAATTAATAATCTTTAAACCATTGAAATCACTGGATTATTCATTAAGTAGGTAATTGTGCTTTTTGGCTGCATTTTGCTTATGGTGCAAAAGATATTTTCAAATTGAACCAGGCTAAAGGGTTGAGA
The DNA here is from genome assembly GCA_030390025.1 of Squalus acanthias. NCBI lineage: Eukaryota > Metazoa > Chordata > Chondrichthyes > Squaliformes > Squalidae > Squalus > Squalus acanthias. Next base: position 121,133,025 of record CM059426.1, on the reverse strand, counting down.
TTAGTTTGTTCCCCTCAAGGAGATGTACTTTATTTCTAATTAAACACTTCTACAGTTCTAAGATTTAATCTTTCCATTATTTCTAGTCATTTCAGTAATGGCGCATTGGGCTACATGCTCATGCTATCATGCTGTGACAGAGTTCCCTATTGTGTGTTTGTGCACAACTTTTACTCGTACAGCAAGTTTCACAATACCATATTCTGATAGAGGTACGAGTGGGCACAAGATGTACAAGGGAAGTGGAGAGGAAAGTCTGGTTTGTTGATCATGGCACTTTTTAACACCACCTATTGACTGCTTATGGAGCAGCACTTGTAGATGTCTTGGAGCTGGTTGAGTACCTGCATACTTGAACAAGAACAGTGACGAATGCAGTCTAAAGGAGAAAAGAGGTGAACTTGAAGGCACAGTGGATTAGTAAACTAGTTCAGCTCTGGATTCAAATCGAGCACAGACAAAATGAATTGAAAGTGTTTTTGGCTGTAAGCCTGCCAAATGAAATTGATTTTGGTGTACTAAATTGAATTCCTAGTGAGCAAGAAACCATAGTTGGTTTTCAATTACTGTTTCTAGTTGCCAATGGGACTTCCACATTTGAAATATTAGAAAACAGCAATATTTCAATGCTCTAAAGGAGAGTTAAGACAGCCACATGTAGCATGCTTATTTCTGTTAAAATTAACTGTTGCAGAAAAATTAAGTCATTTAAATCTTTCTAAGATGACAGTAGCTGTGTTGGAGTTGTACTCAGTGGCTATGTTGGAAGTATTCAGTCATGGGCAAAGTTTGTTTAACCAAATTCAAATGGGACAAGGAGCTGCTGTTAATATGTTAGAGAGGGGAAAAAATTGTACCAAAGAACCCACTGCCATTGGGAGTGCTGCAGGGTTACATTTACATTTACTTTTCATTTCCAGCAACACTGCTCTCCTCCCTTCCAATGGAATCTTCCTTACCAATCCACAATATTACAGGTCCTGACTGGAGGGGGAAGAGCACCATTGTTGGAAGTGAAAGTGAATGCTATCTGTTTAATTCCCTAACAGTAGATCAGCTTTTCCACCAGCAGGTTTTTCAGAAATGAGTGCTTTTCATAGCACTTATCTCACCATGGGAGGGAGGCTTGCTGTTGGGCTCGTCCACCTAGTTAAAAGCATGCAAAACAACTTTTAAAAAATATTTATAGAGAGAGCCCGCACGGGGTTGCTGTGTCAAGGATGACAGCACTACAACCTCAACAGATTATGGAAAGCCAGCAGCTGGAGACTGCCAGACTCCCTCACCATTTAAACTTTCTCCAGAATCCTTTCCCACCAAACCCTTGGTGCAATGGCCACTGATGCAGCTGCCTCTAACTCTCCTGAATCCCAATACTGTTCCTTCTAATTCAGTTACTTGCCTGAGCTCTGATGCTGGTGTCACGACCTGTCCATGGTTGTAGAAAAGTTTATTTAAAAAAAAAAGAAAAAAAGTGCAAAGTGAAGCAGCAGGGAGGGAGAGAGAAAGAAGCTGAAGTAGAGGAGGGGGCAGACTGAAGTGCCAGCGGAGAAGGGGAAAGAAATGAACTGATGGAACTGGAAGTGGCGTGATGAAGAAACAAAAGTAGACATGTTTAATGATTATTCTACCCAGCTGAGAAGTGATTTAATCATATGTGGCCCAGTTGCTATTTGGGGAGAAGCTGGGTTCATGTTCAAACACTGGCTTTATTGGGTGAGTTATCCAGCTGTTGGCGAGACCTCTAGATGGAGTAATGTACAACAGAGGAAGGGCAAGCAACAAGACTTGCATGTACCCCACAGAAAACCACCTATTTGGTCATACTGAAACTGTGAAGAAATTCCACAGCTTAAACTCTACCACCATGTTTCCTGAAAACTTTTGTATAGCAATGCTAAAGACACTCCGTACCAATTGTATTTAGAAAGTGGCATGATTTTGACCCCACACTACTTTGTGTCATTGCACAGTCTGTGATGTGTTGTAAAGAGGGTTCTTCTAGTGGGTTAGCTGAGTCGGTTTGTTTTCCTTCCTTGTAAAATAGCACAGCATTTTATCCAGAGAAGAGACTTGCGAACTGATTAAACTTTTAGCCATACCCCTCAGATTTAAGGGATGATCTCTAAACTGCAACCTAAAGCTAAGCATTCTATTGATTTTTAGCCTGGACAACTAGGAAAGCTATTTTGTTGGTAAACAACAATTTGGAAATTGGTTCTAAATGGGTTTATAACCTTCAGGCATCTTGGCCCTACTCTTGGATCTCCCTTCCTAAAGCCCTCTGCCTTGCTGTTACTCACCCCATCTTTAAAAACCTCCTCAGACCTGAGATTTTCAACTATGCTTTCAGTCGGCTCTCCTGACTCTCAGTTTCTCATTTGTGAAGCACCTTGGGATGTTTACTGCATTGAAGGTGCTATATAAATGCATGTTAGTAGTTGAAAATGTGACTGTCATGGCTTGACCATAACTTGCTATCAATTTTTCAAACCTTCCATAAACAAATTTGGAAGAATCCACAACAGTGATCTTACGGGAAGAGCAGACTTGATGAGTCAAATGATCTTTCCTGTACTTCTAAACCCAAATACCACACATTGTATTGTATAAATGTTAACTGTAATTCTGGGCGATTGTAGTAAACAAAGGTTGTTGCTCATGCAATCTGTAATGTATTAAAAACCTTGCGTCTGTAAAAATATACTAACCGTTGTCATGTTAGGCACTTGTATTAACTTCTCATTTATAATAGGAATAATGGTGATGTTGCACAGCCTCTGTTTTTGTCTCCTAGTTCCTCATCCTGTACTGCTATGAGCCTCCTGTGCTCTAACCATCTCAACTTCTCTGCTTGCAAAATTGCTGCAAGTTTATCTGAGTAGCTACAAATAATGACACTGTATTACTTTAAAATGGGGACTGAATTACACCTGCGCTCCCTTGTCTAAATATTCCCCCTCCATACTGTAACCTCGCTTCACCTAAATACTACAGTTGGTCTCCATTCCCCACATACGTTGCCATAGGAGATCGACTAGTTATACATTAAAAGCTTTGCATATTGTGCGCACTTCCTGTCATTTCCTGCAATGCTTTCTCTGCCAAACCTTTTTGGTAACACCCCTATTGTTAAAAGACAGTATATTTTCTGAGTTACTGTGAGCAGCTCCACAGGAGATCTGCTAGTATTAAAATAAAATGCTACTTTAAATGCAAAACCAATTTTAAACTTGAACCAGTAATGAAAGTTTATTTAATTGCACAAACCATATGATATTTGAGGTTTTTTTTGGAAAATGCTCTGGTAACTAATCTGCTTTAAAAGTTTTTGGGGACTGCAATTATTTTGTGAGTATGAGAATTCCAGTTTATAAAGTTTACCATGATATGTTTTTATTGATCACTATGTATGGACTTCCTGAGCAGACAGTGAAACCAGCAGTCCAGACGCTAACTATGGGAACAATGAATGCCACCCAGTTCAAAACCATCATTCCTCTGGCAACACCACCTAATGTTCAGCAGATTCAAGTACCAGGCAGCAAGTTTCATTATGTACGCCTAGTTACTGCAACAACGGCCAGCGGCTCCCCTCAGACGGTCAGCTCCAGCTCCAGCGCCAACACACAACCCTTATCGCAAGGTTTGCTTCAAGAAAATTTAATTTTTGGAATTCATTCTGAGTCATGGAGTTTAATCTATATTAAAACATTTCTGAAATGTCAATTTTTCTGATCTAGGAATTGGTTGGTGTCAAATATTAAGAACTAAAGCTTTCCAGCCAATAACTATAAACAGTTCATAAGGTGTGGAGAGAAAGGTTAATGTTAGGTTTACAAGGAACAGTAATTATTTAATAGTTCTAGCCAAGGAGTAAATGTTTTTCCTGTAAACTCATTTAGTGACCCTTGTATGCTGAGTATTTTTAGCTTAAAATATTGTTTTTTCCAGAAATTTTATTTCAGCATTATCAAAACCACTGTTTTCACCCCCATCCTTAAAAGTCGCATCCTTGACCCCTCTATCCCTGCAAACTACCGTCCCATCTCCAATCTCCCTTTTGCTCTCAAGTTCTTGAATATGTTGGTGCCTCCCAAATCTGTGCCCATCTTTTCTGCAACTTCCTGTTTGAAGCTCTTTAGTCAGGTTTCCGCCCCTGCAACAGCACTGAAACAGTCCTAATCCAAGTCACAAATGATATCCACTGTGACCGTATCCCTTGTCCTTTCTGCAGTTTTTGACACGGTCACCATCCGCCTCCAACACCTTTACTCCACTGTGTGGGAAAGCCCTGCTTGGTTCCATTCACACCTATTTGATTGTAGGCAGAGTATCTCTAGCAATGGCTTCTCTTTCTGCCTTTGCACTGTTGCCTCAAGTCCTCCAAGGAACTATTCTTTGCCTCTTCTCCATCTACATGTTTCCCCTTGGCAACATCATCCACAGATATGGGATCCACTTCCAAATATATTCTGACGGCACGCAGCTCTATCTCCGCTACACCTCTCGACCCCTCTACTGCCCCAGTGTTGTCAGACTACTTATCCAATGTACAGTGATGGATGAGCTGCAGTTTCCTCCAGTTGAACATTGGGAAGACTGAAGTCATCGTCTTCAGCTCCTGCCACAAACTCCATACCCTCACCATCGATTCTCTCCCTGGCCATTGTCTAGGGCTGCACCAGTCTGTTGACAATCTTGGCATCCTATTTGACCCTGAGCTGGGCTTCTGACCCCATGTAGTCTCCATCACAAAGAGTGCCTACTTCCACTTCAGTAACATTGCCTGCTTTCATCCTTACATCATCTGCTGTTGAAACCCTAAGTAATGCTTTGTTACCTCCAGATTCCACTGTTCTCATCTTCCAATTTCTGAAGACTTCAGTTCATCCAAAACTTTGCTGTCTGTATCTTATCCCACACCAGGTCCTGCTCACCTATCATCCCTATCCTTACTGACCTACGTTGGCTCCCGGTCACCAACGCCTGTAATCTAAAATTTGCATCTGTGTTTAAATGCCTTCATAGCCTGATCCCATCCTACCTCTGTAATTTCCCCCAGCCCTGCAATCACCGGCCCTGAACTCTGTTCCTCTGATTTGGCCTTTTGTGCATCTCTCCCTCCTTTCTTTTGCCCCACCATTGGTGGCTGTGTCTTCAGACATCTAGGCCCTTTGCTCTGGATTTTCCTCCCCAAACACCCCCACCTCTTCACCTTCCTCTCCTTTTTAGACCTCTCTGACAAAGCTTTTGGTCACCTCTCCGAATACTCCTTCTTTGGCTCGGTGTCCATTTTGTCAGATTGCATCACTGTCTGGGATGTTTATCTACATTAAAGGCACTATATAAATATAAATTTTGAGAGTGAAACTTTGGCGGTTTTATAACTTGTGTAACTTTAAGAATAGAAAACGGTCCGTTATTCCCAGGTGTTAGTTTTATAGTTTATACTGTTGATATTGTTTTTTGTGTTGGAGCTGCTGGATATCATTTTAAGGACCAGCTGCCACTGTGTTTTTTGCCTGCCTTGATCATACTGAAGAAATGGTCATTTTTAGGTGATTAGTCAAATTTGCAGATGGGAAATAAGTTTGGAGGAAATTGGCACAGTTGATCATTTTGTACGTAGCTAATGGATAATAGGAATTCTACAGCAGTAAAATGCATATCAAGATATTTGCAGTGCTTCCACAGTGGCTCCAATAAAAGAGCTCTGGCCCAAACATTTTCACTGGTACACCACCATTATTGTCTAGTTATGTTGCGCAGCTGACATGACCAAGGGGCATTAAACAATGTCTCTCACTGACTCCAAACATTCCAAGTTCCTCTCAATTGAGTGCCTCAGGACACAACCAATGTGCATACAAGTGCATGCAGTGATGTGTAGTGTGCATAATCTCCAAATTTGCAGTGATGTTTTGAATTTGAGTAAACTGGAGTTCTTCTCATCACCCAGTCAAAAACAACTTGCATTTATACAGCACCTTTAAAGTATTAAAACATCCCAAGGCGCTTCACAGGAGTGTTATCGAACAAAATTTGACACCGAGCCACATGAGATATTAGGACAGGTGAGGTAGGTTTTAAGGAGCGTCTTAAAGGAGGAGAGAGAGAGGTTTAGGGAGGGAATTCCAGAGCTTGGGGCCTAGGCAGCTGAAGTCATGTACAAATTTATTTATTTATTGCCTTTACCATGCTTGAGGGAGTTTCGGGGGAGGGGGAACGGGGCTGCAAGCTGGTTCCAGGTTACTATGTTGCCTCTAGCTGTTAGAAGCATAAAATGTTAGCACAGAAGGTGGCCATTTGGCCCATCGTGCCTGCAATAACACTGAAAGAGCTATCCGCTTACTCCCATTTCCCTACCCTTTCCCTATATCCTTTTAAATTTTTCTCATGAATATTTATCCATGACCCTTTTAAAAGCAGTTATGGATTCTGCTTCCACCACGGTTTCTGGTAAAGCGTTCCATTCCCTAAGAACATATTGGGCAGGATTTTGCTCTTAGCCATCATTACACTTACCCACAGACATTCTACAGGATTTTGCACTGGAACTTGCTGTAATTAGGGCCATTAAGGGATGGACAGGACAATATCACAGGTAACAATAGGGAGATGGCAGAAATATTAAATCATTATTTCGCTTTGGTATTTACCAGGGAGATAGAAATGGTGGACATGACATTGGATGATGAGATTAGTAATGAGAAGTGCATTTAAAATAAAAAAGGGGATATATTAAATAAACTAATCAAACTCCAAGAGGATAAAACCCCTGGTCAGGATGGATTGCATCCACGCATTTTAAAAGAATCTAGGGAAGAGATAGCAGAGGCATTACTACACATATTTAATAATTCGTTACAAAAAGGTGTAGTGCCAGAGGACTGGCGGATAGCTAACGTAATATCTATATTTAAGAAGGAGCATAGAACATGTCCAGGGAATTATAGACCAGTCAGCTTAACATCGGTGGTAGGAAAAATAATGGAATCCCTACTAAAGGAGAGAATAGCAGAACATCTAGAAATGAAAAGTATAATAATAAATAGTCAGCATGGATTTCAAAAGGGAAAATCTTGCTTGACCAATCTTATTGAACTTTTTGAAGAGGTAACAGAGAGAGTAGACAATGGTAATGCAGTAGATGTAACTTATCTAGATTTTCAAAAGGCCTTCGCTAAGGTACCCCATAATAGTCTAATGAATAAGGTCAGAGAATGCGGAGTCAGGGGACAAGTAGCAGAATGGATTGCTAGCTAGCTTCAAGGCAGAGAGTGGGAGTAAAGGGTAGCAGAAGGTGGGTAGTAGTGTTCCACAAGGATCAGTGCTGGGACCACTGCTGTTCACAATTTACATTAACGATTTAGACTTTGGAATCAAAAACACAATTTCTAAATTTGCAGATGATACCAAATTGGGGGGATAGTCAATACTGAGGAGGACTGCAACAAATTACAGGAGGACATTAATAAACTTGCAGAATGGGCAAATGAATTTCAACACAGATAAATGTGAGGTATTACATTTTGGTAGGAAGAAGAGAGAGGTGACTTATCACTTGGAGGGTGCGAGTCTAGGTGGGGTGGAGGAACAAAGTGATCTCGGAGTACAAATACACAAATCACTAAAAGTTGCGACACAGGTTAGCAAGTCCATTAAAAATGCAAACCAAGCACTAGGGTTTATTTCTAGAAGGATAGAATTGAAAAGTAAGGAAGTTATGCTAAACCTGTATCGAACCTTGGTACTGCGTGGAGTACTGCGTGCAGTTCTGGTCACCATATTATAAAAAGGATATAGAGGCACTGGAGAGGTTGCAGAGAAGATTTACAAGGATGATACCTGAAATGCGAGGGTATACATATCGGGAAAGGATGAACAGGCTGAGTCTCTTTTCTCTTGAAAAAAGAAGGCTGAGGGGTGACCTAATAAAGGTCTATAAAATTATGAAAGGTTTTGATAGAGTGGATACAGAGAGAATGTTTCCACTTGTGGGGAAGAGCATAACTAGAGGCCATCAATATAAGATAGTCACCAAGAAATCCAATAGGGAATTCAGAAGAAACTTCTTTACCCAAAGAGTGGTGAGAATGTGGAACTCACTACCACAGGGAGTGGTTGAAGCGAATAGTATAGACGCATTTAAGGGGAGGCTGGACAGACATCTGAGAGAGAAGGGAATAGTGGGTTATGCTGATAGATTTAGATGAGGAAAGATGGGAGGAGGCTCGAGTGGAGCATAAACACCGTTGGGCCAAATGTCTTGTTTCTGTGCCGTATATCCTATGTAATTCAAGGGATCTGGGACTTGTGTGAACAGGGCAAGCAACTGCATATTTCCTTCACCAATTAGATTGAAGAATCGTTAATGAGCAATGCAGAGTCTGAACCAGGAAGTGCCAGTTAGAATATTTAATTCAATGTAAAATCAGGTACTGAAAACAAAATAGAGAGGGAAAGAAAGATGGGATTAAGAGAGAATGATAAAGACAAAGAAGAATGAAAAATTATTTGTAAATTTTTTAAATCTCCAACAATAATTAAAATATGAAGGAATGAGACTCCACACTTGTTGCAGTTAATTTTCAGTGCCAGCGAGGTTGTTTGACAGTAATTAAAACTTATCATGCTGTTAAAAATTTACTTACATTGGAATGGTCAAGCCCTAACTTTTTCTGGTGAATTTAGTGGGTATGTATCACATAAGAAGCCCAACCTCACGCTGTTGAATGTATCTCAATGCCGAGTCTCTCAGCGAGATACGGTATAGCGCAGCTTCTGGAGGTGCAGGGTAACTCGGACAGCAAGCTCCTGATTTACGCATTTAACTGTGCATGTGCGGACAACGGAAGTTGTTGTCCAATTTACACTTTAATAACAGTGAGGTTTAACGTTATTTCTACAGCAAAATCCTGTGTTTTTTAATTCTAGCCTCTCCCTTCATTCATGAAGGATATTAAATTTATGCCCTCTAGTTACTGACTCCTGGACCAGTAGAAATAGTTTTTCCCAAAAAGCCCTCAAAAAATTTTAAGAGTTTAATTTGGAATCTATGTGCCCAATCTGTGTCCTCCTGAAGTTACTTACAGTCCTCTTCACAGCTAACCATGCCCCCTATTTACGTCGTCTGCAAATTTAGATCTTTGCACAACATTGCCTCAGTCCATAGAAAAGCATTGGTCCGAACACTGACCACTGAGGACACCACTGTTTGTATCCTTCCTGTCCAAAAAACAACCATTAACCAGTATTCTCTATTTTCTGACTTTCAATTTCCTATTCAAACTGCCACATTATTTATGAATGCTGAGCTATATTGTCAAATACTTAGCCCTGGATTTATACTCTATCGTGTGCTGCTCTGGTCAGGCCACACCTTGAGTACTGCATTCATTTTGGTCATCAAAGCACAAGCCCTGGAAAGCATTGTAGCGAAGATCTACAAGGCTGATTCTTGTGTCCGGCTCAGGACTGAGTTATGTGAAAGGCTAGAAATGCTCACTCTTCAGCCCTGAAAAGGGGGTAAATAATAGACCTTTTGTAGAGATATGCAAGATGCTAAATGGTTATTCTAGAGCACATGTGAAGTTAAATCATGACTGACTAGGACAAGGAAAGTGGAAGGCAAGGTCTGAGTTCATTCCAGGGGCAGTTGGCTGCTGTGATGAAGGATCTATAGGTTTGAATGGAAAGGGGAGCATGGAGGGCTGAATGGATCCTCCCATCTGCACTTTTAAACTTGTAAAAATATTACAAAATTATGTTCTCTTGAGCCACAATTAAAATATATTTAAACCTAAGTACATAAGCTTTTGCTGATGAAGCACAGCAAATTTACATTAAAAAAAAAAATTATTTCTAACCCTTTGCGTGCCAGAACCTCTAGCAGTTTTCAAAGTATATTTTCCAAAGCTACAAAACTTGCTTCCACTATGAATATTACCAGTTATTATAACATGAATTATATTCAGAGCAATAGATGATTTAATTTATAGTTTATTTTTGGCAGGGGGAGGGGTGTAAAGTTCTACAATATTTCTATCATGTCCTGTTTTGTGTCACTTTTTTTTGATTCTCTCAAACAGCTAAAACAGTTGTACTGAATCCACAAGTTCGAATGTCTGTCCCAATTGCACCAGCACAGAGTATAAAAAATGTGAGTAATAAGTCAAATGCTATAATGTAGTTTGTCTTTATATCTATGCACATCATTCAGCCATGTCACTGATAAACTGCTGCCATTTAATGCTCATGTATTTTTGTAAAATAGTGCTATTTTTGTTTGAACCAGCATTTATAATGTAATGCACTATATTTATAATTTGTTAACCATACATTTGCCTCTGTCATATTCCACATCCCAACACTGACATTTTCCAGAGTACTATCTGTGCCATGTGCCTGCAGCTTGATTTCTTCACCATTTGCATTTGCTTTAGTTTTTTTAAACAAAAATCTCATTTTTACCTTGACCCTTTTTCTTTTGTGCTGTTTCTCTTCTTCATATAAATGTCAGGGTGTCGGTCTTTTACTGTTAAATTTTGATTTGTGCAGTTGGACTTTACGTTCATTACCTTCAGTGCATGATTTGTTACTTGCTCTCCATTCTTTCAATCTTTGTGCAGTGCTAGAAGAGATGGACTAGTATAGAATACAGAATTTTCTTTTGTTGCAATTTTCGTTTTTTTAAATTAAAATTTTTTTTAGGATCATAAAATAATACAGCACAGAAGGAGGCCATTCGGCCCATCGTGCCAGTGCCAGCTCTTTGAAAGAGCTGTCCAATTAGTCCCACTCCCCAACTCTTTTCCCTTGGCCCTGGATATTTATCCCCTTCAAGTATTTATCCAGTTCCCTTTTGAAAGTTGTTATTGAATTTGCTTCCAGCACCCTTTCAGGCAGTACATTCCAGATCATCAGAACTCATTGCATAATTTATTTTTCCTCCTCTCGCCTCTGGTTATTTTGCCAATTACCTTAAATCTGTGTCCTCTGGTTAACAATCCGTCTATCACTGGAACAGTTTCTCCTTATTTACTCTATCAGAACCGTTCATGATTTTAACACCTCTATTGAATCTCCCCTTAACCTTATCTGCTCTGAAGAGAACAACCCCAGTTTCTCTAGTCTCTCCACGTAACGGAAATCTTTCATCCCTGGTATCATTTTAGTAAATCTCCTCTGCATCCCCTCTAAGGCCTTGACATCCTTCCTAAAGTGTGGCGCCTAGAATTGGCCACAATACACTAGCTGAGGCCGAAACACTTCACCTGAGGAAGGAGCAATCGATAGCTCCGAAAGCTTGTGATTTCAAATAAAACTGTTGGACTATAACCTGGTGTTGTGCGACCTCTCAATTTTGTCCACCCCAGTCCAACACCGGCATCTCCGCATCATAAAGGTTTAGCATAACTTCCTTATAAAGGATTATAAAGTCATGGAGGAAAAATTGAGTCGCGCCCCCTTTGGGGCGCTAACTTCGCCGGGACGCTACTTTTCGCGCCTCATAAAAATTAGTGCCCCCGCGCCGGAAATTGAGTGGTTGCGCCCCATGAGGGAAGTGGGGTGCTACTGGAAGCGCCCCGCATCCCTCTTGGGACGCTGCGAGTCAATATCGTGGCGCTACGTGCTGCAGGCCTTCCTCCCCTTCTTAAAGGGGAGGGGCCTTGCGCAGCGCGAACCAGGGCCCAGCTGGGCCCCCGGGGATTGGGAGTGCTGGCAAAAGAGCCCGGCACTCGAGAAGTGCCGGGCTCTTGGAGCGCAGCCAGCACTTCACGTGGGGGGCTTCATGGGGAACGGGGACAGGTGCTGGCAGGCGGCCAGCAACAAAAATGGCCGCCCGCCACCTCCCCTTTAACTAGCGCCGCCCCGGCCGCAGGTAGGCTCCCCTGACCCCATCGGACATAGCGTCCGGCGGTAAGTCAAGGGGCGCTACCGAAGATCGCGAGCGGGGCGCTGCGCACGGCGATGAAGTCTTCGCCGGTGGTGCAGCGCCACAGGGCGCTACCGGTTAGTGCCGCCGCTAACCTCCCACTGAATTTCGTGGGCGGCGCCGCACCCGGGCGCTAGTTGCTTTGCGCCCCATTAGCGCCCTCTTAAGGCGCTAACGGGAGGTGCAAACCAACTGAATTTTTCCCCCATGGATCCCATATGCCTTTTTAACAGTCTTCTTAACTTGTCCTGCCACCTTCAAAGACTTGTGTACTTACACCCCCAGGTCTCTCTGTTCCTGAACCCGCTTTAAGATTGTACCGTTTAGTTTATATTACCTCTCCTCTTCCAACCAAAATGAATCACTTCACTGCGTTAAATTTTGTTTTCCGTGTGTCTGCCTATTTCACCAGTCTGTGTATGTCCTCCTGATGTCTGTTACTATCCTCCTCACTGTTTACTACATTTCTGACTTTCGTGTCATCTGCAAACTTTGAAATTATGCCCTGTATACCCAAATCCAGGTCATTAATATACACCAAAAAGAGCAGTGGTCCTAACCCCACTTCCCTTCAGTCTGCAAAGCAACCGTTCACCACTAATCTCTGCTTTCTGTCCCTTAGCCAATTTCGTGTCCACTGCCTTTTAATCCCATGGGCTTTAATTTTGCTAACGAGGGGTAGCAGTTATGCTACAGCTATACAAAGCCCTGGTTTGACCACACCTGGAGTACTGTGAGCAGTTCTGGGCATCATACCTTAGGAAGGATACATTGGCCTTGGAGGGAGCGCAGCGTAGATTTACCAGAATGATGCCTGGACTCCAAGGGTTAAATTACGAGGAGAAATTACACAAACTAAGGTTGTATTCCCTGCAATTTAGAAAGTTAAGTGGTGATTTGATTGAAGTTTTCAAGATATTAAGTGGAACTGATAGGGTAAATAGAGAGAAACTTTCCACTGGTTGGGGAGTCTAAGGGGACATAGCCTAAAAATTAGACCCAGGACTTTCAGGAGTGAAGTTAGGAAACACTTCTACATGCAAAAGGTGGTAGAAGTCTGTAACTTTCTTCTGCTAACAGCAATTGATGCTAGGTCAATTGTTAATTTTAAATCTGAGATTGATAGATTTTTGTAACCAAAGGTATTAAGGGATATGGGGCAAAGGCCTACGTTAGGTCACAGATCAGCCATGATCTGATTGAATGGCGGAACAGGCTCGAGGGGCTAAATGGCCTACTCCTGTTCCTATATTCCTAAGTCTATTATGTGGTACTTTATCAAATGTCTTTTGAAAGTCCATATACACTTCAACCGCAGTACCCTCATCAATCCTCTGTTACTTCATTGTTGCAAGGGCCTTTAGACTGCTGGTTCCCTGTACTTTGCTGAGTGCGTACATGTTTAATTTTTTTAGTGTCTGTAACATAATTGTATGTAATTATAACACACTGTTATTGCAAACCTCTCCTAAAATGAGAATTTCTTTGGCCCTTGCTGAAGTTTCATTTAATGCAGGCAGAGGAGGTCAAACCCTCATTAAATGAACCCTTGATTTTTTTTTAATGCTTTTGAGTTTTGATTGTATACAAACCAAAGGTAACTTTCTACTTCACAGTAGTTAATGCTCAAGTTTTAAAACAAAATGTTTTTGTAATTCTGGCTTTAGGTGATTCCTAAACCCATCGGCAGCACTACACAAATAGTTACCACCAGCCAGCCCCAGCAGAGACTCATTATGCCTGCAACAGCACTGCCACAGATCCAGCCCAATTTAACGAACCTCCCACCAGGCACTGTTCTGGCACCAGCCCCTGGAACTGGCAGCATGGGATACGCAGTAGTTCCAGCTCAATACGTTACACAGGCAAGTAGAACAATTACTTGCTCGGACTTGTAGAATTGAAGTTGTTTTGAAATGTATAAGATGATTGTAACTTAATTCAATTTTTTGCCTTCTACACCCAGAAGCTGCTTTTCTACTATGTGAGACCTGTTCTAGCACTGCTGGATTGCACTGCCTCAGGCAGTCTGCTGCAACTGGGAAGTAAACCTACTGGGATTTGCTGAGGGGCATGCCCAGAAGACCTGGTTTAAAAAGAATTCTTTCCAGGCGCAGGCCTTGGTGAACCCTGGCAAACTTATTTCCAGTTGCAGCTAGCTGTGCGAGCCCCATGTGCCAAGAATATGTGGTGTTAGTGTTGGTTTCGCGTGGTATAAAAGCAGCTATAGACTGTATTTGTAATCGTGATTCACTGATTCTTTTCACTGTTTCCTGCTCATGACTGTCTGTGATCAATAGAACAATGGTTTTTGCTCCCTGTTGTTAGTACAGGTTTTTGCTTTGAAATCAATTGTGAAATGCTTGTGTGCGTACTGAGCACTGGCTGCCATGCTGTGAAAATCAACACAGTTCAATTAGAATACCATCATGCCATTGATTGCACATGATGAATACAGAATTTTCATTCTTTTCTGTCGCTTTTCATGTCAGCCTTCGTCTTTTTTTTAAATACAAGAACATAAGGAACAAAAAAACTAAATGCTGGAAATCTGAAACAAAATAATGGAAATATACAGATCATTAGCATCTGTGAAGAAAATGTTTCAGGTAAAATGCTTCATCAATGCCATTTTAGTAAAGGATTGCACCTGCAACATTCAAGTATTTATCTAAAAATTACTGACCTCTGTTTTGAGCTTGAAGATGAGCTATCACTCCACAGCTTACAGAATTATAACTCAATTTTTAAAAATGCTGTTCTGTATCGCTTAACTCTAGTCCTGTAACTCTTCAATCGTAAGTATAAATGATGATTGCAGAGCTTGGGTATAACAGGTGTCAGCCATGGTTCAGTGGTAGCACTCTTGCCTTTGTCAGAAAATCGTGGTTTCAAGCTCCACTCCAGAGACTTGAGCACACAATCTAAGCTGACACTCGCAGTGCAGGACTGAGGGAGCGCGGCACTATCGCAAGTGCCATCTTTCAGATCAGACGTTAAACTGAGGCCTGTCTGCCTTCTCGGGTGGATGTAAAAGATCCCACAGCACTACGAAGAAGAGCAGGGGAGTTCTTCCCGGTGTCCTGGCCAATATTTATCCCTCAACCAACAGCTTAAAAAAAAAATCAGATTATCTGGTCATTATCACATTGCTGTTTGTGGGACCTTGCTGACTGCAGCATTTCCTACATTACTGCACTTCTAAAGTATTTCATTGACTGTAAAGTGTTTTGGGACATCCTGAGGTCACGAAAGACGCTATATAAATGTAAGTCTTTCCTGATACACCCATTACATTGACCAGCTGAATTAGGGTTCTATTCTCCCAATTATTGAAGTGTATATAACTACACTTACCCTGATGCCCAAACGCATATGTGCTTTGTCTAATGTAGTTCTAGGCATTGAAGACCAGAAGATCCCAGGTTTCACTGCTGATCTCAGCTAAGACTGCAATTGTGAAGCTACAATTAGCATTAGTGCCCCGGGTTATGGAAAAGAAAGATTATTCAGGTTTCCCACCACTACCCAGTGACTGTTGGCGCAAAGTGTTTGTATGTCAGGTGAGGGCAGAATGGGGACCCTTGTGATGCTTTCTGCTGAATAGTTGCTTTAATTCATACGTGAAGATACCAGATGACACCGAGCATTGCATTATACCTCAGAATAGAGAAGAAAACTGAAAGTAGTACTTTCATTTATCCTAAAGATATACTGAAATAGTTCTCCATAGATACTGTGTTTTGTTCAGATAATGCATTTATAAATAATTTTTAAACTATTATAGGGCAGATACAGTGTTAGTAAACAGACGAGGAAAGTGACAAAATATGCTGCAGGTTATTTAACTTTTTTCTTTTCATTAGTTACAACAGACCTCCTATGTTTCAATATCCAGTAACAATGGGTTTTCTGGAACATCCAATATTCAGACTCAAGCAAAGCTGCCCATCAATGGGTAAGTCATTAAAACATCTTAACGTTAGTGTATATAATGATTGCAAAGTTCAAAATGCTGCTGTTGACTTCCCTGAACCTAAATTTCAGATGTCTCTTATTTTTCAGCTTATGGGTCAGTAACTTTCTGTACAGTAAAATATCCAAGTGATGGGCAGTGGAAACTTGCCTGTATTAACTGGTATTATTCTGTCCACTGGGCTTTCTGCATTTGTCTTTTTAGGGTCAAGCAATATCTTTAGCTGTTCTTTCCTCCCTCCTGCAAGATTTTGGTGATACAGAACATAAATGTAATCCTACAAACGGCGTGAGAAAGTTAGGGACATGGGTTTAATTTATTGATATTTCTCCTTCCTCTGAGTTATTAACTTGAGCTGTGTTTGTGGAGTGCCTTTACATTTGTGGCCTAAAGTCAGGCCATCTGTGGCTCACAAATTTCTGCCACTTTTCTAGCTATAATTCATGAATTTTTCACTGCTATTCAGAAAATATCAGCTTGTTAGATGCGGCCTTTTGCTGAAACACTTGCTTTAATCGTCAGTGTTGCCTTAGTGATTGAGGAAGCAGTTCCACACTTTTATAATGCTTTCAAATAGAATTTTTTAAAGAAAAAATAAGGTGGGCAGAACATTTTGAGCAAAATGTGCATTGTGTTTAAATTGCATGAAGAGCAATCTGCATACATACATTGATCCCAAAAATTCCTTGGGTGTTGAAATTAGTTCTGCTTTGTAAACCATAATTCCTATCTAAAGCAATGTGTAATTATTCATTAGCCAGTTAAATTAACTTTATTTTTATTTCTTCTTTCTCTCTCCACCTCTTTCTCTTTTATGCAGGTCATCAACTTCAGAATCAGGATCACGGCCTAGGAAACCTTGTAATTGTACAAAGTCTCAGTGCCTCAAGCTGTAAGTAAGATGTTTTCAGTAGCACTGCAAAACATTGATGTCCTATTTTTGTGAAGTGTTTACTGACCCCTCCTCTCCCCCACCCCACCGAGTATTAAAAAATATTTTGTAAATTTCAAAAAGCGCCATCTTTTAATGAGTATATTGGTGGACTGGGTGAGGTGCTAGTGTATCGCCTCTGGGACCTGGCTTCACATCCAGCCCAGACTGATGGGAGAGGGTCTCCTCTCTCTTCTGTCTATAATGGTCCAATGTGAAATGAGTTGGGCACTTTCAGTGCAGTTCCTAATGAGCATAGACCAACAATACAGAACAAAATGGCACACTTTCTTTCATAATGCATATACTACATTGACCAGCTGGATTAGGGTTCCATTCTCCCAATTATTGAAGTCTATCAAGGGGTTTAAGGACATGGTTAATAGTGGAGAAAAGGAGCTGGGGGAGTCACAGGATGGTAGAAGTGGATAAAATGTCAACTGTTGCAATAGGAGTTTTCTTCTGATGTTGCAGCTCTGGTATAAGACTAGAGTACAGGGCGCTTTACTCTGCAGCTAACTGTGCTTCATGATGGCACTGGTTGCCTGAAATGGTTAGTATTCCACTGTCCAGTACTAAGCTTCTTCACCGTTAGAATAAAATTCACAAATTGTTACTCTTTTTAAAAAATAAAACACACACACACCTTTCTGGTCTTGCTGCTCTTGAGATGACCACAAGGGCAGGTCTTCAGAGAAGAACCCTGTGGCAGCTTTCACCAATGATTCCTCACTCATTTTCTTCCCCTATCCTTAATAGGGACATGTTTCAACCACATCAAACAAAAACAACTTGCATTTATATAATGGCCCTGAATTTGCGGTCGGAGGTGCACCTCCGGAGTACGCCTCCGACCTGCGAAACATCTACGAGCCTACCTCCTGGCTCCAAAGCTACGGAGAGTTCGGGTCCTGGGCCTCCATGCGTAAGCCTGCGTAAAGGCCCACAGATCCCAGGGACGTAGGCGGTTTGGAAACGTCCCTGGGATCACGTGGGCCAGGTCCTCCAGTGAGAAAGGAGGATTCCATTTCCTAATGGAATCCCCAAATAATTAAACAATTTAGGCAACTCTAATAAATATAAATGTTCTGATTTTCAAATTTAATTAAAAGTCCCTTCATTACAGCAAATACAATAAAAATGTAATTTTTTGAAAAATAATGTTAAACATTTTAATGTGGGCCAATATTTGCATAAACTAATTTTAAGTGTTTGTGCATTTTTTATTTTTAAATTTTTAATTTAAGATTTATAACAACCCTTACGCTGGTGAAAGCAGGCCCTATACCTGCTCTTACCAGCCGTAAGAGTTTCGTGGGCAGTAGTTGGGCAAATAGCGAAAGCCAGCGAAAGTGATTTTTCTAGTCGGTTGGGATGGTCCGTCAAGGCATACCTTGACAGATCGCAAGTTCCGGATTTTACATAGAATCATAGAAAGTTACAGCACGGAAGGAGGCCATTTCGACCCGTTGTGTCCGCACCGGCCAACAAAGAGCTATCCAGCCTAATCCCACTTCCCAGCTCTTGGTCTGTAGCCCTGCAGGTTAGAGCGTCCCAAGTGCACATCCAAGTACTTTTTAAATGTGGTTAGGTTTCCTGCCCCTACCACCCTTTCAGGCAGTGAGTTCCAGACCCCCACAACCCTCTGGGTGAAGAAATTTCCCCTCAAATCCCCTCTAAACCTTCCACCAATTACTTTAAATCTGTGCCCCCTGGTTTTTGACCCCTCTGCTAAGGGAAATAGGTCCTTTCTATCCACTTTATCTATGCCCCTCATAATTTTATATACCTCAATAAGGTCTCCCCTCAGCCTCCTCTGTTCCAAGGAAAACAGACCCAGCCTATCCAGTCTTTCCTCATAGCTAAGATTCTCTACTCCCGGCAACTTCCTTGTAAATCTCCTCTGTACCCTCTCTAGTGCAATCACATCTTTCCTGTAATGTGGTGACCAGAACTACATGCAGTGCTCTAGCTGAGGCTGAATTAGTGTTTTATACAGTTGAAGCATAACCCCCCTGCATGCGCAGCGCATGCAGAAACAAGGAACTTGCAGGGCCTTCAGAAGGCTTACGACGGCGTCGATGAGCGTATGCCATCGAGGACACCGTAAATTCTGGCTCATTGGGCTGGATTTTCTCAATGGAGACGTGCTGGAGGCAGGACTTCTGGTTTCCGGGTTTCAGTCCCGTCCCCAGTGACGTCTGACCAACCCACGCTATTTTCCCTTGATTGGCCTTGTTACCGGCCAATTAAGGGAAAGCCGGTGATAGATGACGTCAGCGGATGACGCTTCATCTGTCAAATTCTTTGACAGATGAATTGTCAGCGTTTGACAGTTTGGAGAAGCTGTCAAACACTGACAATGCCTGTTCTAAGGTGAGCCCTTGCACACAGGCTCAACAAGACCTCTCTCCTCAACAGAAAGCAGATGGCTGCTGCATCTGAGAATGCAGCGGCCATTCTGTCATCCCTGCCGTTGAGATGAGGCACCACCGGATCCTCAAAGGTTGAAGCCTGCAGAAAGAAGCAAAGGTAAGGAAACTTTTTCCAACACTTTACACTCACCTCTCATACTTACCTGTCCGCACTTGCACCCATCACTTACCTCTACAGCTGACATTTCGACCCCTCTCGCCCCCGCAGACCCACTGCTCGCCTCACTGACCCTGGCGAGGTTTGCAGCCGTCAGGAAACCCGCAATTGCAGGCGTAAAATGGGGAAAAGCCTCAAAACTACCTGTTAACAGGCAGTTAATTGGCTCTAATCCCCTTCCCATCTCGAGGAGACGGGTCCCTGCTCGACTCGGGGACCCGCCTCCCGGGAAGATGGCACGAAGGTGGGTTGGGAAAATTCCCCCCATTGTCTTTCGTGTAGAAAAATGGCCCACGGTGCTTCACAAAAGAACAATCGGACAAAAAAGAATGCCGATTCAAATATTTTTTAATTAATACTCGGGATGTGGACAACGTTGACAAAGAAACAAACCCAAATGGAGAGGATATGCAGCCAGCAGGTGTTTTGACACGTTGGACCCCCTGGGACACATCTCATTGTCTTGGCTGTGCTCTTAGTGTGTCTTTGATGTAGGGAAAGATTGAATCTCTGCATTTTCTCTGTGTTTATATTCTGTGAATTCTGGTAGATTGTCTCACAGTAACTCTACCTGAAGAAGGGGCAGGATAGCTCCGAAAGCTTGTAATTTTAAATAAATCTGTTGGACTATAACCTGGTGTTGTGCGACTTCTCAACGTTGACAAAGGCAGCATTTATTGCCCATCCCCAGTTGCCCTTGAGAAGGAGGTGGGCAGCCTCCTTGATCTGTTGGAGTCCATGTGGTGATGGTGCTCCCGCAATGCTGTTAGATAGGGAGTTCCAGGATTTTGACCGAGCAATGAAGGAACAGCAATATACGTCAAAGTCAGAATGGTGTGACTTGGAGGTGATGGTGTTCCCATGTACTTACTACCCTTGTCCTTCTAGGTAGTGGAGGTTGTAGGTTTTGGAGATGCTGCCGAAGAAGCCTTGGCAAGTTTTTTTTTTGTTTCAAAAATATACTTTATTCATAAAAATTTGTCGAGATACATTACAATACAGGCCACATCACATTTCATGTGGTACAATACAAATTAACTGTGGTACATGGCACTCATTTTACAGAGACAAATTGCAATACGTTTTCATTACACATTTTGTAAGTCATACAGCCCGAGGGTTCAAGATACATTTCAGTACTTGTCAAAATACATTACAATACAATCCACAAATCATATTGCATGTAGCATAATACAGATGAATGCAGTACATGGTACTTTATTTACACAAACAGATTACAAGTACATTTTCATTAAGCCATTTCTGCGTCATACGGCCCGAGGGGGTTTTTATACTGGTTCCAGCCCCTCGGTGTACACTGGCGGGAGGGCCTTAAACTGTGGCCCTTCCCCATCGTGCCTTTGCGGCGGTGGCACCAACCTTTAGTGCGTCCCTCAGCACGTACTCCTGGACCTTGGAATGTGCCAGTCTGCAACACTCGGTCATGGACAACTCCTTACTCTGGAAGACCAGCAAGTTTCAGGCAGACCAAAGGGCGTCTTTCACCGAGTTGATGGTCTTCCAGCAGCAGTTGATGTTTGTCTCGGTGTGCGTCCCTGGGAACAGTCCGTAGAGCACAGAGTCCTGTGTTACGGAACTGCTCAGGATGAACCTCGACAAAGACCACTGCAACTCTTTCCAGACCTTCTTTGCAAAGGCACATTCCAGAAGGAATTGGATGACGGTCTCATCCACCCTGCAGCCACCTCAAGGGCAGCGTGCGGTGGTGCTGAGACGCCGGGTGTGCATGAAAGATCTGACGGGGAGGGCCCTTCTCACCACCAGCCAAGCCACATCTTGGTGCTTGTTTGTGAGTTCTGGCGATGAGGCATTCTACCAAATCACTTCGACAGTCTGCTCGGGGAACCATCCGACAGGGTCCACCATCTCCTTTTTCCGTAGGGCCTCGAGGACGTTACGTGCTGACCACTGCTTTATGGCCTTGTGGTCAAAGGTGTTTCCCTGCACAAACTTTTCCACGAAGGACAGGTGGTCCGGTACGGTCCAGCTGGATGGAGCGTTCCGCGCCAGCGTGGCCAGACCCATCCTTCGCAGCACCGGGGACAGATCTAACCTCAGCACGCAGTGACACTTGGTGTTTGCATACCAAGGGTCTATGCACAGCTTGATGCAGCCGCACACAAAGGTGGCCATCAGGATGAGGGCGACGTTGGGTACGTTCTTTCTCCCTTTCTCTGGAGATTTGTACATCGTGTCTCTCCGGAAACGGTCCATTTTTGATCTCCATTTAAAGTGGAAGACGACTCGTGTGACTGCGGCGGCACTGGAGCGGGGTATGGGCCAGACCTGCGCCACGTACAGCAACACCGAGAGCACCTCGCACCTGATGACCAGGTTCTTGCCCGCAATCGATAGGGAGCGCTGCTCCCACATTCCCAGTTTCTGCTTGACCTTGGCAGCACGCTCCTCCCAGTTTTTGGTGCACACCCCGGCCGCACCGAAGCATATTCCCAGCGCCTTCAGGTAATCTGACCTGACGGTGAAGGGGACAAAGGATCGGTCGGCCCAGTTCCCAAAGAAGTCGTCTTGGCAAGTTGCTGCAGTACATCTTGTAGATAGTTTTTTTTTTCCAGTGGTGGGGCTGCGGACGGTAGAGAGATGTAAGAGTAAACAGGAAGTAATCATAGAGAGAGCCTCATCGGTGATTGAGACCTCCCGAAGTGGAGAGGCTGAGCGAGATGGCAAGGTTGAGGAGATGATTGTGTTTACATGCAGGGTGAAATTCAGTTAAGATCGAGCAGCAAAGTCTGAGGAGTCCAGTGTTGAGGCACAGGTTGAAATCAACAAGGGTGAGGAGTTTTATGGTGTAAAGGCAAAGGAAGGAGATATTGGTGGGGAAGTCAGCACGGGACTAGGTAGAGTTTTACACAACAATTTTAAGGGAGGTGGGATCAATGGAAGAGAGTGAGCTCCTTGAAGGAGGTGAAGACCACTGTTCCCTCTATGGCGCGCGGCCGTGCACACGACCCAGAGCTAGCACGCACTTCAATTGAAATGCGCGCAGAGAACTGGGCAGCTGGAGCGGGGGAGGGGCCCAATACACAATGGCCTGGAATGCAGACAGTCGTTTGCAAGTCTTGCGACCTCAGAGCCAATCCCAATTGGAAAGTAACAAGAGTTGGGGCAGCAGCCACATGATGAGGGAGTGGGTGCGGGGTTGGTTGTGTCGGCCTCTGGGAAGCTCCAGGTGCTGCAGGCAGAAGCTGTCGAGGAGCCGCGCGCACTCAGCCGGTTGCCATGGTGATGAGGGCACCGTCTCCCTCCTTCTCCTTTGGCGCCACGGTTCCAGGGGCCTGTGATACACAAACTCCGCATTCCCAACGGGGCCTTTCCTGAGCGGGGCCAGCTCAGTGCAGCCAGTTACCGCTATGGGGCTGGACGAAGCTTTAAAAATCGGTGGGAGAGATCGGTAGATAACCACGTGTACTTCATCTTATTAAACCTGTTACAGGTGAGTGAGTCACCGAGCTTTACCTGCAACAGGTAAGAAGGGACTTTGTTGCTGTCAGATGGCAGTGTCATGTTTTCGGAGAGGAAATGAGAAACGAGTTTGTGCGAATTTTGAGCTGTACGTGAATCCACTTGTTAAAATAAAATGATCCTACTTCAGATGGGTTTGTAAGATTAGGCTTTGAATCATTAGGTGAAGCAAGGAAGCATTTTAGCACAAGGAAGAAGAGTGATTAATACAAGTTTAACTTACTTTTATTTGCTACTTTTTAATAAATCCAATGTTGCACCAGGGGTGGATTTATGGTTTTAGTCTTGTTGCTGATGGAAGTTAATAAAAACCTTAACATAAAAAGTGGGGGAAATTGGAGCTTACTTTTGAAAATCAGAATTCTGGTGTCAGGTTTATATTTTTAGAAATGTTGAGGCACCTCACTTTCTACAGGCCAACCCAATTAGCGCATCTGTCTGCTGAAGAATTCAAACTTCCTGGGCGCAACAAAGGTTGCCTTTGTCAGAAACAAAAATGAGTTTGTTTTTTTAAATTTGGAAAATTGTTTAAAGCCGGAATAAATATGGGAAAATTATATTAATTTTACTGTAAACAAAGTTGCAGAATGGGCATGTATATGACAAATGAATTTCCATATAGATAAGTGTGAGGTGGTGCATTTTGGTTGGAGGAATAAGGAGGCTATCTACTCCTTGGAAAATAAGAGACTAAATGGAGTAGAGGTGCAAAGGGATCTAGGGGTATAGATTCACAAATCATTAAAAGTAGCAATGCAGGTTAAAAAAGCCATAGAAGTGCAAATAAAGCACTAGCGTTCATTTCTAGAGGAATAGAATTCAAAAGCAGAGAAGTTATGTTAACCTTGTATAGAACCTTGTCTGATTGTCTCATGATTTGAAACTGGGATGGCAATATGGCATTACTGTATATATGCTTTTAAGTGGTTGCTGTTGCTGTTGTCGTTGGTGTAAAAGTTATTGTTGTAAAATTTGCCCACAGAAGAAAAGGTTGCGCTCAAAGGAGTTCGTGGCCCGCTCAGTACAAAAAAAGAATTAGAGGGAACATTGGTGAAGACGCCAAAGTATTAAGGAATGCAACTGAGGTGGGACTTGGCAATAAGAGCTATGCCACCACCATGGCTGTTTGGGCAGGGCAGGTGGTGATGTGTAGTCAGATGGGCATGCGTCACCACATGTATGCAAGGTTTCTGTCGATGCCAAGGTGGTGATAGATTCATCTGTCATTAGGTTATGAATAACTGGAGCCTTGTGCTTGAGGGAGTGAACATTCTCAAGGGCAATATGGAACAAGATGAAGATTTATGATCTGCCAGCAGGATCAGGAGACAGTCAAAGGGCGAGGCAAGATGGGGATAAGGTTAGAGAGGTTAGCCCTATGAGATGGTTGCTGGAAGAGTGAGACAGTTGGAGTTGCTGCCCTGATGGAGCCATTGACTGGTGCCACAATAGACAGAAAATACTGAGGGCGAGGCAGAGGGACTTTAGTTTGGGAAACTGGTAGAAAAGGAGGTATTATAAGGAATTGATGAGTGGGGGAAGTTTTTAGGGAGGCAATGTGCTGGAGAAGGGGGAGATGAATGATTAGAACGGTCATGCAAATGGTGGCATGGCTGCATGAGCTGATGCGGACAGAGCTGAGCAGGGCCTGGAGATGACTAAAATAGAAAAGTTGGAGTGGGAAGCTCCAGTCTGGAAAGAAGAAAAGTTGAGTAAAATAATTTAGACACCACATTTCACCCATTAGGCCACCTTGTAGTTCCTTGGCTGTCCTGTATTCTGTCTATTCTAGCCATAAAGTTACATAGCAGCTCAGCTACTTATTGATAATTATAAAAATAAGATTCAACTGCTAGATTTGTCTTGATTTCCCCCCCCCCCCCCCCCCCCCCCCCCCCAAATTCTAAGCATCCTTTACAAATATGTTCCATGCAGCAGGTTATGATGCATGGCACCCTAAGCATAAAGTATGTTTATCAAAAACATCTGGTTAATGAATGTTTAAAAATAAATTTTAGTGAATTTCAGGAATAAGGGATTTCAAATTAACCAATTTAAGGATGGGGGAAAATGCAATTGATCATCACGTCACTCAACTGCTGACATTTCTTATGCAACATTTTGACGTTGTACACTTGATGCAAGTTGTTGCAGAACATTTGACTATGCTAAACTAATTGTCGTGCTTTACCTTTTTTGTGTTCTATTTGTTTCTTGATTCATTATTAATTTTATTCTCATGTTGAAACTGGAGGAGTTGACCCACTCTGCTTTCAGCTAGGCACAGCACCTCCCCAGGGCCACATACCCACAAGTCATGGAGAGCCCAATTGGCAGCCTCCATTGGTGCCCAAGCATCCGCCTCCCCCCCCCCCCCCCCCCCCCCCCCACCCAGCCGATCCACAGGTAAGAGATGAGTGCAAATAGTCAAAAGCTCTTGCCATCAGAGCTCATGTTCATAGCTGATCTGCCAGTCAGGAATTAAGCCGATCAGTTGCACTCAATACAGGCAGCTCAGTAGCAAGTGACAGACACACAGTGCCTCATTCTCCTAGACAAGCTTAAAAACTCAATAAAGCTACTAAGATTAAAATGGGTGACAACCCCCATTGATGCATCTCTGATTTATTTCGATTGCAGTGTCTTTATAAAATTTAAGCAGAATTTGTGTAATATCCTTGCTCAAGCAGCCAGGAATGGTACACAATCTGATAGTGAGATTAACTCATCATTTGTTTTTATTAATATATTTGTGGACATTTTATATTAATGAAAATCATTAATCTTCAATTAACGTAAAACTTCAACTTTTATTTATTTAGATACTGTGATTGTTTTGCAAATGGAGAATTTTGCAATAACTGCAATTGTACCAACTGCTTCAACAATCTGGAACATGAAGCTGAGCGGCTAAAAGCAATAAAGGTGAGATTCTTTAGTGTACCTCTTGAATGTAAAGATGCAATGGTAAACGTCTAATTTATGTGGCAATTGCGAGGCACCCTAGGGATTGATCTTGGGATTCTTTCTGCCCAGGATGCCCACTAACCTCACCAACCTACTTCCATCCCGTTCACCTCACCAAACGCCACTACCCATTTTAGATTCTGTTAGTGGGTCAACAATCTCCGCTGCTCTCTGTATTTCCCTCGAGCGAGCCCAGCTGAAAATGCATATTTGGTCGACAGATCGGGATAGGATTAGACTCTGTTGTGATGTCCCAGTAGCTGAATAGCTAAAGTTCACACGTGAAGAGTGGTCACTTGGGCAAGGTATCCGAGGGTTCATGGAACCCTTTTATTTGTACCCCATCAAGGAGTCAGTACCTTCAGAAAAGGAGGACGGATTAGAAAGTTGACAGGAAAAAAATAGCAAAAAGCGCCATTGACATAAATTTATTTTTCTTGGCTGTTGAGGCAGATGTGATTTTTGGGGTTAAACGTGGACTTGGATGTCATGACCCAGCGTTACTAATTATGTTTGTGGCCAAAAGATCAGGGGGGGGAGAAATTCATTATAGCCCCGTTTGGGGCGCTAACTTTTAAAAGTTGAAGAAATTAGCGGCAGGCGCTAATGCCTTTTAACTTTTAAAAAATTTGGTTTTGCGCTCCAGGAAGGAGCCACTTAGTCTTACATTAGTAGCAGGAAAATTATGAGACCTCAAAATTAGAGATAAAATAACTGAATACTTAGAAGGACATGAACTTTTCAAATACTCAACATGCATTTGTGTAAGATCGGTCATGTTCAAGTAATCTGAAATAACTTTTTTTTGGCGATAATGATCAAAAGCTTAAATAGGGGGGAATTCAATAGATGTAGTTTATATGGACCTCAAGAAAGCATTTGATAATATGCATCATAGAAATTGGTTGAGAAGATTGTGGTCCATGCTATAAAAGGTAAAGTGGCAGCATGGGTAGAGGGGTGGCTAAAAGGCAGACAGCAAACAATTGCAATTAATGGATGTCTCCTAGACTGGCAGATGGTGGCTAGTGGGGTGCCCATGGATGGGTGTTTGTAAAGAAGGATAATTTTTTTTTACATAAGTAGTAAATTTCAGGCTATAGCTGGAATGCTGTGTGCAATTTTGGGCTCCTCATCCAGAAAGTGATAATAGCCCAGGAGGAAGTGCAATGTAGGTTTACCAGGATGAGGGATCTTAGTTATGATGGAAGACAACAGCGACTGTGGTTATATTCTATTTGAGAAGAATTAGGGGATTTGATAGAGGCATTAAAAAATGACAAATAGAATAGGCAAGATAGAGAAACATGGTTAGATTACTTTCATTGGTCTGCGAAACAAAGACAAGCGAGCAAGGTAAAAGATGGAAACTTTTCCACAGTTTTTGGAACATGGAATAAATCGCCATAAGTGGTGATCGATGCCAGATCAATTACAGCATTCAAAAGGTGCTGAAAGAAAAAATAAAAGTATGGGGAAGATGGTGGAAAGGAGTGTACAAAAATCACCTCCCAAGAGGGGTCTAAATACAGTCCCGCCTCGAAACCCGCCTCCCCAGGGCTGGCACAATCCAGCCCAAAGCTTGGAAATGTAGTAAACAGTGAGAAGGATGATAGCAGACTTCAGGCGGGCATAGTCAGACTGGTGAAATGGGCAGACACATGGCATATTAAATTTTATACTGAGAAGTGTGAAGTGATAAATTTTGGAAGGAAAAATGAGGCAATACAAACTAAATGGTATAATTTCAAAGGGGGTGCAGAAGCAGAGAGACCTGGGGATTCACATACACAAATCTTTGAAGGTGCAGGACACGTTGCTACGGCTTTTAAAGCATACAGGATCCGTGGTTTTATAAATAGAGGAATAAGAGTACAAAAGCAAGGAAGTTATTGTCGTCAACAACAACAACTACTTGCATTTATATAGCACCTTTAACGTAGTAAAACGTCCCAAGGCACTTCACAGGAGCGCTATCAAACAAGATTTATAAATCACTAGTTAGGCCTCAGCTAGAGTACTGTGTCCAATTCTGGGCACCACTTTATGAAGGATGTCAAGGCCTTGGAGAAGGTACAGAGGAAATTTACCAGAATGGTACCAGGGATGAAGGACTTCAGTTATGTGGAGAGACTAGATAAACTGGGATTATTCTCCTTGGAGCAGAGAATGTTAAGGAGAGATTTAATAGAGGTATTCAAAATTATGAGGGGTTTTGATAAAGTAGATAGGGAAAAACTGATTCCACTGGCAGGAGGGTCATAGGCAGAGGGCACAGATTTAAAATAATTGGCAAAAAATCCAGGGGGAAATGAGACATTTTTTTACGCAGCAATTTGTTATATTCTGGAATGCACAGCCTGAAAGGTTGGTGGACGCAAATTCAATAGTAACTTTCAAAAGGGAATTAGAGATATACTTGAAAAGGAGAAATTTGCAGGGCTATGGGGAAAGAGCAGGGGAGTGAGACTAATTGGATAGCTCTTTCAAAGAGCCAGCAAAGAGACAGTGGTCTGAATGGCCTCTTTCTGTGCCCTATCAGTAGATGGTGAGATCTCCAACATGTCATCATTCAAGGATTTGCCAGAAGGCCAAACCAACTACCCCCTCTTCCGAGTGTATGTTCTCAGCAGTCACTTCATGGTGGACTCGCATGAATAGAATTGTCTCCACTGTAATAACTGTGGTGGTTTTGTTAAGCAATTGAAGATGCGATAACATTGCTTAATGCCCCTGGTCATTGTCGATAATAAGGATAGATGGCTCATTAACATATCACCACCGCCACCCCCCACTACCTTCATTTCAGTGCTGCAGCTTGTAGTTTTTTAAAATTCTTGTGAATTCATATTGTTAAAACCTTAACCATAACTCATTCCTAAATCCTCTCCATGAAGAATAAAAGTCAAAATCTCAAAATGTGACAGCAACTTCCAGGTTTAATGTGCAGTATGCTATAGAACCCAGAGTATTGTTCAGGTTCGTAACTGCATATTGGATGGTTTTAAAGTAGGACATTCCAAAATATCCCCATTGCAGTGGTGGGTGATGGCCACCATTGCCCATTACTAAATTCTTGGTGATAAAACAGAGTATCTGTGTGAGCCTAGACAGTGGGTAGGCTATTTGGCTGGCCAAGCCTGGTCCTCCTCTTTCCCAAGGTCTACAAATGTATCCTTTCTATTACTAGTTACTGGATTGTGACTTCAAGTGGAATCCCTGTCTGATTTTCCTTTTTCTCCTCTTCCTCGGCCCTCTCGTTCACCCCCCCCCCCCCTCCCCCCAAGCAAGGTGATTGTAACACCCTTAATCCTGGCAAAGCAGATTAGCTAATGCAACATAAACCAATGATCAAACTATACACTTTGCTGATCTGTACGACTGTGCAATTATCTTGTTTCTATATACAAATATTTTGTGATAGACAATTCTGTTCCTTATGTAATCCAGTCGCCATCTTATGTAAATAAAAAAGGGAAGAGATTTCATTTTTAAGAGGGACACTGCTTAGGCATTTGTTGAGAAAATCAATTAAGGGATTATAGACAGTGAACTGTGCATTCAACTCTAGGGCAGGCCAAAATGGTCTTTTTTTGGTCTTGTACTTTCCTATGTTACTAAAACATTTTCTTTCCCCACATTTTATTTAAGCCAAGCATTAGCAAGGACAGTTGTAGGATAATATCTTGAACCCGGTTTGTGTCTGTGTTTCACGATACCACCTCACCAAAGGCGGATTCTTGCAGTGTTTTTGTGCTGGTGTTGTATAGCATTTTTGATTGAAAAGTGTGGTTGAAGGAAAGAGTACTGCACTATTTTATGTTCATTTGACATTTTACTATAACTTGGAACTCTAAATGCCCTAAAATATCCTCTTTCTTTTCCAGGCATGTCTTGATAGGAATCCAGAAGCATTTAAACCGAAGATTGGGAAAGGAAAGGAAGGTGAATCTGATCGACGGCACAGCAAAGGGTGTAACTGTAAGAGGTCAGGGTGTCTGAAGAATTATTGTGAATGCTATGAGGTAAGAATGATTGGGAGATGTTTTGTTCAGGGCTCCTAACATTCAGATTTGAAACAGAGTGCAGTGTTTACTTGACTTCAGAGCAAAACCAGTATCTTTCCCTAATGTGCCTGAGGTTCCAAATCTCAATCTAGCTCACTAGACTTTATTAGATTGATTATTTTTAAATGAACATCTACAAATTTGTGTTTCCCCTCCCCCCCCCCCCCCCCCCCAGTTTTATTTGTCCTTTCCTGAAGGTGCTGCTTTCAGGGGTTTAATCTGACAACTCTTCAGTACCTTTCCCAAGTGTTATACATCCTGTATGAGTTTAATGGGGATTATTGACAGACTAATGGGCGTCGCAGCTGAGCTGGATCCAAACCTCACCCGATATCGACACACATGCACATTTTTTTTTCGTTCATGGGATGTGGGCGTCGCTGGCAAGGCCACCATTTATTGCCCATCCCTAATTGTCCTTGAGAAGGTGGTGGTGAGCTGCCTTCTTGAACCGCTGCAGTCTGTGTGGTGAAGGTACTCCCACAGTGCTGTTGGGTAGGGAGTTCCAGGATATTGACCCAGCGATGATGAAGGAACAGCGATGTACTTCTAAGTCAGGATGGTGTGTGACTTGGAGGGGAACTTGGAGGTGGTGGTGTTCCCATGCGCCTACTGCCCTTGTCCTTCTAGGTGGAAGAGGTTGCGGGTTTGGGAGGTGCTGCCGAAGAAGCCTTGGCGAGTTGCTGCAGTGCATCTTGTAGATGGTGTACACTGCAGCCACGGTACGCCGGTGGTGGAGGGAGTGAATGTTTAAGGTGGTGGATGGGGTGCCAATCAAGCGGGCTGCTTTGTCCTGGATGGCGTCGAGCTTCTTGAGTGTTGTTGGAGCTGCACTCATCCAGGCAAGTGGAGAGTATTCCATCACACTCCTGACTTGTGCCTTGTAGATGGTGGAAAGGCTTTGGGGAGTCAGGAGGTGAGACGCTCGCTGCACAATACCTAGTTCTTGTTGCCACAGTATTTATGTGGCTGGTCCAGTTAAGTTTCTGGTCAATGGTGACCCCCAGGATGTTGATGGTGGGGGATTCGGCGATGGTAATGCCGTTGAATGTCAAGGGGCGGTGGTTAGACCCTCGCTTGTTGGAGATAGTCATTGCCTGGCACTTGTGTGGCACCAATGTTACCTGCCACTTCTCAGCCCAAGCCTGAACGTCGTCCAGGTCTTGTTGCATGCGGGCATGGACTGCTTCATTATCTGAGGAGTTGTGAATGGCACTGAACACTGCAGTCATCAGCGAACATCCCCATTTCTGACCTTATGTTGGAGGGAAGGTCATTGATGATGCCGCTGAAGATGGTTGGGCCTAGGACACTGCCCTGAGGAACTCCTGCAGTGATGTCCTGGGGCCGTGATGATTGACCTTCAACCACCACAACCATCTTCCTTTGTGCTAGGTATGACTCAAGCCAGTTCACAGGGGTGATTGGATAATGATCAAAGGTGAAACCCCTGACTGATTTTATCCTTCCCTAGACCAGGGATGATTGGGCTAATTGCAGATCTCGAACTGCTGCCGAGATCAACTGATTTAACACAGACCAAGCAATCTACACGTGTTGAAGTTCTAATATCTGTCATGTCTATCTTTTCCTCGTACTGAAAATGAGTTCTGTGCAAAAAATAAAATGCCATACTGACTGGCCAATATTACACAGAATCTACAGCACAGAAACCGGCCATTCGGCCCAAAAGGTCTATGCCGGCATTTATGCTCCACATGAGCCGCCTTCCACCCCTCTTCTAACCCTATCGGCATATCCTTCTATTCATTTCTCCCTCGTGTACTTATCCAGCATCACCTTAAATGCATCTATACTCCTTGTGGTAGTGAGTTCCACCTTCTTACCACTCTTTGGGTAAAGAAGTTTCTCCTGAATTCCCTATTGGATTTATTGGTGACTGTTTTATATTTATGGCCCCTAGTTTCGGTCTACCCCACAAGTGGAAACATCTCTTCTATGCCTTGGAAGTTCCTGCCAGCTGAAGTTACCAGTTCGATGCAGGTTTATTTCAAGCAATCTTAGCTTTCACTAATATTGTTCAAGGTAACTGCAAATTATCACAATGCTATTAATACTGCAAGAAAAGTCAGCTTCTAGAATTCCACCCCCACCCACCTTCTGTACTGAAGACACTGATGTGTTGGGGTTCACAGGTGTCTGCAGCCTTCCAGTACATCACCCAAGTAGCCGCTATCCTTCAATGAGCCTTCAGAGCCCAAGGGTCAGCATGCTTGTTTTTGTGGCCATGGGGCATGATTCTGATCCTGCCCTTACCCCAGACCATTTGGAAAGTGGCGACATGATAGGTCCAAGTCAGCATGGATTTGTGAAAGGGAAATCATGCTTGACAAATCTTCTGGAATTTTTTGAGGATGTTTCCAATAGGGTGGACAGGGGGGGAACCAGTAGATGTGGTGTATTTGGACTTTCAGAAGGCCTTCGACAAGGTCCCACACAAGAGATTGGTGTGCAGAGTTAAAGCACATGGGATTGGGGGTAATGTGTTGACGTGGATTGAGAACTGGTTGGCACACAGGAAACAAAGAGTAGGAGTAAATGGGTACTTTTCAGAATGGCAGGCAGTGACCAGCGGGGTACCGCAGGGTTCGGTGCTGGGGCCCCAGCTGTTTACATTATATATTAATGATTTGGACGAAGGGATTAATTGTAATATCTCCAAATTTGCGGATGACACTAAATTGGGAGGCAGTGTGAACAATGAGGAGGATGCTAGGAGGCTACAGAGTGACTTGGACAGGTTGGGTGAATGGGCAAATGTATGGCAGATGAAGTACAATGTGGATAAATGTGAGGTTATCCACTTTGGTGGTAAAAATAGGGAGGCAGACTATTACCTGAATGGTGGCAGATTAGGGAAAGGGGAGGTGCAACGAGACCTGGGCGTCATGGTACATCAGTCACTGAAGGTGGGAAGGCAAGTGCAGCAGGCAGTCAAGAAAGCAAATGGCATGATGGCCTTCATAGCAAGGAGATTTGAGTACAGGAGTAGGGAGGTGATGCTACAGTTGTACAGGGCCTTGGTGAGGCCACACCTGGAGTATTGTGTGCAGTTTTGGTCTCCTAACTTGAGGAAGGACATTCTTGCTATTGAGGGAGTGCAACGAAGGTTCACTAGATTGATTCCTGGGATGGCCAGACTGACATATCAAGAAAGACTGGATCAACTGAACTTGTATCCTCTGGAGTTCAGAAGAAAGAGGGGGGATCTTATAGAGACGTTTAAAATCCTGACTGGTTTAGACAAATTAGATGCGGGCAGAATGTTTCCAATGTTAGGGAAAACTAAAACCAGGGGTCACAGTCTAAGGATAAAGGGGAAGCCATTTAAGACTGAGATGAGGAGGAACTTCTTCACCCAGAGAGTGGTGAATCTGTGGAATTCTCTACCACAGAAGGTTGTTGAGGCCAGTTCGCTAAATATATTCAAAAGGGAGTTGGATATAATACTCACAACTAGGGGGATCAAGGGGTATGGCGCGAAAGCAGGAATGGGGTACTGAGGTAGCATGTTCAGCCATGAACGCATTGAATGGCGGTGCAGGCTCGAAGGACCGAATGGTCTACTCCTGCACCTATTTTCTATGTTTCTATGTTTCTAATACATTCCATCATTTCAATAAGGAAATGTCCACACTGGTTTTGGGCTGCAATACACAAACCAACAAAGAAAATCTCGCGTATCACCGAAAGACTACCTTTCTCACTGTAGGAAAACTATGGGTATTCTGGACACATTACTGGAATTAAGGAAAAGTTGAAGGTTAATCCTTGCATGGTACAAAATGGTGGAAACAGAAAGGATTCATACATTCTAATTTGACCAGGTTTCTAGCTGATGGCAACTTGAACTGGGTGTGACCAAAATTGCAGTCCAATAAAACAGACTAATGTGCCACGGTGTTTGGAAAGATACTGCTAACTATCTAGAAAGCCACTTGAACATATGTGTTTTCAGAAAAGGTGGCTCCCTTATTATGATTTAAGGTCAGGGAAAAGGAAAGGATTATAAAACTTTATTGGTAGTTATAGTTTCTGACATATCTGCCCTGGTTTTATAACACCTTGGAAAAGGATCTATTTGATTGAATTAATCATCTTGGCTGTTTTATTAATGGTTGTACTCTGTTAAGTGGAATTGTCTTGGTGAAATTTCATGTATTTAAGATCACATTTGACCCACCAAAAGTAGAACATGTGGGGACGGCTTTAGGAGCAATTTCTTGGGCAGATTAGAAGTTTAAGAAAAACTGCAAAGAGCTTTTGAAGCAGTTTTTTTTTTTAAACGAGAAAGGGTTAAGAAGGAGGAAGATATTGAATTTATATAGCACCTTTCACAACCTCAGGATGTCCCAAAGCGCTTTACAGCCAATGAAGCACTTTTGAAGTGTGGTCACTGTCGTAATGTAAAAAGAGGGGAGGTTGAAGATGAAGCCCAAGCATCTCAGTGGAATGCACAATTGGCCAGCGCAATAGCAGTCAGGGTTGTATATTATATGCCCATGTCAGAGGAACAGGTTGAATACTGGAAGTTACCAGCAATGCATTAAGTACAGGTTGTAAACTTAACTTTGCTAAGCTACACTGTAACCTGGGACAATGAACACAACTGTCATACTATTACTAAGCAAAACCCAGCTGATGTTACGATCTAGTGATGCACTTAAAACTACTGTCATGCCTATGATTTTGACTGATTATTTTACTACAATCATCAATAATTTACCTTGTGATGGTAACTACCTGTGTTAGCATAGATAATAATTGTTAAATGAGGTCGTATAAAGGAACATTTCCGTGTCTGAATTCATTTTTGCTGACTCTGGTAAGCAGATGTTGTATACACTTCAATCAGTGCTGTATCACAGTGCTGCAGTTATTGATTTGGTTTGGTTAACTATCGATGTGTTATGTGGAATAGTCTAAAGGCAAGTGACTTGGGCATCTTATAAACCTTAAATTCAAATCATAGATCCCAATCCAGTTTTCCAACATGCACATGGAGGGCAGGAAGGGGAAATAGAAGAGAGAGAGTTTAATCAAATACTCTTCAATTATATATTGGAATTTCAGATACAATATTTCTTGCATATTTGGAGATTTAACATTGATCTAGTCAACACTACAAAACAAGATGTCAGGCGGTGCTATTTAATGAAAAGTTTCAGTAATCTTAAACAAAATATTGTCTGTACTAGAATCACAATAGAGTGAGGTGCATATTTTGTTTAAGGTTACTGAAACTTTTCATTAAATAGCACCGCCTGACATCTTGTTTTGTAGTGTTGACTAGATCAATGCCATAGCTGTGAAAATGATTTGCTGAGAAACACTGAAGATTGATATGTAATTGAGGATGTCACAAGTTACTAATATCAAGTCCTAGGAGAGAATTTTTAAAAACTTTTTTTTACTATTAAAACTGCTTCCACAACTAGGGCCACTATTCGGACAATTTTTCCAAGTTAGGAATAGCCCGACCTCAGCGTCTTCTGATCTTGTGTACATTTAAAGGCAAGGAGGCACTAAACCACAGTTGCTAACAATAGTTATGGTTTTGCAAAAGTTTTTGTTAAGGTTAAATTCTTCAGCAGGGCCAGTTTGAGTTGAATGTTTCAGTTTTTCAGGAGTCTGTTGATGTTATTGTCACTGAATGTTCAGAACGCCTTTTCTCGAAAGATAATGGCCCAGAAATTCCGTGCGGAGGGCTGCGATTATCTGGAAAAATCTGCGCCTGCACCGGAGGACTCCCGGGAGGTGCAGAGTTCCATTGCTGGGCCTCTCCAAACTGCCGGGCCCACGTATCCCAGAGGCGCAGGTGGTTCGCAGCGTCCCTGGGATCACGTGGGCCATGGGGAGCCAATCAGAGAAGGGAATCTCCCTTCATACATTTGACAGGAAGACCTGTCAAATATATGAATAGAGATCACCCCCAAAACATAGTAAAACTTAAATAAATAAAAAAAAAAATCACATTTTTAAAATGACTTTAAATGACAAATTAAGTATTTTAAACAAAAATTTCATTTTTTGTGTAAAAAAAAAAAATAATTAAAGTTTTTAACGGGGCTAAAAATAAACTTACCTTTAAAGTATTTTTAAATAATAAATCAGTGGAAATTTTTTTTTAAAACTTTTTTCAACTCTTATCCTGGTAAAAGCAGACCTTACGCCTGCTTTTACCAGGCGCAAGGATTGTAAGTGTTTTCTGCGGGTCTCCAAAAAACGGAACTCTCCACCCGCAGAGGCCCTTCTCCCGAGCTTTCTTGACAGATCGGAAATGCCGGTTTCCAGCGCATGTGCAGTGCATGCCTGAAACCAGCATTTTCGTTGGCCCTACGGGTGAGTATCCATCAGATAAAATTAGGGCTCAATCCAAACTAGTGTGCAAAGTAGTGTGATGTTCTTTTGTACCATTGGATGGGAAAGCTGGTCAGAATTTCCCCCACCCCGCCTCTGTTAATATTTGCATTGCATCTCTTAGATATTTAAGAGCAATAACCCCCTCCCCTTTTAAAAAAAAAAAAAACCACTTAAGATCCTCCAAGTGTAATGTTGAATTAAAACAATTTTTTTTGCGAATGGTATTGTTTTTTTGCAGATTCATAGCATCCTTTCCATACTTGTTAAATTCTGATTGGATGCTGTAGATGAATGTCATTGGGAATGCAAAGTAATGTATTGTTGATTAGGGCAAATAAGTTTTCATCTCTGTTCCAAATGCTAGCAGCATAACATTAAATTTTAATTTAAAATGGACTTCTGAGACCCCAGTTTATTTGGAGTTTAAACTATTCCCATACATTTTAAAATTAGTTGGGATGAATTTTATACTTTTTTTTTAATGAGGGAAGCCACAGAGATGATGGAAAGGGCTTTCAACTTCTGTATGCTCAGCAGAAGTAATCAGTACTGATTTTATGCCATGTGTTAATTGTTGATACTTCATTTTATTGCACCTCACTCCATTGTGATTCTAGTACAGACAATATTTTGTTTAAGATTACTGGGGCCTCTCATTTAAGGTGGCGCAGTTTGACTGTAGGTTTTTTTGTTGATGTGGTTGAGATCATTTGGCAATTATCCTTCTACAGTTGAAAATTATGAGGACTTTTGACAATGGAAAACTTAGCACTTTTTTTTTAAGTGCTCAATTGAGCCAGCTCCTTCCACAGAAATGGACAATGCACGACAGGAGTACCATATTGATTTGAACGGAGGGTCACTTGGCAAACCTATTGATGAGTGCAGAATCCAAGTATTTAACCTCATCTTCACTATTGTACATGGGCAGACTCGGTGGGGTCTTGATTATCTGAGTGTCATTGTCATAATGAAAATTCAATCTTCTTATGATAAAACTGCTGCCAGTTTCCTCAAATAGCTGTTTGTGAATAATAATTATCCTCTGAGATTTTAAGACTGTTAGTTTATCTGTCTGCTGTTTCTTGATTTACCTATTTACAAAAACAAATATATTGTCCCTCTTCGCCTCTCCCCTCCTTGAAAAGCCTTCTTGGAACACACCTTTTCAATCAAACTTTTGGGCACCACACTTAATCTCTCCTGATTTGCATACTTTTTTCTGAGTACCAATACACAAATCACTAAAAGTTGCGACACAGGTTAGCAAGGCCATAAAAAAAGCAAACCAAGCACACGGGTTTATTTCTAGAGGGATAGAAATGAAAAGTAGGGAAGTTATGCTAAACCTGTATCGAACCTTGGTTAAACCACACTTGGAGTACTGCGTACAGTTCTGGTCGCCGTATTATAAAAAGGATATAGAGGCACTGGAGAGGGTGTAGAGAAGATTTACAAGGATGATACCAGAAATGTGAGGATATACATATCAGGAAAGGATGAACAGGCTGAGTCTCTTTTCTCTTGAAAAAAGAAGGCTGAGGGGTGACCTAATAGAGGTCTTTAAAATTATGAAAGGTTTTGATAGAGTGGATAGAGAGAGAATGTTTCCACTTGTGGGGAAGAGCATAACTAGAGGCCATCGTTATAAGATAGTCACCAAGAAATCCAATAGGGAATTCAGAAGAAACTTCTTTACCCAAAGAGTGGTGAGAATGTGGAACTCTGTGCCACAAGGAGTGGTTGAAGTGGATAGTATAGATGCATTTAAGGGGAGGCTAGACAAGCATATGAGGGAGAAGGGAATAGAGGGTTATGCTGATAGATTTAGATGAGGAAAGACGGGAGGAGGCGCGAGTGGAGCATAAATGCCGGCGTGGACTGGTTGGGCCGAATGGCCTGTTTCTGTGCTGTATATCCTATGGAATCTATTCCTATATTTGCTATACTACCCTGGACAGTTGCCGTCCATATGCGATAATTACTCCTCTCCAAGCCCCACTTGGACAACAACAACTTGTATTTATGTAGTGCCATTAATATAGAAAACATGTCCCAAGATGCTTTCGGAAAGAAAAATGAACGCCAAGTCAAAGGAGAAGATATTAGGAGGGGTGACCAAATACATGGTTAAATAATTTTAAGGAGGGTCTTAACAGGGAATTTTTTACGGAGGAAATTCCAGAGCATTGGGCCAAGTTAGAGTTTTCACCCCCCCCCCCCCCCCCCCCCCCCCAAAGGATGGGCGCAGAACAAAATGGATTTGGAAAGCGTTAGGGAGTCGTAGATATGGGGTACATGGAAGTGGTTGGAAATGGTCATGGGAGTAGAGAGGCTGTGGGAGATGGCAAAGACGAGTTTATATGGACACAGATGTTTAGGGAGAACAAGAGGCCAATACAATCAGAGGAGAGAAGGCGTGGAGAGCTGAGAAGGAGAAATCAGAGGATAAGGAGTCACTTATTTCCATGGTTGAGGTGGGGATGTCGGCACAAGATACTTGCCATGGGTCTTGAAGGGGCGGTAGACAATGAAGATTTCAAAGTAGTGAGATGGGTGGAACAAGGTGAGGTGCTCAATAGAGGAGAAGGTGCCAGAGGAATAGGGAGAGAGACCAAGGTGTGACTTGGTAAAAAGGGGCACACTGTCACTTGAATAAGGATCAAGATGTTGACACCCATGTGCCAAGTTTCAGTCAAAGTTAGCATGCCAATGCAATCATACATAATAAGGCCGTGTATGGCAACAACCATGTTACTCTGGAGGCAATTATTGTGTCCTGTGGAGTATTTGATCTTTTTAGTCTATACTTATTAGGTTAGGAATATGATCTGGATATTTGTCCACCTTTTTTAATGAAGGAATCAATGAACACAGTGTCAAGCTCTTTTGCTCAGAGTCTGTTTCACATGTCTGCTGCTTTATGGGAAAATATTTCTTCTAAATTCTGGTTTCACTTGGGATTTG
Organism: Squalus acanthias; assembly: GCA_030390025.1. Lineage (NCBI taxonomy): Eukaryota > Metazoa > Chordata > Chondrichthyes > Squaliformes > Squalidae > Squalus > Squalus acanthias. Next base: position 121,093,699 of record CM059426.1, on the reverse strand, counting down.
TTAATATTGAATCTGTCTCTTTTCCTGTGCTCACTGTCCAAGTCAAATAGACTGCTCGCATCTGTGCCTCTTAGTATTTTGAAGACATGGGCTATGCCTGCCCCCCCCCCACAAACCTTCTATTCTCCAAGTGAAAGTTCAACTCGATGGGTTATACTTTCAACTTTGGGGGCATAAAACAGACGGTATCGGATCTGCCACCCGTTATACATCTCGCCTGATTTTTGTTGTTTCTTCCCATTGTGTGGGGTGTATGACAGGCAGCCAATCCTCTACTGCCTATGAATCTCTGCTCATAAGACCCTAGGTCCAAGAATCCCATTCCCGAGTGCTACCATTTAAAAGACTAACATAGAACTACCTTTGGAAAAACCCCATGACTACATTTTACAACAGTAAACTACAAAAAAGTTCTGCTGCACCTATGAGTGAATTAAAAATGCATTTCCTCTTGCAGAATAAACGTTGGTGAGGTAGAGAGTTTATTTGATGTGGAAGCTGTGCATTTTTTCTTTGTGCAGACTATCTGGTCTCAATGTTTCAATGACAGTAATGGAAAAGTCACTTGTGGAATCCTTTACTGTGGAACAATACAATGGCTAAAATGTACAATTTTGTTTTAGCTGAAAGGGAGCAATCCCTACTAAATAGCATACAAGATAAATGGGAGGAGTATGTAGGACATCTGCTCAGCCCTGACACTTGGTCTGATGTTTGGCGTAATCCCAACACAGTGGTTTATGACATAAACTGACTGATAACCTGAGAACATTTTGCCTCTCTTGTCTATTCTCACTAAAGCAGTGCTACATGGGATTAGCAGTCTTGAAGACTTCTTGGAAATACAGTGTCTTGGGTGGATCTCTAAATCAAAATTTGACGGTTCTGCTGAGAATGCCCTCTGTTTTGGAGAGGTGCAATATTACTATTTCATAAATTGTTCAGCTCATTGGCATGCAAAATGATGATTGTCGGCTGTAAGATGATGAAGAATGCGTGAAATACACTGGATCTAATGTTTTCTCTTCACATTTTTGCTCATCAGGCAAAGATCATGTGTTCATCAATATGTAAATGTATTGGCTGTAAAAATTTTGAGGAGAGCCCTGAGCGAAAGACCCTAATGCATTTGGCGGATGCCGCAGAAGTCCGTGTCCAGCAACAGACCGCTGCGAAAACCAAGCTTTCATCACAGATCTCCGATTTACTCACCAGAACAACGCCAGCAGTTACAAGTGGAGGAGGAAAGTAGGTGACTCACTATTCCAGAGCTTGGGACCTGGGTCAGAGTTTAGACTGTAGCTAAAAATACCATTGTTTCAAGGTTATTCAGATGAAAATAGAATATTTTTACCTTATCACATTTACTTGGTTTCCCCATAATTTTTTTTAAAGTTTTAATTTCTTTTAACTAACAGATTTAGTAGTTGCAAACTACCGCCCCCACTCCAACTCCCCATTTTCTCTCAAGTCGTTGAATGTGTTGTCATGTCCCAAATGCGTGTCTATCTTTCAACAACTCCATGTCTGAATCAGGTTTCCATTCCTGCCACAGCACTGAAACGGCCTTATCCAGTCACGGATAACATTCTCTGTGACTGTGATGCATTATCCTTCCTCGCCCTCCTTTACCTCTCTGCAACATTCAACACAGGCAACTACGCTATCTTCCTCCATTTTCCAGTGTGTTTACCCTCACTTGGTTCCAATCTTACCTATCCGATCATAGGCAAAGCATCTGCAGCAATGGCTTCTCTTCCCACCCCAGAATCATTGCATGCAGAATAACAGCCTGGGATACATTTCATCCAGGCCTGGCGATTTATCTACTTTCAAAGATGCTAAACCCCTTAATACTTCCTCTCTCACTATGTTTATCTCATCTAATATTTCACACTCCTCCTTAACTACAATGTCTGCATTGTCCCGCTCTTTTGTGAAGATAGACACAAAGTATTCATTAAGAATCATACCCATGCCTTCCGCCTCCACACACAAGCTTCCTTTTTGGTCTCGAATAGGCCCTACTCTTTCTTTAGTTATCCTCCAGCTTTTTTTGTATTTATAAAACATCTTTGAGTTTTCCTTGATTTCACTTGCCTATATTTTTTCATGCCCTCTCTGTGCTTTCCTAATTTCCTTTTCAATTTTACCCCTGCCCTTTCTGTACTCCTCTAGGCTTTCTGCATTATTTACCTCTTGGTATCTGACATAAGCTTCCCTTTTTTGCATTGTCTTACCCTGTATGCCCCTTGACATCCAGGGGGTTCTAGATTTGAGAGTCACACCCTTTTTCTTTGTGGTAACATATTTGCTCTGAACCCTCACTATCTCCTCCTTGAATGCCTCCCACTGCTCTGACACTGATTTACCTTCAAGTAGCTGCTTCCAGTCCACTTTTTCTACATTACATCTCAGCTAAGTAAAATTGACCTTTCCCCACTCGAGAACTTTTACTCCTGATCTATCTTTGTCCTTTTCCATAACTACGCTAAATCTAACTGAATTATGATGACTACCACCAAAATGCTCTCCCATTGATACCCCTTCCACCTGACCAGCTTCATTCCCTAAAACTAAGTCCAGAACCGCCCCCTCTCTTGTTGGGCTTGCTACGTACTAGCCAAAAAAGTTCTCCTGAATGCATTTTAGAATTCTGCGCCCTCTACCTTTTACACTGATTCTATCCCAATTAATATTAGGGTAGTTGAAATCCCCTACTGTTACTGCCCTATTGCTTTTGCACTTCTCAGAAACTTGCCTACATATTTGCTCTTCTATCTCTCTCTGACTATTTGGGGGTCTATAGTACACTTCTAGCACTGTAATTGCCTCCTTTTTGTTCTTCAGTTCAACCCATATGGCCTTATTTGATGATCCTTCTGACATATCATCCCTCCTCACAGCTGTAATTGTTTCTTTAACCAATATTGCAACCCTCCCTCCTTTTATCCCCCTCTCTATCTCGTCTGAAAACCCTGTAACCAGGAATGTTGAGCTGTCATTCCTGCCCTTTCAGCCATGTTTCAGTAATAGTTATGATATCCTTCCACATGTCTGTATCTGTGCCCTCAGCTCATCTGCCTTATTCACTAGACTCCCTGCATTGAAGTATATACCATTAAGCCCTGCTAATCCCCTTTGTTGTCTATTTTCTAGCCTTTGTTTCCTCTGCCCTCCAAACTCACTTAGTAATTTACTGCCTTCCATTTCCAGCTTTGCTTCGCTCCCTTCTGAATCTACACTCGGGTTCCCATCCCCCTGCCAAGCTAGTTTAAACCCTCCCCGACAGCACGAGCAAACCTCCCTGCGAGGATATTGGTCCCAGCTCTGTTGAGGTGCAACCCATCCGGCTTGTACAAGTTCCACCTCCCCCAGAACTGGTCCCAAAGTCTCAGGAATCTAAAGCCCTCCCTCCTGCACCATCTCTCCAGCCATGCATTCATCTGCTCCAGCCTCCTATTTCAATACTCACTAGCGCATGGCACCGGCACCAGAGATTACTACCTTCGAGGTCCTGCTTATTGATCACTTTCCTAGCTCCCTAAAATCTGCCTGCAGGATTTCATCCCTCTTTCTACCTATGTCATTGGTATCGATATGGACCATGACTTCTGGCTGTTCACCCTCCCCCTCAGAATGTCATAGTCATAGAGACCTAACAGCACAGAAGGAGGCCATTCGGCCCATCGAGTCCATGCCGGCTCTCTGTAGAGAAATCCAGTCAGTCCCGTAGCCCTGCAAGTTTATTTCCCTCAAGTGCCTATCCAGTCTCCCCTTGAAAACATTGAGTGTCTCCGCTTCCACCACTTCTGTCAGCAGCGAATTCCAGGTCATCACCACTCGCTGTGTAAAAAAGTTTTTCCTCACATCCCCCCTGTATTTCTTGCCCAAAACCTTAAATCTGTGTCCCCTAGTCCTTGTACCATCAACTAGTGGGAACAGCCTTTCCCCGTCTAGCCTATCCAAACCCGTCATAATCTTTAACACCTCTATCAAATCACCCTTCAACCTCCTTTGCTCTAATGAAAACAAATCCAGCTTCTCCAACCTGTCCTTGTAGCTGAGATCCCCCATCCTCGGAACCATTCTGATAAATCTCCTCTGCACCCTCTCAAGGGACTTCACATCCTTCCTAAAGTGTGGTGACCAGAACTGGACGCAATACTCCAGTTGTGGCCTAACCAGCACTTTATAAAGGTTCAACATAATTTCTCTACTTTTGTACTCAATACCTCTATTTATGAAGCCCAAGATCCCATATGCTTTGTTAACCACTCTCAATATGTCCTGCCACCTTCAGGGACCTATGCACATTAACTCCCAGGTCCCTCTGTCCCTGCACACTCTTTAAAACTGTGCCATTAAGTATATATTGCCTCCCCCTGTTCCTTCTGCCAAAATGCATCACCTCACACTTCTCTCTATTAAATTCCATCTGCCACTTGTCTGCCCATTCTGCTAGCCTTTCTATGTCCTGTTGCAGTCAATTGATATCATCACTGTTTGCCACACCCCCAAATTTGGTGTCATCAGCAAATTTAGAAATTCTACTCTGTATTCCAATATCCAGGTCACATATACATATATATATATATATATGTATCAAAAAAAGTAGTGGCCCCAGCACAGACGCTTGGGGAACACCACTGTCTACCATCCTCCAGTCTAAAAAACAGCCATTTACCACAACTCGCTGTTTTCTGACCTTAAGCCAAATCCTTATCCAAGCTGCCACTGACCCACCTATTCCATGAGCCTCAATTTTGTAAACCAGCCTTCTATGTGGTACTTTGTCAAACGCCTTCCAAAAATCCATGTAGACAACATCCATTCCATTCCCTTCATCAATCCTCTCTGTTACTTCATCAAAAAATTCAATTAGATTAGTCAAACACTATCTTCCTTTTACAAACCCGTGTTGGCTCTCCTTAATTAGCTTAAACCTCTCCAAATGCCCGTTAATTTTTTCCTTGATTATTGTTTCTAAAATTTTACCCACCACTGATGTTAAACTGACCGGTCTGTAGTTACTAGGATTGTCCTTGCACCCTTTCTTGAACAATGGTGTCACATTTGCCACTTTCCAATCCTCAGGCACCTCCCCCGCATCTATGGAAGATTGGAAAATTATGGCAAGCCCTTCCGCTATCTCCTCCCCCAATTCCCTTAGCAACCTGGGATGCAAGCCATCTAACCAGGCGACTTGTCCACTCTAAGCATACCCAGCCTTTCTAGTACATCCTGTCGATCAATTTTCACCCCTTCCATTGCTTCTACCTTTTCCACTTCTACCGATATTTTGTGGGCATCCACCTCCTTAGTAAACACAGATACAAAGTACTCATTGAGTATTCTAGCCTTGCCCTGCGCCTCTAAGCATATATCACCTTCTTTGTCTCTGATAGACCCCACCCTGCTTCTTACTACCCGCTTACTGTTTACATGCCGGTAGAAGATTTTTGGGTTCCCTTTTATGTTAACTGCCATTCTACTCTCATATTCTCTCTTTGCCAATCTTATTTTCATCTTCACATCCCCTCTCAACTTATTGTGTTTGGTCTGGTTCTCCTTTGAAGAATTCACCTGACATTCATCATACACCCTCTTTTTTTGTTTCATCATCTTCTCAATCTCCCTCGTCATCCAAGGGGCACTTGCTTTGGTTCCCCTACCCTTCCCTCTTGTTGGAATGTACCTAGCCTGTACTTGGAACATCTCCTCCTCCTTAAAGATCACCCATTGTTCCGTTACAGTTTTTGCTGTCAGTCTTTGGTTCCATTTTACCCTGGCTAGATCCTTTCGCATCCCATTGAAGTTAGCCCTATTCCAGTTTAGAAGTTCCACTCTAGATTGTTCCTTGTTCCTCTCCATTGCTAATCTAAATCTTATGATACGATGATCACTCGTACCCAAGTGTTCTCCCACAGACACTTGGTTGACCTGGCCCACCTCATTCCCCAGCACCAGATCCAGCAATGCCTCCTTCCTAGTTGGGCCAAGAACATATTGGTCGAGGAAATTCTCCTGAACACATTTCAGAAATTCCTCCCCCTCCTTTCCCTTTACCCTAGCGTTATCCCAATCGATATTTGGGTAATTAAAGTCCCCCAATATCACCACTCTATAGCTCTTGCATATCTCTGCGATTTCCCTGCAGATTTGTTCCTCTACCTCCCTCTCACTATTTGGAGGCCTATAGAATACCCCGAATAGCGTGATCATACCCTTTTTGCTCCTCAACTCCAACCAAATGTATTCTGTCTTTGTCCCCTCATCCTCCCATTCCAACACTACAATGTCTTCCTTAATCAGCACTGCCACCCCACCTCCCTTTTTTCCTTCCCTATCTTTTCTGAGCACCTTGTACCCTTGAATATCAAGTGCCCAGTCCTCACCGTTTTTAAGCCACGTTTCCATTAATGCCACATCATATTGCCACACAGCTAATTGTGCTTGTAACTCACCAACCTTATTCACCACACTTTGTGCATTTACATACATGCATTCTAAACCCATTTTTGAATTTTTCGTAGTCTTTCTTAGTCTGCTCCTATCTAATATAGTACTACTACCGCCTCTTGTACTATCTTCTCTAGTACTATCCATCACACTCACTCTTTTATGCACCTTATTCCTCTTTTCTACTCCTATATGCTGGTGCCCATCCCCCTGCCAAGTTAGTTTAAACCCTCCCCAACAGCACTTACAAACCTCCCCGTGAGAATATTGGTCCCGGCTCTGTTGAGGTGTAACCCGTCTGGCTTGTACAGGTCCCACCTTCCCCAGAAACGGTCCCAATGCCTCAGGAATCTAAAGCCCTCCCTCCTGCACCATCTCTTCAGCCACGCATTCATCTGTTCTATCCTCCTATTCCTGTACTCACTAGTATGTGGCACCGGGAGTAATCCGGAGATTACTACCTTTTGAGGTCCAGCTTTTTAATCTCTCAGCTCCCTAAAATCTGCCTGCAGGACCTCATCCCTCTTTCTGCCGATGTTGTTGGTACTGATATGGACAACGACCTCTGGCTGTTCACCCTCCCCCCTCAGAGTGTCCTGCAGCCGCTCCGTGACATCCTTGACCCTGGCACCAGGGAGACAACATAGCATCCTGGAGTCCTGCCTACGGCCGCAGAAACGCCTGTCGGCTCCCCTAACTATCTAATCCCCTACCACAATTGCTCTTCCACTCTTTCCCCCGCCCCCCCCCCCGCTGTGCAGCTGAGCCACCCATGGTGCCGTGGACTTGACTCTGGCTGCACTCCCCAGGGGAACCATCGCCGTCACCAGTACTCAGAACAGAATACAGGTTGCACGATGCACTCCGAGGACTCCTGCACTACTTGCCTGGTCCTCCTCTTCTGTCTGGCGGTCATCCATTCCCTCGCTGCCTGCATACTCTTAAGCTGCGGGGTGACCATCTCTAGAAACGTGCTATCCACGTAACTCTCAGCCTCGCGGATGCACCGCAGTGACTCCAGCTGCCGCTCAAGCTCCGAAACCCGGAGCTCGAGTTGCTATACCTGGCGACACTTCCTACACATGTGGTCGTCCAAGCTACGCGAAGCAACCAGGACTTCCCACATGGCACAGGATGTGCACTCCACTGGACTGAGCTGCCCTGCCATGCCTCTATTTAAAAGACTAAGAACTAACCCAACAGAAATAAACTTATGAACTTAAAAAAAAAACACACTCGCCAGCTACTCACCAATCAACTCTTTCCCTTGTACCAATGTCACTTTTTTTTACTCTGATGTCACTTTTTCAAAAGCTGCCTCTGTTGAGTTGCTGCCGCTCCTTTTAACCGCTCCACTCTTGCTGTGCTCCCTCCAGGTCCGCTCTTTCCGGTCTCAGGCTCTTGCCGCTCGGGGCTGTCCTGCAGTGACTCGGTGACATCCTTGACCCTGGCACCAGGGAGGCAACATACCATCCTGGAGTCACGTCTGCAGCCGCAGAAACGCCTGTCTGTTCCCCTAACTATTGAATTTCCTATCATTACTGCTTTTCTGACCTTCCACCTATTTCTTCGCCCCCCCCCCCCCACCCACCACTCCCATACAGCTGAGCTACGCATGGTGCCGTGGACTTAGCTCTGGCTGTACTCCCCAGAGGAACCATTGTCCTCACCAGTATTCAGAACAGAGCGAGAGCGAGATGCACTCGGGACTCCTGCACTACCTGCCTGGTCCTGATGCTGCCCCTTCGCAACATCATCTGCAGGCATGGGGTCTGCTTCCACGTGTATGCTGACGACACTCAACTCTACCCCTCCACCGCCTCTCTCTACCTCTCCGCTGCCTCAGTGTTCTCAGACTGTTGCACAATTTCCTCCAGCAAAAATTTGGCAAGGCTGAAGTCATCATCTTTGGTACCCACCACAGATTCCATATCTTTGTTCCTCCCTGGCCACTGCCTCAGGCTGGACCTGTTTGAAACCTTGGCATGCTATTGGAACTGAACTGAGCTTTTGACCACATATCATCTTCATCACAAAGACTGCCTACATCTACGTAACATTGCTCGTCTCTGTCTCTACTTCAGTCCATCTACTGCTGAATCCCTCATCTATGCCTTTGTCACCTCCAAACTCGATTATTCCGATGCTCCCTTGGCTGACTTCCCATCCTCCACCCTCCATAAACTTCAGCTCATCTAAAACTCTGCTGCCCATATTCTATCCTGCACCAAATTTCGCTTACCTATCACCTCTTCCTCACTGACCTGCATTCGCTGCTGGTCCCCCAACCCCATGGGGGAGAAATTGGGTGCATAGAAGGTAGGAGCAGGAGTAGGCCATTCGGCCCCTCGAGCCTGCTCCGCCATTTAATGAGATCATGGCTGATCATCCAAATTCAGTACCCTGTCCCTGCTTTCTCCCCATATCCCTTGATCCCTTTAGCCTTAAGAAATACATCTAACTCCTTCTTGAATATATTTAATGAATTGGACTCAACTGCCTTCTGTGGTAGAGAATTCCACAGGTTCACCACTCTCTGGGTGAAGAAATTCCTCCTCATCTCAGTCCTAAATGGCTTACCCCTTATCCTTAGACTGTGACCTCTGGTTCTGGACTCCCCACCATCGGGAACATCCTTCCTGCATCTTGTCTGTCTAGTCCTGTTAGAATTTTATAAGTTTCAATGAGATCCCCTCTCATTCTTCTAAACTCTAGCGAATATAAGCCTAATCGACCCAATCTCTCTTCCTACGTCATTCCTGCCATCCCAGGTATCAGTCCGTTAAATCTTCGCTGCACTCCCTCCATGGCAAGAACCTCCTTCCTCAGATAAGGCAACCAAAACTGCACACAATACTCAAGGTGTGGTCTCACCAAGGCCCTGTACAACTGCAGCAAGACATCCTTGCTCCTGTACTCGAATCCTCTCGCTATGAAGGCCAACATACCATTTGCCTTCTTAACCGCCTGCTGCACCTGCATGCTTACCTTCAGCGACTGGTGCACAAGGACTCCCAGATCTCGTTGCACTTCCCCTTTTCCCAATCTATTGCCGTTCAGATAATCTGTCTTCCTGTTTTTGCCACCAAAGTGGATAACCTCGCATTTATCCACATTATACTGCATCTGCCCAATTACCCAACCTGTCCAAATCATACTGGAGTTTCTCTGCATCCGCCTCACAGCTCACACGCCCACCCAGCTTTGTGTCGTCTGCAAACTTGGAGATATTACATCTAGTTCCCTCGTCTAGATCATTAATATATATTGTGAATAGCTGGGGTCCTAGCACCGATCCCTGCGGTACCCCACTAATCACTGCCTGCCACTCGGGGGGGGGGGGGAAACGTTTATTCCAACTCTTTGCTTCCTGTCTGCCAACCAGTTCTCTATCCAAATCAGTACCTTACCCTCAATCCCATGTGCTTTAACTTTGCACGCTAATCTCTTATGCGGGACCTTATCGAAAGCCTTTTGAAAGTCCAAATACACCACATCCACTGGTTCTCCCTTATCTATTTTATCAGTTACATCCTCAACAAATTCCAGTAGATTAGTCAAGCATGATTTACCTTTTGTAAATCCATGTTGACTTTGTCCGATCCTGTCACTGTTTTCCAAGTGCTCTGCTATTACATCTTTTATAATGGACTCTAGCATTTTCCCCACTACCGATGTCAGGCTTACTCGGTTTTTCTCTACCACCTTTTCTAAATAGTGGGGTTACATTAGCTACCCTCCAATCCATGGGAACTGTTCCAGAGTCTATAGAATTTTGAAAGATGACCAGCAAAGCATCTACTATTTCTAGGGCCACTTCCTTAAGTACCCTAGGATGTAGATTATCAGGCCCTGGGGATTTATCGGCCTTCAATCTCGTTAATTTCCCTAACACCATTTCCCTACAAATACTGATTTCATTCAATTCCTCCCTCTCATTAGACCCTATGTTCTCTGACATCTCTAGGAGTTTATTTGTGTCCTCCTTTGTGAAGACAGAACCAAAGTATGTATTTAATTGGTCTGCCATTTCTTTGTTCCCCATTATAAGTTCCCCTGATTCTGACTGCAAGGGACCTACGCTTGACTTCACCAATCTTTTTCTCTTCACATATCTATAGAAGCTTTTACACTCAGTTTTTATGTTCCCTGAAAGCTTACTCTCATATTCTATTTTCCCCCTCTTAATTAATCCCTTTGTCCTCCTTTGCTGAATCCTAATCTGCTCCCAATCCTCAGGTTTGCTGCTTTTTCTGGCCAATTTATATGTCCTCTCCTTGGATCTTATGCTATCCCTAATTTCCCTTGTTAGCCACGGTTGAGTCACCTTTTCTGTTTTATTTTTATGCCAAACAGGGATGAACAAATTCTGTAGTTCATCCATGCGATCTTTAAATGTTTGCCATTGCCTATCCACCGTCAACCCTTTAAGTAACGCTCCCCAATCCATCCTAGCCAACTCGCGCCTCATACCATCATAGTTTCCTTTATTTAAATTCAGGACCCTAGTCTCTGAGTCAACTACTTCACTCTCCATCTTAATGAAGAATTCGATCATATTATGATTGCTCCTCCCCAAGGGGCCTCGCACAACAAGATTGCTAATTAATCCTTTCTCATTACATAATACCCAGTCTAAGATGGCCTGATCTCTAGTTGGTTCCTCGACATATTGGTCCAGGAAACCATCCCGTATACACTCTAGGAATTCCTCCTCCACAGTATTGTTACTAATTTGCTTCGCCCAATCTATATGTAGATTAAAGTCACCCATGATAACTGCTGTGCCCTTATTGCACGCATCTCTAATTTCCCATTTAATGCCATCCCCAACCTCAGCATTACTGTTTGAGGGTCTGTATACAACTCCCACTAACATTTTCTGCCCCTTGATATTTCTCAGCTCTACCCATACAGATTCCACATCATCAGAGCTAATATCCTTCCCTACTATTGTGTTAATCTCCTCTTTAACCAGCAATGCTACCCCACCTCCTTTTCCTTTTTGTCTGTCCTTCCTGAATATTGAATACCCCTGGATGTTGAATTCCCAGCCTTGGTCACCCTGGAGCTATGTCTCCGTAATCCCAATTATATCATATCCGTTTACATCTATTTGCGCAGCTAATTCATCCACCTTATTACGAATGCTTCTCGCATTTAGACACAAAGCCTTCAGGCTTGTTTTTTTAACACTCTTAGTCCTTTTAGAATTATTATTTACTGTAACCCTATTTGATTTACACCCTTGATTTCTCTGCCTTCCACTTTTACTTTTCTCCTTCCTGTCTTTTGTTTCTATCCTTGCTTCCCTTTCCTCTGTTTCCCTGCACAGGTTCCCAACCCCCTGCCATTTTAGTTTAAACCCTCCCCCACAGCACTAGGTGCCTTTGCGCCTTCAGGGGGCGCTACCGGCTTTGCGACCGGGCGCGGCGCTAGTACCGACGGCCGCAAGATTGAGCTGGTGGTTTGCAGCGGCGATAACCACGAGTGCCACGATATCCTGTGCCCGGAGATCATGACGTCATCTGGGTGCGCAGCGCCCCGGCTCAGAAATTCACTCTCGCCCCCTGCCTGAGTGCCTGCATTTAGCAACGACAGGTACAGGAGGTGGTTTGCAGTCGGATGAGCGCTGGAGGAGCGCTATATGAAGGGGTCAACTTCCGGGTTTTTTTTTGTCGGCAAACAATGCTGCCTTGTCAGTTTGACAGAAGCGGACAGGCATTTTAACCCATTTGACTGTTTTCAACTTGAAGGAGTATTCTGGCTGAGAGAAATTTATCGTATTTATTTGGGTTACATTTGATAGTGCAACATTTCCATCATTTAATGGGCGCTGTACTGGCACTGGACCTCGCCCTCCAGCGTCACCGTCAGAGGCAGCGGAGGCAGAGAGAAAGATTGCAAAACGTGGTCAGAGGAAGGAGGGCCAACAGGGCTCTCAACAGGAGGCCTTACCCTCCCAGGGTATTCCGGGAGCACTTCTCCTACATTCATCTCTCAGAGGAGCAGTGCCTTAGAAGGCTCCGCTTCAGCAAGGAGGAGGTCACAGAGCTCTGCCACCTCCTGCAGCCAGAGCTCCAGCCTCAGCTCAGGACCAGGACGTGTCTCTGTGGCAGTTAAGGTCACAGTCGCGCTCAATTTCTACGCCAGCGGCTCCTTCCAGGCTCAACAGGTGATATTGCAAACATTTTGCAGTTCGCCGTCCAATGCTGTATCCGGGAGGTAACACGCTCTCTACAGAAGAAGAAGGGAGTACATCTCATTCCCCATGAACAGAGAGAAACAGGATGAACGCTCATGTGGCTTTGCAAGGATAGTGGGCTTCCCCATGGTTCAGGGCGCAATTGACTGCATCCACGTGGCATTGCGGGCACCTCATCACAATGCAGAGGTGTTCCGTAACCACAAAGGCTACCACTCTCTGAACGTTCATTTGGTGTGCGACCACAGCAGCGCATCCTCGCCGTCGATGCCCGCTATCCTGGCAGCAGCCACGATGCATTCATCCTGCGACAGCTTGCAGCTGGCTGCTCGGAGACAAGGGTTACCCACTCGCCAGCTGGCTGATGACACCCCTCCGCAGCCCCAACACTCCTGCTCAGCACACATACAATGATAGCCATAGCGCCACCAGGAACCTGATTGAACAGACTATCGGGGTGCTGAAGCAACAGTTCCTCTGCCATGACCGCTCTGGAGGAGCCCTGCAGTACTCTCCTGATCGCGTGTCCCTTTTTATCGTTTTGTGCTGCATGCTGCACAACCTGGCCATTCTGAAGGCCCAGGCATTGCCACCAGGGATTACAGGTCCACCTCGGGAGGAGGGAGAGGAGGAGGATGAGGCGGAGGAGGAGGATGAAGAGGAGGAGCAGTGGAGGAGGGAGCAACTCAATCTTGCTTCTGCAAGGGCCATTCGTGAGCGCCTCATTAGACACAATATGTGCAATGTCAAATTAACAATTTATTATCGAACACAACTCTCTTATGAAACACAACTATTCATAAAGAAACTCAATATATTTACAAACACATCAATTTATTAACACACACTACCCCCATTTGCTACTAAAGTATTCTTTACTCCCTCTTCTTTAATGATTTCCATCCCCTTTTGAGTTCCCCCCTCCCAACCCTACTGCTCCTCCGTAATGTGGCCCCAGTGGCTGCAGCAAGGCTGGTGGAAGGCTGCTGAGTCTGGGAGCCAGAGACAGCAGATGGCCTTGCAGGACACCCTCGGCCACCTCTAGGCCTGGAAGGTCCGGCTGCAGACTGCACCACCTCAGTATGGGCGGCAGCAGTCTGGGATGACTGGGTTACAGGCTGCGACAAGTGCAATTGCGGAGTGGCAGTGGTGGGAGCAGGAATGCTGTCGTCCTGAGAGAGGACAGCACCTTCCTGCTCGACCGACACACTGCCACTCCCCCGGGGCAGAACCTCAGCATCCGGAGCAATCTGCTCGAGCACAGATTGCTGGCCTGCTGCGGCACCGTGAGATCTCCGGTGGATGTTAGCGCCCTAAGAGAAGTATTTAGCGCTCCACCTCCCTATTGGGGCGCTAAAACTCAATTTCACATTGCCAGCGCTGATGTTAGCGCCCCAAAATGGTAGATACTGAATTTTTCCCCCCATAAGTTTTAAATGTTCAATCTTGCATTTAAAACTCTTCATGGCTTTGCCCCTGCCTAACTCTGTAACTTCCTCCAACCCTACAACACCCTTTCCCCGCAAGCTCTACATTTCTAGCCTTCTGTGCATCGCCACCCCTTGCTCCATCATTGGTGGCTGTGCCTTCAGCTGCTTAGGCCCCACACTCTGGAATTCCCTGCCTAAGCTTCTAAACCTCACTCCTCATTTCAGACCCTCCATAAAGCCCACCTCTTTGACCAAGATTTTGATCAATCTTCCTAAAATCTCCGCCTTTAGCTTGGTGTCTATTTATTGATGACATCTCTGAAGTGCCTTCGGATGTTTTTCCAACGTTAAAGGCATTATATCAATGCAAGTTATTGTATTAGATATATTTTGGAGAAAATCAACTATATTCTTGTTCAAGTGTTTTTATTACTTTCCTGTTTTATTCATTGAATTGCAGTCTCTTCGGTCCAGTTTAACGCAGAAGATACTTAGAATATTGTTAAACTGGAAGTAATGCTTCTTATTGATTCCTGTTGTTTAATCCCCAAATTGTCGATTGGTGAGCATCGGCAGACTTCCATATTTCCTCCTCCTTTCCTCCCCCCACCCCCATACACAACATATACTTGCTTGTTAGCTATGACATTACTGAATTGTTAGATTTGAGGAATGTTCTGCATTGTGCATTGAAGTCCATTGGACTGATACGATAGCAAAATACTGCGGATGCTGGAAATCCGAAATAGCAACAGAAACCGCTGGAAAAACTCAGCAGGCCAGGCAGCATCCGTGGAGAGAGAAACAGAGTTAACGTTTCAGGTCGAAGACCTTTCGTCAGAACTGGAAAAAAGCAGGATATGAAATAGATTTAAAGCAAGTATAATGCTGGGAAAAGGGGGAGGGGATGAAAGAACAAATGGCAAGGTCAGTGGTGGGATAGAAAGCAGGAGAGATTAAGAGGCATAAAGAGATAATCAAGGCAAGAGGAGGTGTTAATGTGACCGGTTGAGGCTAGATGAAGTGTGAACTGGGCTGGCAGAATGAAGGACAGCTGCCAGCTTCTGGGAGGGAAAAAAAAAGGCCAAACAAAAGGGTAGATGAAATTTTTTTTCATTTTTTATATGTGATAGGGGCCAAGGTTATGATTTGAAATTGTTGAACTCGATGTTGAGTCCAGAGGGCTGTAGGGTGCCTAAACGAAAGATGAGGTGCTGTTCCTCGAGCTTACGCTGAGCTTCCGTGGAACAATGCAAGAAGCCGAGGACGGTGAAGTCAGAGTGGGAGTGGAATGGAGAATTAAAGTGACAGGCGACCGGGAGCTCGGGGTCCCCCTTACGGACTGAACGGAGGTGTTCCGCAAAGCGGTCACCCAATCTGCGTTTGGTCTCCCCAATGTAGAGGAGACCACATCGTGAGCAGCGAATACAGTATACTAAATTGCAGGAAGTACAAGTAAATTGCTGTTTCACCTGGAAGGGGTGTTTGGGGCCCTGGACAGTGGGAAGAGGGGAGGTCTAAGGGCATGTGTTGCATCTCCTGCGCTTGCACGGGAAGGTGCCAGGCGAAGGGGAAGGGGTGCTGGGGGTGGTAGAGGAGTGGACTAGGGTGTCGCGGAGGGAGCGGTCCCTGCGGAATGCTGAAGGGAGGTGAGGGGAAGATGCGTTTGGTGGTGGGATCAGGCTGGAGGTGGCGGAAATGGCGGAGGATGATCCATTGAATGTGGAGGCTGGTGGGGTGAAAGGTGAGGACAAGGACTGAGGTTGTTCAAGCTTCTTTTATTCCATTTATCTGGGTTGGATTTGAACTTGTGTTGCACATTGGACAGGAGCATATTTTTTGCTTTCAGATGTGCTACCCAGACCCTTATGTCCTCCTGGTACATGACAAACTGACAACTAAAAAATTCTAGTGATCATTCAGATATACTTGTCAAGTCATGATTACCAAAAATAAACCTTGCTTTTCTAATTGATTATGCTGATCAGTTTAGTGCTACAATTTTAATTCTTTACATAGCAGAAAATATTTCATTTCATTAGCAGCTCTGTAATAGAATTCACCGTAATCTTTCAATTCTTGATAAGTAAAGGGCGTTGAACAGCTGGTGGTATGTATAAAGTGAGAGAGAGATTAAATTAAGTGCAATAAAACCACAGTTTGTACAAAATTGGCACTGAGTTGTGTACTGCTCAACTGTTGAACAGACATTCACTTTTAGTATTTTACAATCCTGTCAATATTCTAGCTGAAGTCCGTTAACTTAGGACATTCCCAAGATTAAACCCAGGGCTTTCCTGGTCTAATATGGCATAGACCTGCATCATTTTTCCATTGAGTCATTATGGAAACACCCTACTTTAATCTGATTCTTGATCTAAGTTCATATTTAACCTCTCAAATATTAGTTTCATTCAAAAATTAACTTTTTAGGAGCCATCATTGTGGATAGCCACTTGTGCATAAAGATTTTGTTTAATCCTCCCTTCCAAAAAAATTAGTAGTAAACCTTTTTGAATTTGACATGTACTTACCAGAATTATAAAGGTTTGAATTTTTGAACCCACTGCCTTTTGCCAGCGAGTTTCTGCAGTGGCAGGTTCACTCTAGGTTCTTCTCTGCACAAAGCTCTTTGCCTCGGGGATCTCTAATGAATGAAGTAGACAAATGAACTTTGATTTGGATCGAGAGACTTCCAGAATTACTGCAAGAAATCCATAATACCCACAGTCACTTAGTCCCTTTGGCACCCAAAAAAATTCAGAAAGGATGAAGAGCTTTCCTCTGGATGTTGGGTGTAGTGAGACGACAAACTTATTTATAAGGAGCGTAATATATTTTATAATTTGACCACACCACCTAATGGACGGAGGAAATCTTCCCTAAGGTTCTTCTAACTAAAATGTAAGAACTGCCAATGGTTAATTTTTTTTCACTTTTTTTCTGGCTTTTAATTGTCTTTTTTTTTCTCAGGTTGCCGTTCACATTTGTTACAAAAGAAGTGGCAGAAGCAACTTGTGAGTGTCTTCTGGCACAAGCCGAGGAGGCAGAGAAGAATAGCCAGACAAAAGCTGTCACTGAACGCATGATTCTGGAAGAATTTGGGCGCTGTTTAATGCAGATTATAAACTCAGCGGGAAAAGCTAAAGGAGATGCCTGTGCTCTGAGCTGCTAATCCATTTGTGCTCCACCATGGGAGCTGAACAGGAAGAATCATTTGGGAAAACTCGGCTGAGAGTTTTTAAAAAAAAAAAGAAAATGCTGAAGCGTTTTGGGCTTGCCATGATGTTTTACAGCTGTACGGTTAGCGAAGACTTTCAATAAGTCAGATTATTCCTTCTTGGCAGACTTTCTGTGCATTGTCTGACTGAGGTGCCTTTTTTAAACTTAAAATGCTTAGAATGCAGAGTAAGTAGATTTTATGATGTAAAATCAGTGTGTGAATATGCAAAACCCTCATGAAGGAGACACTGTTTTGATGCTGGTGGTGACATTTTATATATTCTGCATCCCTCTATGCAAGGCTGCTTTCTCTTTGTTGACATTCTTTCCCCCAGGATGTCATGGACACCTTGGGCATTCTATCCCCCTCCAATGATGAGTATCTTTTATCCTGAGGTACAAACTGTCTCTGGATCTGACAGTGGAAGATCTGAGTACTGTACCTTCAATTAATCATACCCTCAGAAATTACATGCAAAGAGCACTATGAGGATCAAGTTTTTGACGTAATGACTCTTATTTAAAAATGTAACCTAGCCTGAGGGTGGAAATAAGATTTTATGTGGCTGAAATGCTTTGCATTACATATGTCCTTCCTTGTTGTTAATGTAAATGTACCCGCCTCTCCTTTTGGAATACATCATCAATGATTGAGTTACTTGGTCCACAGCACATTGAAAATCTGTCAACTTACTGTGTGCTAGTAATTGATAGACTACAATGGTGCTTTATCATACTCATGATCAACTGAAAGATGCGCCTTATGTCAGGAATTACGGAATTCATCTATGTAGGTACTATTGGTTATCAGTGCTCTTGACCCTCTTGAAAACTTTGCCAGCATGTATCCACCTCTGAACACAGCTGCCAATTAATAAGACCACTGGGTGGCACAGTAGAGTGGGGAGAGATGGGTTTTCTGCTCCTTCCACATTAAGTTCCCTATCTTGGCCATTTTGCCACGGAGAGCTGCCATGCAGAGGCCACAGACACTTTCCTGCCAAAAGGGAAAATCAGAGTAAGGAGCCATCCCTGGGCCAGTACGAACAGTATTGGCAGAGGCCTAGAAGCAACCTCTTGACTATGAATGGAGATCAGGAAAAGGGGAGAAAATGCTACAATGGTGAAATCTTTTATCTTTCCAAAAAAAGTAATCAGAGGAACACAATTTTGTTGCACATGGATCATCTAGCATTGTGACAACACAATTTTTTAGGGTAAGTATATTTTTATGTTATGTAAAAGCATATTTGCACGTCCTTTTTCTAAGTGTGTTCTGTTCAATGAAAATGCTACAACCATTTCAAAGATTGAAAAAGAGAGGTCGGAACCTAAAAGTGAGATTGTTTATCTCTGAACATGTCATAATATCCATTAAGTGTGACAGTGCAATATGCAGAAACTCAAGACACACTTTATTTTAACGTTAAACTTTTTTTGTAAAATATGAACAAAACTGGCTATTTCCTTTTTTTTTCAATTTGACGATTAAAACTCCACAGTATCCCGATGCTTTTTTAAAAAAAAAAGTGCTTTCTAAAGTATTGCTACATGATTCCCCTACGTGATATGCAGCTGCAGAAAGACATTGAAAGTGTTGCCTGTCTGACCTCAAAATTGAACAGTCTGCTTAATAAAACTTGGTACCACCAGTGTTCTCAGTGTCATAATCTTCACAAAACCTTTTTGTTAATTACTGCTATTTTCATATAACTTAAGGAATAGCCTGTTAACATACTGAAAGACAAAGAGGTTTTTCAAATGTATTTTTACAGAACGTTAGAACAGGGTATTTGATGCTAATTAAAATCCATACCTGCCTTAGATTAATTATTCTGAGCGAGTGATGGTGTATAAAATGTGAATTAATGGCTAACTGGCTTCTCAAGCTTGTACTTTATCGGGTTTCAAGTGGGGATAGGCATAGTCTTTCTCTGCTGTACCAGTAATTGAAATGCTATACTAATTTGTATATATTCTGTTAATTTAGTCTCTGCAGCTGTAATATGTGTATTTAAATAGTATACAAAAAGACTTTGGTTATCTAAATGGAATTTGGACTACATGTGTAGATTGTGAAAATAGTGTGGCTATTGTTGTGGGTGTTTTTCTGGCATTAATTTGAAGGTGGTGTTTTCATACCTTTCATTTTGTGCGTAATATTGATTTGATTTTTCTTCACCCCAGTTAAGTACAATGCAAGAAGCTTTCTGTAATAATCCAAATATTAAATGGATTCATTGCCTTCTGTGCCACCTCTGAAGCAGAAGTATGCTTTATTTATATTAACTTCAGTTAAATCCATTTGTTTAGACTTTTATTTAATGCAAACTGGGAAGGCTATGATGGATAGGTAATATTGTTTACCAATTACATGTGATTTTGTTTTTATTTGGTCATTTTAATACCTTGTGACGCCTTAACCTGGCAGCCAGATCAGTGAACATCAATGCTTGAATGGATAATTCAAATAAGCTCGCCAGAAACCAGCCATCACATTTGGATATTTCAGATACAAGCTACAGGATGCCCGTTTTCAAGTTAACATTGTAAAGCAACATATGTCCTTCGTATTGTTTATGGTGGTCCTAGTAATATGACTTGCTCAGATATATTCTAGAACTGTTTACTGCGTTTTAAATCTGTTAATTTTAGGAGGATTAGACATGACACTCATGAATACTAGTAGAGATTCCTTGCATTGCTGTCATTTTCATAGCTAGATGAGCCCCGTGTAGACAGATCCAAGATAAATGACGTAATGGTCCGGAATTTGCTGTCCGGATGATGGTGAACTGGCAGCGTTCGCCGTCATTCTGCCTTTGAAATTGTTGCAACTTCGAGATTTGGCGCAGGCGGAAATCCTGAAGTTGCGGTCTGTCATTAACTGCTCCGACACAGGCTGCACTGTTACACCGCCCCCCCCCCCCCACCCCGAGCCGGCAATCAGTGTAATCAGCCAAATCATTGAAACTGATGAAAACTTCAGCTCTTCCGCAGTAAGTATGTTGTTAAAATCCCCACTAAAAGTTAGATCCAAAGGGATTAGGTGTAACTGGGGTTTTAACAGCGTATTGACTGCTAAACAAAGGTTATGGCCCTGAAAAACTGATTTTAATTTTGTGCAGTGTGAAATTTTCCATTTTAATTGAAAAAAAATTTTTTTTAAGTTTGTTCATACTGATTTCAGATTTGCCCTTTCCTCATGAGAGTCCCAATCTTTGTTTTGCGCTCTCTAACATTTTTAAAAAGTTTGAATTTTAAGAGCTTACCCACTTCCTTGTTCGCTGTCTGAGAATTCAGCAGCTTGCATGAGGGGAAGGATCCCCACTACTCCATTGATTTGAATTGAATGTCAGAAAACCCGAACTTCTCGACACGTAGATTGTGAGATCAGTGTGCAAAGCTTACTTTGGGGCCAGCGGCGAACGGCTTTGCTTCATAGAATAGAATCGTTACAGCACAGTAGGATGCCATTCGGCCCGTCGAGCCCATGCCGGCTCTCTGCAAGAGCACTTCAGCTAGTCCCACTCCCCCGCCCTTTCCCTGTAGCCCTGTAATTTTTTTTCCTTCAGGTACTTATCCAATTCCCCTTTGAAAGCCACTATTGAATCTGCCTCCACCACTGTTTCAGGCAGTGCATTCCAGATCCTAATCACTCGCTGAGTAAAAAATGTTTTTCCTCATGTCGCCTTTGGATCTTCTGCCAATCACCTTAAATCTGTGTCCTCTGGTTCTCGACCCTTCCGCCAATGGGAACAGTTTCTCTCTATCTACTCTGCCTAGACCCCTCATGATTTTGAACACCTCTATCAAATCTCCTCTCAATCTTCTCTGCTCTAAGGAGAACAACCCAGCTTCTCCAGTCTATCCACATAACTGTAATTCCTCATCCCTGGAACCATTCTTGTAAATTTTTTCTGCACCCTCTCTAAAGCCTTCACATCCTTCCTAAAGTGCGCTGCCCAGAATTGGACACAATACTCCAGTTGAGGCTGAACCAGTGTTTTATAAAGGTTCATCATAACTTCCACGCTTTTGTACTTTATGCCTCTATTTATAAAGCCCAGGATCCCGTATACTTTTTTAACCTCTTTCTCAACCTGCCCTGCCACCTTCAATGATTTGTGCACATATACCCCCAGGTCTCTCTGTTCCTGCACTCCCTTTAGAATTGTACCATTTAGTTTATATTGCCTCTCGTTCTTCCTACCAAAATGTATCACTTTGCTGCTGACCACAAATTCTGGGTCATTCTGTTTAAACCCTCATTATTACATGAGTCACCTCGCTGATCAGTGATCAGCTTTGTACTTGCTTGTATGATTGTGAAGGGACAATCTATTATTTACGTTTTTTAGGTATTGATTTTACGGGATTAATAAATGATGAGAAAGTTTAGAGAACACACCCAAGATAATTCATATTTAAGAATTCAGTTTTAAAGTGTAAATGCTAAAACAATGAGTGTTGGCCTGTAACCATTAAAGGAAAAATAGTCTTGTAGCGACTAGGCTTCTATTTTTTTGTAGGGGGTGGGAGGGTGCAACACACTGGGGTTACCAGTGTATGGCACTATGGAGTGCTGGGGCTTGGGTTCTTTATTCTCTGATCTAAGTTTCAATTCCCCAGCTGCATTGCTATGGGGAAGTACTGAGAGGAGCCTAGTCACCTCCACAGGTCATCTTCGGACTGCTCTTGGATACTTCCTAGCAACTGGCCATGTGACATTGGAAGATACCAATGAGCAGGTGACCCTCAACCCTCACACTTGCAGTCTGTATGATCCAGGGAGAAAAGGATTTCATATCCCAAAAGTCAAGTTGGATAAGATGTTTTGTAGTTTAACCTCACTTGTTTTGTTTTTGGATTTCCTCTCTCCTTTTTCTGATCTGTGCACATCATTTCTCAGCCAAGGGAGCAGGTAAACAGCTTGGTGTGCTAGTTATGAGAAGCTAGGTTTCGGTGGGTTTCTTTTATGGATGTTTCTCCACTGACTAGTTGAATCATAAAGTAACTATATGGGTTTAAACCCTTATTCTGCCTTTCTGGAACATTGCTTTGAACTTGTTAACTGCTGTCTACCTGCACTAGCAGAGGGGTATTGCTGGGCCTCTGATTTTCTATAATTCCAACTATGATAACATCATATGGGCACCATGTACTAGATGCAGATGTGTTTCAGCTTTTAACATTGTAATGAGGTATCAAGCACTCCTTTTCCTTTTTTTTTCCCCTCCCTTTTCCTGTCTCCTCCATGGGGAGAATTGCCAGCAGCCAGATCTTGAATACCTTGCAACATTGAATTCCATTGGCAAAGGCCTAGGAGCAGGTTGACCATGATTGGTGCATGGACCAGGAAGATGTAGGAGAAAATAGGTTGTGTGTTCCCTAACATAAACACCACTTCAAAAGTCCTGCAGATGTTGCTGGTCCCAGGATTCCCAATGCAATATAGTCCAACTTGACCTTGTGATCCTGTTGTGATATTTGACTTTCACTAACGCTAGATCAGAAATTGAAGTAATTGTTTCCCCCACCCTAAACCTAGAACTGGGCCCCTTCTCCTTTAGTGATTATTGATCTTTGGGAAATGCCAGATTTTCCCCATTACAAATCACGTTTAACAGAAATTGTTCC
Organism: Squalus acanthias; assembly: GCA_030390025.1. NCBI lineage: Eukaryota > Metazoa > Chordata > Chondrichthyes > Squaliformes > Squalidae > Squalus > Squalus acanthias. Next base: position 121,070,740 of record CM059426.1, on the reverse strand, counting down.
ACAGTATGATTTTTAGAGGTACATTTTTAAAAATAATTAGTATTGTCTATAATGAGTGGACATATTTATTGTCCTAACAAACCTGATTAAATCATGATAGCCTTACTAGTTGCACTGCCATCTTGTTTGTGAATTTCTGAGGGGTATTACTGTATTAAGAATGTTTCTTTTTAAAGGTTGCAGTTATACGGCCACTTTTACATTCTTTCCACTTTGCAGCACTGCAAAAGTGACTATAACTGTAAAGTGGGGTCATGATCTGACTGGAGCAAAGAAGTGTTAGGCCCTGCCCTTCATTGAGGCTATCTCACATCACTTGGACTTGACGTTGTGATGTCAAACTGGGTTTGTTGGACCTCTTGGGCACTTTATGAACTGAAGTAGATTTTTCTTAATGTTCTGAGAAAGTGGATGCTCCTGCTTGTGCTGTCAAAAACATTTAATATTTACTGGTAAGGATGAAAGCTCTGCATGTTTAAGTACACTTACTCAGCGTGCTCATGTCAGAGTACGAGCTTGGTAGTGCTCAGGTGCTGTCGGCTGCAAAAGAGTATCTGTTGCTTAAGACTGATAATGGCCAAAAAAGGATCGCAAACCATTACATTTTCTTTTGTGTTGCTTTTCCTATGCTGTTTTTTGAATTACCAAGTGTGGACTGGGGGTGTGGTAGTGTCAGCTGGTATTGCATCATTTCCCTAGCTTCTACGTTTTTATTGCCCTCTCCCAACATTTGTCCATGTGTATGATAGACCCTTTTGTAAATCATTCTGTTTTTATATATTCTGTGGTATACTGAAACTGATGTGTGTATTTAATTGCAGTTGCTGTCTAAAAGGTTTCTGACTACTGCACTGCTTGATGATCTTGGTATGAATGTCAAATTTGTTCAGCACTTATTTCTGTGGAGAATAAATCAGCTTTAACTACCCTAGCACAGGGTCTCTAATTCTTTATCCTCCACATCATTTATAACTTCACATATTTAAAGGGAATCATCACCATGTTAAACACTGCATACACATCAACCACTTTCAAGGGATCTGCAGCAGTTTTCATTATTTGTTTTTCTTGAAAGTGGTGACTTTTGGAGAGAAATTGAGATCAGATCAATTTGATGGATACCATGTAATTTAATCATAACTGGCATATGCTTTTGAAGCAACAGCCAGACATTATCTATATGCTATTAATAGGATTTCAGCTGCTTGCTTAGTAAGCTGAAAAAAATTAAAGTTACAGTGGTTAGAACAAAACTGAATAAAAACATGTTATTGGTGCTAAGCACCAGATCCAAGTTTCATCAAGTGTACAGGTACTTGATAATTTCCCACTTTACATTTTAAATGGAATTCTGAAACTGTTTCATTTCAGTGTTTATCACTTTTAATTGTAACTTATGTTTATTAGAGACAAACTGGTTTTTTTTTGTAATGTACTTGTATGCCAATTTTTATATATGGTAAATAGCTGCATTTATAATAAATTGTATCATTGGCCACTTGCTTTATTGCTCATTTGTCTTGTCTTGATTTTAACATCATGCCAAAAGTTTTATTTTGGAATGTTGCTATTAAAACTGGTGTTTTTGGCCACCTGGTGTACAATCCAGAATGGTTGGATGTAGGGCATGACCAGAATATACAAAGGGCAATTGAGAAGAAAGGTCCACACCTGAAATATTAATCTGCTCTTTATCGCTACAGATGGTGACAGATTGTGGAACGCTGTATATTTCCAGAATTTTCTGTTTGTATTTCAGATTTCCAGCTTGTTTCTGAATGACCTTCTTGTAGCTCCTCCAGCAGTCAATCAAAGGGAAGCTTATATGCAGTGTGGTATGTATGGTGCAAGATTTTCAACTGCAGGTTGTTGCAATCCCTAAAGACCCATGACTCACTGAGCCTCCTTGCTGTAAAATAAAGGAATCCTGATGTAACACACACGCTATCTCAATGATAGCTGACAAGGAAGTGGTTTCCCCCACCCCAACCGACATGTGGCTTATGGGCATATCTGAATTGAAATGAGTGTTACTTGGCTTCTAAGTATCATCTAGTCTGGGGCTCTTTCCTTTTAAGGTGATGACACAACGCCAAACCACATCCCCGAAGAAGATCACAGACCAACTCAGGAAGGGAAATAAGCCAACTACACTGACCTGCCTAAAGCCAGGCACATTCTAACCAACAAAATATGGGGCAGGACTCCTGGCCCCTCAACCCAATGATATCCCAAGGATCATGAGTGAACAAGTCAATTTACCTCTGTGTTGCTCCCATTGAACGCACGGCTGTGCCAACAAATCTAAATACCAATGCCCTCATCTGCAAGCTCTGTGAAATCAGTGTACATAGCAATACAGAAAATTGTGTCTGCATATAAACTCTTTAAACCCTTATTTTTAAATGTTTATTTCACTTCTGTGTTGCTCTGTATAGGAATGTAACTTTGAAATTGTGTAGCGTATGCTGAACCTAATGGTACAATTCATTAAATAGGTTTAACAGTTGTCAAAAGTGCTTGAAATACTCAATCTCAGTTAATCATTGTGAATAAAAGCATTTGTGTTTTTTAATGATTTGCCATAGTCTCCATATCGCATATTATCATATTAGCTTCCCTGATTACTTTGTGTGGTGTGCCAGTGAAGCATTTGGATAAGCAAGCTGTTCGGTTCATTCACTTGTCTGTGCTGAGCTAGCCAATGTGTCCTAACTCTCACCAAGTCCCGTTCACTCATCACCCCTGTGATCGCTGATTGCCCCCACCCCCTCCGCACTCTTGTGTTGTTTACACTAAAACCCGGGATGAATAAGCGTTTGGTGTCTGCAATGAAATGAGATGTTTTGTTACCTCCATATGTACTTTGATAATATTAGAACTCAGGAGGGATGAGTCCTCTCTACATTGTTACCACAGCTTATTGTATATTAATCCTGTTCTGACATTTTTAACGGTTAGTCTTTAGAAAAAGTAATGGAAAAAAGGCAGATGGAATGACTATCTTTACATTGGCTCCCAGTTAAGCAACGCCTTGATTTTTAAAATTCTCATCCTTGTTTTCAAATCCCTCCATGGCCTCGCCCCTCCCTATCTCTGTAATCTCCCGCCCCACAACCCCCCCCCCCCCTGCTCCTCTAATTCTGCCCTCTTGAGCATCCCTGATTTTAATCGCTCAACCATTGGTGGCCGTGCCTTCAGCTGCCTCAGCCCTAAGCTCTGGAAATCCCTTCCCAAACCTCACTCCCTCTCTTTCCTCCTTTAAGACACTCCTTAAAACCTACCTCTTTGACCAAGCTTTTGGTCATCTGCCCTAATTTCTCCTTATGTGGCTTGGTGTCAAATTTTTAGTTTTTGTCGCAGAACACTCGTGTGAAGCGCCTTGGGACCTTTTACTACGTTAAAGGCGCTGTATAAATACAAGTTGTTGTTGTTTTTGTTGTACTACAATGGAAAAATTGACCAGGGTTCCTGTTGCAGATTTCGGTCTAGTGACCTCTGCTGGATATGTGTGTGAATAGTGGGTGAAGAGAGGGTTGGCCTGGCCTGGCCTGTGATACTAATGTACTCTTTGGAGACCTTGGCTTCAAGAATAGCCATTTGGGTAAGGTATAGATGGTTGCCACTGTCTTTGTAAATATACTCCAGTATGTGTCATTACCTTCAGGAGAAGGGTGTACAGGAGGAAAAAGCTATGACTGAAAAGGTTGTTGGAGTAATGGATTTGCACTCAATATTTTCTTTCAGAAACCTTAAACTAAATGAATAAGTTGCTTCAATCTAGTAACTGTATTCAGTAATTCATTCTGCCATTCGCCCCATCCAATTTTCTCTCCTGTTTTATATCATCCTGAAAGTGGTAACCTGTGAACATAGCTGCCGTTTTTAAATGTAAAAGCTACTTAACTGCAATGATGCAGTTCTCTCACCATCAGCTGCAGTTAGGAATATAATATGCCCACCTTAATTTGTTCTGATAGTACCAAAGCCCCTTTTTTGGAGGTTCATTGGTTCGGAAAGTGGGGAAAGATGTCCTCACTTGACCTCACCAATGTCTGTACAATCGATCAACTTTTCCTGTTTTGCAGGTCAGGATATTTTTTCTTCTCTTTTCCTGAAGAAATAGACTTCTTGCTGAAGTACGGCATAACTCATACCAGTCACCCTCCGGCATCACCTCCCTTAAGTGGCTCATATTCCCGTGATGTTTACACTTGAGTGTCAGGCTATTCAGCAATGCACAGCATAGCGGTAGCCTTATACTGTCCACACATCTACTTCCAGCAACAGTTGTTCGATAGCAATCCGCAGTAGGAACTACAAAATAGCACCCGGTTGATTTTCCCCATCCTAACTTTAGAGATGTGGAGGTCAAAAGTAATGCCTCTGTTGCTATCGGACTGAGAAGTTAATTTTATTCATTCACGGGATGTGGGCATCGCTGGCAAGGCCAGCATTTATTGCCATTGCAGGTGGCGGTGTGCTGCCTTCTTGAACTGCTGCAGTCTGTGTGGTGAAGGTACTCACACAGTGCTGTTTGTTAACAGGTTGGGGATCAAATCTGGGACTTTCCTCGTCTATACAAATCCGCTGTTCGTTAGATAAACTTGTGGAACTATCCGGAAGCACCAGTCTTGTTTCTTGCTGTGATAATCTTCCCTCCCTTCTCAGCAGGAGGTTCGACAGTTGGAGTGCAGTCCACAACAGCCGAGATCAGTTAACTTCGGACAGACTAGGAATCAAACCTGGTTCGTATGATTCAATCCCATGGGGGATTGTCTTTAACTACTAGACAATTATGGCGCTATCGTTATATTTTAGAATATTTTGTAAGAGTAAAATTTCCTATTCTTCTATTGCTATATACTCTGATTTATATTTCAGCCCATGTTATATTTCCAGATTTTACCCTCCATGCTGTTTTTCATGTTTATGGCTGGACTGCAGACTGCATTCTTTATGAATTGGTACCTTCATCTTTATTCTCCAAGTTAGTGTGCTTAGGTTTAATGGTTAACCCTGAATAATGGTAAATCACTTATTGGAGAATACATCGGATACCCACCATATTCTGCCTGTCACCTCAGAACGCGGACAATAACATGCTGCTAGACCACTGCAGATGGGCTACACTATTTAGACAGTTTCATTTGTAACTAAATCTGACCATCAAAACAAAAAGTCAACATCTAGTACAATAAGCAAACTTAAAACAACTTAAAACTAGTCTGTTTAAAATAAGGACCTAGTTTGAAATCCTCACAGACTTTCTCAGCAAGGTCTTTATAAATTCAGTGTTGGATGGTAAATCACATGAGATGATTCTTCATAGAGCCCCTTTTGCCACATAGTAGTGGCAATGCAAATATGGAACTGAGGACAACCAAAGTGTTCTATTTTCAAATGTAAACAGGGTTTCCACCCTAATTCTGTTGGAAGTAAACATTACAACAGTAACTACACTTCATTGGCTGTAAACTCTTTGGGCCTTCCTGAGATTGTGAAACGAACTATATAAATGCAAGACTCTTCTTGCACTATGACGGTGTAAGCAACTTCACTGAAAGGCATCCTGCGGCTTCTCGCTGCAGGATGTGTGATGTATAACCTTTGGAAAATGCAATGGGAACCTGCATCCGTTGACTTCCAATGCATGGGGCCCATAGTAAAATGGTATTTCAGGATTAAGTGTAATTAATATACTCCTTTACTATTTGGAAGAATGATGTCATGTTATTTTCCCATGCTTTTCGGGTACAGTTGAGGTACATTCCCATGGGGGAAAGGTAGGACAACCCTGGATGACGAAAGAGATAGAGAGTAAGATAAATCAGAAAAAGGGAGTGTATGACAGATGTCAGGTTGAGAATGCAAGTGAGAACCAGGCTGAATATAGAAAGTTCAGAGGGGAAGTAATAAAAGAAAATAAGAGTGGCAAAGAGAGAGAATGAGAATGGATTGCCAGCTAAAATAAAAGAGAATCCAAAAGTCTTCTAGAGGCATATAAATAGTAAACGGGAAGTAAGAGGGGTGGGGCCGATTAGGGACCAAAAAGGAGACATACGCATGGAGGCAGAGGGCGTAGCTGAGGTACTAAATGAGCACTTTGCATCCGTCTTTACCAAGGAAGAAGATGCTGCCAAAAGTAATATAAACTTAAGGGTACAATCCTAAAGGGGGTGTATGAACAGAAAGACTTGGGGGTATATGTGCACAAATCGTTGAAGGTGGCAGGGCAGGTTGAGAAAGTGGTTTTAAAAAAAAAAAGCATCCGGGATCCTGGGCTTCATAACTAGAGGCATAGAGTACAAAAGCAAGGAAGTTATGATGAACCTTTATAAAACACTGGTTCGGCCTCAACTGGAGTATTGTGTCTAATTCTGGGCACCGCACTTTAGGAAGGATGTGAAGGCCTTAGAGAGGGTGCAGAAAAGATTTATGACAATGGTTCCAGGGGTGAGGGACTTCAGTTACGTGGATAGATTAGAGAAGCTGGGATTGTTCTCCTTGGAGCAGAGAAGTTTGAGAGGAGATTTGATAGAGGTGTTCAAAATCATGATCGGTCGAGACAGAGTAGATAGAGAGAAACTGTTCCTGTTGGTGGAAGGGTCAAGAACCAGAGGACACAGATTTAAGGTGATTGGCAGAAGAACCAAAGGCGACATGAGGAAAAACTTTTTTACGCAGCGAGTGGTTAGGATCTGGAATGCACTGCCTGAAAGGGTGGTGGAGGTAGATTCAATCGTGGCTTTCAAAGGGGAATTGGATAAGTACCTGAAGGAAAAAAATTTGCAGGGCTACGGGGAAAGGGCACAGGAGTGATATTAGCTGAAGTGCTCTTGCAGAGAGCTGGCACGGGCTCAGCAGGTCGAATGGCCTCCTTCTGTGCTGTAACCATTCTATGATTCTTGAATCATTTGTTTATATAAAGGACTGCCTTGGGAAATATAGAGGAAAATTTGCACCATACTGAAAATCTTATGATTTCAGTTCGTGAGTTGCTTTTGCTATTTCAATGCATTTTTTTTTAAGTCTATAACTGGAGTAATTTTGTGCTTACATTTGCCGTCTGGTATTCTACTACATTTGTTTAAAGTGCCACCAATTCTATTATAATAATTGACTTAGAGCAGCAATATTAATACGAAACATCCTCATTGCCTGTCGGGTAAGGAGAAATGTAGAGGAAATCGAAGGCTGTTTTGATACTGGGTGCTTGCTTCGAGCATGGGATTCTCTCTTGGGGATACAACCATACCGATTTGGATAATGTAGATCATAATTTTGGACTAATACGTCCAGGAGTTTTTACTTAATTCCTTTTAGTCATCAAAAAAAGCCTTTCCTCTGAAAGTTTCACCTGTGGTTAATCCTGTTGGGATATTGGCTCAATGGGTTGGATGGTTTGCCAATGTTGCTTCCTCAAATGTAATTCTTGTAACTTCACAACTAATACAAAAGCAAAATACTGCGGATGCTGGAAATCTGAAATAAAAACAGAAAATTCTGGAAATACTCAGCAGGTCGGGCAGCATCTGTGGAGAGAGAAACAGTGTTAACGTTTCAGGTCGATGACCTTTTCGTCAGACCCACATTCTGACGAAAGGTCATCGACCAGAAACGTTATCTCTGAACTTCACAACCATTTCTGACATTAGGAGCTTCTGTATTTAAGGAACTTGATATAATTGATGTGTGTATACACAAATATCAATTACTTAATTCTTTTAAAGCCATTGGAGATACAGGAAACTCTTTTTCGTATCTGGCACCGACGGGACCGGGATGGTGCCGGTTGATTAAAAATTCCGGATAACGGAGAGGTATATCTACCGAGGCTATTTTTAACAAACAAAAATAAAAAAATCAAGAAATGTGCAGTATAATTGGGTACCCCCCTACAGAATGTTGTGTTAAATGGATGGTGGAAGATGCTTGATTCAGTACAGTACTGCCAGTTGAGGGTAATCCATAACTCTTTAATTACTTAACAGTAAAACAAAACTTATAAACGACTGTGTACTGTAGTTTTCGGAGTATGAATTCTGCCGGTTATTAGAGAATTCCGGATATTTAAGTGCCGTTTAAACGAGAGTTTCCTGTACTCAACACAGCTCCCAGAAAAGGTGGTAGCTTACAAATTTGAATGAGTTTTTTCAAGAAGTTAGTGGATGAGGGTAATTCGGTTGACATTGTCTACTTGGATTTTCAGAAAGCCTTTAATGAGCTACCTCACACTAGGTTACTTCATAAGATAGAATTGTGGTATCAGTGAGAATTTGCTACCCTAGATTAAGATTTGTTCTAATCCCGCAGGCAAAAAGTTATTGTCAACAGTTGTGGATCAGCCTGGAGGCAGGTTACTAGTGGTGTCCCCCAGGGATTGGTGTTAAGTCCACTACAGTTCAGTGTTTTTGTTAATGACCTGGACAGTGGTGTTGGGGGTATGGTCAGTACGTTTGCAGATGACACTAAATTAAAACTGTGGAGAAGTATAATCTTCTGCAAAAAGATTTAGATGGTCCAAACAATGACAAATGGCATTTAACCTAGATAAATGCAGTGTGATGCATGTAGGCAGGACCAACACACAATATAATTATCATTTACAGGAAATTATACTGAAAGTGGTTGAGAGAGAAAAGGATCTCGGTGTTACTGTGCTAATGTTCACGACCAATGCAGAGAAGCTGCAGCCAAAGTAAACAGGGTATTGGGTTCTATTAATACAACCCTTCAGTACAAATCAAAGGACACCATTCTGTCATTTGCAGATCCTTGGTTATACCACATCTGGAGTACAATGCAAAGTTTTGATCCCCTCACATGCTGGGTGATATAGTGGCCATGGAAAAAGTTCAGAGGAGAGCTATGAGGATGATTTCTATCTTAAAGTACATCCGCGTCTCTTGCGATGCCCAACGATCCTTTAACAGTTTCCAATTTCCCAGCCCTAACCGCCTGCTATTCACCATGGACGTCCAATCCCTTGACACCTCCATTCCCACCAGGATGGCCTGAGGGCGCTTCACTTCCTTGAACAGAGGCCCAACCAGTCCCCATCCACCATCACCCTCCTCCGACTAACTGAACTTCTCTTTTGATTCCACTCACTTCCTCCAAATTAAAGGTGTTGCAATGGGAACCCGCATGGGGCCTAGCTATGCCTGCCTTTTCGTGGGATATGTGGAACATTCTTTGTTCCAGTCCTACTTGGGTCCCCTCCCTCACCTCTTTTTCCGGTACATTGATGACTGTATCGGTGCCGTCTCCTGCTCTCGCCCTGAACTAGAACATTTCATTCACTATGCTTCCAATTTCCACCCTTCCCTCACCTTCACATGGTCCATCTCTGACTCTTCCCTTCCCTTCCTCGACTTCTCCGTCTCCATCTCTGGGGATAGGTTATTGACTAACATTCACTACAAGCCCACTGACTCCCACAGCTACCTGGACTACACTTCCTCCCACCCCGCCTCCTGTAAGGACTCTATTCCATTCTCCCAGTTTCTCTGTCTCCGCTGCATCTGCTCTGACGATGCCACCTTCCATACTAGTGCTTCCGACATGTCTTCCTTTTTTCCTCAACCGAGGATTCCCCTCTACTGTGGTTGACACGGCCCTCGACCGTGTCCGTTCTATCTCCCGCACTTCTGCCCTCACCCCTGCCCCTCCCTCCCAGAACCACGATAGAGTTCCCCTAGTCCTCACCTTTCACCCCACCAGCCTCCACATTCAACGGATCATCCTCCGCCATTTCCGCCACCTCTAGCGTGATCTCACCACCAAACGCATCTTCCCCTCACCTCCCCTTTCAGCATTCCGCAGGGACCGCTCCCTCCGCGACACCCTAGTCCATTCCTCTACCACCCCCAGCACCCCTTCCCCTTTGCCTGGCACCTTCCCGTGCAAGCGCAGGAGATGCAACACATGCCCTTATACCTCCCCTCTTCCCACTGTCCAGGGCCCCAAACACCCCTTCCAGGTGAAACAGCGATTTACTTGTACTTCCTGCAATTTAGTATACTGTATTCGCTGCTCACGATGTGGTCTCCTCTACATTGGGGAGACCAAACGCAGATTGGGTGACCGCTTTGCGGAACACCTCCGTTCAGTCCGTAAGGGGAACCCCGAGCTCCCGGTGGCCTGTCACTTTAATTCTCCGCTCCACTCCCACTCTGACCTCACCGTCCTCGGCCTATTACACTGTTCCACGGAAGCTCAGCGTAAGCTCGAGGAACAGCACCTCATCTTTCGTTTAGGCACCATATAGCCCTCTGGACTCAACATCGAGTTCAACAATTTCAGATCATAACCTTGGCCCCTATCACATTTATATTTTATTTTTTCATCCACCCTTCTGTTTGGCCCCCCCTTTTGTTTTCCCCTCCCAGAAGCTGGCAGCTGTCCTTCATTCTGCCAGTGCATTTCACACTTCATGTAGCCTCAACCTGTCACATTAACACCTCCTCTTGCCTTGATCATCTCTTAATGTCTCTTAATCTCTCCTTTTGTTCTTTCATCCCCTCCCCCTTTTCCCAGCTTTATACTTGCTTTAAATCTATTTCATTTCCTGCTTTTTTCCAGTTCTGACAAAAGGTCTTCGACCAGAAACGTTAACTCTGTTTCTCTCTCTACGGATGCTACCTGGCCTGCTGAGTTTTTCCAGCGTTTTCTGTTGTTATTTCGGACTCCCATAGCTACCTTGATTACCACCCTCCAACTCTGCTTCCCCTAAGGACTCTATTTAATTCTCCCAGTTTCTGCATCTCCATCGCATCTGTTCTGAGGATGCCACCTTCCATACTAGTACTTCCAATATGTCTTCCTTTTTCCTTAACCGAGGAAACCCCCTCCATCGTGATTGACAGGGCTCTTGACTGTGTCTGTTTCATTTTCCGCACTTCTGCTCTCACCCCTTTCCCTCCCTCCCAGAACGACGAAAGGGTTCCCACTGTCCTCATCTTACACCCCACCAGCCTCCACATTCAATGGATCAACCTGTGCCATTTCCACCACCTCCAGCGTGATCCCCCCTCCCCTCCCGCATTCCGAAGGGACCTCTCCCGGGGGGGGGGGGACCCTCGCCCACTCCTCAATCACCCCCAACCACCCTTCCCCTTCGCAGGGCCCTGCGCACTGCTGAAAGGGAAGGGGAAGATGTGTTGGGCAGTGGGATCACGCTGGAGGTGGGGGAAATGGCGGCGGGTGAACTGTTGAATGTGGAGGCTGGTGGAAGGTGAGGACAAGCCCGCTGTGTATTTCCAACAATCTTTGCTTGTGTTTGATTTCGGGTTTTCGAAGTTTTGGTTTAAATTTGGCTGCTGCCCTCGGCTGGCGTGCAGTGGGGGGCGGGAGTGCGAGCTGTCAATCAGCCACTACAGGCCCCGCCCCCGCCCAGCGTGCGTCATATCCACGGGCGCGCGCGCGCCACTTCCTCTTTCCATGGTGCTGGCGGCAGCGGTGCTCGAGTGGCGGCCCTGCTTCAATCCGACTCCATCCGCCACCATGAGCGAGCAGATGACCCTCCGGGGCACGCTCAAGGGCCACAGCGGCTGGGTCACCCAGATCGCCACCACGCCGCGCTTCCCAGACATCATCCTGTCGGCGTCCCGAGGTACCTGACCCAGGGGCCTGGCGGAGGGCTGGGCCAGGCCGGGGCTCCGTGCTGAGGGCCGGGCTCGGCCCGGGGGTGGGGGGGGAGCGGGGCCTGCCCAAAGTGGCGAGGCGGCCGGCCTGCTGGATGTCCGGAGCGGACCCTGGGGTTTGGGAGCTCAGGCTCGGGGTGGAGCCGGCGAACGGGCCCCGGGAGCTGCCATGTGGCGGAGGCCGGGAGCGAGGGTGGGGACAGAGCCGGAGCCGGGCGGCGGCCGCATGTGCTGGTGGGGTGGGGGGCTCGGTGCCGGGGGGAGTGGGGTTGGAGGCTCTCGGGGGCCTGAGCCCGCAGTCACTCGCGGTCTCCTTGCCACGTGGACCCATTCCGGCCTAAACCGCGCCTCGAGGCGCCGAGGGACTGGGTGCGAAACTTTTAAAATAAACTATCGGGTTGTACTTTGTGACCCAAGTGGTTGGTGTAGCTTCCAGACTCCTATTTCCATGAGACTGTTCCCTGTGTTTCGCTCCAGCCTGCATCAGGAACATGCCACTTGCAGACCTGCGCTTTGTTGCACTGCAAAGTTGAGCCAAAACGGGTGTGGCGCAAATTACGAGTGAAATTCCTTCCTATTGTGCTAGATGATATTTAGTGGTAGTTTAAAAGTATCTAAATGTCTTTTGTGTTTTTAATACAGATAAAACCCTTATTATGTGGAAGTTGACCAGGGATGAAACAAATTACGGTGTACCCCAACATGCTATGTACGGTCACTCGCATTTTGTCAGTGATGTGGTGATCTCATCTGATGGACAGTTTGCCCTGTCTGGATCGTGGGATGGCACTTTGAGACTGTGGGACTTGACGACGTAAGTCTGGATGGTTGCTGATCATTGGTGAACTTTTAGCAGTAAATCCTATTAAGTGACTGCGATGTGTAGAAACTAATCAAGTGTACAGGATGTATAGAAAATTAACCTAGTGTACTCAGACCCGTTAAAACACGTGGATGTGTAGGAGGTTTTGCTTGCAAGGAAATTCTTTTGGCTGGAGTTGTATATTACCTTTTTAATGGAGGAGGTCCTGGATGGTATTAGGCATTGGTTTGGGGAATTAAGGAGGCAAAATGCTACCAAGTCTCCACATATTTCGTATAAGTGGCCATTCTTCATGTGTGCTTGTATCACGAGAAGTGGTTTGCTTTCGGTGGGGGTGGTTGAACTTGATACTTTAATCTGGCATCCATGTGGTCAATAGTGATCGGAAGGAAATTCAATAGTGATCGGAAGGAAATTCTTCTCTTCTCTTCCCCCCCCCCACCCCCACCCCCACCTTCCAAAACCACCACCTGTTCCCATTTTGGAGAGTTTTTGGTGACTTCGCAGCAATCTATCAAACTATATTAATGTTTTTTGGTTTTCTTTATAAATAGTGGAGAATGTACCCGCCAATTTGTTGGCCACACTAAAGATGTTCTGAGCGTTGCCTTCTCCGCAGATAACCGTCAGATTGTGTCTGGCTCACGTGACAAAACGATCAAGCTGTGGAACACTCTGGGAGTGTGTAAATACACCATACAGGTACATATTAACCCTTTTCTGATCATGTCTCAAAACAAGATTATAAAATAAACTGCTCCAGTTTTCAGTGGAAATAAAACAATCTAGTTATAGTACACAGGATCTATAGTAGATCCTTGAATGTATGTCCACTGGATATGACTGGCAGAAAAACGCTTGATTTTTGTACAAAATTCAGGTTACCCCGTGATTAAAATTTGGTCACATAATTTGAGAGATCCTTTTTATAAGGAGAAGACTACCTGTCCTGCAAATATGAGGGTTTCCTGTGTTCGTTAGTAGAACAATATCCTTTATTGTATATTAACACAAACTAAATTTTCTAAACTCTCATTTCTCTCCTATTTAGGAAGATGGACACACTGAGTGGACATCTTGTGTCCGCTTCTCTCCAAACAACAGTAACCCAATCATTGTTTCCTGTGGCTGGGACAAACTAGTAAAGGTAAGAGAATGGTGCTGTAGTTTACTAGTTAGATAATCCATGTGTGTCTCATTAAGCAATGTGGATGAATTAAAAGGAAAAATGCAAATTCTGGTTTAATTGTTGTTTACTTTATTTTCTTTTCACAGCTACGCCTTGAGATAAAATCTCAGATGTTTGCCTTTAAGAATGGTCTGGACACGCTTTAAGCTGCATCGTCCTCGTTTCCACACACTTGCCCTGTGTATACAGTCTTGAAAATATGGAAGCAAATGGGATTTTAGTTTAAAGGTGTGTGTTCCAGCCCTTCTTAAAGGTGAGTGCTTTGCTCTACTATCTTTTTTCTGTTGTAGCTCCTCTTTTTCTGTCGATGACTAATAAGACACACTGTCACCCAGCTAATCTTTTAAATTTCTACTTTTGGCATCAGAGAGGTGTATAAAGGATTAAGATGAATATACATGTCCAATGATTAGAACATTTTCACTGCTGTTCACATCATGATTTTCTATGATTATGTTGTAAGGCTGAGGACATGTCAGGTAGAACAAATAACTTTAGTCTTCGCTTTTAGAATTATGACAAGCCTTTAGTAACGACTTTGAAATGTTATGGCAAAATGTTGGTATTTGGATTCTGGCTTATGTCAGGTTTTGGTATTTGATCAGTGATTTAACTAGTAGCATTTTATTCCTTCAGCAAGCATTATACTGATTTTTGTGATGTTTTTCTGTCTTAATCACTAGGTTTGGAACCTTACAAACTGCAAATTGAAGACCAACCACATTGGTCACACTGGGTACCTGAATTCTGTGGCAGTCTCCCCTGATGGTTCTCTGTGTGCCTCAGGTGGAAAGGTATGCACTTTTACTGCACTGTCTTTAATGATTCTTGATGGTTTTGTGAGCTTGCTAACTAAGTTTAACATGAAAACAAGAATTCTGCAACATAATGGATATTGCATAATTGACCTGCTAGGAAATTGTGGCATTTATAACAAACTATTTGACCAGTGTTATCAGCAGCTCTGAAATGCTGAGGAAAAATTGCTTTAACAGATCTTTCATTTTATTTCAAGTTGTTTCCATTGATGTCATATACAAGTGTTGCATGACGCCAAATGCTCTTCTGCCAGATAAAATTGTACTGCTGTGTGGTTTTCACAGTTCATTATGCAGCACGAAGACTTCACACCATTACACTTTTTGTATCGTATTGGCAGCTGTGCCAAATTTTAAGTATTTACACTTCAAATAAAATTAATTTTTACAGTTATTGAAGCTGCTTTCCTTCTGGCTGTATCTGCTCCTGGGGCATTACTGTCAGAATAACCTCAGATGTTCTCTTATGCAAGGGTTGTCCCATAAACATTTGAACCAGTTGCAAAACCTTTGCCAATTTTCTTTCTCTTACAACCCCAAATTCATTTCCAGTTCTTCCCAGAGGACTGGAAGGGCATGCTCTCTAATTTGGATTCTCATCAGTTAATGGTGGTTGAAAATTGAGTTTCTGGGTTAGTTGTGAATAAAATTGCTGGTAAGAATGTCGCAGATTAAGTACAGAAATGAAGTAGGCTTAGCTACTAGGTCTTTATTTGTGTTGAGCAAAGATTTTTCAATTTTTGAAGTGAGCTCTTCATTTGGGAGGAACTATAGCATTTTTTTATTTTAATGGTTTGTTTGCTATTCATTTTGTAGGATGGTCAAGCTCTTCTGTGGGATCTGAATGAAGGGAAGCACTTGTACACCCTGGATGGTGGGGCTGTCATCAATGCTTTGTGCTTCAGCCCCAACAGGTACTGGCTTTGTGCTGCTACTGGTCCTAGCATCAGGATTTGGGTAAGTTATTGTTGCTATAAGATTTGCATTTTGATTTTTACTTTTGGTTAGGTGTGCAGTTATACAAATTGATGAAATTGTCCACTTTGTTTTTTTAAAATGTCATTATGCAGAACAGTTGGCTGTGATGAGTCTCTTATGCCTTTCTGAGATCATATCTGCGGAAACTTCAGAGGCTGTTCCTGAGCTAACTGCATTTCTGAAGGGTGGGGGCACTTTTTTGGTGACATCTTTGATTTTCTACACTAAGATGGCTTGGGTGAAAAGATAATAGTTTTCTTAAAGCAGTTGTGGTAGTCTTGTGCTTGGTGTATTGCTCAACGCACTTAACTGCATCTGGAAATATAATAATAACAGATTCTCAAGGAGTGAGTAAACCGGGGGTTGAGTTTCTGGTTGGGGGATAAAGGGGGGTGCGTTGGAGACAATGTGTTGCGTCTTGATTTCACCACTGTAGGAAAGAGAAACTGTAATGTATGTTTCTCTTTGGGATGTATAGATGGTGCCATAGAGCATGGGCCATGTGCTTATTTCCCTGTTGTTAACAGATTTTTATGCAGTCTTTCTGGATTTCCTTGTGTTTTCAGGCTTTTGATTTGTACATTGAAGTCTTTATTTGTGAAATGTGCGGGACTTAAAACTAAGCTCAGTTTGCATGCTTGTTGAAGCTCATTCTTTCTTCCTCAAAGGATTTGGAGGGCAAGATCATAGTCGATGAACTACGTCAAGAAGTTATCAGCAAGGCTGAGCCACCACAGTGCACAGCGCTAGCCTGGTCTGCTGATGGTCAGGTAATTGAGTTCTGTTCTATTTTTACTCGCTTTATTGGGTAGTGCTCAACTGAGCAATTTGTGCCTAGATGTTCATGACTGTCCCATTGATTATACTCTGTCACTAACTACCCAGCTGACCCTGTAAGGGGCAGGATTATAAACCTATTGAAATGAGGGTACAGTCCAGAAATTTTTGTGCTGTAGAATTGGTAGTGTAACATTACAGCTTTGACTAAACTTGTTTTATCTAGTGATAATTAGCATTTTTTCCCCAAAAGAAGTCAAACCAAATGGGAATTGGCATCTAGAAGCCAGATTAGCAAAGCTGTGTAATGAAGTGACAAATTTTAAAAATCGTTCCTGTTAGAGGTTTGTGGAATAGGTGGTATTCAATAATATATATTGGTAAGATTCAGTATTTTGGCATTTTTCACCACTCATTGTTGACTCTCTTTCATCTCCATAGACCCTGTTTGCAGGTTACACTGATAACCTAATCCGTGTCTGGCAAGTAACTATTGGAACCAAATGAAAACGTTTTGTTTCTGTTGGGAGAGGAATGGTACAAGTTAACTACTGAAGTCTTGGAACATGCTATTTTCAGAAACCAAAAATGAAAAGCAAATAAATTGGTTAGACAAAATGGTACAATTTTGTAATTGTGGTTTTTTAATAAAAAAAAAAATTCAGTGTGCTTCTAACTGGGGTTCCCATTCTGGACACATCACTAATTTATTCTTATGGTCAAATATTAAGTGCTAAACTTACTACTGTACCAAAAAAATGAATGGTTTTCCAGCCTATCTGCAGCTCTTCTGCTGAAGTTAGGGTGGATGACTGCATTTCCTCACTGACAGCTAATTTTCCAGATGTCCCTCTTCCTCTGATATATTCTTCCAGCAGTTTGGAATATATTTATATATTTTATCCTTTAATATAACAGTACAGTTCCACACGTGCTTGATGAGCTGTGTGGCAGCTTAGTCAAGCACATCAGGCATCACAGGCAGGCCGATCCTACTCGGGTTGCTGAGTAAATGTAGTTCCTGATGTTGAGAGTAGCCAATAGTGTATCCTCCCACACCCATTTCACCAACATAATTCTATGGAATCACTCTCCTGAGGAATCTTTAACACTTTCAACACATTTGTCTGAAGTTCAAATAAACACAAGATTGATTCAACCCAGTGTGTCTGACAGTAACAGTGGAAGTAACACTCATTAATGTGACCTGTAGCAAAGGGAGGAAGTACTTTGAGCACAAAAGACCATAACGTGCATTTATATAGTGCCTTTAACATAGTAAAATGTCCTAAGGCGCTTCACAGGAGCATTGTCAAACAAAATTTCATACGAGCCATATATGGCAATATTAGGACAGATGACCAAAAGCTTGGTCAAAGAGGTAGGTTTTATGGAGTGTCTTAAAGGAGGAACGCAAGGCTGAGAGGTTTAGGAAGGAAATTCCAGACCTCGGCAGCTGAAGGCACAACTGCCAAAGGAGCAGCGGTTAAAATCAGGAATGTGCAGGAGGCCAGAATTGGAGGGGCGATCAAGGCGTTGTTTAACTGGGAGCCAATCTTGGTGAACAGGACTTAGTGTGAGTTAGAATTCAGGCAGCAGAGTTGGATCAGCTTCAGATTATGGAGGGTGGAAGATGGGAGGCTGGTCAGAAGTGCATTAGAATAATCAAGTCTAGAGGTAACAAAAGCATAGATGAGGGTTTCAGCAGCAGATGAGCTGAGGCAGGGCCAGAGTCGGGCAATGTTACTGAGTTGGAAATTGGCAGTTTTTGTGATGACACTGATGTGAGATCGGAGCTTATATCCGGGTCAAATACAACACTAAGGTTGTGAACTGTCTAGTTCAGCCTCGGACAGTGGCTAGGGGATGGAGTTTTATGGTAGGGACCTAAGACTGAGTTTGGTCTACGCAATGTTTAGTTGAAAATTTTTGCTCATCCAGTACTAGACGTTGGACAAGTGGATTAACAATTTAGAGATAGTTGGGTCGAGAGAGGTAATGGTGAGGTAGAACTGGGTGCCATCGGCGTACGCGTGGAACCTGATGTGTTTTTGGATGATGTCGCTGAGGGGCAGCATGTAGATGAGAAATAAGGGGCCAAGGATAGATTCTTGGGGAACACCAGAGGTAACGATGCGCAAGCGGGAAAAGAAGCCATTGCAGGTGAGTCTCTTACTATGATTAGATAGAGAAGAATGGAACCAGGCGAGTGCAGTCCCACCCAGCTGGATGATAGAGGAGAGGCGTTGGAGGAGGATGGTGTGGGCAACCGTGTAAAAGGCTGCAGACAGGACGAGGAGGGATAGTTTATCATTCACAGTCACATAGGATGTCATTTGTGACTGATAAGAGCTGTTTCGGTCCTGTGGCAGGGGTGGAAACCTGGTTGGCGGGATTCAAACTTGGAGTTCTGGGAAAAATGGACACTGGTTTGGGTAACGACAGCACGTTCAAAGACTGGAGAGGCAAGGGAGGTTGGAGATGGAGCGGTAGTTTGCAAGGACAGAGGAGTCATGGGCTGGTTTTTTGAAGAGAGGTGATGACAGAAGATTTGATGGGGAGGGGGTAGTACCTGAGGAGAAAGAAGCAACTAACATGGGGAGCCAGGAAGGGAAGTTGGGTGGTCAGTTTAGTGGGAATAGGATCGAGGGTGCAGGTGGTGTGTCTCGTGGACAAAATGAGCTTGGAGCGGGCATGAGGAGAGAAACTAGAGAAAGATGCGAGTTCAGGACTAGGGCAGGGGGGGGCCTTAGAGGAAGTTTGGCCCGTGGGCTAGGGGGAGGGAAGCGGCAGAGGTACCAGAGAGCCTCGATGTTGCAGAACAACTGGACTATATTCACTAAATTAGAGAGCAGTATCAGCAAAGACTACAAACTTGATAGTTTGAAGAGTTGGTAGCAGGCAGGCTGTTAAAATTCTGACAGGACATTGGTTTCACTTAATGGTTTGAGATCCCAATGTAACTGCCCACTGGGACCACTGCTGCTAGACTTGCTGCGGCCAGTTGAGGATCCCTACTTACATTTTTATGGTGTGTGCATATGCCAAGTGTCCACCATTGCAGTGAGGTTGGAAAAAGTGGTGCTTAAAAAAACATGGGTGGAGGGTTTCTGGTTCCTTTGACACAACAGATTAACATTTGTGGCCCATTGGCCTGCTTTGTAAAGGGATTGAGGTTGTCGAGGACTGGGAAATTGGACATCTCGTGAGCTTGCCTGAGCAAGTGAAGGGCTTCTGGAAACCTGAAGTATTTCCCAATCTTCAGTTGTAAGTACCAGCTACTGTTATTTCTGCTCGTTCACATCTTCTGGAAGGCAGCTGTTACAAGGAGCTGATTCTTGAGATGTTTGTAGAAACGAGCAATATGCTGGTTGCATGACACCCCTTCAGCCACTACTTACATTGCAATATATAATGTGACGTGGTGTAGTTCCGTGTGTACCTGGGGCAAGTCAGTGAGAAGAAAGATCGTGGCCTAGAAATTGGATATGGCCCGAAAACAGGCAGTGTCGGGCCAGCGCTATTTGCCTGCGGCCGTTCAAAATGGTGCAGGCAGCACACAAAATTTGTGCTGCCTGCTCATTTACATGATTGGAGCGCTGATCTCAGCGCTAAATGCGCTGCTGATTGACTTAGCGCTCAACAGGTGGGCTAATATCGGGTTGCTGTGATTATCTGCATGAACATCTTCTGCGCATGTGTGCAGTATCCTGGAGCCGCGCATGTGCACCTGGTCTTCAGGGAGAGAAAGGATCAAAGAGGGGAGAGAAGGCCAGGAACTGTGGGTGGTGGGATGGTAAAGAGCACAGAGTGTACAGTGGGAATGGGGGAAGAACGTGATCCAGGTCTAAAGGTGGGGGAGGGAATGAGAGCGAGAACGTAATCCAGATGGTAAGACGGATCACGTTCTTCCAACCCCACCCCCTCCCCCTTTACACCTGCACCATGTTCTTCCCCCTTGATCTGGTTGATTTCTCGGAAAGCTCGGTGTGTGTGTGGTAAGTGACATCATTGGACTGGATGAAATCCAGAAGTCATGACACTCACTATTCACTTCATACCTAATAAACTTGTTAACAATCCGTGACCCACACACAATGCCCCATCTATGGTGGGTGGGGAACGACAGAAACTTGTTGGAGGAGAAGGTCAGGAACCCGGGGAGGGGGGAAACTTATAAACTTAGGGTGGGGGAAGAAGGTCAGGAACTGGGGGGGGTGGGAGAGGTCAGGAACCTGGGGGGCGGGAGTTGTGCAGGGTGAGAAGGTCAGGAACCCTGGGGGTTGTGAAGGTCAGGAACTTGGGCACGGGGAGGAGAAGGTCAGGAACCGGGGGTGGGGGAGTTGGGCAGGGGGAGAAGGTCAGGAACCCTGGGGGGGTAGAAGATCAGGAACCCTGGTGGGGGGGGGGGTGTGGAGAGAAGCTCAGGAACTTGGGCAGGGGGAGGTGATCAGGAACTCGGGGAGGGGAGGTCAGGAACTTGTTGGGAGGAAAAAGGTCAGAAACTTGGGGATGGGAGGAAGGTTAGGAACTTGTTGGGGGGCGGTGTGGGGTCAGGAACTTGTTTGGGGGGTGGGAGAAGGCCTTAACCCACGAGGGTGAGCCCTATCTGTTCTGTGAGCTCTGTCTGTTCTGTTCTGTCTGGAGCCTGGCAGTCAGAATGGCTCAAATTATGATTACTTGATTACTTAGGCAGGCAGGATCTAATTACACATTTCAGATAAACTTGTGTCTTGTCCTCCAAGGGGACCAATCAGAAATCAGGCCTTGTCCTCCAAGGTGACCAAACAGAAATCTGGTATTGGAAATAAACGCAACCAATATGGCCAGTAATGTTTGGCATAATCTCTCTCCACTACATAAAAGGGTAGTGTTTCGATGCAGCAGCACCTCATTGCCAATGCAGTCTGAAGCCATGGTACAGCAACACAGAGAAAGAGCCAAAAGTTTCTCGGATGCAGCTCTCGAGGCCTTGGTCTTGGCAGTGGAGAGAAGGCAGGTTGTCCTGTTCCCACAGGTTGGTAGGATGCCATGATAGCCCACTTGCAGAAGGCTCTGGCAAGAGATAGCTGCCCATGTCATGGCCAACAGTGTCATGCAGATACAGTGCCGAAAGAGGTTTAATGACCTCACATGGCAGGTCAAGGTGAGTGAAGGCTTCAGCAAATGCCATATCCCACCACCTGCACCGCAAGCCTCACACACTGCTCAATGCACCACACCCCCATCAGTCACCTACCAATAATCTCTGCCTATCACCACTCATACTTCACAATCATGGCTTCACTTCACCCTCACAGCCTTACCACTGCTGCAACACTCACCCACATCTCACACCTTGCACACACTGACAGCTATGCAACTATGGCAGGCACATCACCCAAACACATTGCACTACACTCACTGACACACTTCCCTTTCTCTTGCAGGCCAAGGAGGCTCACAACCACCGGGAGCAATGGCAGACAGGAGGTGGCCAAGCCACTTTAGAGACCTTGAACCAACTGGAGGAGATGGTGCTGAACATCATTGGAGGGGGAAGTCACCGAGGCCGTGGCAATGGGCGAAGTTAAAGCCCTTGCTGACAATGACGGTCTGCTCATTCCTAATCATTCTCACATCCCACTTCCCCTCATCCCACAATCTCTTGTGCCTTTCTGCTTTCAGATAACCAAGAACTGCCAGGAGGCCAGCCTGTCCCCGAAGTCATAGTGGAGAGTGGAGAAGAAGAAAACGACACACCGTCACTGCATCTGACACTCTCAGACAGCAGCTCAGAAACTGGCACTGCACGGAATGTAGAGGGTAGTATAGATGCTGGATCTGCACATGGTGAGGCACTGGGCACGAGTGGGCTGCAGCAAGGCCAGGTGTAAAGGGTAGCCCGGGGGGCCAGCTCCCCGGAGGGTGAGATCGCGCACGAGTTCTGCTGCTCACGACTCAGATGATGACCTCGATGAGCCAGACAGCCTCTTGGCAATGTCAGGAGCATGGAGGAGTCCGGCTCAAACATTGGACGGAGCTTTTGCGCAGAGCTTGGAGCTCAGGCTGTGTGTGATGGGCGATGTCGTGGCTTCCATTGCAGCACAGGCAGAAACGACCCAACGTCTCAGTGCTGGAGTGGAAGCACAGACTGCTCTTCTGCAGGCTCAGACTGCTGCCGTCGTCACTGGGTTTACCAGTGATAGCCTTCCTGTTCCCACCACTGCTCTTGCTGCTGCCTGTCAGCCAGCCCAGACTGTTGCCGCCCATGCCGAGGTGGTGCAGTCTACAGCTGGGCCTTCTAGGTCCACAGCTGGTCGAGGCTGTCCTGCAAGGCCATCTGAAGTCTCCCCTGTGGAAACTCAGCAGCCTTCCACCAGCCCTGCTGCAGCCATTGGGGGAGCACTAGACTAGCAAATGGCACACGAACGACAGGCACTAAGGGATTGCACAAGGGCGATTAGTTCATATTGTAATGTTGATTGAATACTGAAATTTATTAATTTTGTTTGGAATGTTTGTTTTGTCGTGGCTCTCATTTCAGCTTTGTGCCCAGGAGGATGCTGGGATATTCCGTGACAGAGGGATGGTATGATGGGGATGTGGTGAGCAACGGGGATCTGGGGTTTCATTCACACGAATTGGAGTCTGATGAGGCATTTACTGCCTGCCTCCTCCCTTCCTCCTCTCCCTCCTCCTCCTCCTGAGGTGGTCCCGCAATCTCTGCTGGCAAGACCTGCGTCCTCATGATGACTAAGTTGTGGAGCATGCAGCAGACCACCACGAAACGGGACACCCGCTCCGGCGTGTACTGGAGGACTCCTCCCGAGCGATCAAGGCAGCGGAACCGTTGCTTCAGCAGCCCGATGGTCTGCTCTATGATGTTCCTGGTGGCAGCATGGCTCTTATTATATGAGTGCTGGGCAGGAGTTGTGGGGTTGCGGAGGGGAGTCATCAGCCAGCTGCACAGTGGATTGCCCTCGTCTCTGACAGCCACCCTCGGGTTTGATGTGGTGGCTGGAAGATTGCTGGCACACAGGACTGGCGCAGGATGAAGGCATCATGGCTCCTGCCAGGATAGTGGGCATTGACCATCAGAATACGCCGGGTGTAGTTGCAGAACAACTGCACATTAAGTGAGTGGTAGCTTTTGCAGTTACAGAAGATCTCAGGATTGGTATACGGCGCCTGCAAAGCCACGTGGGTGCAGTTGATGGCGCCCTGCACCAGGGGGAAGCCTGCTATCCTGGCAAAGCCACGTGCGTGCTCCTCTTCTCTGTTCAGAAAGAAGTCAATGCAGTCCCTTCTCCTGGTGTAGAGAGCTTCTGTTGAGCGCTACAGTGACCTTGAGGGCCACTGGGAGAGCCGTGGTCGCCCTGCTCTGAGGCTGCAGGTCTGGTTGCAGGAGGTGGCAGAGTTCTGTGACCACCTCCTTGGTGAAGCGGAGCCTCCTAATACACTGCTCCTCGCTTAAGTGGAGATGAGAGAAATGCTCTCGGAAAACCCTAGGTGGGTAATGCCTCCTGGTGCGAACCCTCCTGGCCCTCCTCCTCCTCCCTCTGCGCGCATCTTCTCTTCTTCGCTGCCTCCGCTCCCTCTCCCGAAGATACGCGAGGAGGACTGCAACTAGAGTCCCCATGACTGTGAGCAAGTGTTGTGAGCAGAAGCCTTTAAATAAGATTGAAGGTGTTGCACCAACACTCCCTGTCACCTAAGGAACTTGAAACAAGTGTAGAAAGCTGCAAGAGTTGCAAAAAGTTACATAGAGGCAGTCCAACTGATAAAGCATGTCAGCTGCAAGTTGTTGCTGATGATCCCTTTAACCAGCGCTGCTGGAGGCTCCGTCCTGCTAGTGAACGCTTGGTCAGCTGGTCGTGATTAACACAGGCCGGTAAGTGGAGCGGTGAACTCGAAAATGGCAGATCGAGTGTCAAGTGAGCATTGCACACTCACTGACGTCACAATCTGCATAATCTACATGTCTCCAGTGAGCGCAGACATCGGCAGTGCTGCCGACCTGCCAAAAATGCCGGTTGCGCGGGACACGGCAGAAGTGAGGCGGCCTCCATTTTTTCACCAAAACAGGCCTTAATGGCCAGCACCAATACCTCCAATTTCTAGGCCCATGAGTTCCAGCCTTGACCTTCAGGGAGCCTCCAACTTCACCCAACCCCCACGCTATGCTCTACATGTCATTCGCCTCCGGCGAGGCTTCCTCAAACACTCAAGGGCTTGATGTTGCTGGGCCCTCCTGTGTGCATCTGCTTCATTCTATTGTGTGCCACCTTCTGCAAGTAGTGTTGAGATCTTGGTGCTTGTAAAAGGACACCTAAGTATGTTCAGGTTGGTCAAGAGAACTATAAGCATCTCACATGAAACAGACACAATGTTCAATGCTTTCCAATAAGCCTGCATTACTCACTACCTGCTGCATGTACCAGCACAGGTGATTTAGATAATAAGTTTATTGAGAACAACAAATGAATCACAGGTATAGTAATCAGGAGCAGGTGGTGATGACAGTGGAGGGGTATGAACCAGCAGATCAGTTCTCCTCCTCCTTTAGCTGCTGGCCCAGGGAATTGCATTTCAGATCCTCCACATAATAGAATACTGCTATCTGAACTGCAGCGTACCAGACTCGACTATTACAATGGTCTCCAGGCCAGCCTTCGGCCCTTCATAAACTTGGGCTCATCCAAAGCTCTACTATCTTACTTTGCACCTAGTCCCGTTCACCCATCACACCTGTGCTCGCTGACCTACATTGGCTCCCGGTCCACCGATGCCGTGAATTTAACATTCTCATCCTTGTGTTCAGATCCATCCATGGCCTCGTCCCTCCCTATCCCTGTAACCTCCTCCAGCCCTAAAACCCTCCAAGATTTCTGCGCTCCTCCAATTCTGGCCTTTTGCGCATCCCTGATTTTCATCGCTCCACCATTGGTGGCCGTGCCTTCAGCTGCCAAGACCCTAAGCTCTGGAATTCCCTCCCTAAATCTCAATGCCTCTACCTCCGACCTTTAAGTCGCTTGTTAAAACTTACCTCTTTGACCAAGCTTTTGTTCGCCCATCCTAATATCTCTTTATTGGGCTCAGTGTCAAATTCTGTCTGATAACGCCCCTATGAAGCGCCTTGGGACATTTTATTACGTTAAATGCGGTAAATAAATGCAAGATGTTGTTGAACTGCAAAATATGACCTTTTTTTTCCTGGTTCATTTCATGTGGGATGGAACTACAGCGAAGTTGTTACAGTTCTGGTTGCCACAGTACAAAAAGGTTATTGCAGCTATTGAAAGGATACAGAAGATACAGATTCAGAGAGAAACCAGAATAATTGAGGGATAGTGGGATTGGATTATGAGGAACGATTATGTAAATTGTGCATTTTCTCACTGGAAAAGAGAAGGCTGAGAGGTGATATGATCACTGTTTGTAGGATTCTATAGGGACTAGATAAAGTAGACTTACAAGCCATTTCACCTTGTCCAGGATAGTAGAACCAAAGGACACGGCCTGCGCTTGAAGGGGAGTAAATTCAAAAACTGGAAACATTATTTCACTGAGCCCATGGTAAATCTATGATCCTCTCAATCATCAGGGGGGTTGGATGAGCGGGACTAGGATACAGAAAGCAGAGTTTTGATGAACTCAAATTTACGGAGGGTGGTAGGTGAGAGGCCAGCCAGAAGAGTATTGGAATAGTCAAGTCTGGAGGTAACAAAGGCATGGATGAGGGTTTCAGCAGCAGATGGACTGAGGAAGGGGCAGAGACTGGCGATGTTACGGAGGTGGAAGCAGGCTGTCTTGGTGATGTGGATATGGGATCGTAAGCTCAGCTCGGGGTCAAATAGGACGGCGAGTTTGTGAACAGATTTATAAAGTGGTAGAATTACCTCCTATTGTGGCTCAATATTGACCTTTTAATGCATGCCAACGTCTGATTTGCTTTACTCACTGCCACTGAGCATCACTAATAAAGGATGGGACTATGCAGTGTCCCGGTGTACGTGATCATCCAGTCCCGAATAGTGTAGGAGGGAATGTGATTGTGCAGTCTTACAGCACGTGCATCTCTCTGATCCTTGGTAGTGTGTGGTGGAATGGAAGTATGTTTTTTCCCATTGTGTAAAATATTAAATGCTTGGTACTCTGCTAAAGAAATTGTGCGTGTTCTAGGGTTAAATCATTATGCAAGCAGTCTTTGTGAAACAATGCTGTGAAACAATGTTGTAACCTATCACTGAGTCCATTTACAATTATCTCCTCATAGTTACTTCCATTGAGAATTATTTCCAGCTTACTCCAATTAACTTTATATCTTGAATTAAAGCACACTCTCAAAATAATAACTGACAGAGGGGGAATTGATATCCAGCGGCTTGGAATAGAACTGGATACAAAACCATGTATTCCTACTTGCTAATGCCAGGGCCAATTGTGAGTCGTCAAGGTGAAGAATGTCAGTGGCAGGAAATATAATATTTCCACTTACAGCAGTTCCAGTATCAAGAACTTAGCTCAGCTGTGCCTCAACAATGTGCCTGAACACTAAACGCGGAGGAATTACCCACCGGCGTAATTCTTTTCCAATTCCCGTTAGCAGTCCTCTGGCATCACGCCAGTAGCTAAAGAGGATGGGAAAATGATGGTCAGAGACTCCACTATTTCCTCCCTTGCTTCTCTTAACAGCCTGGGATACATTTCATCTGGGCCTGGCGATTTATCTACTTTCAAAGATGCTGAACCCCTTAATATTTCCTCTCTCACTATATTTATCTCATCTAATATTTCACACTCCACGCCCTTAATTGTAATGTCTGCATCGTCCCTCTCTTTTGTGAAGACAGACGCAAAGCATTTATTAAGAACCATACCCATGTCTTCCCCCTCCACACACAGGTTACCTTTTTGGTCTCTAATAGGCCCTACTCTTTCCTTAGTTATCCTCTTGCTCTTTATGTATTTATAAAACATCTTTGGGTTTTTCTTGATTTTACTTGCCTATATTTTTTCATGCCCTCTCTTTGCTTTCCAAATTTATTTTTTAATTTCACCCCTGCACTTTTTATACTCCTCTTGGCTTTCTGCAGTATTTAGCTCTCGGTATCTGACAAAAGCTTCCCTTTTTTGCCTTATCCTACCCTGTACACTCCTTGACATCCAGGGGGCTCTAGATTTGGGAGTCCCACCCTTTAACTTTGTAGGAACATACCTGCTCTGAACCTTCACTATCTCCTCCTTGAATGCCTCCCACTGCTCTGACACGTACACACTCGATCCTGTCCTCTGCGAGCCTTCACACAGACACACTTGATCCATAACAGGTGTAGAATGCAGAAAATGTCGGATATTCAACATTCTGTTTTTTTGATTTATAGTTTTTGTGAAATATCTCTACAGACTTGCAGAGCGGTATTCCTAACTCGATTTAAAATTCTACTCATGTAAACAAGTCCAGTAGCATAAGGATGATATTTTCACAAATAAATTATGGGGGGTAGGAGTTGTAAGTTATATTTTTCTTTCCACTCCTCAGGCATGTAAACTGGGTCCAAACCTCTGATGAAGCTGGTCCATAAATCATAGAATCATAGAATAGTACAGCACAGAAGGAGGCCATTTGGCCCATCGAGTCTGCGTCAGCTCTTTCGAAGAGTAATCCAGTTAGTCCCATTCCCCGCTCTTTCCCCATAACCCTGCAATTTTTCCTCCTTCAAGTATTTATCCAATTCCCTTTTGAAGGCTACTATTGAATCTGTATCCACCACCCTGTCAGACAGTGCATTCAAAATCTTAACTGCTCATTGCCTAAAAAACCTTTTCCTCATGTCGCCTCTGGTTCTTTTGCCAATCACCTTTAATCTGTGCCCTCTCCTTATTGACCCTTCAGCCATTGGAAACAGTTTCTCTTTATTTATTCTGTCTAATCCCTTCATGATTTTAAACATCTCTATCAAATCTCCTCTTAGCCTTCACTGCTTCAAGGAGAACAACCCCAGCTTCTCTAGTCTCTCCATGTAGCTGAAGTCCCTCATCTCTGGCACTATTCTAGTAAATCTCTTCTGTATCCTCTCCAAAGCCTTCACGTCCTTCCTGAAGTGTGGTGCCCAGAATTGGATCCTATAATCCAGCTGGGGACGAACTAGTGTTTTACATAGGTTTAGCATAATTTCCTGGCTTTTGTACTCTCTGGGGGTGATTTTCCCAGCCCCGAGGAGGCAGGACAGTTGGCAAAATGGCAAAAACTGAGGGTGGGTTTGGAACCCGCCTCCACGCAATTTTGCCGGAGGCGGGTTTGATGGGTGCGATTCGGTCCAGCCTCCATCAGTCGGGAGAGGTAGTTAAGACCCTTAAATAGTAGTTAAGGCCCTCTATAATCCTATTTTGACAGGCCTTTGTTATTTTACCACATTTTCAATGTGTTGCACGACCCTCCTAAACCACGCCAGCTAATCCTGGTGGGTTGACAAGTGGGTGGCCTCCTCACAGCTGCAGCTCCACCATTAAAACGGAGCTTTCATCAGGGAGCAGTTGCAGGCGGCAGAACTTTGGTTCCAAAGGTCTTTCAGCACTTTTAGCAAGCCTACCGAAGTCGGAGGTGCTGCAGCTTCTATCTCTCAACTGTGGGACCTCCTTGGAAGAGCCTCTCCCCACTTAGACTGAGCGCTTCCCCAACGGAGGTATCTGCCAGCAGCATGGAAACCATTTATTTCCTTTCACCATGGACCTCAGATTCGGATGAAGAGCAGCCACGGCAGCAGTAGAACCAGGCAGCTCAACAGCAACAGCAGCAGGAGCGTCAACCTCCTGCTCACCCACCTGATGCTGCACAGGGCAGAAGGCGCCAGCGCATGGAAGCATGTCATGCAAGGAATGCACTCATCCTGGCCAGATTTGCATAGGTTGCCCATTATGGCACATGTGCTTGGCTCCTTCTTAACACATGATAGACAATGGACATGACTCTCTGGCCTCCTTTCACTCTGACCACCAACCTGACCATGCAAGTGTCGCGGAGCACACAATGTGGAGCTTCCTCAGCCGAAATAACAGATGCCATCACGCCAACAGTTTGCCATCACCTAATTTTAATACATTCCCGCAGCGATGGCATTTCATCAATAAACAGAATCAATCACCCAATCTGCACACAGATCTGGAGGTTATATCCCTTGCCAGCTGGACCCACACAGCCTTGGTTTCTTTGGGAGGCCTCTTCCTCCCAGATGAGGGGAAGAGCACCTCCCTGCTAGCTCTCGCCCCCTCAACCAGCATACCCAGCGCCTCATCCGAGAACCTCGGGGAGGCCCTTGCCTTGGAGCTGGCCATTCTTCAAGGAGATAACAGCTTGGAGGTGGTGCAGCATCGACCAAAAACCAGTGGAATGAGACAAGGCAGCAAGCAGCCTTTAAATGAAGCTGGATAAGTGACGTCAGCAGAGGCAAGTTTCAGTCCCAAAACACTAATTGGTCCAGGGGAACCCACACCTCTGAAATCAACTGGCCAATTAGGGGAAAATCGCAAATTTTTCCCACCTCTCAGTGGAGGCGGGTTTGGAACCCACCCAAACCGAAACCCGCCTCCATTGGGAAAATCGCCCCCTATGCCTCTATTTATAAAGCCCAGGATTCCATATGCTTTATTAACTGCTTTGTTAACCTGTCCTGTCACCTTCAAAGATTTGTGCACAAACACCCCCAGGTCTCTGTTCTTGCACCCCCTTTAAAATTGTACCATTTAATGTGTATGGTCTCTCCTCATTCTTCCTACCAAAATGTTTCACCACACACTTTTCTGTTTTGAATTTCATCTGCCATGTGTCCGCCCATTCCACCAGCCTGTCTATGTCTTCTTGAAGTCGATTACTATTTTCCTCACTGTTTACTGCACTTCCAAGTTTCGTGTCATCTGCACATTTCAAAATTGTGCCCTGTACCCCCAAGTCCAAGTCATTTATGTATACCAAAAACAGCAGTGGTCCTAGTACTGAACCTTGGGGAGCACCACTGTATGCTTCCCTCCAGTCTGAAAAACAGCCATTCAGCACAACTCTGTTTTCTATCCCTTAGCCAATTTTCTATCCATGTTGCTACTGCCCCTTTTATCCCATCAACTTCAATTTTGCTAACAACCCTATTATATGATATTTTATCTCACGCCTTTTGAAAGTCCTAATGCATAACATCAACTGCACTGCCCTCATCCACCCTCTCCATTACCCCATCAAAAAACTCAATCAAGTTAGTCCCCTAACCCTTAACAAATCCATGCTCGCTCTATTTTATTATTCCATGCTTGTCCAAGTAGCTGTTAATTTTCTCCTGGATTATTGTTTCTAAGAGCTTCTCCACCACCAATGTTAAACTGACTGTCCGGTAATTGCCAGGTTTATCCTTCCCCTCTTTTTTGAACAAGGGTGTAACATTTGCAATCATCCAGTCCTTTGGCACTACCCCTGTATTTAAGGAGGATTGGAAGATTGTGGCCAGCACCTCGCTGGGTGCATGAAAAGTAGCCCAGAGTAATTGTCCCTCCCTGTGTAGACATGCCCAGTAGTGTCCCCTCAACACCTCCAGTGACACAACTAAGATTTGGAACTTGTGATGTGTAAAATTGCAGCTGCAAATTCACACAATGGCACAGTATATTCATGCTTCACCATGCTACCCCAACATGGTTTGAAGAAAAAACACACTGACATGCAGATGTAATCTCTGCTTCCTAAAAGGAATTCTTTTGACTTTATGTAGGGGAAGTGAGTTAAAACAATACACAAATAGGGGCAGATTTTTAACTCACCGCCAGAGCATAAAACTGGCATTGCAAATTTGCCGTCCTTTGTAAAAACCGGCTGATTTTTATTTCCATTGGAAGTTGAAGATCTACCCCAGACAGTCTAGAATAACGTGAAGGGGATTGACAGGGTAGATGCTGAGAGGTTGTTTCCCCTGGCTGGAGTGTTTAGAACTAGGGGGCATAGTCTCAGGATAAGGGGTCGGCTATTTACGACTGAGATGAGGAGGAATTTCTTTACTCAGAGGGTTGTGAATCTTTGAAATTCTCTGCCCCAGAGGGCTGTGAATGCTGAGTCGTTGAGTATATTCAAGGCTGAGATAAATAGATTTTTGGACTCTAGGGGAATCAAGGGATATGGAGATCGGGCAGGAAAGTGGAGTTGAGGTCGATGATCAGCCATGATCTTATTGAATGGCGGAGCAGGCTCGAGGGGCCATATGGCCTAATCCTGCTCTTACTTCTTATGTTCTTAACATACATTTCTGGGGGGTGGGTGGGCAGGGAGTCTCACCAACTAGCTTCCTAGAGGGATGTTGTTAATTGCAGCATAAATCTTTTCCTTGATTTGAAATGTTGGATTTATGTGAAGTTTGTAGATGCATAATAGTCTCAAAGGTTTGTTCCTGAGACTCAACTATTTGACATGTTAGTCAGATATCAAATCAGACACGGAGCTCATCAAAGTAAGCAGGCTGGTTTACCTGAAATGAAAATTGGTCTATAACAAATTGGCTGCCTTTGGAGGCATGAGGAAATAATATAATATACCCTCATTTAAAAATTAATCATAAAGCTCCTTTAAATTAATGATGCAAAAACAGATGCCCATTACGATCAATTTTTAAATGAGGATATATTATATTATCCTCTGCTTCCAAAGGATATATTTTCTTAAGGGTTGTTCCAACATTTTTAGATGATCCTGCATAGTTTTAAAGATCTTCCTATGTATTATTTCTCCATCATATGCTGCCTGTGGAACAGATCAGATTCCAGGTGGGTGGAAGGCAGAGCCTCAGCCTGCTCAGGCACCCACATTAAATTAGATATTTCCCCCCTATTTTGCCTTCTGTAGCCTCCCTGTACTACATGGTTTCTTTGTCCAAGAAGGCAAGCTGGAGACCTGCCTCCACAGAGTGGTATTTCAGTTATGGGTTCCCAAAAGCAACCCTTTCCCATTCTCGGATTGTCTTGATTGGGTCTGAGGACTGAAAAGAATGCTTAATGGCAATGAAAGTTATGGAGCTTCTTGTTGCTGGGAGCCTAAGCTGAGGTAGAGCTTTGTGCAGGTAGGTCTCCAGCCTGTCTTTTTGCTTACGAAAAAAAATGTTGATTAATTCGGAAAAGTAGTTGAAAAAGTTCAGTGTACAGTTTCCAATATTAAATAAAAATTGAGTTCTTGGTTTAATGTTTCAATGGAATTGCCTTATGATTAATTTGTGAGATCATCGCTTGAGCAATTTACTGTTTGAGATTGTTGTCGTCAAAAAAATGTTAGTGAGTACTCCCAGACTGTGAGTGTCAGCCAGCTACTTGACCAGGATTTTGACCCAGCGATTTTATTGAGAAGTTGCCAGCTAAAGTTAATCTCCAGAGGCTTGAAAGAGCTTTTTCCCCTCGGGAGAATATGCACCTGAGAGCATTCTCACCTTAATTTGGTGTAGTGGGTGTTCCAGGAACCTGCCATCATTGGGCACTTGATTTAAGAGCCAAGAGCCCTAAGATCTTTCAGATGAGATGTTAAACCGAGGCCCGGTCATAAGAACATAAGAAATAGGAGCAGGAGTAGGCCATTTGGCCCCTCGAGCCTGCTCCGCCATTTAATGAGATCATGGCTGATCTGATCTTGGGCTCAGCTCCATTTCCCTGCCCGCTCCCCATAACCCTTCACTCCCTTATTGTTCAAAAATCTGTCTATCGCCACCTTAAATGTGTTTAATGACCCAGCCTTCACAGCTCTCTGGGGCAGAGAATTGCACAGACTTACGACCCTCTGAGAGAAGAAATTCCTCCTCATCTCAGTTTTAAACGGGCAACCCCTTATTCTGAAACTATGAGAGGAAACATCTTCTCTGCATCTACCTTGTCAATCCCCCTCAGTATCTTATATGTTTCAATAAGATCACCTCTCATTCTTCTAAACTCCAATGAGTATAGGCCCAACCTTTCTTCATAAGTTAACCCCCTCATCTCAGGAATCAACCAAAATCAATCAATCAGTCCGACCTCTCAGGTGGACATAAAAGATCCCATAAGACTATTTCGAAGAAGAGCAGGGGAGTTCTCCCGGTGTCCTGGCCAATATTTATCCCTCAACCAACACCTAATAAAATCAGATTTTCTGGTCGTTACCAGATTGCTGTTTGTGGGACCTTGCTGTGCGCAAATTGGCTGCCGCGCTTCCTACATTACAACAGTGACTACTCTTGGAAAAAAAAGTACTTCAATGGCTGTACAGCTCTTTGGGACATCCTGAGGCTGTGAAAGGCGCTATATAAATGTAACAAGACAAATTCAAGCTTCCGACTAAATGAGGTGTTCAGCTTGTTCTTTTCTTCGCAATTTTCTCCCTCTGCTCTCCTGAGGAAGTTGATTCATACAGGGGTACGATTCAATGCCTACTAGCTGTCCTCCAGCACTTTGCCCAAGTGGGATTGTATGAGTCCCGACAATGGGTATTGCTAGGCTATTCAATCATGGATGGCATCACAGCTGAACCAACTGCTGCACTGCACAAGAAAAGTTGACCCAGCGCAGAGTAAGGATTGAACCTTTGTCCTTTCTCGTCCACATAGCTCTATTCCAAGAAATTACAAGAAGACATTAATAAACTTGCAGAATGGGCATATAATTGGCAAATGAATTTCAACACAGTTAAATGTGAGGTATTACATTTTGGTAAGAAAAATAAGGAGGCCACATATTACTTGGAAAATAAGAATCTAAATGGGGTAGAAGAGCAAAGGGATCTCGGAGTACAAATACACAAATCACTAAAAGTAGTGACATAGGTTAATAAGGCCATAAAAAAAGCAAACCAAGCACGAGGGTTTATCTCCGAAGGGATAGAATTGAAAAGCAGAGAAGTTATGCTAAACTTGTATCGAACCTTGGTTAGACCACACTTGGAGTACTGTGTACAATTCTGGTCGCCATATTATAAAAAGGATATAGAGGCACTGGAGAGGGTGCAGAGAAGATTTACAAGGATGATACCAGAAATGCGAGGTTATACCTATCAGGAAAGGATGAACAGGCTGGGTCTCTTTTATCTTGTAAAGAGAAGGCTGAGGGGTGACCTAATAAAGGTCTTTAAAATGATGAAAGGTTTTGATAGAGTAGATACAGAGAGAGTGTTTCCACTTGTGGGGAAGAGCATAACTAGAGGCCATCAATATAAGATAGTCACCAAGAAATCAAATAGGGAATTCAGAAGAAACTTCTTTACCCAGAGAGTGCTGAGAATGTGGAACTCGCTACCACAGGGAGTGGTTGAAGCGAATAGTATAGATGCATTTAAGGGGAGGCTAGATAAGCATTTGAGGGAGAAGGGAATAGAGGGTTATGCTGATAGATTTAGATGAGGAAAGACAGGAGGAGGCTCGAGTGGATCATAAACGCTGGCATGGACTGGTTGGACGGAATAGCCTGTTTCTGTGCCGTATATCCTATGTAATTCTACATTGGACCGCAAATTTACCAACTGATTCATCCGAGGAGCTTGGCTCATAGTCCTTTTGACATGAAGATCGTAAGGTTTGTGGAACTGGGATACATTCACATGAGGAGTCCAATAATTTTATTTCAGCTTTTACGGATTCAGTGTCTTAATTTTTGTAAAGTTAATTTTCCACTGTACAGTTATCACCAACTAGTAGTTTATCAAACTGAATAATCCTCTGTATCATTTTTTCTTTTTGTACCCATGATTCCAGTTGTAACCTAAAAACCACCCCTTGATCCCAATCCTTAGAATTAAACCTTATAGATAATTTTTTTATTAAAACTTGTTATTTAATTTTTTTCTCAAAACATGTATGAATGCAAATACAGGCTGAGTCTAACAAGAAATATGAAACTGCATTAATTGGAAAATCAGTCACATAAGCAAGGCATTAACTGGATTTTTGTGTTTCTTTCTTGCCGCAAGGATACTGAAGCTACTGGAACCCTGGCTGAGATTATTTTTTCAGTATACATCCGACATTGAACTAGATGCCTTCCGAATGTGTACAGCTCTGCTCTGCACTATGTATTTAATTGCTAAGCCATCAGGGGTGCCTCATCCTAGAAACCATCATAGATAATTGTCATACAATGTTGAACAGTTGTACGAATATTATGGTTAAACCTATTGAGTCAGGGTGCTCAGCTGAAATTTAGGGCAAGGCTAATGTGCAATACCACTGGCTGGACTCAGAGCACAGAGATGGTGCTTGATAGTAATATAATGAATAAGACCAGGACATTTTTAGTTTGACTATTTCCTCCCCATCTCCCCTGAAGGTGCATGACTTGCTGAAGATTGATACCATGAGCACCTGGATGCATCCAGTTCCTCATTCAAATGGCCTAGACTGTGAGGGGTTGAATTTCCGTAGGGTTTCTTCTCATCGTCCCCTGTAACTTCGACAGAGGATCCAAGGAATCCTTGGGGTAAATGGGGCTTATGCCGTTTCTCTGAGGTTTCTGTGGATCATCGGCAGAGCCCCCATGGAAATGCAACCCTTCAGTGTCAGCTGGCTTTTTGACTATTGAGGGTATAATAATTGAGTCCAATTCTGGCTTCTCCCTACACCATGCACAAATACTTTACCAGCGGGAGTTACTGGATAGCAATTAGGAGCATCCTGGCTGATTCTCTCCCTCATTCCCCTCTCTCTGGTCTTGGGGCACTGAGGACAATTATAGGGCCCTGGTTGAGATAAGCTAACACAGCGCAGACTGAAATTGAATCTTCTGGTGGAACACCATGCAGTGCCTTTACCCATTAGGGGACCCAGGACAGATTTTTTTAACTGAATGTGGAAACCTGTGTTAGAGCTACAGACTTAACTCATAATCCTTTGTAAAATTATTTTGAGGAAGGCGGTCATTGGTATAATCTGGTGTTGGTTTTGAATCATCCAACATGATTGGAGAAACTGGGATTGTTCTCCTTAGAGCAGAAAAGGTTTAGGGGAGATTTAATAGAGGTTATGAGGGGTTTTGATAGAATAAATAAGGAGAAACTGTTTCCACTGGTGGCTGAGTTGGTAACCAGAGTACACTGATTTGGAGTTGATGAGTTTTTTTATGTAGCGAGTTGTTATAATCTGGAATGCACTTCTTGAACAGGTGGTGGAAGCAGATTCAGTAGTAACTTTTAAAAGGGAGTTGGATATATACTTAAAAAGTAAAAATAGCAGGGCTCTGGGGAAAGAACAGGGGAGTGGGACTAATTGATAACCCTTTCAAAGAGCTGACACAGACACGGTGGGCCGAATGGCCTCCTGTGCTGTATATATTCAATGATCCTTTTTCTCTTGGCTTTAGGCCTGACAACCCTTATGGGGTAGATTTTTGTCTTTAATGTCCGAGTATAAAGCATTACATGGGTGCAGCACAAGAAAGGAAGATCGGGCGGGAGGATCGCACACCCATAACAGAAACAACACGATTTTTTTTCAATCTTCCTCTCTGCGCTGTGCCCAGGTAATGCTTTATGGCCAGGCACTGGAGATGAAAATATACTCTTGGTCTCTATCTTCTCTCTCTAGCATTGTGGTCAATGTGTAGCTGCTAAAACAAAGTTGCATGTCTGGCAGTCCTAGCGGAGGTTGTACTTGACATGAATGCTTTACACCAGGAGAGGCTTCTGGTTTTGTGATTAATCAGGAATACTCTCCCATTGCACTGTGCACTCTTGGAGTTCATCAGCAGTATCATAAGAAATAGGAGCAGTAGGCCACATGGCCCCTCAAGCCTGCTCCGCAATTCAATACGATCACGGCGGATCTTCTACCTCAACTCCACCTTCCCGCACTATCCCCATATCCATTGATTCCCTTAATATCCAAAAATCTATCGATCTCTGTCTTAAATATACTCAACGACTGAGCCTCCACAAATAGGAACTGCCACAAACTAGCAGTAATAAGACTGTTCCCTACTTAATGGTTTAGTTGGTTTATTCAATGCGGATAAACCCAAATGTTGTCAGGAAGTGAGACTCCCAGTTTATTTTTACGGCCCAGTGGGCTGGACCGAGAATTACTTGCTCCATTGAAAACACCAACACTCTCCAACAACAATAAATGTGGCCTGGGCCTTCGCTCCTGTACAAGATTATGACTGAGCAGCCTGACAAGAGTTACTACAATTTAAGTCAGGCCACAATGTTCATGCCAGGAACCCATGAGCTACGCCTCGATATATATTCATCATTTCAGAAAGCAGGTGCAAAATACCAGGGGAAACCTGCAAGGGGAAAATGGAAGAAAACATTTCATGTTGCCCAAGGACATCTTTTCTGGACATTGCTGTATCCCTTATGTGCATTTGTTGAAATGTAACCATTTGATCAGAATTGTTGGGAGTGTACGCGATGGGAAATCTATCACTTATTGGTAGCGCAGTGTGACGGCGGGATTACTGAGTTGCAGTTGTTTGTGCCCATTGCATTGCTTGTTTTGTGGGTGGGGCTGCAGTGCTGACTCTGCTGAAGCTGAAGCTGAAGCTTGCCCCCGCCTGTCAGTCAGTCTGTCTGCTGTGTGAGGCTGGGCGGACTCTGCGAGCCGAGGAAGCGGAAGTGTTGCTGTGTCGGTCCAATCTGCTTTGGCTGCCACGTTGGTGGAGACGTGGACTTG
Source organism: Squalus acanthias (assembly GCA_030390025.1). Classification (NCBI taxonomy): domain Eukaryota; kingdom Metazoa; phylum Chordata; class Chondrichthyes; order Squaliformes; family Squalidae; genus Squalus; species Squalus acanthias. The sequence goes on along the minus strand of CM059426.1, from coordinate 121,032,875 downwards.
TGGGACCGGCGGCGGCGGCGGCGGCAGTGGGAGTGGGGCCGGCCCGGGAGCGACAGGCGGGGCCGCAGCGCGGAGACCGGCGGACTGGAGCCAGAGGTGAGCGGGGGGGGCCGGGAGTTTGGGGCCGCCGTGTCGGAGCCTCTTGTGCTCAGCTCTGGGCCTCGGCAGCCGGTTCAGTGGCTCCCAGCTGAGCGAGGGGAAGCTGCAGCTGGCCGGGCTGGGCCGGCCGGGCCGCCTGGTGCGGCGGCTGCGCTGCACGGAATCTGCTGTAATTTGTTTTATTTTGTTTTTGCTGCCGCACCGACCCGGCTCGGTGTTTCCTGGAGTCCGGCCCTGAAACTTCCTCATTTCTCCGCTTCTTTGCACCGGATCCAACTTTCCGTGACCTGTAATCTTTGCTCCTCGGCACCCCCCAGTCTGTGTCCTGGTTTCAATGTTTCATTTTGTTTTACGTTGACGTACACTGTATAAATGTTGTATCATCAGTGGGTTACTCACTGTATACAACCTGTCCCCAATACTGAGGGGTCTATCTGTTTCTGTCTATCCTGTCTGTCTCTAATCTGTTCTATCTTTGCATGATCTAGGGGTTTGTAAGTGAATACTGTTCTGGATCACTTCCCTTTCCTTGGTTCAGGGATGAATGTTGGTCAGATCTCCCCTGTTTTCCACATAGTGCTATTTATGTTCAGCTGAACAGGCAGTTGGAGACTTGGTTTAATCCCTCATCCAAAAGACTGCACCTCTGACAATGCACTGAAGTGCCAGTCTAGGTTTTGTGCTCAAATCCTGGAGTAGGGCACTGTGGGGAATACTTTCACCACAAGGACTGCAGCGGTTCAAGAAGGCGGCTCACCGCCACCTCTTCGGGCAATTAGGGATGGGCAATAAATGCTGGCCTTGCCAGTGACGCCCACATCCCAGGAACAAATATAAAAAAATATGTATCTCCCTCTCTTCCATACTCTCAGACATATAAAGATGTGATAATTTGATGGATGAACAGAAGAACTTTTCTCAAGATGGAGCGGAGTGCACAGTGCATCCTGTAATTCAATGAAAACTACTTTAAGAACCCATTAATGCTTAAAATCTGCTGTTTGCACCGAGAGAGATGGGAGGGAAACTGTGAATCTTAATTCTGAACCCAATACAGTATATCACTCGTGCAAGGCCTTTAGCACTCTAGGTGTCAGCTGTGGCTCAGTGATCGCACACTCGCCTCAGTCAGAAGGTTGTAGGTTCAAGCCCCACGCGAGAGACTTGAGCACAAAATGTAGACTGACACTCAAGTGCAGTACTGAGGGAATGCTGCACTGTTGGAGGTGCTGTCTTTGGGATGAGATGTTAAACTGAGTTCTCAGGTGGACATAAAAGATCCCATGGCACTATTTCAAAGAAGAGCAGGGGAGTTATCCCCGGTGTCCTGGCCAATATTTATCCCTCAACTAACATCACTAAAACAGATTATCTGGTCACATTGCTGTTTGTGGGAGCTTGCTGTGCGCAAATTGGCTGCTGCGTTTCCCACATTACAACAGTGACTCCACTACAAAAGTACGCCAATGGCTGTAAAGCGCTTTAGGATGTCCTGGAGTCGTGAAAGGCGCTGTATAAATGCAAGTCTTTCTTTCTTTCTTAGTTGTTTTCTGTTCACTTCATGTCAAGTTTTAGCACCTTCCGAAGTGTGTCTCATTCTTCCTGTGTGAACCACAGTTACATTTGCGTACATCGCAGCTAGGTCCAATCCTGTCCTCGTCCAATATTCACACATGTACTTTCCAGCAGGAGTGAGAATCTTGGCTGATGTTTTCTCCCACCCTGTCACTAGCTCAGGGACACTGTCCCAGCTGAGATCAGATACACAGTACAGAATGGAAATCAACCCCGGGACCTTCTAATCTTTATGACCTGGTTAATACCCTTACCCACTTGTTACTGGGGTAGCCGATGTTCTTTTTAATACTATTGCTCCAATGTTAGATATGTATGGGAGTTCAGTTAGTGTGGGTCTGATTCTTTATTGATCAATTAGGAGAAAGATCAGTTGCAGCTTTTATGGTAGCCTTGCCTCTGCTTGGCTCTATTGGTAGCACTTTTACTTGTGAGTCAGAAGATTATGGGTTTGAATTCCACTCCAGGAGTTGAGCGCACAATTTAGACTCACACTTGAGTGCAGTACTCTCAGTAGCACGATCAGAGGTGCCATTCTTCATATGAGATGTTAAACCAAAGCTAGATCTGTTTTCAGGTGGATGTTGATCTCACGGCATTTCTCAAAGAAGAGCAGAGCTGTCCCAATGTCCTCATCCTTGTTGCCTTTTTATTGCAACTTGGTGACCTGCTGATAACTCTTGGCAGAATTGCATCATCCGCTGCAACAAATAGTTTTCTTCTAAGTTTTCAGCTAAAGGTGCACTGATGAGTGCATTCTGAATGTCTACTCATTTTGGGGAGAAATAGAAGAAACTTGTGGAACTTTTAACCTTTAGTTTTTGAGACTTGCTAGTATTGTGCTTACGTCCTGTGATCACTGTTTTGAGGGAGGGAGGAGAGTTGCTGTCATTGCTGTGATACCAAGTTGCAATTAATTCTGGAAAAAAAACATTTGGGGATTCAAAATCTAGCATCTAGAAACCAAGAATTCTGATGTACCAAACTGCTCCCAATTTCTGCAGCTGGGCAGAATTCCTGATTCAAGCATAAATCGTTCCAAGTTGCTTAGTTTGTAATTGTTGGCATGCTAGAGCTTGTTCCGATGACCACAGTAGCAGCTGAGTGCAGTCATTTTCTCCGCTTGTCTCAACGAATTGGCTACAACTCGCCCATGTCTAACCAAAAATACATGTGCCTCACAGCTGCCAGATTTCACCGAGAATCAGAAACAGGGAATTTAAAAAAATTGAATGCTGTAAAGAGGTGGATTTACAAAAACTTACAAATTGGCTTACCTTTATTGTAAATTTTATATAGTTTTTTTTATTCGTTCCTGGGATGTGGGCGTCACTGGCAGGGCCAGCATTTATTGCCCATCCCTAATTGCCCTTGAGAAGATGGTGGTGAGCTGCCTTCTTGAACCACTGCAATCCTTGTAGTGAAGGTACTCCCACAGTGCTGTTAGGGAAGCAGTTCCAGGATTTTGACCCAGCAACGATGAAGGAATGACGATATATTTCCAAGTCAGGATGGTGTGTAACTTGGAGGAGAATGTGCAGGTGATGGTGTTCCCATGCGCCTGCTGCTCTTGTCCTTCTAGGTGGTAGAGGTCGCGGGTTTGGGAGGTGCTGCCGAAGAATCCTTGGTGAATTGCTGCAGTGCATCTTGTAGATGGTACACACTGCAGCCACGGTACGCCAGTGGTGGAGGGAGTGAATGTTTAAGGTGGTGGATGGGGTGATAATCAAGCGGGCTGCTTTGTCCTGGATGGTGTCGAGCTTCTTGAGTGTTGTTGGAGCTGCACTCATCCAGGCAAGTGGAGAGTATTCCATCACATTACTGACTTGTGCCTTGTAGATGGTGGAAAGGCTTTGGGGAGTCAGGAGGTGAGACACTCGTTGCAGAATACCCAGCCTCTGACCTGCTCTTGTTGCCACAGTATTTATGTGGCTGGTCCAGTTAAATTTCTGGTCAATGGTGACCCCCAGGATGTTGATGGTGGGGGATTCGGCAATGGTAATGCTGTTGAATGTCAAGGGGAGGTGGTTAGACTCTCGCTTGTTGAAGATAGTCATTGCCTGGCACTTGTGTGGCGCGAATGTTATTTGCCACTTAGCAGCCTTTGCTGTATCCAGTGCGCTCAGCCGTTTCTTGATATCATGTGAAGTGAATCGAATTAGCTGAAGACTGGCTTCTGTGATGGTGGGGACCTCAGGAGGCTGATATGGATCATCTACTTGGCACTTCTGGCTGAATCAAGCATAACATTTGACTATACAGGTATTCATTGCTTAATTAAACAATCGTGCATAAATACTGAGGAAGATGATGGTTAAGTTTGGCTAACACAGGAGCATCAGTTAGGCATTTCTCGACAGCCATGCAGGGAAAATTAGCAGCACACCACCTCAGTGACCAGTGACAGAGCAGTATTAGCAGAAGCCTGGGTGCAGATCCATCTTCTTGGTGAGGAAATGGCTTCTGTATGGGAAAGCCAAAACAATTTTTTGTGAATATGCTTATCAGAGCATATGGTAACTTAAATTTGCATATTCCCCAATCACATCCCCCACTATACTGTATGTATTAAACGTTGACATAGTATGAAACAAGAAATAAAAAACTGCTAATGGGCCATGTATGATTTTGTCCTATAATAGATCCTTTTTTCCCTTTTTCCTCCCAACTTATTCAGTCCCTGGTCCAAGCTTTGATTTTAGTTTGTGCTAATTTCAGCTGAGTCAGCAGTAGGTTCGCTACAGTTGGCCTGAATAGCCCACAATCAGGGAGGGAATAATCTGCCATTGGTCCACTCCAGATTGCTAACCAGTGACTCCTGCTCAAAATACACGTGTGTAGTCTTTCGATGAGAATAGGATCAGGCTTGGATGTGATTGAACCCCCTCCTTCGCATGGTGATGGACTAGCCTGTTGGAACTTCAGGTCTGGGCTCGTGCATGAAGAGAGAGGAATGCACGCTGAACTGGTGTGTCAGCATGCTATGTTATGCTGCTTTGTGTGTCAAGTCCAACGCAATTACGTTGATGTATTCAGCAGACCCAAGGTGGGGCTGCACCTGTTGGCAGATTGCAAGATCCACGAAAATCTTGGGTGTGTGTTGTCATTGGCCCTCCAGAGGTCAGTTTGTTTATGTTCAGTGGTGCTGTCATTCGTAAGACAACCACAGTTAACCGCATTCCATCTAGGTAAAAGTAGCTTTCGTTGAAGGTTAATCACTTGATAATAGCTTTTGGGCCATCTCCAAGTGTACATAATCTTGGAAATAATCTGATCTAATTTTTCAGATTTAATCGTCTTTCCAGCTATGATCTGTGAGAACATCCTATCTTTCTCTCCCACCAACATGGAATTTGTAATTAAGTCGGAGCCCCAAGCCTCCTTATTTCCCCTCTCCATCAATTTTGTTAGTCTGTACTTGTATTTCTTACAGATTTTTTTTCTTAGCGATAATTGTTTTGATACATTTTGTGAATAAATAACTAGGTGAGGTGGGGGAAAATCATTCCATTAAAATAGTTGAATCTGGTAATCATCATCATTACGTCTACTCTCTTCATAACCAGTCAGCCTAACACCGGTAGTGAGCAAACTTGTGGAGACCATAATGCGGGATAAAATTAATACTCACTTGGAAAGATGTTGGTTAATTAGGGACAGCCAGCATGGATTTGTAAAAGACAAATTTAATTGAGTTCTTTGAAGAAGTAATGCAGTGTATTGATACAGGCAGAGTAGTGGATGATATGCATTTTCAAAAGGCATTTGAGAACGTGCTTAAAGGAAGCTTTTAATTAAATTACAGCACCTGGTATTAAAAGGAATATGGCAGCATGGAAATGTTAGCTAAAAAACAAAAAATGCTGGAAGTACTAGCAGGTCGGGCAGCATCTGTGGAGAGAGAAACAGAGTTAACATTTCAGGTCGATGACCTTTCATTAGAACTGGAAAAAGTTGGCAATATAACAGTTTTTAAGCAAGTGTAGGGGCAGGGAAAGGAGGGGGAGGAATGAACAAAAGGGAAGGTCTGTGATTGGATGGAAAGCAGGAGTGATTAAATGACAGAAGGGATGATGGTGCAAGGCAAAAAGGGGTGGCAATGGGATAAGCAAAGAAACAGAAGATGGGTTGAGAGGAGCTGTAAATGGCAACAGCAGAACCATTACCAGCACCCTCTGTATGGAAAAAATGGGAGCAGTGGTTATGATCTGAAGTTATTAAACTTAATTTTGAGTTCAGAAGGTTGTAAAGTGAAAGAGAGAATCGGCTAATTTTTTTTTGGACTGGAGGGACATAAACAGTCTGGGTGGTACGGTAATCTAGTGGTTATAGTATTGGATTTGCCAATCCCACCATGGCAAGTTGTGGAACTGAATTCACTAAATCTGAGTTTATTGGCCTGCACCAGAAAAATGATCCTGAAAGTGGATGGATTGCAAAAACCCAACTAGGTCATTAATAGTCTTCAGAGAAGGGCGTTTGTTACCTTTATCCAGCCCTACACTATAGTTGATTTGTAATGCCCTCTGATGTGGTCTAGTAATCAACTCAGTTGTAAAAAGATCCACTCAGGGAAATAAATGTGGCCATGCCAATGTGGCTCATTTTCAGGAGACAATTGGTGGAAAACAAAAAATAAGGGAAAAAATGTGACCAGGAACTATATAAATAAGCAGGAAACCTATCTCTCACTGAAACGAATTGCTCAATGACCTCCCAGATCTCAAGATCAGTTTCTCCAAACTTTTCAAATGGGATTGTTCAGATTTGATAAGTAGCCTCACAGTAGTTTCCCTGCCTTTTCCCCTTATTAGAGTTTTAGCTTTAGTGCAAAATGCCCTATCCCTATCCATTAAACAGTTGAGTCACAGATGCCTGTCTTTTCGTCTCTGCACTGTATACCAGTGTTATCCAAAATTGCTATCTCTAGCCTTATCTGCCCATCCATTCACTTCTTAACATTAGTCCTTTTATGTGTTTTCTGGTGATTCTAAGTGTGGAGATGCCGATTTCCCCTAACATCCAGCACCATGAAGCAGCTCAATAAAAGTTCCTTATTGCTCCTCATTATACACTTCACACAGACTCCCAGATAACAAGCTTCCCAGAATTGATTGTTATATTCTACAGCTTTCAGTTTGAACCTGTCTTTATGCCCCCATTAATGTCAGAAGCTTAGTTTGAAGGCACGTAACCGTCTCTTTCAAAGCCCAGCATAAGCCCCTGAATGACTTGTACAAAGCAGTTTTTTTTAAATAAAAATGGAAGTTGCGAAACTGCCTCAATAACCACTTCAGTACCTGTAATGTTTAGCCTGCTCTCAATCATTGTAGGAACGCTGTGATTCTGCTACACCTGTAATTTTTCACCTGCTCTCTGAGCTGTTTTAAGAACTTAAGAAATAGGAGCAGGAGGAGGCCCATCGAGCCTGCTCCGCCATTCAATAAGATCATGGCTGAACTTGTACATCGACTCCACTTTCCTGCCCTATCCCCATATCCTTTGATTGCCTTAGTGTCCAAAAATGTATTGATTTCAGTCTTGAATATACTCATCGACTGAGCATCTACAGCACCCTGGGGTAGTGAATTCCAAAGATTCACATTTGTGTGTGTGGGGCAGGGGAAGAGGGTGAACTTTTCAGACTAATCTCTTGAATTTATTTCTGTTATTTCTTTGACTGGTTCGTAATTTACACTTGTCCAACCCTATCTCTTTTATTAAAAAAGTAGATTGCTAAAAATTGAGCATTCCTTGTCCTCAATTCCCCTTTGATTTTTTTTAAATTAAAGGCATTCTGTGAGTGTTTCCACTGAAATTTGTCAAATGCATTTTGTTGGGTTGTGCACTGAAATTTTGGTGATTAACTACATTATTCTCTGTCGGACTATCTTCTACCTACGTCAGTTACTGGCAAAAGTGATCTGGTAAAGACAGCTGACTTTTCTGAATGATTTTTGAGGTATAAAATCCAAATAGCTCGTCATGGTATTCAACTGACGGTGAAGCACAGCGATTTTGATGGGCATCTGTTCTTCGTTCAGATGTACTTTGATAGTATGCCACCTAGCGTGTAATAAAAAAAACAATTTTTTTGGAAATATTTTGCTTGCTGGTAATCAGTATCCCTTTTTTCTGTATTTCAGTAGCATTCTTCTTCCAATTACTAATATCTCCAGTATTATTTATTTTTTAAAGAAAATTCCTCCCTCCCATTTTGTGATGTTATTTTCTGCTTCTTCTGAGATCCTTCCACACCTGAGGAGATGAACTGGTGACCTGTCCCAGTATTAATGGCACTTTGTAAACAGTCACTGGGTGAGCTACAGTGGCCTGTTGAATTTTTTTTGTCCTCTTCCTTCCCTGAACCCTGTTGTTAACTGCCACCGCTCTGCTGAACATATTACTTATTTTGTAAAATATATATACATTTTTAACAAAGGTTATAGGTCATTCTGAATTTGCTCTTTCTGGGAAAAGTAATTTAGTGTAGTTGAGCATAATTGTGGCTCTGACGAAAGCTCACCGACCTGAAACGTTAACTCTGCTTCTTTCTCCACAGATGCTGCCTGACCTGCTGAGTATTTCCAGCAATTTTTGTTTGTATTTCAGATTTCCAGCATCCACAGTATTTTGCTTTTGTATAACCCGATTGATTCCTGGGATGAGAGGGTTGTCCTAATGAGGAGAGTTTGAGTAGATTGGGCCTGTACTCTCTGGAGTTTAGAAGAATGAGAGGTGATCTCATTGAAACATACAAGATTCTGAGGGGGATTGACAGGGTAGATGCTGAGAGGAGGTTGTTTCCCCTGGCTGGAGAGTCTAGAACTAGGGGGCATAATCCCAGGATAAGGGGTCGGCCATTTAAGACTGAGATGAGGAGGAATTTCTTCACTCAGAGGGTTGTTTGGAATATTTGCAATTCTCTACCACAAAGGGCTGTGGATGCTGAATCGCTGAGTATATTCAAAGCTGAGATAGATAGATTTTTGGACTCTAGAGGAATCAAAGGATATGGAGATCGGGTGGGAAACTGGAGTTGAAGCTGAAGATCAGCCATGACCTTATTGAATGGCAGAGCAGGCTCGAGAGGCTGTATGTCCTAGTCCTGCTCCTAGTTCTTATGTGTATCTACTGCACTCAGAGAAATGCGATTGATTGATAGCTTGAGGAGTGTCATAGACACTTTTTTAGATACTGCCATGTGTTATAAGGTTGTTTTGGTGTCTCATGATCTCTGGGTTGCACGCCCAGTACCACATCCACTACATTACCATACCCAGTATGATTGGCCTTGGTCTGTCTGGGATAGGGGAAAATTAGCCACATTTACATTCCTTACTGCTATTCAGTGACTTCTGCTGGAACGGTATGTGTTTATGGATTTTGGATGAGGAAAGGACCAGGCTTGACTGTGATGTCCCTTCTCGTCATTAAGTAGTCTGCTGACCATCACTGTTTAGGCTCACACAAGAATAGAATGATCATCTGGGCAAGGTACAGGACGGATCTGGGCACCCATGGAACCTTGACCAATTTCTATCTTTCCCACAAGTATTCCCCCTCTCACATACTTGACAAGCTTTTAAAACCCAAGGGTGGCACTTAACCACTACTTGATTTACCTCCTGATCTCTTCTACTTTCTCTACTCTTCCTCCACCACCAACCTTGGCGTTGACATGCACTATAAGCTCTGGCTCTTTACTTAAAAAATGAGGATACTTTTCCAGCCGCTTCTGTGTATTTGGTGCTTTAGGACACAATTTCAATAGTTGAGCAACTTTGCTATAACTACTGTTCTTATCCTTTTTGTTTTTATGTCCATTCCAGCATTGAGCTACTTGGTATTTTCTTTCCTTCCCAGCTCAACTAACAAGAATGAAGCTTAAAGAAATCAATCGGACTGCTGTCCAGGCGTGGAGTCCAGCTCAGCAACACCCTATTTACCTGGCTACAGGTAAGAGAACTACTGGCATGAAGATGCAGTGGAATAACAATCTGAGAAAACCAAACTGTTCACAAAACTCTTCAGTGCCTCTTCCAAAACGAGTATAGTTGTCCACATTAAAATTAATCAACTGGTCTCAACCAAAGCAGCAGCAGTGGAAAGGGAATGGGGGAAATAGAGACAGGAATGTTACATTTAAAAAAAAAAGTATTTGTTGTCGTGAGGTGAGTAACATTGGCAAGGTAGCATTTATTGCCCATCCCAAGTTTCTCTGAGAAGGTGGTGGTAGTCCTTTGTACAACTAAGTGGTTTGCTAGGCCACTTCGGAGGGCATTAAGGGTCAGCCATGTAGTGTGGACTAGAGTCCTGTGTAGGCCAGATTGGGTTGGGGTGGAAGGTTTCTTTCCCTGAAGATCATTCGTGAACCAGTTTCCATGGTTACTTTTCGACTTGCAATTTATCATATTTACTGAATTCCATTTCGCAACTTGCCATGATGGACTTTGAACTCATGAACACTGGGTTGCTAGTCCAGGACCATAACCACTGCATTACTGCACCCAATATTACTGACCTTGGGGTGTCTGGGATAGGGAAAAATGAGCTATGTTTGCATTCCTTATTACCATCCAATGATCCTGCTGGAAAGTATATGTTTGTGGATTTCGAGTGAGGACAGGACCATACTTGGATGTGATGCCCCCTCACATGGAAAATGGTATGCTGACCATTACTGTTTGTGCTCATGAGAAAAGAACGATTGTCTGGGTAAGGTACAGGAAGGCTGCAGGCACCCATGCAACCAGAGCCCAGCACGAGTGACTGTCTTCAGGACAAGAGAGAGTTGAAAGGAAATAAATTTGTCTCTGATAGAAGCTCTTTTATTTGGTCTAGTGGCTCTACTGCTAGAACATGGCTTCTCACCATCAAGTCTGAATTGAAAACCCAAGCTTTAACTGAAAAGCTCTGTTAACCTAATTGACTCAGTGAGTTTCTCTAAGTACTCTTAGGTGGAGCACGGTGCTGTTGTAGTTCATTGTATTGTCCGACTGAGCACATCTCATATTGGCTGGGCATTGATCAGTACTCATGCCAATTAATAACTCTGTGACTTGGGCTATAGAAATTACTCTGGCACTCAGTCAGACTAATGAATGACAATTATTTTTAGTTGGACCAAATTAAATGGAATTTGCACCCCATGCATTACACATGAGTAGAAAGTTTTGCTGAATATCTCCCATCTGATCATTGTAAGTGTTTTAGCAAAATAGAACCACAGGGAAACAATTCTACTGCAGTACAGTCCAATCCTGATAATTCAAAGTTATTTCTTACGCTGTTGATTTGTCCAATAATTGAAGTGAGTAACAAATAATACAACAAAGTGGGAATTTAGTGCTAAAAATTAAATGATCAGATTATTTGAGCTAAGCAACTTTGCATTAAGAGTAGACTGTAGTTTCATGTTTTTTCCTTTTTTAAAGAAAATTATTAAAATACATAACTAAATCACATACCCTTAATAAATAATGCTGAAATGCGTTGCGTGACAGTTAAAAGTATAGAATGGCCATGTATAGCAGATATATACAGCTGGTGCAACTATCTAGAATACATTACAAAATACCTGTTCCAAGTTGTTTGAACCCAAGTTCTTCTCCACTCGCCAGATTTCTCCTCAGCTTTTACTGTACTTCCAATTGCATTTGTGGAAGATAGACTTGCATACAATACACTTTTTTGTTGTAAAATTAAAATGACCGTAAAATGAGCTGGTTGCTCATTATTGCCATATATCCTTATCTACCCGTCTCCTTGTATTGTTTGATGCATTCCCTTTCAATTGTTATTTATTGCTGTTTTAAAAATATGAAATTTAAGCACAGTCAGCTGCAAAAGATTTGCATGTGTGATGGCAAAGTGTGACATGATGGACAAATCGTGTGCTAGATGCAGCACTTCAAAAAAGTATATATATTTATATCTAAATATCTGATCTATGGCGTTGCTCACAATGAGTGGGATGTTATGCTGTTGTAGAGAGGGTGCTGAGGTAGGGAAGTTGGAGAGGGTGCACATCTATAAAAGAATATGAAAAGAGTTTGTAAGAATTCCTCAGAGAGATAATGATTCCTTCCTGGGGAAAAAATAGTATGTTCCTTACCCATCTATAAATATATTAAAGCTGCTACATCTGCGTGCACTTCCTGTCGTCAAGTTTTGTCAATTTTTTTTTCATTATATTTATACTGGAAACTACCTATGTAAACTTGCCACCTTGTAATTACACCCTCCCACCAGTGATGGCACCTTAGAACCTCAGTTTTGCATCTCACAGTTCCTGTCCTGCAGAGAAAGTCCTATGCTTCAACCAGTTCTACTTTTCTGTTTCCCAAATTGCCATAAATTTTGCTATTTAACTATAAATCATATAAAACTAAATGTGAATTTAAGGTGGGGATTGAAATACATCTGCATTCCTTGGTCCAATTGTCCCCTGTTCTCTAACAGCACTTCACATGAAGACTACACTCCCTGTGTGCAGGGACATGCAATTACGTGGGAGATTGACGAGTGAATAGGTACCACAGTTACATAAATAAATCGCTGCATATAATATGGGAATCAACTGTTCATATGTTGAGGGTGTCACTTTTATAACAAAGGCTTAGAAATAGCTAAAACTTTAAATTTTTTCTTCCATAATTCCTGCTTTACCAAGTATTTCTGTCACAGTACTGTTTATATGAACAGTCGTTTTTTGAGTTCTCAATATATACAAATAAAATAAAATATAACCATTTAGAATGTATTTTAAAAAAAAACCCAAAGATTCCACTTTGATATTTGGCCTTGATCACATCTATTGTGCTTCAACCACTAGAGTAAGCCTAAATTGCTTTTTCTAGAAAATTACCTCAGAAAAAATTGAATAAATCAAATTACATTTTTATTACATGGGATTATATTCCAAGATTCTTTTGTCTATTTTTCAGTGTGAACATTAATCAGTATCCTTGATTATTGTTAAAAATTCATTTACCTCAATTTTACCTCTTGGCATTTTGAAAGCCCAGGATACACAGCATGATAGGCAACATGTACCAGTCTTGAAAATTTTAGATGTAAATCATCCACAGACTTTTGGGGGATCGCGCTCCAAATTTACGTGACCCTTTGTGTGGAAAAGTGCTTCCTGATTTCACTCCTAAATGGACTAGCTCAACTTTTAAGTTTATGCCCTTTTGTTCTGGATTCCCTCACCAGAGGAAATAGTTTCTCTCTATGTACCCTATCGAATCCCTTAATCATTTTAAGAAACCCTAACTGATAACCATCAATCGTCTAAATTCTGCTATCATTCTGGTGAATCTGCGCTGTATATATCTCTCCTGAGATTTTGTTCCTAAAACTGATCGCAGTACTCCAGTTGGGGGTCTGACCGAGGCTCTCTAAAACTGAAGCACCAGTTCCTCATTTTTGAATTCCTATCCCCTTAAGGTAAAGGCTAACACTTCAATACCCATTTAATTACTTTTCTACCTTTTAGGGATTTGTGTACATGGACACCTAAATCCCATTGCTCCTCCACCGCTCTTAATCTCCCACCATTAAGAACATATTCTAATTTGTCTTTCTCGGATACAAATGGATAACCTTACAGTTCCCCTTATTGAACTCCAGCAGAATGATTCATGGAGTTTGTTAGCCCTGGGTTTGGGTCCTAGAGTTTTACAGCACCACAAAAGGGAAGCTGGGATTTGGCAGAGTGGTGGGTAGAATTTGCCATTTGGCTCACTGGGAGATTCTTGGTTTCAAGCAGTACTATTACTGTCAATTACTGTCAACAATAGTGGGTGAAGAAGTTCTTATTAATTGCATGTTACATATTAATTGTAGGTTATCTGTCTCTTCAGTTGTGATTTGCTCCTGTTTTACTTTGTCAATCAGGAAAGTATGATGGCAAAAGTGTGACAGAGTGTGCATGAAACTTAAGATTTTTTAACTAGTCAATCTCCTGTGGTATTGCACATGGTAAGTCAGAGAATATGGTCACTCTCTCTTACCTGACTCTTCCGTCTTCATGTTGCTGTTTTACCCTTCAGTGCACAGCAGGCCCCAGGCTTCTGCTGCAGGTGGGGCTCCAAATCCTCCCGCTTTGGGCAGGTGTTTAGCGGACTGGCTGCTTGGCCTCCCGACTGCTCCTGGTGGCCACTTGGGGGGTGGGGGTAAATGGTCCTCGTTCGCGCATGCGCAGTACCCTGGCTGTCATGGCTTGCAACCAAACCGCGCTTTCTGAGCCCTGCTGGTCTCCCCGATATTTGGAGCGCACTGCCTCATTGCCAGTTGTGAGCATGACTGCATCGGGGCCAACGTAAATTGCCTGGAAACTCCATGAGTCCTGAGAGAGCAACTGGGGAGGAAGAGGGAGAGCAACACAAACTGGGGAAGGGAGAAAGAGCAACACGAACTGGGGAGGGAGAGAGAGAAACACAAACTAGTGGAGGGGGAGAGAGAAACACGAACTGGGGGAGAGGGGGGGAGAGAGAGAGCAACACAAACTGGGGGAGGGGGAGAGAGAGAGAGCGCTCTTGGCTGGAGAGGAACTTGGAGTGGGAGGGGAAGGATCCAGTTGTCGTGGTCCACGTAGGTACCAACGACATAGGTAGGACTAAGAAAGAGGTTCTGCTGAGGGAGTATGAGCAGCTAGGGGCTAAATTAAAAAGCTGAACCACAAAGGTAATAATCTCTGGATTAATACCTGAGCCACGAGCGAATTGGCATAGGGTCAATAAGATCAGAGAGTTGAATGCGTGGCTCAAGGATTGGTGTGGGAGAAATGAGTTTCGATTCATGGGGCACTGGCACCAATACTGGGGAAAGAGGGAGCAGTTCCATTGGGACGGGCTTCACTTGAACCGTGCTGGGACCAGTGTCCTGGTGAATCGAATAACTAGGGCTGTAGATAGGGCTTTAAGCTAAATAGTGGGGGGGAGGGTTCAGGTGAGGGGAAACTTAGAAAGTTAAAGAGAAAGGACAAGGCAATCGTGCAGGGTAGTGATAGGGGTAATGATAACCAGAGTGTGACAGCAAGGGACAGAGCGTACAAACATAAGCGTGCACCAGCAAATCGGGTCAGAGTAGGTAAAAATACAATTAAAGGCTCTTTATCTGAATGCACGCAGCATTCGTAACAAGATAGATGAATCGACGGCACAAATAGAAATAAATGGGTATGATTTGATAGCTATTACAGAGACGTGGCTGTAAGGTGACTAAGGCTGGGAACTGAATATTATGGGGTATTTGACATTTCAGAAGAATAGGCAGAAAGGAAAAGGAGGTGGGGTAGCTCTGTTAATAAAGGATGAGATCAGTACAGTAGTGAGAAATTATCTTGGCTCGGAAGATCAAGATGTAGAATCAGTTTAGGTGGAGATAAGAAATAATAAGGGAAAGAAGTCACTGGTGGGAGTCATCTATAGGCCCCTTAACAGTAGCTACACTGTGGGACAGAGTATAAATCAAGAAATAATGGAGGCTTTTAAGAAAGCTACTGCAATAATCGTGGGTGATTTAAATCTTTATATAGATTGGACAAATCAAATTGGCAAAGGTAGCCTTGAGGACAAGTTCATAGAGTGTATTCAGGACAGTTTCTTAGAACAATACATTGTGGAACCAACCAGGGAACAGGCTATTTTAGATCTGGTAATGTGTAATGAGACAGGATTAATTAATGATCTCATAGTAAAAGATCCTCCTAGGGAAGAGTGATCATAACATGATAGAATTTCACATTCAGTTTGAGGGTGAGAAACTTGGGTCTGAAACTCGTGTCTTACCCTTGTAATTGCCTTTATTTAAGTTTATGAAGACAGAGTTGGCTAAAGTGGACTCGGAAAATAGATTAAAAGGTAAGACGGTAGATAAGCAGTGGCAGACTTTTAAGGAGATATTTCATAACTCTCAAAGATATATTCCAGTGAGAAAGAAAGACTCTATAAGAAGGATGAACCATCCGTGGCTTACTAAGGAAGTTAAGGAGGGTATCAAATTGAAAGAAAAGGCATACAATGTTGCGAAGATTAGTGGTAGGCCAGAAGATTGGGAAATTTTTAGAAACTTGCAAAGGATGACTAAAAAATAATAGAGGGAGAAAATAGATTGAGAGTAAACTAGCAAGAAATATAAAAACAGACAGTAAGAGCTTCTACAAGTATATAAAAAGGAAGAGAGTAGCTCAAGTAAACGTTGGTCTCTTAGAGGATGAGACTGGGGAATTAATAATGGGAAACAAGGAAATGGCAGAGACTTTGAACAAATATTTTGTATCTGTCTTCACGGTAGAAGTCACTAAAAGCATCCCAATAATAGTGGAAAATCAAGGGGCAAAAGGGAGGGAGGAACTTGAAACAATCACTATCACTAGAGATAAAGTACTAGGCAAACTAATGGGACTAAAGGCTGACAAGTCCCCTGGACCTAATGGCCTGCATCCTAGGGTCTTAAAAGAAGTGGCTGCAGAGATAGTGGATGCATTGGTTGTAATCTTCCAAAATTCCCATGACTCTGGAAAGGTCCCAGTGGATTGGAAAACCGCAAATATAACGCCCATATTCAAGAAAGTAGGGCGACAGAAAGCAGGAAACTATAGGCCAGTTAGCCTAACATCTGTCATTGGGAAAATGCTGGAATCCATTATTAAGGAAGTAGTAGCAGGACATTTAGAAAATCATAATATAATCAAGCAGAGTCAACATGATTTTATGAAAGTGAAATCGTGTTTGATAAATTTATTAGCATTCTTTGAGGATGGAACGAGCAGGGTGGATAAAGGGGAGCCAGTAGATGTATTTGGATTTCCGAAAGGCATTCGATAAGGTGCTACATAAAAGATTACTGCACAAGATAAGAGCTCATGGTGTTGGGGGTAATATATATATATTTTTTATTCGTTTATGCCAGCATTTATTGCCCATCCCTAGTTGTCCTAGAGAAGGTGGTGGTGAGCCGCCTTCTTGAACCGCTGCAGTCCGTATTAGCATGGATAGAGGATTGGCTAACTAACAGAAAACAGAGAGTCGGGATAAATGGGTCAGTTTCCGGTTGGCAATCAGTAACTAGTGGAGTGCCACAGGGATCAGTGCTAGGGCCTCAACTATACAATCTATATTGATGACGTGGATGAAGGGACCGAGTGTACTGTAGCCAAATTTGCTGATGATACAAAGATAGGTGGGAAAGCAAGTTGTGAGGAGGACGCAGAGTCCGCAAAGGATATAGATAGGTTAAGTGAGTGGGTAAAAGTTTGGCAGATGGAGTATAATGTGGGGAAATGTGAGGTTAACCACTTTGATCGGAAGAATAGAAAAGCAAAATATTATTTAAATAGAGGGAGACTACAGAATGCTGAGGTACAGAGGGATCTGGGTGTCCTCGTACATGAAACACAAAAAGTTAGCATGCAGGTACAACAAGTAATTAGGAAGACAAATGGAATGTTGGCCCTTATTGCAAGGGGGATGGAGTATAAAAGTAGGGAAGTCTTGCTACAACTGTACAGGGCACTGGTGAGACCACACCTGGAGTACTGCGTACAGTTTTGATCTTTTTAGCGATGGGGTGCGGGAGTCAGTGATTTGAAGTAGGTTTTTTTTATAACTTGCTGTGTATTGTAAAAAGTCATAAAATTGTACAAAAACTTCAGTTAGAAGTGAATTATATTGATTTTTTTTGAATCAGTGGTATTTACTTGCAGTTTTTCATTGCGGTTGATACTGTAGAAATATTACAGAAGTGTTTTTTATTTAAACATAACTTATCCTTAAATCTTTTTCTTTTGTGTTCTTTGATTTATAAATGATTTATCTCACTATAAAACAAAGTCATATTTTATTTGGGGCTTGGTACTGAGACACACAACTAAGGTAAATGCAATAATATTTGCAAACAGTGAGCAAATGTCATGTGATCAAATGCACAAGATCAAATCTCCAGGAATATGTCAAACAGAGTTGGCAACCCCAGCTGCAGGTAATGCTGCAATCTGCTCATTGTAGCACAGCAGCGCTATTATAGCAAGGGATGCATTATCGGCCCCTGTAAGATATCTTCTGACACTCAATAGATTTCTGCTTTGAAATCACTCGAGTTTCCCATAACTTTTTTACGTTACATTAATTTTGTGAGGTGTTTTTGTGCTGATTCAGAGTTGTTGACACCAGTCTCCTAGTGCACTTTGTGTTGTGCCATTCAGCTCAAGGATTATTACTAGGGTGTCTGATGGAAGCAGAGCTTTATCTTGCTTCAAACCATAAAATCTCTTATCTTTTCACAAGCTTTTAACAGTTCAAGTATTGCGAATTTAAGTAGTTTCTGTAAAAAGGACTTTGTGTCTGTGTGTGGAGGAAATGTGACAAATGCACAAACACAGTCTGGAAAATAGCTGCTAGTTTCAGCGGTAGGAAGACCCGAAACAACTCAAGGTTGTTAGTCCAACATGATAGATTTTTTTCTCAAATGATAATGTGGGCAAGTTCGCCATTGTGAGGATAGATGGAAACTGGTTGCCTGTGATTGCCACAACTATTAAAAAGGGGGTGTCATACCAGACATCAGAAATTTCAAAAGGCTTTGTTTCAGACTAGCAAACAACTCTCCAGATGCTGCTATCCACATCATATCCATTTAGGTGATGGGGATAATTATGATTATAATTATCAGCCAGTTGAGAGAGGGTTTGGGGCATTTTTCCAAAGAAACAGTCAGAATAAAGCATCTCCTTTAATCTGGAGTGTTGAAAGCCTGGCTGGATGGTGTAGGTACAGTTGGCTCTCTCTATTGTGTAGGTACAGTTGGCTCTCTCTATTGTGTAGGTACAGTTGGCTCTCTCTATTGTGTAGGTACAGTTGGCTCTCTCTATTGTGTAGGTACAGTTGGCTCTCTCTATTGTGTAGGTACAGTTGGCTCTCTCTATTGTGTAGGTACAGTTGGCTCTCTATTGTGCGGTACAGTTGGCTCTCTATTGTGCGGTACAGTTGGCTCTCTCTATTGTGCGGTACAGTTGGCTCTCTATTGTGCGGTACAGTTGGCTCTCTATTGTGTGGTACAGTTGGCTCTCTATTGTGCGGTACAGTTGGCTCTCTCTATTGTGCGGTACAGTTGGCTCTCTCTATTGTGCGGTACAGTTGGCTCTCTCTATTGTGCGGTACAGTTGGCTCTCTCTATTGTGTAGGTACAGTTGGCTCTCTCTATTGTGCGGTACAGTTGGCTCTCTCTATTGTGTAGGTACAGTTGGCTCTCTCTATTGTGCGGTACAGTTGGCTCTCTCTATTGTGTAGGTACAGTTGGCTCTCTATTGTGCGGTACAGTTGGCTCTCTATTGTGCGGTACAGTTGGCTCTCTATTCTGCGGTACAGTTGGCTCTCTATTGTGCGGTACAGTTGGCTCTCTCTATTGTGCGGTACAGTTGGCTCTCTATTGTGCGGTACAGTTGGCTCTCTATTGTGCGGTACAGTTGGCTCTCTATTGTGTAGGTACAGTTGGCTCTCTATTGTGCGGTACAGTTGGCTCTCTCTATTGTGCGGTACAGTTGGCTCTCTCTATTGTGCGGTACAGTTGGCTCTCTATTGTGCGGTACAGTTGGCTCTCTATTGTGCGGTACAGTTGGCTCTCTCTATTGTGCGGTACAGTTGGCTCTCTATTGTGTAGGTACAGTTGGCTCTCTATTGTGCGATACAGTTGGCTCTCTATTGTGCGATACAGTTGGCTCTCTCGTGCGGTACAGTTGGCTCTCTCGTGCGGTACAGTTGGCTCTCTCTATTGTGCGGTACAGTTGGCTCTCTCTATTGTGCGGTACAGTTGGCTCTCTCTATTGTGCGGTACAGTTGGCTCTCTCTATTGTGCGGTACAGTTGGCTCTCTCTATTGTGTAGGTACAGTTGGCTCTCTATTGTGCGGTACAGTTGGCTCTCTATTGTGTAGGTACAGTTGGCTCTCTCTATTGTGCGGTACAGTTGGCTCTCTCTATTGTGCGGTACAGTTGGCTCTCTCTATTGTGCGGTACAGTTGGCTCTCTCTGCGGTACAGTTGGCTCTCTCTATTGTGCGGTACAGTTGGCTCTCTCTATTGTGCGGTACAGTTGGCTCTCTATTGTGTAGGTACAGTTGGCTCTCTCTATTGTGCGGGTTCAGTTTCATTTGTTGGTGCTCCCTGTGAAAGATAGGAATGTTCATTTCGCCCACGCACATACGCCATGCCGGAAAATAATGCAGCTAATTGAATGTACAATAATTATGCTCTGGCAAATCATTATTTATATTATTGAATAATTCGGTCGTCTTGTCGGTATTGTGTTGAAGTTTTTTTTTGCTTCTGTGCAATTTTAATTCTGGTAAATAAAATTTGACTTGTAATTTTAACCTGAAAATACGGCCTGTCACCAGAGTGCGGATTGGAGGGGTCAGGAGTACATGATGGTAAACCTGTGCAATATCTGGCGTGAAGTATCTTTATTAATCATGTGACATTTCTTAATCCATTGCACCTTGTAAAATGATGTCATTTTCAGATTATTGGGGCTGCAGCCATTTTATAGAAACTACAGCTTGCTGTGAACCTGAAGAGAAAGTGTGGAGAGAGCCTGAACTATAACTTCATGATGGCAGGCTTATTGGGAAATTGTTATCCGTTGGTTGTGGGAAATTGTGTAGCATGTGTGCGTTTATAAAATTTACATTAGCAGCCAATAATCAGTGTTTGGCAAAGACACATTTGGTTCATGTCCAGCTACCTAAAGCCAATATTTACCTTGGTACTGTGGTAGCAGTGACTGTTTGTTGTTGAAAAAAATCAGTTCATTGCTCAGTTTTTACATTCTGTATAACTTTTAACACAGGCACCTCAGCCCAGCAGCTAGATGCTACATTCAGTACAAATGCTTCCCTGGAGATCTTTGAGCTGGACCTGGCTGACTCCACCCTGGATATGAAATCATGTGGTACCTTTTCTTCCCCACACAGGTAAAACCAAACTAGTGCTGTGTCCTCATTTGGTCATGCTCAAAATGTATTTTGCTATCTCAGTTTAGGTCCCTCCACTATTCACTGTTGGTTAACAGGGAAGTCCTCCTCTGCTGTTCAGCTGGATGTTTCCAGTTTGTGACAGCAAACTAAGAGACTTTCCCTCCCAATAAAGGAGGTATCCTTTTTCATTCTGTGTCACCCAGCATCGGAGATCTGTGGCGGTCTGTCTATCACCTACAAGATTATGACTGAGTGAACTGGCACTTGCTGGGGTACAGAGAACTACAGGCCAATTAGCCTGACATCAGTCGTCGGGGAAAATGCTGCAATCCATTATTAAGGAATGGTATCAGGGCACTATGATTAGGCAGAGTCAACGTGGTTTTATCAAAGGGAAATCGTGTTTAACAAATTGGTTTTTTGAGGATGTAACTAGCAGGGTAGATAAAGGGGAACCAGTGGATGTAGTATATTTGCATTTCCAAAAGGCATTCGATAAGGTGCCACATAAAAGGTTGCTATGCAAGATAAGGGCTCATGGGGTTGGGGGTAATATATTGGCATGGATAGAGGATTGGTTAACGGACAGAAACAGAGTGTAGAGATAAACAGGTAATTTTCCGTTGGCAGGCTGTAACTAGTGGGATGCTGCAAGGATCAGTGCTTGGGCCTCAGCTATTTACAATCTATATTAATGACTTAGATGAAGGGACTAACTGCAATGTATCCAACTTTGCTGACGATACAAAGCTAGGTGGAAAGTAAGCTGTGAGGAGGACACAAAGAGCCTGCGAAGGGATATAGAGAGGTTAAGTGAGTGGGCAATAAGGTGGCAGATGGAGTATAATGTGGGGAAATGTAAGGTTATTCACTTTGGAAGGAAGAATAGAAAAACAGAATACTTTTTAAATGGTGAGAAACTATTAAATGTTGGTGTTCAGAGAGATTTAGGTGTCCTCGTACAGGAAACACAGAGAGTTAGCATGCAGGTACAGCAAGCAATTAAGAAGGCAAATGGCATGTTGGCCTTTATTCCAAGGGAGTTGCAGTACAGAAGTAAGGAAGTCTTGCTACAATTGTACAGGGCTTTGGTGAGACCACACCTGGAGTACTGTGCACAGTTTTGGTCTCCTTATCGGAGAAAGGACATAGAGGCGGTGCAACAAAGTTCACTAGATTGATCCCTGGGATGAGAGGGTTATCTTATGAGAGAGATTGAGTAGATTGGGCCTGTACTCTCTGGAGCTTAGAAGAATGAGAGGTGATCGCATTGAAACATATAAGATTCTGAGGGGGATTGACAGGGTAGATGCTAAGAGGTTGTTTCCCCTGGTGGAGAGTCTAGAACAAGGGGGCATAGTCTCAGGATAAGGGGTCGGCTATTTAAGACTGAGATGAGGAGGAATTTCTTCACTGAGTGTTGTGAATCTTGGAATTCTCTACCCAAAAGGGCTGTGAATGCAGAGTCGTTGAGTATATTCAAGGCTGAGATTGGTAGATTTTTGGACTCGAGGGGAATCAACCGATATGAGGATTGGACGGGAAAGTGGAGCTGAGGTCGAAGATCAGCCATGATCTTATTGAATGGCGGAGCAGGTTCAAAGGGCCGTAAGGCCTACTCCTGCTCCTAATTCTTATGTTCTTTTTCTCTATCTCTCGCTCTCGCGTCTCCTTTCTCCCTCTCTCGTTTATTTGCCCCCGCACACTTGAAGTACTGTTTACAGTTCTGGTCTCCATATTATAAAAAAGATATAGAGGCACTGGAGAAGGTGCAGAAAAAGATTCGCAAGGATGATACCAGAACTGGGAGGATATATTTATCAGGAAAGGCTGAACAGGCTGGGGCTCTTTTCTCTGGAAACAGGCTGAAGGGTGACCTGGTAGAGGTCTTTAAGATAATGAAAGGGTTTGTTAGTGTAGACGTAGAGAAAATGTTTCCACTTGTGGGAGAGTCCAAAACTAGAGGTCATAAATATAAAATAATCACTAATAAATCCAGTAGGGAATTCAGGAGAAACTTCTTTACCCAAAGAGTGGTTAGAATGTGGAACGCGCTGCCACAAGGAGTAGTTGAGGCGAATAGCAAAGATGCATTTAAGGGGAACACATAAGGGAGAAAGGAATAGAAGGATATGCTGATGTGGTTAGATGAAGAGTGGTTGGAGGAGGCTCGTGTGGAGCATAAACGCCGGCATAGATCAGTTGGGCCGAATGGCCTGTTTCTGTTCTGTAGACTTAATGGAACAGACGCACTGGTTGAGATCATCTTTTTCAATTAACATCAGAAGTCAAACTGGGATGTTTTTGGTCTGTATGGTTCAGTGCTATTATACATGTTTATTTTTATTTGTTCCACAGGTACCATAAGCTGATTTGGGGTGCTCATAATACAACTGATGGCCTATCTTCTGGTGTCCTCATTGCTGGTGGTGAAAATGGGAATATCATGCTGTATAATCCATCTGAAATTATAGCAGGAGGGGAGGATGTTGTGATTGGCCAGAATGACACTCACACTGGCCCGGTTAGAGCACTTGATTTCAATCCTTTTCAGGTAAGTTGGTAGAAAATTCAGAATATCTACTTCTATAATTATATATTTAAAAAACCTTTGGTGAAGGAGTAATTTTTTTCCCCTCTATCAAAGTGAGGGATGGCATTACTGGAGAAAATAATTTTTGGGAGGAACAGGTGACTTTGGACCTATGGGTCCCAAAGTTTTGGGGTTTTCCTCACCTCCTGTCTTGACCTGTTGTAGACTAGTTGATAAAGATTGATTGCCAAGATGAATCAGCAACTCCATTATTGGTGTATCCTGCGACTACGAGGATGATGGAAGGCAAAATTTTCATCTAGCAATTCATATGTTCCTACTTTTTGTACAGTGTCGGCATAAATCGCTCCCAGTTTAGGTGCAGCAAAGGTTGTGCTGTGTCCCAACATATGGCTTAACTTTAACCTCATGGGCATCCTCTGTTGCACAGGCCATGATTGGTGACCTCCCTGAGTAATACTGCCTACTTGCTGCCAGATTAGGGGCCATTTTGTGCTTTGGATCTACGCCCAATAGGAACTTGGTTGCAACAGATCAGATTAATTTCACAATGGACTCTTGTGGTCAGCAGAGGGAAACTCTTATCCCACCAATCTGGGAGGGATTCAAATTCAAGTTTCAGATTGGATAGGACAGTGGGCCCAAAAGTCCTGATGGAGGTGTGCATCCTGGTGCACCACAAGCACATATTCAGGGTGCTTGCCATTGCGCTGTTGTATACATGCATGGAAGGTCTGGTGTGGTGGAGGGGCAGAGGGGGGCTGTCCTTGGTTCCCTTTGTAATTATTTTATTTAAAAATTGGCTATTTGGGGGGGGGGGGGGGTGGGGTGGGATGCAAGGCCTCAGTCACTTCCTTGGCTCCAAGGTGGTCCCCACTTCCAGCAGAATTATGATGTACTGCTCTTCAACTCCTTCTCCCATTTCTACTCTGACCTCTCCATCTTTGCTCTCTTACACTGTTCCAGTGAAGCTTTAGGAACAGTATCTAATCTTTCTACAGCCCTTTGGCCTTTGACTTGAGTAACTTCAGACCTTAGCTACACCGTCCATTTTCATCCCTGCACTGGATGCTTGTGATATGAGGAGCGTCTGTTAGTGTCTGGGAAGAGGAGAGGTGGGTTTACATTTGGGTCAGAGACGCTTTGTCAGAGCACAGCGCTGGCGGGGGCCTGGGCCTGGGCCCTTGCTGTGGGTCTGTCTTTTACTCTTTACATGATTGGCAGATCTGCAGTGTTTCACTTGCATTTTCTGTTTTAATTTTATTTCTGCTGCATCCACAGCTTTCACGTTTTTCCCTCTTTCTTTATCTCTTCTTTATTTCTCATGTTTTTGCTTTATACAGGCCTCTCTTGCGTCTTTTCACTCCCCAAATATTCACACATTCTTTTGTCCTTTCTGTATGTCTGCATTATCTCACTGATGATCTTTGATATTACCTAACTATTTTCTATATGGCAGTTTGCAGGTCATTTAACACAAGCAGTTGTAATACTACGGAAAGCTGCTTGGAGTTTAGTGACAAAGGTGTCTTTGAAGTAATGTTAATAGAGACTATGGAAACGATTTATGTTGTGAAATAAAACAAAACCATCTTGGAAGTACACAGCAGGCCTATCAGCACCTGAAAAGTGAAAAGACAGGTTAAAGTTTTGCGGATAAACCTTTTGTCAGATTTGGAAACCGGAAGAAAATTAGCGCCTTTATAGGACTTAATAAAACAAAGGGGAGGCAAGAACAGCAGGTAATGTTTAACAGTCTGGTGTGCTAATTGTTGGCAGACAACGACTGCAAAAGTTTTTCTTAAGATGGAAAGAAGTGAACGAGTGCTGGATTTTATACAACGGTCATCTCAATCATTAGTGAGAAGAGCAACTTAACATTTATATCGTGCCTTTAATGTAGTAAAGCATCCCAAGGTGCGTCACAGGAGTGTAATCAGACAAAGATTGACACTGAGCCAAAGAAGGAGATATTAGGACAGGTGACCAAAAGCTTGGTCAAAGAGGTAGGCTTTAAGGAGGGTCTTAAAGGAGGAGAGAGAGGTAGAGAGATTTAGGGAGGGAATTCCAGAGCTTAGGGCCGAGGGAGCTGAAGGCACGGCCGTCAGTGGTGGGGTGAAGCCAGAGTTGTAGGAATGCAGAGTTCTTGTCGGGTTGTAGGGCGGGAGGAGGTTACAGAGATGGAGAGGATGAGGCCATGGAGGGATTTGAACACGAGGATGAGAATTTGAAAATCGAGTTGTTGGTAAAAGACAATAAGAAAAAGGTAAAAGGTGAAAACAGCTCGGCAAGGCATTGAAAGAATCAGAAAGATAAGAGATGTACTACAGCTCCAGTACTTGTCTTTTCAGATGCTGATGGCTGTGCCATATATTTCCAGCATCGTCAGTTCTCATTTAAGGTTTCCTGCATTTACAGCTTTTTTACCTCCCGCAGTTAAGTCATTCTCGTTAACTTCTAGAATTATAGATAGTGTAACAAAGTGCCGTCTGTAAAAGTTGGAGGTAAAAAAGAAAAGCCTGCAAATCTGAAATAAAACTAGAAAGGCATGGTATGATTGCCCAGCATCTGAAAGAGGAAAGGTAAATGAATGTTTCAGCTGTAATCCTTTATTAGAACTGATGGCGTCTGAAATGTTTATTTTTTTTTCAACTGATTGACTTGTGCATTTCAACTATTTTCTGTTTTTAACTGAAAGGGTTAGTGGGATAATACTGTATAACTTGCTTTTCTCAAAGTCTTTGAGGTAACATTTCCTGAACATTGGATAAAATGTTAATCGCTTCTTTTGACCAGAGTAACCTTGTAGCTTCAGGAGCCAACGAGTCTGAAATCTACATCTGGGATTTGAATAATTTTGGTACTCCAATGACACCTGGATCAAAATCTCAGGTACGTTTATTCCATGAGTGCTTCCTTGTATTTAATCAACTCTTCATTTCTAGTAGTGTTGGGAAATAGGTGCAAAAGAGCATTTCCTGCTCTCAATATGAATGTAATCCACTCGGGATAATCAGTGTTTTTCAAAGCAGCAGCGACTAGTCATTCCAATTAGAATGCATTCCAGGAATACTCACCCACTTCATTTTATCTTGATTAAAAATACTAATTATTAGTGATTGCTATCATCATGGGCAAATGTAATGATATACAGGTTGAGCGTCCTGAATCCGGCAACCTCGAGACTGAGACCGAGCCGGTTTTCGTGTTTTTCTGGACTTCGGAATGTGTTTCTGATGTCCGAAGTCCGGAAATATCGCAACCTGGGCTCGGGCGTTTCCGGACTTCGGACATCAGAAACACGTTCCGAGTCCGGAAATGCCTGGGCCCAGGTTGCGGTTTGACAGGGTGTCTGGATTCCGGAACATTTTACGGATTGCAGACTTCCCTGCTACCAATCGTTCTGGATTCCGGAACTCCGGATTTTGGACGCTCAACCTGTATTAGTTTGTCTAACCTGCGGTTTTTCAGTCGGCCTCAATATCTAAAAAGTGCAATCTTTATTAGTACCTCTCCTTCCACAGCTCTAATAATACTTGAATCTAGGTCACAGTGTTCTGTGGCCATCAATACTAACTTGTTAAACAGATTGCAGGATTTTAATTAAATTGATTATCAGAATTTTTGACCAATGGCCCCACTCAGAGCTGCGCACGTGTCCGGTTTGTGTGCTTTCAAGAAGCAATCGGTCATTGCAATTAACTTAAAAAAAAACTTGACAAGTGATTACTTCTCATTTTAGGATGCTATTGAAAAGGAACATGCTGTGACTTGTTTGTGCTTTGAACCCTGGGTCTATCAATATCAAATACTTAGACCTTAGCAAATATAATGATATTCGCTTGAATTTTTGCCAAACACTTGAGTGCTGACAGATTGTTGAACAATTCAGTTCATCACAACAGAGCCCAGCGCTCACCACCTGCCTGTTTTCTAACAGAATTTTGAACAGAGATCACTGGATCAACTGCAGGGCAACACGGTGGCATAGTGGTTAGCACTGTTGCCTCACAGCGCCAGGGACCCGGGTTCGAATCCGGCCTCGGGTGACTGTCTGTGTGGAGTTTGCACATTCTCCCCGTGTCTGCGTGGGTTTCCTCCGGGTGCTCCGGTTTCCTCCCACAGTCCAAAGATGTGCGGGTTAGGTTGATTTGGCTATGATAAATTGACCCTTAGTGTTAGGGGGATTAAATACGTGGGGTTACGGGGATAGGGTGGGATATGTGTCGGTGCAGGCTCGATGGGCCGAAATGGCCTCTATCTGCACTGTGGGGATTCTGTGAGGGGCCATGGGTGATTTCCCACCCCACCTCCCTTCTCCGATTACTTAACTCAGTGCAGGCCAGGGATGAAACTTGCCCCCTTCCTAGTCTGCACTGTTCAGTGTCATAGCACTGAGTAAATTCACCTATGGAGCCAACAGGGAATTAAAGAAAAGTTAAGACAATGTTAAACCATTAAGTTATGGACTATATCTTATCAAGAAAGGAATATTAGAGGAAAGTTTCTTTTTACTCCTGCCTATGATTTTGCTTAATTAGCGAACATAAGAAATCTTCCCCGACTCTGAAAGCGACAGATTATTTTATTTGGGACTTTTTAGTTCCTACATGTTACTGACTGAAGTGAAATTACTGAGGTGCCATCAGTTTCTGCTGCAGCTTCATGGTCCTTCAATGCAGTTTGGGACTGGTAGATTAATTTCTACTTCTGTTTATTGTTTCGAGAACATTGGGCTTGAATTTGCGATCGGAGGCTTCCCGCGGGCGGATGCCTCCAATCATCAAATTTTCTACGCATTTATCTGGTGGTCCGGGAGATACAGAGGCTTACGATCCTGGGCGCCTCCTGGTAGAAATGCGTAGAGGCCCACATATCCCAGGGGCGCATGCGGTTGGCAAGTGTCCCTGGGATCACGTGGGCCAGCCCAACCAATGAAAGAAGGGAATCCCGATTCATACTTATGGGAGTTCCGCATGTACGGGGATGACTTAAAAAATACACGAACGCATGAAATAATTTTTTTTAAATTACATATATAAAATTAATTAAAATGGCATTTAATTAAATATTTTAAACGGATATCTTTTAACGGGCCTAAAAATAAACTTACTTTATTGGACAGGGTTTTTAATGTATAAGTGATAATTTTATTTTTCTATTTTTAAAAAACTTTTATACTGGTAAAAGCAGGCCTTACTTATACATTAACTTATCATTGTGACATGTATAACACACCCATGTGCATACCCTTGTGCACAACTACTAATCTTTCATCTCCCTTTTCCGAGAACTCCTACGACATGCAAACCCTGGGGCTTCAGCAGAGGTAGAGGCAGGCTGCTCACATCCCTGCTCTGACTGCTCAGATGCTCTTGGCCGACGTCCTCTGGGTTTTGGAGCCCATGAGGGCCCCGCCAAAGACTGCTCCTCCTGTGCAGGGCCAGACTCTGCCATCGGGACACGAGGCAGCATCTGGGGCTCTGGCTGGGTCGGGGGGGGGGGGGGGGCAATGGGTGAGAAGTAGAAGCACTTTGAGCAGAGTCTTCACTTCTACGTCCCCTTTCACCATTGTCCCCCTCATGGCAGAAGACACAAAAAACCTCCCGGAAATCGTGGAGAACCAAGGGTCGTGCGAGAATGAGGAACTGAAAGAAATTAGTATTAGTAAAAAAAATAGTACTGGAGAAATTAATGGGACTGAAAGCCGATAAATCCCCTGGACCTGATGGCCTACATCCTAGGGTTTTGAAAGAGGTGGCTATAGAGATAGTGGATGCATTGGTTGTCATTTTTCCAAAATTCCATAGATTCTAGAACGGCTCCTGCGGTTTGGAAGGTAGCAAATGTAATCCCACTATTTAAGAAAGGAGGGAGAGAGAAAACGGGGAACTACAGACCAGTCAGCCTGTCATCAGTAGTAGGGAAAATGCTAGAATCTGTTATCAAGGATGTGGTAACAGGGCACTTAGAAAATAATAATAGGATTGGGCAAAGTCAACACAGAGTTATGAAAGGGAAATTATGTTTGACAAATCTGTTAAGAGCTTTTTGAGGTTGTAACTAGCAGAATAGATAAGGGGGAACCAGTGGATGTGGTGTATTTGGATTTTCAGAAGACATTTGATAAAGTGCCACACAAAAGGTTATTAAACAAAATTAGGGCTCATGGTATTGGGGGTAATATACTAGCATGGATTGAGGATTGGTTAACGGACAGAAAACAGAGAGTAGGAATAAACGGGTCATTTTCGGGTTGGCAGGCTGTAACTAGTGGGGTACCGCAAGGATCAGTGCTTGGGCCTCAGCTATTCACAATCTGCAGCAATGATTTGGATGAGGGGACCAAATGTAATATATCCAAGCTTGCCGATGATACAAAACTAGGTGGGAATGTAAGTTGTGAGGAGGGATATAGACAGACTAAGTGAGTGGGCAAGAACATGGCAAATGGAATATAAGGTGGAGAAATGTGAAGTTATCCACTTTGGTAGGAAAAATAGAAAATCAGAGTATTTTTTAAATGCTGAGAGATTGGGAAATATTGGTGTTCAGAGGGACCTGGGTGTCCTTATACACAAATCACTGAAAGTTAACCTGCAGGTACAGCAAGCAATTAGGAAAGCAAATGGTATGTTGGCCTTTATTACAAGAGGATTTGAGTATAAGAGTAAAGACGTCTTACTGCAATTATATAGGGCCCTGGTGAGACCACACCTGGAGTATTGTGTACAGTTTTGGTCTCCTTACCTAAGGAAAGATATACTTGCCATAGAGAGAGTGCAACGAAGGTTCACCAGACTGATTCCTGGGATGGGGGGATTTTCCTATGAGGAGAGATTGAGTAGACTAGGCCTATATTCTCTAGAATTTAGAAGAATGAGGGGTGATCTCATTGAAACATACAACATTCTTACAGGGCTTGACAGGGTAGATGCAAGGAGGATGTTTCCCCTGGCTGGGGAGTCTAGAACCAGGGGTCACAGTCTCAGAATAAGGGGGTTGGTCATTTAGGACTGAGATGAGGAGAAGTTTCTTCACTCAGAGGGTGGTGAATCTTTGGAATTCTCTATCCCAGAGGGCTGTGGAGACTCAGTCGTTGAGTATATTCAAGACAGAGATTGATAGATTTTTGGATATTAAGAGAATCAAGGGATATGGGGATAGTGCAGGAAAGTGGAGTTGAGGTAGAAGATCAGCCATGATCTCATTGAATGGTGGAGCAGGGCTGAATGGCCTACTACTGCTCCTATTTCTTATGTTCTTATGGTCCACCCACATTTCCATGCTAGCAATGAGCTGGAGAGCACTTTGCTGCAAATCAGTGGGGCGCTGAACGGCCAAGGCTAGGTTTTGATCTATCCTAGTTAAGGTTGCATTCAGAGTGTGCAAGCCATTGGTGAGGGCAAGCATGTACTCGCTTGACTGCCGCGTTTTAGGCTCCATGCAGGTGGCCACTCTTTCCATGGACGAACACATCATAGCTAAGGCCTGCAACATCATACCACTCATGCTTGAGATGGACTCCTCCATTCTCTCTGCAACTGTGCACATCCCAGCTGGAAATCCTGCCAGAGCCTAATTTTTTCTGCTCCTCCAGAATCATCCTCTTTGTCGACAGCCCCCAAGGTTCAGCATCTGCATCCAGCTGAGCAGAGCTTGGAGCGTCCTGCGCCCTCCGACGAGGACTCTCCACTGCTGTCCCTGTCTCCACCATGTGCTCTTGCTCACGTGATCTGTGAGACACCAGGTGACAACACAACTATCTGTCTTGATGCTCCCACTGACGTGTGTATCTGCGCTGGTGCATGGTGTGCATGCGTCCTATGATGGTGCACCCTCAGAGTTAGCGACTTCCTCTTGGGAGTCGTCTTCACCCTCCGGCTCCACCGCCTGTGGGACACTTGATGGGCCTTGGGGGATTAAAGACATGAAGTAGAACTGTCATGGTAAGAATGTTTTAAGTTAACATTATGCACAGTCATATTTCACTGGCTACTGACATCAAGTCAACATTTTTTTTCATTCATTCATGGGATGTGGGCGTCGCTGGCAAGGCCAGCATTTATTGCCCATCCCTAGTTGCCCTTGAGAAGGTGGTGGTGAGCCGCCTTCTTGAACCGCTGCAGTCCTTGTGGTGAAAGTACTCCCACAGTGACTGTTGTATGCCATGTGGCTGTGTGATATTTAATTCTGTCACCAGGTAGCTGGGAGCTCTCCATCTCTCGCCACCAGGCATGCCGATACTCCGCTTATCTCAAGTGTATCCTCTGCAGCTGTGAGCGTGGCGATGACTGGAGGGTCACCTCCAGTTCTCTGCCTCTCCCTGGTGTTTCATGGTCTCCTCCTGCAAAGAGGGAAACAAGAGACCTTTGACTGAGAGTCATGGAATGAGTGCAACAGTTGGATGGATAACATCTGTTGAGGGTGACTATGAGGGAGAGGCATGACATTGCATTAAGTTGAGGGTGAGTGTCAGTGGTGGATGGTCAGATGGGGATGTGAGGAAGTGCATAGACAGAGGGATGGGTGCATCTGCAAGGTAGGTTGGTGTGAGGAGTGATGTGCAGGAGTTAGCCTTGGGAAGGCAGAGTGAGGGGGTTAGGGTGACACGCACATCAGGATGTAGTTGAATGTGCCATTGTACTCACCTTTCCTGCCCTCATGAGGTCAGTAAATCGCTTCCTGCACTGTATCCAGAAGCGTGGCACCACACGCTTGCTGCTAACCACCTCTGCGATCTCCAGCCATTCCTTCTTCGTCAGCAGGGAATATGATCTCCCTGCGGGCCCTTACACCTCGCAGCATGAGGTCCAGGGAGGCGTCACTAAAGTGAGGGGCAGCTTTGGAATGTTGAGACTCCATTGTTAGCACCGACCAATCTTTCTCCCACCTCCACAATCCTTCAGCTGTCATCTTTGCAGTGTTCCTTTAAATACCTCAGCTGAAATAGACCCATGCGTGCCGTCATCACGCCCGCTTGCATTAATTGGTTGGGAAACCCGGAAGTCAGATGCAAATGCAGTGGCTGGGTTAAAAAGCCACTGAGACACGTGCTGCAGCTACGTCTGGGTTTCCTGCACGCTACCAGGACCCCCGCTCCCAGCGCGTTGCCAGGTAAATATTCCGGCCAATCTGTGTGTATTTGGGGCTTGCGGAATGGAGGTACTCCTCATCGAAGCTGAAAAACTTCTTGAGCTAGGAGGGAGAAAATTCTCAGTTTTGTTTGTCAAAGTGCTGCTCAAACTTTATAAACCTTCTCAAAATAGATCTCTTCATCCAAGCTTTCGATCACCTGCACAAACTCTCCCACAAATGCTCGGCGTCAGCTCCTTTTCTCTGAGATGTTTATGTACGTTAAAGGTGCTGTACAAATGCTATTTTGTTACATGATAGGAAATTGTCTCTTGGATTAGTCATCTGCGTGGGTCTTTTCCATGTGGGAGATTTGACGCAGCTGGTCTCTAGATGGCTGCATTTTAATTAAGAAAGTTGAGAATGTTGCTTGGTGGAGAGGTAATAGCCCATGTCATTTTCTTTTAGTAGTCTTTATATATTCAAAGAACCCATTCACCCTTTTCCATTTTGACTAAAGTGTTCAGAAAGGACACCACACTAACCTTTGTCTTAACTCCAGTAGAGTGAACCGATGACATGCTGTGTCACTGTGCCTGTTACACTGATGTGCCTGAAAACCAGGTTGTTCTAATGACGGTAGTCACTGTAGTCACAAAACCATAGAGCACAGCATTTGTGGTCATTGTAACAAGGGTTTAGAAGATCACCACAAAACTATTTCCAAGAGCACAACCTCTGTCTGATTTAGCCGCCAGCACTATGGAACAATCGAGCAAGTCTCAACTATCTGCAACTTTCAACTCACCTTCGTTGTGCATGTGGAACGCTCTCGCATACAGCGTTATTAACTGAAATTCTGTTCCAGATTAATAGGATCGCGCAATGCCATAATTCTTCATGTTGACGTTAAGAGTGACCATAGGTATCATGTATTTTTTTGATTCTCCTCAATTTAATATTTATTTTATTCCCCAGCCTCCTGAGGACGTCAGTTGTGTTGCTTGGAACAGGCAAGTGCAGCATATTCTGGCTTCAGCTAACCCAAGTGGTCGTGCTGTTGTTTGGGACCTGCGGAAGAATGAACCGATCTTGAAAGTCAGTGACCACACCAACCGAGTAAGTTGGTTTTCTGGGAAACGCGTGCGATCTGGGGGAACCTGTGGCATTGTTCAGTTGTAGTAAAGAATTTTAATATGCACTTTATAGTGTTGAAATGGTGCTACCCGACAGGAATAGTGACCTAATCCAATGGCACCCTCTCCCTACCAATGCCTCCGTGCACCTCTGTTGGCTATCCCACTTCTGTTATGGCCACTGCCAACAAAATATGGTGTTCCTGCAGCATGTAACATTACTATATCAATACGCACAGTTAAACCAACAGACACATTGAATTGCTAGGTTCTTGAAAATGCGAACAAAATGTATTGCAACTGCACCAACATTTAATCCAGTACAGCATTTGGGAAAAGAAATGGTGGCACAAAACCTCTCGAGCAACGCTGCATGTTCAGATAGGATTTCACAATCTGTTCTTGCATCGCACCAGCTGCCCCCGGGTCTTAGTCAGAAACAGAAACCTGAGCAAATGTGTGATTATTTTCAGTACGTGTGTGATGGGAGTAATTTTCCAAGTTTGCACTACCGGTGAGGAGCCTCACTCGGCTATGCAAATCCAGAAAATCCATTATTAACGGATAGAAAATCATCTGTCGCGTACCTGCAATTTCCTGATATGCACGACTGGTGGGCAATTTCAGAAAATCAACCCTGATACATATACACTAATTAGTATCTGCAAGTCGCTTTCTGGTGTCGTTGTGCATGGTAAATAAGAGAATGTGGTCACTCTCTTACCTGTGCCTGATGTCCTTATGTTGCTGTTTCTCTCTTTCTCCTCTTCTGCTTCTGTCTGTCTCTTTTTCTCTTCTGCTTCTGTCTGCCTTTTTCTTCTTTCCTGTCAGGTGGGTGGTGTGACCGGGAAAGGAGCCATCAACGCTTGATTATATCAATTTCATTCTCCACCAATCCTATTTTCCTATCTCTTCCTCAAAGAAGCTTTATATGCTTTCAAAATTCAACAAGAAAAAATCAAATTAGAATGTGAAAAGAAAAAGCCTGTCTCTCTTTCAATCTCCCAGTCTCTCTCTCTCTCTCTCTCTCTCTCTCTCTCTCATAGAAACATAGAATCTAGGTTCATAGGGGTGAGAAATTAGAATCTTTGTGGTGTATGGAATTAGCATTAACCTTTTCTAATTGTCAATATAGCACAGGTGAGATAATCTTTTGGCTTCAAGAATAGGCTATTTTAATTTGAAATTGAAATCACATTAACATGAAGTCTCTCTCTCTCTCTCTCTCCCCCTTCTCTCACTCTCTCGCGCTCTCTCTCTCCTTGCGCGCTCTCTCTCTCTCTGCCCTTCGCGCTCTCTCTCTCTCCTTGCGCGCTCTCTCTCTCCTCCTCTCGCTCTCCTCCTTCTCTCGCTCTCTCTTCCCCTTCGCGCTCTCTCTCGCGCTCTCTCTCGCGCTCTCTCTCGCGCTCTCTCTCGCGCTCTCTCTCTCGCGCTCTCTCTCTCGCGCTCTCTCTCTCGCGCTCTCTCTCTCGCGCTCTCTCTCTCGCGCTCTCTCCCCCCTCCCCCCAATCACTATCTGAAAATTATCAGTGAATCAGTGCCATGGGAAATCCACTAGTATCTATGTACTGTTACATATGACTGTTTTGTTCCTGCTGGCAGATGCACTGTTCAGGACTGGCCTGGCATCCTGATGTTGCTACACAGATGGCAGTTGCCTCAGAGGATGACCGAATGCCTGTGATTCAGATGTGGGACCTCAGGTTTGCAACGTCACCCCTGCGAGTGCTGGAAAACCACACAAGGTAGAGCTAATACCAGAGAAGGACAGGTTTTACTGCCATCAGTAATCCGTTTGTTAACTTGATTTAGTGAGATATTAATTCCTTTTCTGAATATCTACAGTTCACTAAATCTTTCCTGGAACTCGGATGGGTCACAGCAATGAAATGTCATCCATTTCTACCCTTAGCTTTTCATGACCTTTTTTCTGCATTGATACTATGATTATTTATATTTCTCAAAATTGTTGTGCACCACATATTTCTCAGTGCGCCAGCATGCTTTCTTTCCTGGGTTTACCATACTGACTTACTTCGATAGGTAAAAAGTCTAGCATTCATTCTCAGTGCTACAAAGATTTGTCTTTATCATGGAGGGTTGTCTGCTTTCTTGTTCCTCCTCAGTCCATCATTGTTGTCAGATTTTGAAAGTGTCATTTTGGCTCAGTTGGTAACACTCTTGCCTCTGAGTCAAAAGATCATGTGTTCACGCCCCACTCCAGGACTTGAGCGCATAATCTAGGCTGGCATTTCAGTGCAGTACTGAGAGAATGTCTGGTATCGGAGGTGCCGCCTTTAGGATGAAATATTAAACAGAATCTCTCTCCGCCTATTAAGCTATATGTAAAAGATCCCATAGCACTATTCAAAGAAAAATGGAGTTCTCCTGATGTCCTCTACCAAAAACTGATTAATTGATCATTCATCTCGTCCCTGTTTGTGGGACTGTGCTATGCACAAAATGGCTGCTGTGTTTACCCACATAACAGCATTTGCTTTTGAATCTTCAGAATTTCTCCTCAACTTCCTTCAGATCATTTCAACACACTACATGGACCTTACAAAAGGACACTAATTGCAATGCTGTTGAAGATTCTTCACTCTCCGTATTAGATGAGCATCCTGATTGGATTTGACTGTGTCGCAACCATGGTTAAGTAGCATCCTGACACTCGAGCCTAGACTTTCCAATTGATACGTTAATGTCAGCGGTAATCCATTTAAAGTAAATTGCTTACTGCCGGCATTAATATAACATCAATTGAAAAATTCAGGCTCCACTTTGTCGACTCGCATGTGAAGGATGGTCATTTGAGTGAGGTACGAGGGGGTTGCTAGCACTGGTATAAGCATACCCTGGCAAGAGTCAGGATCTTCAGGAGAGATGGGGAGAAAATTGGGAGGAAAAAGTTTACAAGAACCTGAGGCTTTCTTTTAAATTTAAGGAGCAGCATTTCATACTTGATGATATTGTGAATTGAATATGTTTTGCAGAGGAATTTTAGCCATTGCCTGGAGCCTGGCAGATCCAGAGCTACTTCTGAGTTGTGGGAAGGACAACCGCATGCTCTGCTGGAACCCCAACACGGCAGAAGTAAGCCAAATTAAAAAAACACTAACTTTGCACTGGGTTAGATACAGAGCTGCATGTCACTTTGTATAGGTCGTAAATGTTTTCATACAAAGGTAAAAATTAAATTTCATGGGTGTCTATTGAGTATCCCAATTTATGCCACAATTAAAGTTTCTACAAACATTGGATAGCACCCATTGGACATGACTTTTATGGTGTTATCCATTGCTCTTGTGGTAAATGGCCAGCTAACTTTTGCCATTTTTGTTATTGAGCTAATACTTGACAGAGATTTGGAAAAAAAATTGGAGAAAACACTCAGCTGTGTCCTCTCTGTGCAATGGGTTTCCACAGAGGAGTCCTGTAGGTGAATATAATCATAAAACTACAATAAAAATTGGAGGCCAGAATGAGAGTCTTTGAATTAAATAAGGAAGTAAAACCATTTGGCCCATTGAGTGGTCCTTTCACAGACGATGTAGAATCTACTGTAACATGGACTCTATCATGCCCATCCAATCACCCGAGAGAAAGTTCTGTGTTAATATTCCCTGATTCCTAAATGATATCAAACAGTCTCCAGAATCCTCATATCTCCACTGTTCAGCCCCAGTCAATATGCCCCAGACATTTCCCACCTTCACCCTAGCTTACGGAAAACATTGTGTCCCATGGAGAATCCTTTAACCATAGTACATGCCTATCCCTATAATCAACCAATCTTATGGGTATGTAGATATTGGTGATGATACTTGCCTGTGGAGTTATCTTCAGTTTTCATACTGAATTCACCATTAAAATTTGCAATATCAAAAATGTACTGTATGACTTAATTCAAATAATGTATTATTATCTATCCTAACTATTACTCTGTGTGTTTAATTGTTGTCTTGTTCTTGACTGTGACCAGGTGGTGTATGAGCTACCTACTGCTACACAATGGTGCTTTGATATTCAGTGGTGCCCCAGGAATCCCGCTGTCCTCTCTGCCGCTGCATTCGATGGCCGTATCAGCATCTACTCCCTCATGGGTGGGAATCTTGATGCACAAAGACAGCGACAGGTTGACAATGTAAGTAAATATTTTATGAAGCTGGTGGTGATTTATCTCTTATTGTTTTGTCGCTGTTCTTGCTGCTGTTGGTTCCGTCACGGTGTCTAATAAGGGATGCTTTTACATAATTTCAGCACTTGTGGCAGAAGGTTCCGAGTTCAGAAGGAGTGCTAAAATATACATGGCAAAAATTGCAGCACCAAAATCTTGACAACAATGTATTAAAGTGTCACTTATGCTCACCATTTTGTGTTGAAGAAATCAGCAGATCCTCCATTGGGCAGAGTGTTATACATGGGCAGTGCAGTCAGGTGACAAGAAAATAAATGTAAAATTTATAAGATCATGTAGAGATCGAAGATGTGAGCTCTCTGGGGGGAAATGTGTTAAGGGGGAGAGGGGCGGAAGAGACAAGCTGCTGGGGATGCGATTGGGGTGGGTGGGATAAGCTGCTGGGGATGCGATTGGGGTGGATGGGATAAACTGCTGGGGATGTGATTGGGTGGATGGGATAAGAACATAAGAAATAGGAGCAGGAGTAGGCCAATCGGCCCCTCGAGCCTGCTCCGCCATTCAATAAGATCATGGCTGATCTGATCCTAACCGCCAATCTACTATCTATCACAGAACCATCTCCTGCATCTAACAGAATTGCACACACGAAATAGGAGCAGAATCAGGCTACACAGTCCCTGGGCCCGCTCCACTACCCACAGGGCCATGACCGATCCGAACCTAGACTCATGTCCAAATTCCTGCCCGCTCCCCGTAACCCTTAATGCCCTTTACTTCCAGGAAACTGTCTATTTCTGTTTTAAATTTAATTAATGTTGTAGCTTCTACAGCTTTTTGTGGCAGCATATTCCATGGACCTACCACCCTCTGAGTGAAGTAGTTCCTCCTCATCTCAGTTTTGAAAGAGCAGCCCCTTATTCTAAGACTATGTCCCCTAGTTCTCGTCTCACCCGTCATCGGGAACATCCTCCCCGCATCCACCCGATCCAACCCCTTCACAATCTTATATGTTTCAATAAGATCGCCTCTCATTCTTCTGAACTCCAATGAGTAGAGTCCCAATCTACCCAACCTCTCCTCATATGACCACCCCCTCATCCCCGGGATTAACCGAGTGAACCTTTTTTGCACTGCCTCGAGAGCAAGGATGTCTTTCCTTAAGTAAGGACACCAAAACTGTATGCAGTATTCCAGGTGCGGTCTCACCAATACCTTGTACAACTGAAGCAATACCTCCCTATTTTTATATTCTATCCCCCTAGCAATGAAAGCCAACATTCCATTTGCCTTCTTAATCACTTGCTGCACCTGCATACTAACCTTTTGAGTTTCGTGCACCAGGACCCCCAGATCCCTTTGCACTTCAGTACTCTCCAGTTTCTTGCCATTAAGATAATAAATTGCTCTAGGATTTTTCCTGCCAAAGTGCATCACCTCACACTTTCCAGTGTTGTATTCCATCTGCCAAATCTCTGCCCACTTACTTAGCCTGTCTATGTCCCCTTGCAGGTTTTTTATGTCCTCCTCACTCACTACTTTCCCTCCCATCTTTGTATCATCTGCAAATTTTGATATGTTACACTTGGTCCCTTCCTCCAAATCGTTAATATAGATTGTGAAGAGTTGGGGACCCAGCACTGACCCCTGTGGAACACCACTAGTTACTGATTGCCAGTCTGAGAATGAACCATTTATCCCAACTCTTTGCTTTCTGTTAGATAGCCAATCCTCTATCCATGCCAGAATATTACCCCCAATCCCGTGATTTTTTACCTTAAGCAATAATCTTTTGTGTGGCACCTTGTCAAATGCCTTTTGGAAGTCTAAATACACTACGTCCACTGGTTCCTCTTTATCCACTCTATATGTTACTTCCTCAAAGAACTCCAGCAAATTTGTCAAACATGACTTCCCCTTCGTAAAACCATGCTGACTTTGTCCTATTAAATTATGATTATCCAAATGTCCTGTTACTGTTTCCTTAATAATGGACTCCAAAATTTTACCTACCACAGATGTTAGGCTAACCGGTCTATAGTTACCAGCCTTCTGTCTACTGCCCTTTTTAAATAAGGGTGTTACATTAGCAGTTTTCCAGTCTGCCGGGACCTTAGCGGAATCCAGGGAGTTTTGAAAAATTATTACCAATGCATCTACAATCCCTACCGCCACTTCCTTCAAGACTCTAGGATGTAAGCCATCAGGTCCAGGTGATTTATCCGCCTTGAGTCCCATTATTTTACCGAGTACCACTTCCTTAGTGATTTTGATCGTGTTTAGCTCCTCTCCCCCTATAGCCCCCTGTTTGTCCAGTGTTGGGATATTCTTAGTGTCCTCTACTGTAAAGACTGATACAAAATATTCATTCAGTGTTTTTGCCATCTCCATATTTCCCACCATTAATTTCCCGGTCTCATCCTCTAAGGGACCAACATTTACTTTAGCCACCCTTTTTCTTTTTATATAACTATAAAAACTCTTACTATCTGTTTTTATATTTTTTGCTAATTTACTTTCATAATCTATCTTCCCTTTCTTAATCAATCTTTTTGTTATTTTTTGCTGCCTTTTAAAGTTTTCCCAATCCTCTGTCCTCCCACTAGATTTCGCTACCTTATATGCCCTTGTTTTTAGTCGAATACTATCCTTAATTTCTTTACTTAGCCACGGATGACTGTCCTTTCTTTTACACCCTTTTCTTTTCAGTGGAATATATATTTTTTGGAAGTTGTAAAATAACTCCTTGAATGTACACCACTGATCATGTGTCGTCTTACCCTTTAATCTATTTTCCCAATCCACTCTACTCAATTCCGCTCGCATACCTTCATAGTCTCCTTTATTCAAGCTTAGCACGCTTGTTTGAGATCCAACCTTCTCACCCTCTAATTGA
Organism: Squalus acanthias; assembly: GCA_030390025.1. Lineage (NCBI taxonomy): Eukaryota > Metazoa > Chordata > Chondrichthyes > Squaliformes > Squalidae > Squalus > Squalus acanthias. The sequence continues at coordinate 120,992,420 of CM059426.1, read as the reverse complement.
ATATGGAATTCAACCATGTTATGGTCACTCATTCCAAGGGGATCCTTTACTAGGACATTTTTAATTAATCCTGTCTCGTTACACAGGACCAGATCTAAGGTTGCTTGCCCCCTGGTCGGTTCAGTTACATACTGCTCAAGAAACCCATCCCTAATACACTCAATGAACTCATCCTCAAGGCAGCCCTGCCCCATTTGATTTGTCCAATTAATATGATAGTTAAAATCCCCCATAATTATAGATGTTCCCTTATTACATGCCTCAACTATTTCCTGATTGATACTCCGTCCAATAGAGTTGCAACTGTTCGGAGGCCTATAGACTACGCCCACTAATGTTTTTTTCCCCTTATTATTCCTTATCTCCACCCAAACTGTTTCATTATCATGATTTTTTGACCCAATATCATTACTCTGTATTACAGTGATTCCTTCCTTTATTAACATAGCCACCCCACCTCCCCTTCCTTCCTGCCTGTCCTTCCTGATCGTTAAATAACCTGGTATGTTTAATTCCCAGGCATTGTCACCCTGCAGCCATGTTTCTGTAATGGCCACAATATCATAACCATATGTAGTTATTTGTGCCATTAACTCGTCTATTTTGTTACGAATGCTACGTGCATTCAGATAGAGAACTTTCAAATATGCTTTGTGGCACTTAGTTCCTGCTTTTTCACTTTTTACCAGTTTACCTTTTACTCCACACACTCTGTCCCTTCCTGCCACGCTCTGATTTGTGATTCCCCTACTGCTACCTATGTCTATGACCCTCTCTGTTGTCATTTTTATTTTTTGCTCTCTTGAAACCTCCCCCCCACTAATTAGTTTAAAGCCCTCTCCACAGCCCTAGTTATTCGATTCGCCAGGACACTAGTCCCAGCACTGGCCAAGTGAAGTCCGTCCCAACGGAACAGCTCTCTCCTGCCCCAGTACTGGTGCCAGTGTCCCAAGAAGCAAAACCCATTTTTCCCACACCAGTCTTTGAGCCACGCATTCAACTCCCTGATTTTATTTACCCTAGCCAAATTTGCTCGTGGCTCAGGTAGTAATCCAGAGATTATTACCCTCGAGGTTCTGCTTTTTAATTTGGCCCCTAGCTGCTCAAACTCCCTCAGCAGAACCTCTTTCCTTGTCCTATCTATGTCATTGGTACCAACATGGACCACGACAACTGGATCCTCCCCCTCCCACTCCAAGTTTCTCTCCAGCCCAGAGGAGATGTCCTTAACCCTGGCACCGGGCAGGCAACACAGCCTTCGGGACTCTCGCTCTTGGCTGCAAAGAACCCTATCTATCCCCCTAATGATACTATCCCCTACCACTACAACATTTCTTTTTACTCCCCCCACTTGAATGGCCCCCCTTACCACGGTGCTGTGGCCAGGTTGCTCATCCTCCCTGCAGTCCCCGCTCCTATCCACACAGGGAGTAAGAGCCTCGAACCTGTTGGACAAGAGCAAGGGCTGCGGCTCCTCCAACACTACCTCCTGGATCCCTGTACCTGCCTCACTCGTAGTCACACCTTCCTGTCCCTGACCACGGGCTACTTCTGAATTAGTTACTCTAATTGGTGTGACTACCTCCTGAAACACGGAGTCCAGGTAACTCTCCCCCTCCCTGATGTGTCGCAGTGTTTGAAGCTCGGACTCCAGCTCATCAACACGGAGCCGGAGTTCCTCGAGCAGCCAACACTTACTGCAAATGTGTTCACCGTGAACATCAATGGTGTCCACCAGCTCCCACATATTGCAGCAGTAACACATCACCTGCTCTCCCATTCTATGTAATTAATTAAAAATTTATTATTTACACTTCAGTTAATTTATGCCAGCAGTCTCTGCTACACCACAGATACCCGAGAAACAATAAAATTGAAGTTTTGTATAAAAAAAAAAGAGAAATACTCACCAACCAATCACTTACCTGCTTTCTGGTGACGTCACACTTCGATTATTTTTTACCTCTCTCCTGCTCTCGGCTTGGTGAAAGCCTACCTGGTCCGGTGCCGCCTTTTACCGCCGCCGCCTCGCCGCTGTTGCTCCACCCAGGTCCGCCGCCTCTGTGGGCCTACCTGGTCCGCTGCCGCCTTTTACCGCCGCCGCCTCGCCGCTGTTGCTCCACCCAGGTCCGCCGCCTCTGTGGGCCTACCTGGTCGCTGCCGCCTTTTACCGCCGCCGCCTCGCCGCTGTTGCTCCACCCAGGTCCGCCGCCTCTGTGGGCCTACCTGGTCGCTGCCGCCTTTTACCGCCGCCGCCTCGCCGCTGTTGCTCCACCCAGGTCCGCCGCCTCTGGCTGCTGGGGATACAATTGGGTGGATGGGATAAGCTGCTGGGGATGTGATTGGGGTGGATGGGATAAGCTGCTGGGGATACGATTGGGTGGATGGGATAAACTGCTGGGGATGTGATTGGGTGGATGGGATAAGCTGCTGGGGATACGATTGGGTGGATGGGATAAGCTGCTGGGGATGTGATTGGGTGGATGGGATAAGCTGCTGGGGATGTGATTGGGTGGATGGGACAATGAGCTGTTGACGAGGTGGGGGTGCTTTTCGAGGATGCATCAGATATAGGGGGACATGAGGACGAGGGGAAAGATTGTCCCCAGGGTCGGTGTTTATTCTTTTTGCTAGCTTGTAAATATGTTGAGATGGTAAGCAAAGATCCTATTTATAGGATGGTATTTAGTTTTTGTATTTTAATTTTGGTGAAAGTTACTGAACTACAGACTGAATTTTCTTTCTCCCCCAATTTTGTCATCTTTTTCCTGAAGTCAGTGACTCCTACTGGGGTGTAGTTCCTTTCTACCCAATGACTGTATTAAAGCGAAGCATGTTGCTGTGATTCACTTCTTTTATTTGTTCTTGGGATGTGGGAAGTATTTATTGCCCACTCTAGTTTCTGAGGGCATTAAGTGTGGGACTGGAGTTACATGTCGGTCAGACTGGGCAGATCCCTCCCTGAGGGACATTATCGAACCAGTTGGGTTTTTATAACAATCCAGCAGCTTTCATGGGTAATTTTTCTGATAGCCCACAAATGACCAGATTTATTGAATTGCTGTGGTGGGACTTGAATTCACAACCTCTGGGTTGCGAGTCCAGTACCATAACCAGTGGACTACAGTACCCTCTGTATATTGCTTTAAGAACACAGACTCAAATTGAACATTGGGAGAGCTTCTGCCTTGAAGTCTGCAGCAGATGACAATTTTTTTTGTTGTTCATAGAATCATAGAAATTTACGGCACAGAAGGAGGCCATTCGGCCCATCGTGTCTGTGCCGGTAAGAAGTCTAGAACTATTTGTTGAATCTTTCTGCATAACACACCATTCCCCAGCTGAAAAGGTGGTCAACCTGCTTTCGAGCTTCCGTTAGCACTGTCTGAAAGCATCTAGCGTGACTACTCAAATAATATTTGCCATTCCTCCTATGGGGAAGTACCTGACTTCTGTTATGTGTCTTTCCTCAGCTGAGACTAGGAATCTGGTATGCCCAGATGGATTGTACAGGGCAAGCCAGCTTTCTGTCAACCTATACATCTGGGCTGCTCCTCTATGTTGCCATCTGGTGATGTTTATAACTATATCTTTTAAAATGTACAAACGTAGACCATTACGATCTATCTTGTTGGTCTAAAGTTCAAAAATACTATATACTACTTTGTGTCTCATCTCTCTCAAGTATCCCTGCCAAATATCTATCGAGTTCCTCCTTCAATTTGCCAACACCATCCACTATTGGTCCTAAACCTGTAGTAGAGGAACAACCTATTTTCTAGGGTATCAATGGATCAAGGATATCAAGGGATATGGAGCACGGGTGGGAAATTGAGTTGAGGTGCAGATCAGCCATGATCTAATTGAATAGGTGCTGAATGGCCTACTCCTGTTCCTAATGTTCCCATGTTCTTTCTGGGGCTAGACGGTGATTAAGAGATAGTGGGCTGGATTTTTTCCCCGGGGTGGTGGTGTGGATGGAGGTGAGCTAGATGACTCAACAATTGAAAAGCGGTGATTGAGCTGTGTATTTTACCCCAGCAGTTTGTCTGTCTCTCCTCACCCCTTCAAAATAACAGATTCCTTTGTATCTGAAGGTGGATGAGCTACTGTGGGCATTTTAGGATTATTGAAGTCTTTTGGTAAATTTAAGTTTCAGCTATGATCTTAGTACAAGCATATATCTGAATTCCTAAGAGATGTCTCCTTGCCTCTAAGTGAGCATTTATACCTTTTTTTGCTCTGTGACCAATTATCTGCGAATACGACGCATTTTTCTTTTTTTGATAGATTTCCTCCTCCTTTGGGAATTTGGATCCATTCGGTACGGGACAAACCCTGCCTCCCTTGCAGCTCCCTCAGTCCATAGCACAGCCAAGTGCTGTGCTGCCTCTTAAAAAACCACCCAAGTGGATTCGCCGCCCTGTAGGAGCTACATTTGCTGTAAGTTTTGAAATCTGTGTAATCTACAGTAAAAAATATATAATTTAGAAAATAACATGTTTTATTTTTTAGCTTTTTCCCACTTTCTCCCCTCCTTAGAAGGTGATGACTGAGTATGAATCTACATCTACTGGCCTCACCCAAATGACCATTCTTCATGTGTGAGACTTAAGACAATGAGTGTTGACAGGGTATTTGACTGCGGGAGCCTTCACCGCAAGGTTGCTCCTGTCGTCATCATCTGGCGTCCACACGCACACTTTACTGCTGGGGTAACTGGATAGCTATCAAAAGCAAGAACCTCGGCTAAATTTATATACCCAGTCCAGGAAGACTGAGGCCATTTGTGGTGTTCTCACCACTCACCCTATTGACATCAACTTTCCACAGACTGCAGATTGAACCTGGGATTCTCCTGCCATGTGTAACTCTGTGGCACATCCGAGAGTGTATTCAGCAGCCATGAAGTAACTTGATGGCATTTTACCTCAGCGTGCAGTTTTATGTTGTATCGTTTCAGCCAATTTGTTGTTTACGTTTTATTCATTTTCCCCCCTCTTTTTGTTATGAAGGAAGTACCTGACCTTCGCCTCTCTTTTGATGGCTATGGTTGACAACCCACCTCCTATCAGCATAGATGCAAAATTGGCTAAAGGATAGAAAACAGAGTTGTGGTGCAACAGCAAAATACTGCGAATGCTGGCAATCTGAAATAAAAACAGAAAATGCTGGAAATACTCAGCAGGTCAGGCAGCGTCTGACGAAAGGCCATCGACCTTTAACTCTGCTTTTTGCTCCACAGATACTGCCTGATAATCTGAGTATTTCCAGCATTTTCTGTTTTTATTTTGCATTAGAGAGTTGTGGTGAATGACTTTGTTTGTTTTTTGGACTGGAGGGAGGTATTCCATGGCGTTCCCCAAGGTTCAGTATGAGGACCACTGCTGTTTTTGATATACATTAATGATTTGGACTTGGGTGGTACAGGGCACAATTTTGAAATCTGCAAATGACACGAAACTTGGAAGTGTAGTAAACAGTGAGGAAGATAGCAATAGACTTCAAGAAGACATAGACAGGCTGGTGGAATGGGCAGACACATGGCAGATGAAATTCAATGCAGAGAAGTGGGAGGTGATGCATTTTGGTAGGAAGAATGAGGAGAGACCATACACACTAAATGGTACAATTTTAAAGGGGGTGCTTGTGCACAAATCTTTGAAGGTGGCAGGACAGGTTAACAAAGCAGTTCATAAAGCATATGGGATCCTGAGCTTTATAAATAGAGGCATAGAGTACAAAAGCCAGGATATTATGCTAGACCTATATAAAACACTAGTTCGGCCCCAGCTGGAGTATTGTGTCCAATTCTGGGCTCCACACTTTAGGAAGGACGTGAAGGCTTTGGAGAGGGTGCAGAAGAGATTTACTAGAATGGTTTCAGGATGAGGGATTACAGTTATGTGGATAGACTGGAGAAGCTGGGGTTGTTCTCCTTGGAGCAGAGAAGCCCCACTATTTAAGAAAGAAGGGAGAGTGAAAACAGGACACTACAGACCAGTTAGCCTGACATCAGTAGTAGGGAAAATGCTAGAATCTATTATTAAGGACGTGGGAACAGGGCACTTAGAAAACAATAATAGGATTGGACAGAGTCAACACGGATTTATGAAAGGGAAATTGTGTTTGACTAATCTGTTAGGGTTTTGTGAGGTTGTAACTTGCAGAATAGATAAGGGGGAACCAGTGGATGTGGTGTATTTGGATTTTCAGAAGGCATTTGATAAGGTGCCACACAAGAGGTTATTAAACAAAATTAGGGCTCGCTGGATTGGGGTAATATACTAACATGGATTGAGGATTGGTTAACGGACAGAAAACAGAGAGTAGGAATAAACGGGTCATTTTTGGGTTGGCAGGCTGTAACTAGTGGAGTAGCGCAAGGATCAGTGCTTGGGCCTCAGCTATTCACAATCTATGTCAATGATTTGGATGAGGGGATCAAACGTAATGTATCCAAGTTTGCTGATGATGCAAAGCTGGGTGGGAATGTAAGTTGTGAGGAGGATGCAAGGAGGCTTCAAGGGAATATAGACAGGCTAAGTGAGTGGGCAAGAATATGGCAAATGGAATATAATGTGAAGTTATCCACTTTGGTAAGAAAAATATAAAAGCAGAGTATTTTTTAAATGGTGAGAGATTGGGAAATTTTGGTGTTCAGAGGGACCTGGGTATCCTTGTACAAGAATCACTGATAGTTAAGATGCAGGTACAGCAAGCAATTGGGAAAGCAAATGGTATGCTGGCCTTTATTACAAGAGGATTTGAGTATAAGAGTAAAGATGTCTTACTGCAATTATATAGGGCCCTGGTGAGACCATACCTGGAGTATTGTGTACAGTTTTGGTCTCCTTACCTAAGGAAGGATATACTTGCCATAGAGGGAGTGCAACAAAGGTTCACTAGACTGATTCCTGGGATGGGGGGTTGTCCTATGAGGAGAGATTGAGTAGACTAGGCCTAAATTCTCTAGAGTTTAGAAGAATGAGGGATGATCTCATTGAACATACAAAATTCTTACAGGGCTTGACAGGGTAGATGCAGGGAGGATGTTTCCCCTGGCTGGGGAGTCTAGAACCAGGGGTCACAGTCTCAGAATAAGGACTGAGATGAGAAATTCAGAGGATGGTGAATCTTTGGAATTCTCTACCCCAGAGGGCTGTGGAGGCTCAGTCGTTGAGTATATTCAAGACAGAGATCAATAGATTTTTGAATATTAAGGGAATCAAGGGATATGGGGATATTGCAGGAAAGTGGAGAATAGGTAGAAGATCAGCCATGTTTTTGAATGGCGGAGCAGGCTCAAAGGGCCAAATGGCCTACTCCTGCTCCTATTTCTTATGTTCTTATGTAGAACGCTAAGAGGAGATTTGATAGAGGTGTTTAAAATCATGATGCATTTAGATAGCGTAAACAAAGAGAAACTGTCTCCAATGATTGATGGATCGATAACGAGAGGGCACAGATATAAGGTGATTGGCAAAAGAACCAGGGGTGACATGAGGAAAAAGTTTTTTAGTCAATGAATGGTTAGGATTTGGAATACACTGCCTGATAGTGGTGAATACAAATTCAATAGGAGCCTTCAAAAAGGAATTGGATAAATACTTGAAGGAGAAAAAATTGCAGAGTTATGGGGAAAGAGCGAGGGAGTGGGACTAACTGGATTGCTCTTCGAGAGAGCCGGCGCAGACTCAATGGGCCGAATGGCCTCTTTCTGTGCTTACTATTCTGTGATTCTATGATTTTTATCACACTCACATAGTGTGTTTGAAATGAGAAGTCGCGACTTCTCATTTTTGTCCACCCCAGTCCAACGCCGGCATCTCCACATAGTGTGTTTGAACATTTGTATGCTGGTGCAGTGATTTAAAAAAATTCTTTTATCATTTAGTTTAAATGGATTAATATGACATACTTATATACTTGCCATTGCTGTAAACTGAACTTAACCACTGGCCTGTGTTTTTTTCTCTCTCTCTCCGTTGCATATTTGTTTTGTGTGGTTTTGTTTTTTGCCAATTTTCAATGCAAAGTTTGGAGGAAAGCTGGTCACTTTTCAGAACTTGAAGCCCCAGCCCCAGCCTCAGCAGCAGCAGGAAGCTCCTTTCCAAGTGTTTGTCAGTCAAGTTGTCACAGAAACGGAGCTCCTGAACCGTTCCAATGAGCTGCAGTCTACTATACATTCGGGAGGCTTCGTGGAGTACTGTCAGTCGAAAGTTAATGCTGCCCAGACAGACTTTGAGAGGAACGTTTGGGGGTTCTTAAAGGTGAGGAGAAATGTAGATAAAGAAAGAATTGTTAGACTGTTGACTTCTTATGTTTGATTTCTGACGTACAGTTGTGAAACGTGTTGGGAAGGCTGTTTAACCGCTATTGCACACAGATTTATAGCTTAAGTTTTCAACTAATTTCCCCAGTCCATGTCTCTACACTTTTTTTTTTGTAGAACCACAAATTGGTGTAATACCTTTCTGAATGCTTTGAGCGAACAAGTGTCAACCACAGTAGGTAGCAGTGCGTATATTCCATGGGCTGATTGTCCCCAATGCCTGATCAATGACTAGCAGGCTTTTGCACTGGTGTTGGGGTCAGGTAAATCAGAGGCAGTTGCCATGGGGATTGGGACTTTCTGGCTGCCAGTGGTGATCTCAAGATCCTGGAGGGGTTGGTGGGTGGCGGGGGGGCCTGAAAATTAGAAGATCAGGCCTACCTGTAATTCTTCACCCCTACGTACCTTCCAGTCAGTGAGAGTACGCCACAGGGATATCGTCTTCTGGTGCCAGAGCACCCAGCAAGTGGCACACGAGGGTAATAAGGTGGGAAGTCAGGAACCCCTCCTTATGTCTCATTATAACTGCTCCAGCTGGTTCAGGCCAGGCTCCACTCCCTCCCCCTGGAAATCACAGAGCAACATTAAAGACAGTGGAAATCCAGGTCTCCAGCCCTTTTTCCTAATCTTTACTTTCATGGAACTAAGTGTTCCCCTGGTGCAAGGGCCAGGAAAGTCGGGCCTCATAAGAAAATGAAGAGGTTATTCTTTAAATCAAACTTGTGGATTCTTTAGCCTATAATCATAACCTCTTGTATCCTGGTTTTTGTCTATATGATCAATTTGCACTTTACTTTAAAACTTGGATCATATTTTCCCGTATTGCCTGTCTTCAGTGACCAGTATGCGTATAAGTATCCGAGAAAAGTCTAGCTGCCCCACATGTCCTCGCCCCCATCCTTTGTCTGATTTGAACAAAAAATGTTTCACCACTAGTCGTCATGCTAAAATCTTCTCCGACCCTTTGTAGGTGATCAGGCAAGCTTCAAGAGGCCTCTTGCCCACTAATTGCTTTCAGACATAATTTATTCTTGCTTTGCAGAAATGTGTCCAAGAGTAGTTTTAGTGTTTGCTTTCTTAACCTCCCTTCACAGCTAAATGATCTGAAATATCCTTCTGTCCTTTCCTTTGGCTCTAATCCTTGTTGTAAGTCTGGCGACCACAGCTGTATAAAGTACTTCATGTGTGGTTTCACTGGAGCATTATCGAGTGCCAGTGTCAGTTTCCTCTTTTCCACTATTTTCTCTTCTCTTGCACATTGACTTTTTCACTGGGCTGTGGTTCCATTGTCACTGGTTATCCTCCCGTATCTCTTCACTCTTCATGCGTGAGCCTAGAGATTGCGTGTCAGCAGGCTGTTCAACTGCAGAAGCATCACAACCGAACCTGATCCTGATCTCACCCAATTTCCAAACTGTCCAAAGATGTACTTCCTCCAGCAGTCATCGTTTAGCAATAAAGGGCAGGAACCCTGCCCAATTACCCATTCCTTAACCAGGGATGCTGAGGGTAATTGTAACACTGCAATGGCCGTCCTGGATGCGATTGCCTAACTCAACACAAACCAGGAATCAAACCTATAACCTTCCAAACATGTATGGCTTTGCCATTCATTTGATTGACCAGCTGAGTCATCAGGGGAGCTTCGATGTGTGTTGTACAGATCCATTTATACACATTAATGTTTTATTTACCTCAGCAATTGTTGCCAAACACCATAATAAAACTGAGTGTTTGGTCAAGCTTTATACCAGTAAAACATAATGTGCTGCAATTGGAGTGCTTTTTAAGACCAGCTTAATACTCGGGCATGCACAAGTATCTGTGACATTGTGCTTATTGTCAGAACCATACCTTCCGAGTTGGAGCCTCCACGTGCATTGTCTGCCAAGGGAAGGTCTGGTCACCTCTGTCTGCAGAAGTGGGTGTCCGGTTACCAACAGATAGGCACTGAGCATTTCTTGTACATCCCAACCTGCCTGCCATCCTGGTGGCTCTCTTCTACCCAGCACCTCACATAGGAAGATTTCCATTGGGAAACCCATTGATGGCAGTAATGCTGTTGCAGACAAAATCAATACATTTAAAACAATTGGCACAAAGCTTTATGAGAACTTAGAGTGCCAGGAGAGAAACAAATATGAAAACTGGGCCAGAAATGGCTTCGAAATTGCTAAAACAATCTATTTGGCCCTTTTTGCTCCGGCATCTAGCAACCCTAGACAGCCAGTTACAATAGGGGTTCATTTCATTTGCCGTAAACACAGCATTGAGGCCAGAAAAAGATGTGAAAGTGTCAGAATGACGCTCTTGCATCAGTTAGATAAAATGAAACCGTTTCAAACCCCAGCTTCCTCCACTTGCTATGACTGCTGGAAATGTGGATCATATCCAAATGGGGTAGAGACTGACATTACAGGTCTTCACCACTTCTTCCTCATCCTTATGCTTCAAAAGCTGGTGCACTGGGATGTGGAAGGTTCGGCCCACCATCTCTCTCACTTTCTTTGATTTGCAGACTGACCTGTGCATTTCCAACATTTTTTGTTTTGAATCCAGCATTTGTGGCCTTTCTTTTGATCTCCACTAATATTTAACATTTTCTGGTTGAATGGAAAGTGTAAATCAGCACAGATACACCAGAGTCAGCTCAGCTGGTATATCACACAGTGCCATTATACTGATTTTTCTATCTCCTTTTACACAGGTGAACTTTGAGAAAGATCATCGCAATAAATACTTGGAGCTTTTAGGATACAAGCAAGAAGAACTTGCAGAGAAGGTAGGAATAAGATTTACTGGTGACATCTGGGTGGTAAAAAGAAAGAAACTGAAATTTATTCATATAATCTGTTGGCGAAAGGATTAATTGATAACAATGTAACTGAGAATATTTTTCTTGGGCTAGCACGGTTTTAACCTCAACATTTGTACATTTCTGCTTTAGATTGCAACAGCGCTACAAAGTGGAGCAGACAAGATTGGGCTTCCATCAGATCAGGTACAGACAATACAAAGCAAACAAAATGTAGCACATATCTCTGCCATCTCAGGCTGTGAAACTGGAAAAATAATTGTCCTGCAATCCTATGCACAAATAAAAGGTTTTTATATATTAAAAAAAAATATATTTTCTTAATAAAACACCATTCTGTCACAGTTTGTTTATAGTTCACGTTTACAGCACAGAAGAAGGTAATTTAGCCCACTGTCTGTGCCAGCTTTTTGCTAAAAGAAATCAAAATTAATCCCACTGTCTTGTCTTCCCATAGCCCTGTATCTTTCTCTGCTTGAAATGTTTATCTATTCTTCCTTTAAAAGTTGCAGTGGTCTTTAACATAATAAGAACATAAGAAATAGGAGCAGGAGTCGGCCATTTGGCCCGTCGAGCCTGCTCCACAATTCAATAAGATCATGGCTGACCTTCTACTGCATTTCCACTTTCCTAAACTATCCCCATATCCCTTGATTCCCTTAATATTCAAAAATCTATCGATCTCTGTCTTGAATATACTCAACGACTGACCCTCCACAGCTCTCTGGGGTAGAGAATTCCAAAGATTCACCACCCTCTTGAGTGAAGAAATTTCTCCTCATCTCAGTCCTAAATGGCCGACCCCTTATTCTGAGACTGTGACCCCTGGTTCTAGACTCCCCAGCCAGGGGAAACATCCTCCCTGCATCTACCCTGTCAAGCCCTGTAAGAATTTTGTAGGTTTCAACCCATTACCTGTGGCAAAGTATTCTATCCTGTAACAACTTTTTGCACAAAGAAGTTTTGCCTAAACACCCTCCTCACTCTTAGTGACAGTTTTAAGTTGATGGGCAGAACTTTCAACTTCGGCAGGGGCATAAAATGAGTGATATCGGCTCAGCCGCCCATTATACACCCCGCAAATGTTCCTTGCCATTGATCTCAAAAGAAAGGAAAATCTGTTGGGGTGTTTAAGAGGCGGCTGATCCAATATCAACAACAACTTGCATTTATATAGTGCCTTTTTAATGTAGGAAAACCCCCCAAAGTGCTTCGCAGGAATGTATTCAGACAAAAATTGACTATGAGCTAAAGAAGAAGCTATTAGATGGGGTGATTAAAAGCTTGGTCAGAGGTAGCTTTTAAGAAGCATGTTAAAGGAGGAGAGAGAGGTGGGTATTTTTAGGGAGGAATTTCCAGATCCTATGGCTTAAACAGCTGAAGGCATGACCGCCAATGGTGGGGGAAAGGGAGTCGGCGTATGTAAGATGTCAGAGTTGGAGGAACAGAAAAATAGGAAGGAACAAAGCCGTAGACGGATTTGAGCAGGAAGATGTCAATTTTAAATTCGGGCATTGTTGAGTGATCGCCTAGATGAGTCGGAGAGAAATTTCCAAGATTTCCCCCCCCCCCACCCCAGCCAAATTGGCCTCAGTTTTTTTAAAATCTGATTTTTGGCCTCCCAGGAAATCACGTGGTTTTGAGTGGTGTATCGGAAGGATACGCAGTTGTGTGGAAAAGGCTCAATAGAACAGAGGGTCTTTATCCATCATTGCTCGTATATTCGTATGAGCCAGTGGCTAGTGTAGGTCAGCAAGCAGAGTTGATGGGCGAGCAGGAAGTGGTGCAGGTTAGGATTAGTACAGCAACATTTGGGATGAGATCAAATTTATGAAGCGTGGAAGATCGATGGTCGACCAGGATAGCATTAGAATGGTCGAGTCTGGCGGTAACAGAAGCATGGATGAGGGTTTCAGCAGCAGATGGAATGTTGGATGGGGCCGAGATGGGTGATATTACAACGTTCCTGCCACTGATGGTGATGGGTGATGCACAATAGTAGGCAGTCTTTGTGATGGAGAGGATACGGGTTGGAAGCTCAGCTCAGAGTAGATTAGGATGTTCAGCCTGAGACAGTGGCCAGGGAGCAGGAAGGAATGGAGTTTGAGGCAGAGGCTGAAGATAATGGCTTCTGTCGTCCTAATGTTTAATTGGAGAAAATTGCAGCTCATTCATGACTGTATGTTGGACAAACAGTCTTGACAGCACAGAGGCAGTGGAGCACCGGCTTTAAGCCTCCGTCGAAGTAGAAAGTTTCGGTGGAAGACTCTTCTTCACTGATTTCCCAATCGGAGGAAATAGTTTTTCCTTATTTACTCTTATCAAAAGCTTTCATAATGTTAACTCTAACTTTGTCTGCTCTAGTGGAAATAGTCCCACTATCTCCAGTCTCTTCTCATAACTATATTTTCTCTTGCCAGGTACCACCTTGGCCAATCTATGCTGTACCCACACTGTAGCTTTAATATCCTTTCTATAATAGGGTGCCCAAAACTGCACATAGTACTCTACCTGGGGCCTAACCATTGGCCTGCACAAATTTATCAGGAGGAGAGAGTGGCGGATAGGTTGAACCACAAAATTCGAGAGGGTAGGACCAAAGTGACTCAAGTTCCTGCCACTGATGGTGATGGGTGATGCACAATAGTCCAGAGTTAGAGGAACAGAGCATTCGGAGGAATATAGGGTTGAAGGAGGTTGTGGAGAAAGGGTGGATGAGACCATGGAGGGATTTGAAGACAAGAACGAGGATTTTATATTTCAACGCATTGAGGAACAGGGAACCAATGTAGGTCAGCCAGGACAAGAATGACGTGTAAGCAGGATAGGATACATACAGCAGAATTTTGGACAAACTGGAGTGTTACGGAAGATGGGAGGACAGCATTGGAGCATATGCATCTGGAGGGTTTCAGTGGCAGACGGGCTGAGGTAGGGGTGAAGGTGGGCAGCGTTGCGGAGATGGACGCTGATCTCGGGATCGAACAGGATGCTGAGATTGTGAATAATCTGGTTCAGCCTGAGATGGTGGCTAGGGAGGGGAACAGAGTTTTGGTGGAACAGGTGAAATTTATGATTCATCCAGGTCTGGATGTTGGGCAAGTCTAACCATACAGAGATAGTCAAGGGAGGTGTTGAAGAGGTAGAACTAGGTGTCATTGCCATACATGTGTTTGCTTACTGCATGTCTGCGTATGATGTCACCAAGGGGAAGCATGCAAATGAGGAAGTGGAGGAGGCCAAGGATAGACCCTTAAGGGACTCCAGTGGCTCATTGTGGGGGCAGGAAGAGAAGCCATTGTTGGAGATGCTCTGAGTTCTGGAAAGTAGGAATAGAATTGTGGTAGACCAGTTCTATGGAGTTGGACAACAGAAGGGAGTCATTAGAGGAGGATGGTATGGTTGACTGCAATGTTCCCTGTAAGTTCTTTTTTTGGGTGCGTGGCCATTCAAATCTCCATGCATGCGCAGCTTTTCCATTGGAAAGCCAGCAAGTGGCCTCCGCAGGACCTCCTGACCACCGCACAGCTTAACGGGAACATTGGTTGACTGTATCACTTGCTGCAGAGTAGTTGAGGGAGGTGAGGAGAGATGATGCACATGATCACATTCAGAGAATGTCATTCATAAGGGCCCTTTCAGTGATGGGTGGCAGCCAGACTGGAGGGATTTGAACAGGAGTTACAGAAGTGTTGGGCATGGAGCTGGGAGGCAATGACATCTTCAAAGACCTTAGGCAAGAAAGGTGGGGGGGGGGGGGTTAGAGATGGGCGGTATTTAGCAGTGCAAAATGGTCAAGGGTGGGTTTTTTGAGGAGATGGTGATGACGGTGATTTTGAAGGCGAGAGGGACAATGCTTGAGGGAACTATTGACAATATCAGGTAGTACGGGGCAGAGAAAGGGAGTTGTATGAACAGGAGTCGAGTGGGAAGAGAATCAAGGGAGGAGGATGCTCATAGATGTGATAAATGTGGAGAAGGCAGAAGGAGATGGAGGAGAAACTTCAGTGAGGCAGGAGTGGGTGCAGGACTGGAGGTGGTGGTGAGCAAGAGAAAGGGAGGAAGCCACAAAAGTAGCTGTATGATGGTCCCTGATCTTGGAAACAAAGAAATCCATGAGTTCCTTGCACTAGGTGAAGGAGGAGGGGGCATTGAAGATGGATTTAGGGAGGCAGTTGGTCGTAGAAAAAAGGAGCCAAGAGTTATGCTTTCCCTCCAGGATGATTCCGCAATAATGGGCTGTTTTGGCAGAATAGACTGAGGCCCAGTAGACCTTAGTGGTTAAGCCAGATCTAGCGATGGATGGCTAAGCCAGTTGTACACCAAGAGTGCTTATGTTGGCACCTCTCAGACTTGAGGGAATGAAGATCGGCTGTATATGGGGAAATGGCAGGGGTGGGAGACGGTAATAGTTGGGAAAAATGGTGTTGAAGATGAAAGTAAGCGAGTGTTCATGCAAAATGACAGCTGCAGCAGTGTAAGTGTGAGCTGAAAGCCAAAAGCGAGGGATTTGTTAATTTGAGATGGTGGTTGTAAGCAAACTTGGGGTGGGGGGGGAGTTTTTTTTCCAGGAGCAGATGATGAAAGTAGTGGGACTGGAGGAGAGATGGGAGATGTGGGTGTTAAGGGAGACAAGGAAATGGTCAGAGATAGCTTTGTCCTCCTTGCACTTTACCAAACCCCTACTTTTGTGTCATCAGCAAATTTGATATCTAGCACACCTGCATTCTTTAACCATGATTTGGGAACAGATGCAAAATATTTTTTTAATATATCTCTGCCATACCTTCAACTTCCCCAACTAGATTCCCCCTTCATCCCTAAGTGGTCCTTCACACTTTTTAATTATACTTATAAAATCCCGTACTATTCTCTGGTATATTATCTGATTGTTTTTTTTTTGTATTCCCTGTGAGACGTTCTCATTTTCCTTTTTACTTCCCCACAATACTTTTTATATTCCTCATGACTTTCTTCAGTATTGTTAGCCCTCATTTTATCACATCTTCCTTTCAAGTTTCAGTTTAGTTTTAACCTCTATTTATCCATAGAATTCTATCCTTTGATGCACCCATCCCCTTTTTGCCTTGTAGGAGTATATCTATTTTGTATTCTATGCATCTCGTATTTGAAGATTTCCCACTGCTGATCCATCAACCTTTTTGCTGGCTTTTCTGCCAAGTTCATTTGAGGCCAATCCCTTCTTATCTCACTAAACTCTACCAGTCCTGCATCCATAACTTTGATTCTTCATTATCCGTTTCTATTTTTATATTGAAACTTCCCTCCTACTCTTAAGTTTTCAGCTTGTGGCCTCTGTTATTTGAACTTTTTTTGTGAAGTTAAGGTTGGTTGCTAGTTGCTGAATTTTTCAATAAATAATGGTGTTTTATAATTATTGCCAGCAGTAAAGAAATGACAATACTGCATTTAAGGAACACAGCATGATTTTCAGTGTTATAGTTTCAGCAATTAGCAAATGGTGTATAAAATGATGGAATTTTGCA
The DNA here is from genome assembly GCA_030390025.1 of Squalus acanthias. Classification (NCBI taxonomy): domain Eukaryota; kingdom Metazoa; phylum Chordata; class Chondrichthyes; order Squaliformes; family Squalidae; genus Squalus; species Squalus acanthias. The sequence continues at coordinate 120,975,763 of CM059426.1, read as the reverse complement.
GCACTGGAGGAGATCGTCCGTCCGGCCAGCCATGGGCGTGCTGACTCTGAAAGAGCTGTTCACTTTGTCCAATTCCACTGCACTTTCCCCGCTTCCTTTTAAATTTTCTTTTTCAGATGTTTGTCCACTTTCCCTTTAAAAGCTATTATGGATTCTGTTTCCACCACTGTTGTTGGTAGGACGTTGCACTGCCTTTTTTCTAACCTTTCCCTTCATTCTTTTGTTACCTTGGAATTTATGTTCTCTAGTTACCAACTCACTGAGCAATGGAAATACTTTTTCCCTATTTACCTTATCAAAGCCCCATATAATTTTGAACACCTCTATCCTATTTCTCTTAACCAGTTTCTCTAGTCTCCGCACTCTATCCCCCTGGATTGTAAACTAGATTTGCTGAAGTAACCTTTTTTTTTTGATTGTACTAATTACTTAAATTAATCATTATTTAATCTGAAAATGTGATTGATTCTGTCTCGCTGATTTGTATTGAATTTTACCACAGTTGTACGAACCATGGGGTAAATATTATTCCACAAGATGGAAAAATCAAAACAAAGTTTATGTTCAAACTGGCTAGTTTCTTTTTTAAAGATTAAAATTTGACGCTGGCCTTTCAACTTTGCATCATGAGTTTAAATCCAAACTGGACTAAATGGAGTTGAGGTGCAGAATGGTGGAATAGGCTCAAGGGGCCGAACGGCCTACTGTTTCTACAGATGAAAGTCTGTTCTTGCTGGCTGTAAAGGTTCTATGTGAAATCAATTTAAGCAATCTCAATCTAATTCCAAATGAGCACAGGTCTGCAGCATAAAACGGTCCCTAATTTGGCACTAATTGGCAGTTTCATTCCGAGAGATCACTCATGGCTGGTGTGGAAAATGGAGAAGCGTCACATTAGTGCAGTTGGGGATGTTCCCCTGAGGTTGGGGCTGGGGAGCATGTTGGGGCAGAGCAGAGAGAGTTGTATTCTGCTGTGCCTAAACTGGGAGTACCAGATGCAGATACTGCCTGCCCAAAATTTAAATGTTCCAATCCCCACTACTAACATCCTTCACCTTTTATGAGTTTAAAAAAAAAAAAAAAAAATTTTGTGTAGTATATGGTAGATTCCTGTTAACAGTCAGATGGGCAACTGCGGAAGTGTTTTATGTTCCATTAACTACTACGGTGTTATACCATTAGAATAAGAATGCACCTCAACCGCATTCTGTTAAGTTAGGTGACTAATTTGTCTTAAACCAGGGTGTATTCACATTTTTACCTGTGATGTAAATAAAAAGCACAGATGACGAATAATACGTAGTTTGTCCCACTGGTGATAAAGACGACTAAATAGAGGCTACTTAATACTCCGTCCTTTTGAGGACTTTATTTAATCTGTGTGTGTGATATTTAGTTGAGGCAGTGCATTTCTGTATTACCCAATTCTGAAGAGAGCCCCTGCATTTGTATAAATATTGATCATTATGAGCAATAGAACTGAAGTGACCGCAAGTCTAAAGAGGGAGCCTCACCATCAGCTCAGTTTTTAAAATTCAGGCACAGAAATTATGACTACTTTGTCCATTTGTGTTTTTTTTTAAATACTATTGTTGATGACTTTGGGAGAGTTACAGAGCCTAATGATGTGAGGAAACAGATTATCAGATACAGTTGACACTGAATATCCCCATGGTTTACGACTGATTCTGCATTAATGATAATTAGGCTGCTTTGCAGTTGAGCTCAATAACTCCGCAAAGCCAGTACCCCCCCCAATAGTGTCACTCATCACTCATTTAACCGAAATATTCAAAATTTCAAAGAAATAGATGGAGCAAAATAAAAGGATGTTAACTTTAATTTTTAGAAGGGGTCCTAATGATTTAGATTACTTACACCCAACAATGCTTTGAGTTTGGAGACCATATTATTTACCTGATCTAACTGCAAATGTGCAGTTCTGTTTTTTTTTAAATAAACATTTTTATTGTTTTTGAATTTTTTTTATACTCATGAAGGTAAGGAATGTTATTATTGAGGAATTGAATACTTTCAAGCACCATTATCAGCAGCGAGTACTCTCTGGTTGGGTAAAACATATGTGAGTTGCAGAATAAAGCTCCCTCTGCTCTGCCTAAATAGTGTGTTTCAGTTTTGGAATAGCCTGTACTGCCCCAGTGGGATGATTGTTTGCCACATCAGTCACCCTGTGGCCCCTCAGAGAGAGATTACCAACATAGTGCCAGATTATAGAACATGGGTCCACACCTCCTATGAACAGGGTTAAGATTGAAACACATTTTGTGTAGGACCCTTAACAGTCAGCAGAGGGAGGTGACTTGATCCCATCAGTCTGGGCTCAGATCCCAGTCTGCTAACTCACTAACATTTTTATTTTATAATCTATTTAATTAAAAAAAAAGTCTTCGGAACCATTGGCGGTGGTGAGTGGAATGTGTCTCACCACAATTACCTGACGACTCAGGAAAGGTTTATAAAGAGCGCAGTGTTTCACTGGTCTTACACATAGAAGTCATAATACCATAAGGTCTATCACTTGTGGAATAAGCTTACCCCATTGTTGACCCTGACATTGTTATTTTCTGGCTTTGCTTGTGTTTCCTACTCTTTCTTATGGTGTTGTCATCTAACCCTTCCACTTTAAGGCTCCCAGTGATTCTGAGCAGACAGCAGAGTGTGCTGAAGACAGCCCTGCTACAGAAGATCAGTTCCTGGGGGAGGTATTAGATAATCCCTTTTTTTTTTACTGTAGTTTATCTGTGTGCATGTGGATAACACTTTGTGCTGGTAGTACTTACTCATTCAGAAACCAGTGTTTTATGCTGCAAATTCCACAGTTAGTGATTGATCAGAGTGTTGAATGTTCCTGTTTAGCAATCATACAGAACAACAATTTTTTTTTTCAAAAGGGATTTTCTTCCCTGAAGTTGCTGACTCCTTGCTGGGATACAGTCGCCCTCCATTACCTTGCGTTAATGGCCTTTACTGCGAATATTGGCAGCTTTTTGACGAGAGAGGACATCATATCTGATTCTGTCCTCTCCTGATGTCCACACACACATTTCCAGGAGTGGATGCTGGATAGTTATCAGGGATGGGAACCACGGCTGATTTTCCTCTTGCTCACGCAGGTTCTGAGGCCAATTGTAATGCATCTGCTGCTGCGCTGGCTGAGCTCAGTGAATGGAACACAGGCTGTGAATTGAACCGTAGATCTTCCTGGGCTTTATGCCTCAGCTATTCCAGTACTCAGCAACTGGATAAACTGGCTGAACCATCAGGGAAAAGCATAAACTAGTCTGGGACTACATTTTATAATCCAGTCTAGGATTATACATTATAATCTGGATTTCAACTGTGCTTCATAATTTATTTTGAGACTATACTGTACTAGAAAAAGTTGCCGACAGTCATAAAATTCTACAATTTATAATACATCACATCTCTTGGTGACCATATTCTTCAAAGTAATAGAACATACTTAGCGCACTGAACAAGATAGACTATATCTTAAATGCAAATGCTGGTGATAAAATGTATTTGTGGCCTCTATGTTTGTGGGTGTTTTGTATACTGTATATAATTAACTTTTTGTTTATTTGCCATATAGGCAGAAAGTGAGCACGAAGAGGATGAAGAAGATTTGGACCTCAGTGAGTCCACATCTGAGAAGCAAGTTGAAGATGAAACCAAATTCAATATTTCTATCAGTGGAGGTCAGTAGTTTGTAGAAGTTGGTGATTTATATTCTAAAGAAAAACAATGAGGGAGTAAACTTTCTCCCACAAATTTAGTGAAGAAGTCAGCACACGTACAAAACTGAAATCACCACTTATTTTTTATTTGCGTGACCTTTTTGCTAAAGTTAATCGACCTAAGAAAATTCACTCCCAGAACTGACTGACGCGATCGTTATATTTTCCATGAGGCAATTTCCATAAAGCCTGTGTATTGCCAAATCGAGTCAGACGTTTACAACACAGAAGGAGGAAGGCCATTTGGCCCATCGTGTCTGTGCCAGCCCTTGCTAGAATGAATAGTTGACTCCTGTTTCACAAAATGTTTTAAATGGAATATCGAGTAGGTCTTGTGTGATGCTTTCTTTGCACAAATTAGTCTGACTTTAAATCAGTTATAGAAAATACCAAAAAAAAGGACATTCAAGATAGCTCACCATCCAACTACTAGTAAAGTTGAACTTTGCAAAATTCTATCTAATGTCGCAGGATTTGAAGGTAATCCCACTCAGGACTAGAAAGTGGCAAGTGTTGCAGGTCTGGTGGGGAAAATATCGAAAAATTGACAACAAATTTAAAATAAAAGGTACACTTTATCACATGGGCCGTATATTCCGATCCCTGCGGGTGTGTACGGGCTGTGTACACACCCGTAGGGACATCGGAAATGCCGGTTTCAGGCATGCGAAGCGCATGCGCTGAAAACCGGCATTTCCAATCTGTCAAGAATGCTCTTGACAGATTGAACGCCTGCCCTAGAGAAGGGCCTCTGCAGGGGGAGTGTTCCGCTTTCTGGAGAACCTCCACCCGCAGAAAACCCTTAGAAATCTTACGCCTGGTAAAAGTAGGCGTAAGGCCTGCTTTTACCAGCATAAGAGTCAAAAAAAGTTTAAAACACTTTTTTTGCTCATTTATCATTTAAAATTACTTTAAAAAGGTAAGTTTATTTTTAGCCCCGTAAAAAACTTTAATTATTTTTTTCAAAAAATGTAATTTTTGTTTAAAATATTTAATTTATTGTGATTTCAACTCATTTTAAAAATGTGATTTTTAAATTTTTTTTAATGTTTGTGTTTTTGGGGTGATCTCCATTCATATATTTGACAGGTCTATCTGTCAAGTGTATGAAGGGAGATTCCCTTCTTTGATTGGCTCCCCATGGCCCACGTGATCCCAGGGATGCTTGCGAACCGCATGCGCCTCTGGGATACGTGGGCCCTGCGCATTTCGAGTTGGAGAGGCCCAGGAGCAGAAGTGTCCGGACCTCGGGCAAGTCCGTAGATTTTTTCCAGATCGGAAGCCTCCGATCGGAAAATACGGCCCCATCTGTGCAAATGAGAACAGTGTATGTGGTTTAGTCTTTCCCATGTAATGAAGTGTTAAAATAAACCTGTGATTGTGAAGCCCCCCCCCCCCCCCCAGATTTTCTTGTCAGAGCTCATTTTCCTATCCCTCCGCTCCCATAACGCCAGATATCCATCCCCAAAACAATGTAATTTCTAATCCCAAATCTCAATTCATTGAGCCTCTCATCACATTTAAATGTCAATCTATCTTCCCTTCCCATATGCAAATACAAAATAAAAATGCATCCACGCATCGGTCACCTTCTGTCTGAATTCATCCATTTGCTCTCAACTGCGCAAATGCAAATTTGTCTTTACACATGGTGAATTCAGCCATTTGCACCAATGCTGAATACACAGCCTGAATTGAACTGGGAGGAGCATCTCTGCAGCTTCAACATGACCTTTTTGCGAGGCTGCTGACTGAGGCGTGAATGTGAGATTTCAGCAACCATGATCGGGGGGAGTCTTGGAAGCCAGAAGGAAAACTCAAAACACTCCAACACTGTTATTGCTACACACAGCAGCAGAGGTGGCGTATTTACAAGTCACACAAAGCTCCTCTCAACACCTCTGTTGTGCTGAAAAGCAACTAACTGGTCTTGTATCACAGGCCTACTTTAGTTTCAAGCCCTAAGGATGAAACAGATACCTAATTGGAATTGTGTGCTAATCTTGGGTTAGGAAAGGGAAATAATATTATACAGTATATCTTCAAGTCCTCGGGATGTCGCAGGTGCTCGAATGGTTTACTTTTTAAAGTGCAGTCAATTCAATGTAGGTAAATGCGGCTGTCAGTTTGTGCATAGCATAGTCTCACAAGCTTCATATCAATGAGTGGCCAGTTAATCGGCTTTTGATGGCGATGATTCAGAGAGGAATGTTGACAAGGACATCAGCAGAACTCTCTGCTCCTTGAATAGTGCCATAGGATCTTTTACATCCACCTGAACAGATGAGGCCTCAGTTTAATGTCTTATCTGAAAGATGGCGACCCTGACAATACAGCACTGCCTCAGTGCTGCACGGAAGGATTTCAGTGGTTTATGGATTGGATTAAGATATTTTGGTGACACATTGTTTAAAATTCCTTTCCATACTACAGATGTCGATGGGCTGATTACTCAGGCTTTGCTGACTGGTAACTTCGAAGGAGCTGTTGATCTTTGCTTGTACGATAATCGAATGGCAGATGCCATCATATTAGCAATAGCTGGAGGACAGGAACTTCTGGCTAAGACTCAAAAAAAATACTTTGCCAAAACAAAAAGCAAGATCACCAGGGTAAGGTGGTTTTTGTTTTGACCACGTTTTGAATCTTATTACTTAGGGACTTTGTTCTGATGTTTTGAATCTAACGTTTAGTTGATAGATGCTGTAGTGACAAGAGATTGGAAAGAGATTCTACAATCGTGTGATCTTCAGAACTGGAAGGAAGCTTTGGCTGCCTTATTGACGTATGCTAGGCCTGATGAATTTGCCGCATTTTGTGGTGAGTAGAATTGCTTTGCCCTGTGTTCTGTATTTGTCATCCTGTCTCTAATTGATTGTAAACAAGAGGAATTCATCATAAAGGTACGTGATTTAGTGGCAAGCTGTTTTGTTAGCGAGATGTGACCTATCCATTGAAACACCAGTGGCACATATCTCCAAAGATAGAATAAAATGACCAGAGCCACTGCATGTTGGTAGCACAACAAGTGATATCGAATACATTTTGAAACAAAAATGCATTTATTCTATTATCTAAGTATTTCTGCAGTACTGGTGTACTCGAAGGGGCCAGACCATTGTTTTAATAAATGGAAGAGGGTTACAATTGATATAGTTTAATTTTCATTTATTTTGTTTTAATAAAGAAAGATAAAATAGAAATCAACTGCATAATATAAAGTTTCCTCCATATATAAGATACAGAGTTGATAGCAGGTTGTTGCTGTGGCATCCAGTATGGTATCACAAAAGCTCAACTTCCGGAGCCACCTGTTCAGGAACTGAGCCTTTTCAAAATAAGGTGCTGGCTCTCCTTTGAAAAATGGCTTGACATGGTGCAAATGGCCAGAACTCCACTACAATTGGTGGAGGTGGTGGCAAAGCGAAGACTGGTGCTGGCTGTAAAGCACTGGCAGCGTGCAAACTCATGTGATCAATCTTGCTGTACTCGTGTATCTCAGGATAGTGGCATTCTCCCTGCTACTTAGAAATACATTTAACACAAGTAGTGTATAGAGTCAAAGAGCTATTTTCTTGCTTCATTTTTCATTATCAATTGTATATTCCTCTTGTCTCTCAGGGTTGACATTGATTTGCCACCTCTGCATCATGTTCATTACTGTTTATATCCAAGAATAACAAGCACTTTCATATTGCCCATTCACAGTTGATGTGCCTAGAATGTAGTAAAGCAGTGATTTGCTGCTGCTTCCCTTTTCATTCCTCAGTTAAAGGTGGTGATTTGTGATGGGCTACAGTTCCACATGTGCCTACAGCCTTCCAGTACATCAGCAGAGACACTGTTTTTGGCAGGCTATTCAATCCCTAGACTGAGGGACAATCGTGTGACTTCTGCCAGCAGTTCGGCCAAGATCAGCTAACAACATAGACTGGGGATCGAAACTGGGCCCTTCATGATTTCTGTGGCTCAGCCCCAAACAGAACAATGCATTTTCTCGCTCAGCCATTTGAGGATCTGTTGATCTGATTTGGGTCAAAACGTTACAATACACAGTCTGATGCCGCTACTTGCTTCCTATTTAGCAGTGATGTTCCTTCAGCAGAATTAGATCTGTCTGCCAGTGTGGTCAGTTCATTGAGGAAGGTTTGATCAGTGGTGATAAGTATGTTCAAAAAGTTTTAATTCCACAACTAAATGTTTTACAGTAAAATCAAAACTAACAAACATTGCAGTTTGTGTTGCAAAGATTAAAATTTGAGGGGTGGTTTTATAGTGGTGGATGCCAACTAGCTGGCAGGATTATTATCTAATGGAATTAAAAACGAAAGTTCTACAGGTGTGTGTATATAAGGAAAAATATAGCTCCCTGGGAACGCCCAGTTTTCCAAGTGCAAAGGTCAGGAAAAGGGGGCAGAGACCTGCATCACTTGGCCTCTGCCCTTTAGCATTGCCCTGGGATTTCCGAGGCTTTCCTAGGAGGGCAGAGCTCGGTCTTGATGTCCAAGGCCCAAGAGGCCTGCAACTGTGCCCCTTTTTTCTGCCCTTTCTGCTAACACTCGGCCCTGCCAGCGGGCAGGCTATAAATGGCTGGGTTCAAGAAATTCCAGTGGTTCTGGGGCTGGACAGGAGCAGCACACCTGAAGTGTAGGGCTGGGGCAAGGGGAAGGGGTGCAGAAAAATTTGCCCTACAATGCCATAACAATAGCTCTGCTGCTGTGACAGTTTATAGGCTCCCACTCTGATATTAACTGCATGTGGTTTTGGCTCGGCGACACTGGGCGTTGGAGCACAAATGCTCAGTGACGTGGCGTGAGAAACGCAGGGTCAGTCCCCGCTCAGTTGTTCACCTGAGCTGCACCAAGCAAAAGCTGCAAGGTTGAAGGGATTTGGAACAGGGCATCACATGTGGGTGGTTAGTAACACCTCCTGGCAGTGGTGTGGGAGCGTAGTGCGCGCCCACACTCTCAGTAACAGAGAAGTGAAAGCCAGGAAGGCAGGAGTTCAGCCTACAAATGGAGAATAAATTGCATAAAAAGAAAGATTTTTTTTAAATAGAGTACTTTATGCTTTTGCTTGTTTCCACCTAAGATTCTTTGGGCACACGGTTGGAGAGCGAGGGGGACAACAGCCTTCAAGCCCAAGCTTGCCTGTGCTACATCTGTGCTGGTAATGTGGAGAAACTAGTTGCCTGCTGGGATAGAGCTCAGAATGGAAACTCAGCTCTTGCTCTTCAGGTTAGTGTCATTGAGATTTTTGGTGCAATGCAATTGTGTTTGTTTTTTGAATAACAAGAAATTGAGATGATATTTTCTAGAAAGGTACCATTTTGGCTTGTTTACAATCCAGTGGGACCTCTCCCCTATTTAGTGATTTCCCCTAAAGATCACTGGCAGCACTTTGTAGATTTCAGCCTGAGTCTCGTATATAGCACTCCCTTGAACTTGCTAGATTTAAAAACATCCTTCCAAGCTGGTTTCACACAAGGCTGTTCATCCATGTCAATTGATGTTCAAAGACCATTTATTTAAGAGGCATGAAATCCCTCTATTTTCCAACCGCTTTCTCCCAATACAGGTTTCGCCGGTCACGCACCTTTGGTGGCCAAGATGTCTGCTCCCGAGACAGACTAGGAGGCATATAATTATCATCTATATTAAACATCGCTAGGAATGTGGATCGGAAGCTCACTCAACCTGATGCCTTCTTGGCATTCAAGCCCCACTCGTCATCACCTTTCAGGTTTTCCCATGGGCCCTGTAGAGAGTTACCTGGCTTTCGCAAAGTGCTTTCCCCCAGTAGTGCAGCTAGAATTGAGAACTTGGTGAAATGTCCCTTCAGTCCATGGCACTGTGCCTTGGTCTTCTGTGCTGTCTAATACTAAATGTTAATTGTATCTTGCTGAATGGAAGAATTATATTTATATAGTGCCTTATCAAGTCTCTTTGGAACATCCACAATTACTTCACGTACAATAAATAACATTATGCAATTACTGTTGTTATGTGGACAAATGCAGTCGCAATTTTGCACACAACAAGGTCCCACTAACAGCAGTGAAATGAATGACCAATTAATTTTTTGGTGGTGGGGGTTGAGGGAGTAATGGTCATCAGAACGCCAGGAGAACTCCCTGCTCTTTTAGGTACCCTGGCATCTTTTGATATTCACCTGAACCACTGGAACAGGTAATGGAGTCCTTGTTTTAACAAGTTATCTGAAAGACCGCACCTCTGACAATGCAGCACTCAGTCTGTACTGCACTGAGTGTCCGTCTAGGTAATGTGCTCAAGTCCTGGTTTTGGGCTTGAATATTAAGAATGCATCAGGTTGAGGGTTTCCTATTCCCATTCATAGAGACGTTTAATATGGATGATAATTGTATTAATCGAGCTGGGCGCTTGTATGATAAGGTTCCATGTACGAGGCTTTTAAACAAGACTCGGGTTCATGGAATAATAGAAAATTATCTAATTGTATTGTAAATTGGTTTAGTAGTAGAAGCGGAAGGTGGAACTCTATCTCAAACGGTCAGGTATATTTTCCTGATCAAGTGGTTGCTAATGCAAGTGAAAAAAGTTGGTGAGAGTATAAAGTGCGTATCTCCCCCTATACTCTCACCAACTTCTGAATGGTTTAGCGTGGAACTCTCCTGTTTACATAGAGGGGCTGATACTATGGCTGACCTGAGACCTGTAGCATGTCCGAGGGACTCTGCATTACCCAGTGTGGATGATGAGTTCCATGGGGACTGGGAGCCTGTGCACCATTTGTGAGCTAGGCTCATTAGGCCTACAACTTCTATACTAATTGGCGGCTGCTCCTTAACTTGGCTGGACCACCTGAGCAGCGCTCCAACTGCACAGCACCTGCTCCAAGTGGGTGCTGAAGGGTAGGCCACCATTGAAGTGTGGCCAGAAAAATTCAGACACACTTGGCTAGTGCCACTTCCCCCATGCTGGGAAAGTCGGCCTTAAGTAAATGTAGTACGGTTACTTTGTGCCACTGGCCGCATGAACCCTGTGCCGACCGGGAGCCGGTGACGCTAACATAAAAGTGGCTCAAGTCTTTCTGTACTCAGTAACTACCAGGACCACATTTGCAAGGTCTTTTCCTTTGTTATGACTAACTCCAGCTGCAATCAGTAACCTAATTCAGAAAGAAAAGTTCTCCAGCAGCAAAGTTTTCATGGTTTCTTGTGTGTTTTTCAGGATCTGATTGAGAAAGTAGTGGTTTTGCGTAAAGCCATTGAACTTACCCAAGGAACTAACAATAATGGAGTGGGTGCTGTTCTGGCAGAGAAGATGAGTCAGTATGCTAGTTTGTTGGCTGCCCAAGGAAGTCTGGCTGCTGCTTTGTCTTATCTACCCACTGATACAAATCAGGTAATGCTGAAAGGTTTTTTGGCTTTGTCCCCACTTTCCATCCACACTATCCTCAATGTTTGAGAAAACAGGCTGTTTGAGCACATAGACATCTCCATGGGCCATATTAGTGGCATTTTGTTTGGTCCAGGGCAAGACTCAGAAAAAAATATTTTCATACTTCCCTGAGTAACTAAGATTGTGGAAAGGAGGAATTGCACCACGTGACATGTTGTTTTCCATATATTTGTTAGTGTTAAACTAAAACAAGGCTTTGGGTAACACCTGTGTTACTAGATTCCTGGTGTAAGTTTTCTTATAATTGCCTTTAAGTGTAGACATCACGGATTCTTTTCAGAAAATACTGTTAATAACCTTATTTTTTTGTTGATTTTATCAATCACCAATCAAAATGATGGTTGAGCTTAGATTTCCTTCGGGCGATTTTGTGTAACAAGCTTGCTAGCAGGAACAGAAAACCTAACTATCATGATCCACCTGCAATAATGCTTTGATAATTATTAAGGGATATACAAATGATGCAATTTCAGTAATGTAGATGGGGACTGCTCAAACTAGTATGAGCTGATCAATGAAAATGGAGAAAATCCCAATTTACTCACAGAACTCTGCATGTAGTAAAAATTCCAGTTCATCCAAAACTTTTGGAATAATTGACCAATCCTAACTTTTTCCAGGATGTTGGTTATTAATTGGTTATTTTTGTCTGTTTTGCAGCTAACTCCTTTCATGTAACTCAATACAGTGAATTGAATCTGGTCATATAAAATGTCCTGACATTTTATCAGTAAAATACAGGCCCTGTAGCAGCTGAAGAAAGTAAAAGTTAAAAATAGTGACCGAGCAAGTGGAATCGAAACTGATAATTTGCATTAAAATGCTCTAATATAGAAAATGTAAAAATAAAAAGGTATTCTAGAAAAGCGAAGGGGACTCGAGGCTGTTGTGCGGTGACTTCCTCAAATCTCTCAAGAAGCCCTTTGTGCAATCCCAGGTATCCATTTTATTCAAGAAAAATAAGAATATAAATTTACAAATTCTCTAAAGATTGAGCTATAACACATTATAAAATGCTCGGCACTGTTTAAAATGTGTTTTTTATCTACAAGATATGGTATTCAAAACTTTAGAAATTCTATCACATTTAATGCAATGTGATAGAATTTCTAAAGTTTTGCATTTAATGCAATGTAAATTATAACACAATATTCTGTTAGTGTGACACAACAGTGAAATTAGTTTATTTATACATTTCTTTCAAACTATAGTTGAATTTATAGTGCATAAAAACAGCATTGCATGATGAATAAAATATTGCCATTAAATTATTTTGGTTATAAAATGATTTTATAAAACACATCAGAATTATCCATAGTGTTGTTATATTGTGCTTGGTGCTAGATTTAGATTACTTCTAAAGAATAAGTACCAGCCATGCTGATACTTTGAAATCTTTGTGTAACTATTGCTCTGAATGAGAGTTCAGGGCTCACTTTCCATTTATATTTTCCCTCTCCCTCATGGAATGCTTCACAGGATAGGCCTTTAATAAGCAATGTTTTGTTGCTAATTTCCTTTCACCTGTTTTAGAAAGGAGCTAACAGTCAAGGGCTGCGGTAATAATGGGCAAAAAGTCAGCAGCAGGTTTACCCACATCTACATTTTTGTAAAATTAATGACCAGAGAAAAATATTCCTCTGCAGCTGGTGCAGAACAAGCATTCTAAGTTTCACAATAAAAAAACCTAAAATAAAATTGTTAGTAGCAGATGTGATGGTGACAGAGTTGTGTCACTGCCAATCACATCAGCCTCCATAAAGCAAGGTAAAGGGAGATCAATTGCCTTGATGACAGCTCCACTTAAAGCAAAAAGCTCTCTTTATAGGAAGCTCGTAAATCTTTTTTTTTCTCTTCATTTTAATCTTTTTTCTTTATCTTTCAACAAGTTGACAATCCTGCATTTACGAGACAGACTGTTCCGTGCCCAGGGTGAACAGGCAACAGGACAGGAATCGGCTCCTTTTCCATATGGGAAGCATCAAGTTCCAAGAGGTAGAGCCAGCTCCAGTCATTCACTCACTTCAGGGCAGCTACAACAGCAAGCACCTACCCAGCAGTACTACCCACAGGTGAGGCAGCTTTCTAACATGAGGTTAGACGCACGTTTTTCATATTCTGTAGAATATTTTTGAAATGTAAATGCATAAAGGTCCTATATCATAAAGTTTTTGCTTTCAAGTAAAATTCCTGTTTACAAAACTTCCAATGGTGATCAAGCAGATGGTTTAATAAACTTATTAGTGGTAATATATAGACTAAGTTATAGGTCTCTGCCCGTACTGCCCAATATCTAATTGTATGATGGTGTAACCCAGGGTTGTAACAACTGTGATCTGAATTGGATATTGTGTCTTTTGCCTGTGCCCTCGTGTGTGCTGCTTCAATCTTTTCGAAGGTAGACTTGGTTTTCTCAGTTTTCACAGAAGAGTATGGTAGTGAAGATGGGAGGATGCAGCAGGTGGAGCAGTTAGATAAGATAACTATAGATAATGAAGTAGGACTTAAAAACTGGTGGAACTCCAAGTGGAAAAGGCACTGATGGCATGTATCATAGAATGCTGAAGGAAATAGGGAGGCTTTAACCACAATCATTCAAACATCATTGGATTTGCTATTGGTGCCAGAAGACTGGAGGGTTGCCGTGTAACACCTCTGTTCAGAAGGGATAAACCAGTTAGCCTAACATCAGTGGGTAAGCTTTTGGAGACCATAATACAAAGTCAAATTAATATTCACCTAGAAAGACATGGGTTAATTAAGGACAGTCAGCACAGGATTGTAAAAGGCAATTTTTTTGGACAAATTTCTTAAGAACATAACATAAGAATTAGGAGCAGGAGTAGGCCATACGGCCCCTCGAGTCTGCACCGCCATTCAATAAGATCATTGCTGATCTTCGATCTCGACTCCACTTTCCTGCCCGATCCCCATATCCCTTGATTCCCCTAGAGTCCAAAAATCTATCTGTCTCAGCCTTGAATATATTCAACAACTCAGCATCCACAGCCCTCTGGGGCAGAGAATTCTAAAGATTCACAACCCTCTGAGTGAAGAAATTCCTCCTCATCTCGGTCTTAAATGCCTGACCCCTTATCCTGAGACTAAGCCCCCTAGTTCTAGCCTTTCCAGCCAGGGGAAACATCCTCTCAGCATCTACCCTGTCAATCTCCCTCAGAATCTTCTGTTTCAATTAGATCATTTCTCATTCTCAATCTACTCAATCTGTCCTCATAGGACAACCCTCTCATCTCAGGAATCCATCTAGTGAACCTTCGTTGCACCGCCTCTAAAGCAAATATATCCTTCCTCAGATAAGGAGACCAAAACTGTGCACAGCACTCCCGGTGTGGTCTCACCAAAGGCCTGTACAATTCTAGCAATACTGCCTTAGTACTCCAACCCCCTTGCAATAAAGGCCAACATGCTATTTGCCTTCCTAATTGCTTGCTGTACCTGCATGCTAACTCTGTTTCTTGTACGAGGACACCTAAATCTCTCTGAACACCAACATTTAATAGTTTTTCACTGTTCAAAAAATATTCTGCTTTTCTATTCTTCCTACCAAAATGAATTACCTCACATTTCCCCACATTTTATACTCCATCTGCCACCTTATTGCCCACTCACTTAACCTGTCTATATCCCTTTGTGTCCTTCTCGCAGCTTACTGTCCCACCTAGCTTTGTAGCGTCGGCAAACTTCATAGTTTTTTGAAGAAATTATAAAGTGTATTGATAAAGCAAATGCAGTGATTGCTATGTATATGCATTTTCAAAAGGTGTTTAGTAAGGTGCCACATAAGAACCTCAATCAAATTAAGGCAGATGAAATTTAATGCGGAGAAATGTGAGGTGATACATTTTGGGAGGAAGAATAAGAACAGATAGCAAAACTTTAAAAGGAGTAGAGAGAATTAAGGGTTAGATATACAAATATTTAAAGATGGAAGCATATGTTGTCAATTAAAAATTTTTTTAAAAAAAATTGGGATGCTGGATTTTATAAATGGGGGCATACAGTACAGAGGTAATCCTAAATCTCTGTGGATCATTCATTAGGCTGCAGTTAGAATATTGCATCCATTTTTGGGCACCCTACTTTAGGAATGATGTCAAAACCATGGAGAGGGTGGAGATGAAATTTACAAAAATAATACAACAGCAATTTGCATTTATATATCACATTTAACATAAAAAAAATTCTCAAGTCACTGAAGAGTAATCAGTCAAAAATCGATACCAAGCCAAAGAAGGAGATATTGGGAGGGATGACTAACTGCTTGGTCAAAGAGCTAATTTAAGGAGAAGTAGGTAGAGAGGTTTAGGGAGCAAATTTCAATGTAGGGCCTAGGCGGTTGAAGGTACAGCCACTCGACGAAGAGATGCACAGAGTTGGAGGAACACGGAGTTCTCGGAGGGTTGTTGGGGTGGAGAAGGTTACAGAGATAAGAAAGAACTTGCATTTCTGTAGCATCTTTCACCACCTCGGGGCGTCCTAAAAAGTTTTACAGCCAATTAAGTACTTTTTGAAGTGTAGTTGCTGTTTTAATGTAGGAAACGCGGCAGCCAATTTGCACACAGCAAAGTCCCACAAACAGCAATGTGATAATGATCAGATAATCTGTTTTACGTGTTGATTGAGGGATAGATGTTGGCCAGGATTCCCTTGCTCCTCTTCGAAATAGTGCAATTATGTCCACCTGAGAGGCCAGATGGGGCTGCGATTTAATGTCTCATCTGAAAAACAGCACCTCCGACAGTGCAACACTCCCTCAGTACTGCAATGGAGTGTCAGCCTCGGTTATGTGCTCAAGTCTCTGCAGTGGGAGATAGGGAGGGGTGCGGCCATGAAGGGATTTAAACAGGAGGTTGAGAATTTTAAGTTTGAGAGGTTTGGGTATCGGGAGCCAATGTTGGTCATCGAGCACAGGGCAGGGATAAGAGTCTATAGTTATGAGGAGAGACGAGAGAAACTGCATTGCTTTTCATTAGAATGAAGATGGTTAGGAGATCTGATGGAGCCATTCAAAATTATGAAGGGCTTTGATGAGGTAAATAGGAAAAACTATTTCAGCTGGTGGCCAGTTGGTAACTAGAGGGCATAAATTTAACATCACCAAAAAAATGAAGGGAGTGGTAAGAAAGATTTTTAAATTAATATTGAGATGTGGCGTATTAGGACATGGAATGCCCTAGCAGAATCCACAATAGCTTTTAAAAGGGAGGTGGATAAATATTTGAAAAAGAAAAATTTTAAAGGGTACGGGGAAAGGGCAGAGGAATGGGACAAAGTAGATAGTTATTTCTGAGAGCCAGCACAGGTGTAATGGACCAAATTACTTCCTCTTCCTGTTGCAGAGATATTAAGTAGCAAATGATATTGTTAATGAGGAAGTGACTATGACCGTTTTATTCCACGTGGACTTTATCATTTTTTCTTTAATTTTGTGCATATTTTCCACTGTAAGACTTATTCATTTGTCATTATTCGCTGCAGTGAAAACCTCATGAAATGTGAGCTCTGGCAGCAGATGATCAGTAGACTTGGAGTGAAAGGAGATCGCAGCTTACTGTTCTCCAGAAGGAGGTCTGGAGAAGCCAACAGTTGAATGCTGCCTGAGGTTAATGAATCTGATTCTCTTTAATAACCTGAAAGGAATTAGTAGCTAAGCCCATTTTAAATAAAAACAATAAATGCTTGAAATACACAGCAGGTCAATCAGCATATGAAAGAGAAAAGATAGCAGAATGTTTTGGGTGAAGGGTCCCAATCAGAACATTAACCTTTTCTCTTTCAGATACTGCCTGACCTGCTGTGCATTATTTCAAACGTTTTCTGTTTTTATTTCAAGTTCCCAGCATTCAAAGAATTTTCTTTTTACCCTCTCCAAACCCAGTCATTTGGGTTCAAGTGCTCCTGGATTGGCGATGGGAGCACATAGCAGGAATTCAGGCACAGACGTCAGTGAAACCGATTTGTGGCCCGCGAATTTTTCTGCCCATTTGTTTGTGTGGGCAGAAATTCATGTGGGCCTGGAGCTGGGCCAACCTTCCTGTGCAAATTTCCAATGTGCACTCCCACCACACAACTCCCTGCACCTAGAGTGCTAAATCATAACATGTTCCTCAAGGTCCTTGTCTCGCAACTGATATCTAATAGTTTCTGAGGGTTATTTATTGCTGGGGTTTTTGTTCATTTGCAGTTCCACAGGTACAGAAATGTATTATTCACTGGACTGTTGGAGGAATTGATGCATATTAATTAAACTAAATCTAGTTGAAGAATAGTCAAAATGGCTGTCTAAGAAAATTGTGAAATTACAGAATGGGGGTCTGTCTGACCTCGCATGTTCTGCAAATTTCCATCGGGAGGTCAGTGACTCTTCCCACATAAATGCACACTTGCTATTTGCAGTGTTTTCAATTCTGCTCATCATGCATCTCGCTGCTGCTACAATCTGCGTCAAGAGTCTTTTATCATCCTAAAGAACTTGGCTTGACCATTGTATCTTCTGATTATTTCACTAACCAGGCTCTGATTGTTATTGAATATCTCAAATGATAAAAAAAAGTAGCTTGGATTCCCCTTGATAGCTACACTCCTCATCTAGTTCAGCCTTTATAGCTGGAGTCCAGCAGTGCATATAAATTTGACATGGGTCCTCGTTACATTCATTGTATTCTGAACATGCCTCAACATTGCCGTCAATAGTGGTGGAACCAGATTCAATAATAACTTTCAAAAAGGAATTGGAATTGAAGGGGCAAAATTTGCAGGGCTGTGGGGAAAGGGTAAGGGAGTGATTTCATTAGTAGTAAAATTAGGCATTAAAAATAATGTTCTAATCTACCAGCAGCTGGGATGTGGAGAGCTGTCATGGATCAGAGCGACTGAACCAATTACAACTGGCGCTGTCGATAACAAGCACATACAATAGAAACATTGAAATGCCAGATAGATCAGGCGTGAGCTTATGCTGAACCAATTAGAAGACGCCTGCATGACTGAACAGACAAGACAGATGCAATTTTATTTTTTACATATATAAATGATAATCTTGCGTATTCCATGCACTTTCTGCCCAAATTAACTCTACTTCCTGTGCCACAATTTTTGAGTCACGCTTTTTATGTTAACATTTACAATAGAAAAATCCGATGTCAACATTTGCCTGTGAACATTTTTTTAAAGCTGTCCTTGCAGGTCTCCAAGCAGTCGGAGATGTTGCTGCATACCACTTGCTCATCTCCCATATGATTGAATTGAAAAAAATCTCCTCTATCTAGCACTAATCGTCAGAAATAACTAAGAAGCATTTAAAACAAATATTTGCACTTTTTAAATTATAAAATGCCCATTGCTCAGTCAGGTTACTTGCACTGATCATATTATATTGATATTACAATACAATATAAATAGCACCATGTGAGTGTTTGTGTGGAAAATGGACCATTGGGTAATTAGATATTGTGTGAGCTATACACACTAAGAAGGCCCAGGGAATCACAGGGTTCCCACTCTTGATCACTGCCCAGTGACTCCTGCTGTCAAGTCGATGTGTCTGGACGTTAAGAGAGGAAAGGATTAGACTGGGGCTCGTTGGCCCCCATGGTTGAGTGAGATAGGACAATGGTGCCTGTTGAACTATAATCCAGCATAAGTCAGGAGAAGAAGTGATAAAATAGGAAGAAAAATAATCTCCCCTCTTTCTCTGCACTGCAGAAAAATGGGATGGTGTACATTAACCTATTGCTTACCCTTTAAAGGAAGTCAAATATTGAAATTCCCTCCCCTTATCTTGCTTAAGATATCAAAACATAGAAGATAGGAGCAGGAGTAGGCCTTCAGCCCCTCGAGCCTGTTCCGCCATTTAATGAGATCATGGCTGATCATCCAAATTCAGTACCCTGCCCCTGCTTTCTCCCCATATCCCTTGATCCCTTTAGCCTTAAGAAATATATCTAACTCCTTCTTGAATATATTTAATGAATTGGCCTCAACTGCCTTGTGTGGTAGAGAATTCCACAGGTTCACCACTCTCTGGGTGAAGAAATTCCTCCTCATCTCAGTCCTAAATGGCTTACCCCTTATCCTGAGATTGTGACCCCTGGTTCTGGACTCCCCCGCCATCGGGAACATCCTTCCTGCATCTTGTCTGTCTAGTCCTGTTAGAATTTTATAAGTTTCAATGAGATCCCCTCTCATTCTTCTAAACTCTAGCGAATACAAGCCCAATCGACCCAATCTCTCTCCATACGTCATTCCTGCCATCCCAGGTATCAGTCTGGTGAATCTTCGCTGCACTCCCTCCATGGCAAGAACATCCTTCCTCAGATAAGGCGACCAAAACTGCACACACCACTCAAGGTGTGGTCTCACCAAGGCCCTGTACAACTGCAGCAAGACATCCTTGCTCCTGTACTCGAATCCTCTCGCTATGAAGGCCAACATATCATTTGCCTTCTTAAGTGCCTGCTGCACCTGCATGCTTACCTTCATCGACTGATGCACTAGATCTTACACCCTTGAAAAATCCTGGTTGTGGGGCCTGCAGATCCCTATGCCCAAATTCCCTACATGTTTCTCCCAGCATGCAAAACTCTCAGCAGTTGGCACAATTTCTTCAAACCTACTCTTCAGTGTGATGTTCTTACAGATATTAATATTGGGATGATGCTAAATCATGTCAACACTGCTATTAGATAGCAAAGCTGTGTTCAAATGTTAATCTTTTTTGAAGTTTTCACTAATCGAACACGCACCCCTCCCCCACCCACCAATTTTCTCCTTGACCATTATGACTAGTGCTGTCAAATGGCTCTACTTGTGCCAGTAGCTCCCACCTTGCCCAAGAAGCCATACTTCATGTGCCAGCTGTTCTATTGCAGTGAGCATCATGGTTGAGCCAGATCCTGTCCCCATCTGACATCCACACCTGCATATGCCAGAAGTGGCCTTTCTGCAGGATTTACCTTTGCGTAGTGAGATGCTTTTCTTTCTCTGACCATCATGCTTTGGTTTACAGGGGTAAGTACATGTTTATCCTTCCAAAGGCAATATGTACAGATTCACTGATTCTCTTCCTGTCTTCCCCTTGCACAACCTTTTTAGTCACTCAGCAAAGAAAGTCTCAAGTTTGTCTATCAGTGTTTGGCACAGGTTGTTGCAACATGGAGATCGATTAATTTCAGCGTGTGTGTTATGGTGTTCGTGAAGGCTTCGTTGAGTCTCTTGAACTCAGCAAGCAGCTTTGCATAGATGACTGGGCCCCACGTTGTATTTTCAGCATCAAGCCCAATGTCTAATGAGCAGCAATGGACCCACAGGCCTTGAGCCAACTCTTGAACAGGTCCATTGGACTTGATGTTGGGAATACAACAGGTGGTGAAAGTGTTGGGTATTAAGGGTGTTCTTTGTGTGATAGTTGTTCTGTCATGGCTCTTGTGTTGTGTCCACAGTATTCCTCTTGTTTTGATGACTTGCCTGTATGGGTAACAGAGGTATCTTTGCCCATGATATCCTGAGGATGCAGGTCTGTACTTGTAGAGAGATGCTGCAAGTGATGAGGGAGTCTTGTGGAGGGGAGAATGTTGTCAGTTTTTATTGCCATGTTTCTCCATTTTTGATAGTCTTGATTTTCTTTTTGCCTTTTTAGTACCATGGTTAAAGCCATGAGGGAGTTCACTCAACCTTATAGATTTTTAGATTGATGGTTTTATGGGGAAATTGCTGGGTAAGTTGGCAGCTGGATGCAATTGCTTTTTCAGGCTGTTACCAGAAGTCCAATAATAAAAGCTTTTAAAAACTGGTTAGAAAAGTTTGTGGCCAATTGTAGCCGAGTGCCACCCATATGTGCCCATGTTTGTCTTCATAGTTGCACATACATTCTCTCTTTACTTTATGGCCTGCTTTCAACTGCAACTTATTTGACCTCATTAAACAGAGTGCTGTGTGATTTTAAAAAAACACAAACAATTTTAAATTGCTTACATAATCTCCAGATCTTTCGAGGTCTTTACCGTTACTAGTTTGCGTAAAACAAGTTTTTTTTTTCAAATCTAGTTAAGTGGCTTTTTAAAGCGTGGGTTCTGCAAATCTGAGTTTGTGCTTTTATATCTTTCACTTTCAAAGCCATATCGGATGATGCCTATGGAAGAGGCCATTACAAAATGTGATGTGCAGTAGCTTGGGAGGTCTAAATGTTTGGTTGGTGTTAGTGGTCTTCTAGTGGCCTTGGACCTATGACTTCCCCCCCTCAACTAAACAACTATTGCTGCACTCCAAATATAGTTCATTGTGTGAAGCACTTTGAGACATTTTGATGACAGGATAAGGTACTATATAAATGCAAGTGTTTCTTTTCTTTCCCCACCCTAGTATGTTACCAATACAAGGACAGTGCATAAATAACCTGCATCAATAATGCTGTCATCTCAATTATGGTCTGTTAGTAATTCCTAAGAATAGTCCGTT
This sequence comes from Squalus acanthias, assembly GCA_030390025.1. Taxonomy (NCBI): domain Eukaryota; kingdom Metazoa; phylum Chordata; class Chondrichthyes; order Squaliformes; family Squalidae; genus Squalus; species Squalus acanthias. The sequence continues at coordinate 120,954,087 of CM059426.1, read as the reverse complement.
CTCTCCACAAAGGTTGACTGTTGGTAATAAGGTACCGTGTCTCTAAATATAATTTGGGTTCAGGCTTGTTGAATCAGACATGATTACATATATAGATACTTCCAAAAAAAATCAATGTAATTTTTATTTATGACAGACTTAAGGGTCCGTAATTTCTGATAGGAGGCTTCCTGCGTGCGGATGCCTCCTATCAGGAAAAAATCTACGCCCTTACCCGAGGGCTCCCGAGGTCCGGACTCTTCCACTCCTGGGCCTCTCCTGGTGCGCACTCAAAGGCCCAGGTATCCCAGGGGCGCAGGCAGTTCGCAAGCGTCCCTGGGATCACGTGAGCCAGCCGAGCCATTGGGAGAAGGGTAGACCTGTCAAAAGTATGAATGGGAATCACTGAAAAAAGACACTACAACATTAAATAATTTTTTTTTAAATCCTGTTTTTAAAATAAGTTAAAATTACATTAAATTAAATATTTTAAACAAAAATGTAATTTTTTGAAAAAAATAATTAAAGTTTTTTATGGGGCTAAAAATAAACTTTTTTTAAGTATTTTTTCATTATAAATGAGTGAAAAAAATTATTTTTTTACTTTTTTAAACTCTTATGCTGGTAAAAGCACCAGGCGTAAGATTTTTACGGGTTTTCAGCGGGCGGAGGTTCTGCAGAAAGCGGAACTCTCTGCCCACAGAGGCCCTTCTCCAGGGCAGGCGTCCGATCTGTCAAGAGGATTCTTGACAGATCAGAAGTGCCGATTTTCAGCGCATGCGCTTCGCATGACTGAAACCGGCCCTTGTGAGGTCCCTACGGGTGTGTACACAGCTCGTACACACCTGTAGGCACGGAAATTACGGGCCCATGTCTACCAGCAAAGCAGCAATGTTTCAGAGCAGTCAGAGCACTACATTCCGCTATGAGGCAACTTTACCAAACAGGATACAGTGATTATCTCTGTTCTGAGAACTATGCCATCTGTGGTTTCTTTTGTAGAGGAGTCACTCTGTTCCCCGTCTAGGTGTAGGCCCTTTACCTTTATCCCCTTTCTTATTACTGCCACGTGACAACTCTAGCCACAGCTCTGCTTTGCTTTCTTTTACATTAACTTTATTACACTTGTCTGAGCACTTGACTCCTTTTTTCTGAATTAATACTCTGGTGTCCTTATAATTGCAAATATCAACTTTGACCTAGCATATTCTTTCTCTCTCTGACAACTATTCAACCACGGGATTTGCAGGTCTACGGACCCCTTTCATACATCCAACATCAGCACTTACCAGATGGGTATTTCTACAATATCTTGCTTGTTCCCACAGATTTCACTTTCTTAAGCAGACATTCATTAGCTATTTCAAAACGTTGGGGCTTAAGACTCTGGTGAAAAGTTAAAATTTTACACAGCTACAATATACTCAATAACCTTATTAGAATAAAACAAAGGATGAGAATATTAAGCTATCGGATTCCTTCGGAGAATCAGTCTACCAGGCTGGCTGCAGTATCCCCGCTGCTACACTGATTAACCCTTTCCATTCTGGATGATTCCATTCACCCAAAGACATAACGTACAGGGTGGATAAAGGGGAACCAGTGGACATAGTGTATTTAGACTTCCAGAAGGCATTCGACAAGGTGCCACATAAAAGATTATTGCTCAAGATAAAAAATCACTGGATTGGGGGTAATATTCTGGCATGGGTGGAGGATTGGTTATCTAACAGGAAGCAGAGAGTTGGGATAAATGGTTCATTCTCTGACTGGCAACCAGTAGCCAGTGGTGTTCCGCAGGGGTCGGTGCTGTGTCCCCAACTCTTTACAATCTATATTAACGATTTGGAGGAGGGGACCGAGTGTAACATATCAAAGTTTGCAGATGATACAAAGATGGGAGGGAAAGTAGAAAGTGAGGAGGACATAAAAAACCTACAAGGGGATATAGACAGGCTGGGTGAGTGGGCGGAGATTTGGCAGATGCAATACAATATTGGAAAATGTGAGGTTATGCACTTTGGCAGGAAAAATCAGAGAGCAAGTTATTATCTTAATGGCGAGAAACTGGAAAGTACTGCAGTACAAAGGGATCTGGGGGTCCTAGTGCAAGAAAATCAAAACGTTAGTATGCAGGTGCAACAGGTGATCAAGAAGGCCAACGGAATGTTGGCTTTTATTGCTAGGGGGATAGATTATAAAAACAGGGAGGTATTGCTGCAGTTATATAAGGTATTGGTGAGACCGCACCTGGAGTACTGCATACAGTTTTGGTGTCCATACTTAAGAAAAGACATACTTGCTCTCGAGGCAGTACAAAGAAGGTTCACTCGGTTAATTCCGGGGATGAGGGGGTGGACATATGAGGAGAGGTTGAGTAGATTGGGACTCTACTCATTGGAGTTCAGAAGAATGAGAGGCGATCTTATTGAAACATATAAGATTGTGAAGGGGCTTGATCGGGTGGATGCGGTAAGGATGTTCCCAAGGATGGGTGAAACTAGAACTAGGGGGCATAATCTTAAAATAAGGGGCTGCTCTTTCAAAACTGAGATGAGGAGAAACTTCTTCACTCAGAGGGTAGTAGGTCTGTGGAATTTGCTGCCCCAGGAAGCTGTGGAAGCTACATCATTAAATAAATTTAAAACAGAAATAGACAGTTTCCTAGAAGTAAAGGGAATTAGGGGTTACGGGGAGCGGGCAGGAAATTGGACATGAGGCTGAGTTCGGATCGGTCGAGGCCCTGTGGGTGGCAGAGCGGGCCCAGGGGCTGAGTGGCCGGGTCCTGCTCCTACTTCTTGTGTTCTTTAGATTTGAGGTTAGGATCAGATCAGCCATGATCTTATTGAATGGCGGAGCAGGCTCGAGAGGCCGATTGGCCTACTCCTGCTCCTATTTCTTATGTTCTTATTATCCAACATGACTGACCTGTGTGTTTCCAGCGTTTTCTATTTTTCCTTTTATTCTCTCTGCCAGTTTTTCCCACCTCAATTTTCTCTCCTTTCAAGCCCTGTGCCCAGAACTGTTTTGTAGCCGATACAACTGAAGCGATGAGGGCTGTCAACTTTTCCATGGCCATTGTCAATTCCAGTTCCCGATTGGCTAACCGGAGTCTTGGTTTAAGGGAGGCAGAACAGGCTGTGCTGTTTATTCCTATATCGCTCGACCAGTTGTGTGAAGAGTCCCATCACTCTGGTTGTATTGGCTACAGGTTTGGGATCGGGCTTGAAAGGAGAGAAAAGGCCACCGTGCCAGATGGATGGTGTAGATCCAATCAAGGTTTAGGGTCCAGGGGCCTTCTTACTGCACACAGATTGTTTAAACATATGGGTGGAAGATCATCTATGTGGACTAGGCATGTAAAATATAAAAAATAATATACGTATTTATAAGAACCGCGTTTAGGTTTTTGCTACACCGAGAGGAAATTCCCCCACCCATGGTGGTTTCATTTGTTTATTTGTTTTTATTTTTGATAAATGCTAGTTTTAATTTATTTTTAACCACTCGCCACAGCCACATGCTCCCCACACGCCATTAGCTGAGGAAGGACAGCAGTAGCCTGCTCCCAGTGATGCTCTGTAACTAAAACAAAAACAGAAATTGTTGGAAGCACTCAGCAGGTCAATCAGCATCAGTGGAGAGAGAAACCGGAATGAACGTTTTGACAGTGGACCCTTTGTCTCCAAAGGTGCTGCCTGAGCATCTCTTTGTTTCCACTATTTTCTGTTTCAGATTTCAGCATGTGCAGTTTTTTGCTGCTCTTGTTCTGGAACTAGTTAGTAGAAGGTGCATAAAATGGACTGAGTCTTCCTATTATATTCCCTCTCTCTGCTATATTTTGGGAATCTGGATCAAGTTTTAAATCAACGGGACTTGGCATAGACTGCCACAGTCATGAAATACAGTTGATCAGACCGAGGATGGTTTCTCCTTAATTGTTTTTATTGCAGAGTAATTTTAAGCTGCGGTATCTGCTGGTCAGTTTGAGATGAAATTAATGACTGCTGTTAACCATTGCTTTGAATTGGTTCCACTTTCATGGCCACTAGATGGTGCTTGTTCAAAATACATTTACATTGTGCTGCTACATTGATTACTTATCTGTGTGCTATGTGACAATAACATTTTACACTCTGTCCAAATGCAGTAAAATCTTGCCAGTGTTTTTTGTTCATATTTTCCCTCCTTGCTTGGGTACTGTTCCACAGGTGCTGGGCACCCTCCAGTACCTTGACCAAGTGCCTGTTATCCATATGTGAGCCTCAACGGTGAGTCTTGGCAGGTTATTCAACCAGGAGTGTAAAAAAACCCTGATCCGATCACATCCCTCCAGCAGAGATTGCCTGATCCGATCACATCCCTCCAGCAGAGATTGCCTGACCCGATCACATCCCTCCAGCAGAGATTGCCTGACCCGATCTCATCCCTCCAGCAGAGATTGTCTGACCCGATCCCATCCCTCCAGCAGAGATTGTCTGACCCGATCACATCCCTCCAGCAGAGATTGCCTGACCCGATCCCATCCCTCCAGCAGAGATTGCCTGATCCGATCACACATCCCTCCAGCAGAGATTGTCTGACCCGATCCCATCCCTCCAGCAGAGATTGCCTGACCCGATCCCATCCCTCCAGCAGAGATTGTCTGACCCGATCCCATCCCTCCAGCAGAGATTGCCTGATCCGATCACACATCCCTCCAGCAGAGATTGCCTGATCCGATCACATCCCTCCAGCAGAGATTGTCTGACCCGATCACATCCCTCCAGCAGAGATTGCCTGACCCGATCACATCCCTCCAGCAGAGATTGCCTGACCCGATCACATCCCTCCAGCAGAGATTGCCTGACCCGATCACATCCCTCCAGCAGAGATTGTCTGACCCGATCACATCCCTCCAGCAGAGATTGCCTGACCCGATCACATCCCTCCAGCAGAGATTGCCTGATCCGATCACATCCCTCCAGCAGAGATTGCCTGACCCGATCCCATCCCTCCAGCAGAGATTGCCTGACCCGATCCCATCCCTCCAGCAGAGATTGCCTGATCCGATCACATCCCTCCAGCAGAGATTGCCTGACCCGATCCCATCCCTCCAGCAGAGATTGCCTGACCCGATCCCATCCCTCCAGCAGAGATTGCCTGACCCGATCCCATCCCTCCAGCAGAGATTGCCTGACCCGATCCCATCCCTCCAGCAGAGATTGTCTGACCCGATCACATCCCTCCAGCAGAGATTGCCTGATCCGATCCCATCCCTCCAGCAGAGATTGTCTGACCCGATCACATCCCTCCAGCAGAGATTGCCTGATCCGATCACATCCCTCCAGCAGAGATTGCCTGATCCGATCACACATCCCTCCAGCAGAGATTGCCTGATCCGATCACATCCCACCAGCAGAGATTGCCTGACCCGATCACATCCCTCCAGCAGAGATTGCCTGACCCGATCACATCCCTCCAGCAGAGATTGCCTGATCCGATCACATCCCTCCAGCAGAGATTGCCTGACCCGATCCCATCCCTCCAGCAGAGATTGCCTGACCCGATCCCATCCCTCCAGCAGAGATTGTCTGATCCGATCACACATCCCTCCAGCAGAGATTGCCTGATCCGATCACATCCCTCCAGCAGAGATTGTCTGATCCGATCACACATCCCTCCAGCAGAGATTGCCTGACCCGATCACATCCCTCCAGCAGAGATTGCCTGACCCGATCACATCCCTCCAGCAGAGATTGCCTGACCCGATCCCATCCCTCCAGCAGAGATTGTCTGACCCGATCTCTCATCCCTCCAGCAGAGATTGTCTGACCCGATCCCATCCCTCCAGCAGAGATTGCCTGACCCGATCCCATCCCTCCAGCAGAGATTGTCTGACCCGATCTCTCATCCCTCCAGCAGAGATTGTCTGACCCGATCCCATCCCTCCAGCAGAGATTGTCTGACCCGATCCCATCCCTCCAGCAGAGATTGCCTGATCCGATCACATCCCTCCAGCAGAGATTGTCTGACCCGATCCCATCCCTCCAGCAGAGATTGCCTGACCCGATCCCATCCCTCCAGCAGAGATTGCCTGACCCGATCCCATCCCTCCAGCAGAGATTGTTTGATGGCGATCTGGAGCAGAATCACTGGCTAGTTTTCCCTTCCCTAACCAAGGGGCACCGTGGAAAATTGGTGCACTAGCACTGCTGCCCAACTGAGACCAACTAACGGCATAGACCAGCGATCGAAGCTGGAGCTTTAATTTTCCCTAATATCAATTTTCTCATCTCTCCTAAAGGTACTGATGCACACAAGCGGTCATTCTTCATGTGCAGTCTTTCGAATGTTTACTCATATGCTGCTCAATTGTGAGGGAATATCGGGGCAAAGCCTATACTGTCCTTACCCAATGTTACACGCACTCCCCTCCCAGTTGGATCACTGGATATCAATGCGAAGTGGGAACCCTGGCTGACACTTCAACCTCAAAGCTAGGGAGGCAAGGGTCACCCAAATGCCCCAGCTAGATCTGTGCTGACCGGGTTCAAACTTAGCTCAGTACCGCACTGGATGGTGTGTCTGACTCAGCAACGGGCACCAATTTGCTTTCTACTTTAAAAAAATGTTTCTTCCCACATCTTCCTGCACTGAGGCAATCCCCCTTCACTGGGAGGGCTTATTGTTTAGGCCCACCCCCAACAGGTAACTTCCATTGGCCTCTTTTCTTGACTACACAGGTGACGTCAACAACTGTCCGAGAGAATCCATGTGTAAGTGCCTGCAGAAACTTGATTCAAACCTGGGGCTCCTGTTTTGTGGCATGGTGTACTGCATGATGTCTGCACTGGTCGTATGTCTTAATGACATAAACAGTGCTAATCTGAATAGAATGCATGCAATAGAATATTTTTAAACATTATTATCTCTAAAATTATGATCAGTAAGGTTTTTTCCTTATCTTCAATGTCAAAATGTCTTTTTGTTGCACTGGCCTTTATTTGTTTTTGCTTGTGTGCATGTTTTTAAGGGGAGCGATCATGTCATCTTTTACTTTCTTTTATATAAAATATGGATGGGTGTTCTGTGGTTCCTTATTTTTTTCCATTATTGGTGTCTGTCTCTGTTTGATTCAGGTTAGACCTGCCCCTACTGTTACATCATGGAGTAACCAAACTTCCACTGCCCTTCCCAGCTTTCCACCAGCCTCTGCCTCTAACACACAGGTACAACAGTGTTAATTACTACTCTCTCCAAATTAGCAACCTCTTCTCACCAAAAACAAGGATTGCATTGGCAATGGGGACTAGTGTTTAATCTACTCTGCTTTACTTCACCTGTTGTCTGAGCTTTGTCTCCGGGTTTACTGCTATCTTTCCTGAATATTTTTTGTTTAAATTTTGGAATGAATCCAGAGTCCCAACTTTGATTGGATGTACCTAGTGATCAGTTCAATCAGTAACTGATTCTGATGCTGATCAAATGCTGTAAAGTGGTTCCTTCCACCCAAGCATTCATGAAATCTCTCTATGCAGCACATTGAACACAAAATGGGGAAAAAAATGAGAATAATATTGTTCTCCCCACTTTTGTAACTCTGTTATTACTAAGTTCAGTATGGCTGAATGCTTTTTTATAAATTTGGTGGGGGTTGGATTTAACATGCACAACATTAATGAAGAAAGTACACAGAGATGTCCCGGAAAAAGCATGATTTATCGTGACACATTGTAGGAGTGCTTACAGAAATTCTGAAGTATGGAAACTTGCACGTACTGAGCAACTTGAAATATTCTGCTGCTGCTGCTTTGTGCGAGTCTCGTTCACAGCTTTTATCACTATTATTGAACTTGATTACCGGAGACTGGAGAGGCTGTTGGTCATTGCACTGAAGATATGACTGGTCCCATTACAGATAATGGTTTTTGCAGAGCCCAAAAAAATAGGACACTGCTCAAGTATTTTTGCTGATAAGCTGTTCATGTGCATTCTTCTGTTGGATGCAAAGATAAAATAAAAGAGAGCTCAGCGCCAGTGAAAAGATGGAAAATTATATTAATCCCCTCTGTCAAATGTTCTGAACCACGTGCTACTATGTTGGGAAGTGATCCAATTTCTAACATTTTATATTAAAGCCACTGTTGCTTCTCCATCCAGTTGAGTTTGGGTGATGGTCACGGACCAAAAAAATTAATTTACTTGCACTCAAAATTTTGATAACTTTAATTTATATTAAAATGTATATCCTTTCTTTGAGGCAAATTTCTATGCAAACCTGTAAAGCCTGCACTCACGTCATCAGTTTGAGCTGCTATCCAGAAAAAAACTGGATGAGTGAGGAGAAAATTGAATGCTGACTCTCCAGTGTGACATTGGGTGTTTCTGTATCAGGACTGATGTTTGAGTGAGCGATTGAAATTCACCATCTTTCAAACCTCTGATTTGAAAAAAAATCTTAAAATTGATACATTAAAATGGCAAAGTAAGAGGCTGCATTATGTCTGTACAAGTTATGTTTTAGACATTTCACAATTATCTTGGAGATAAAGAAGTGTTGCAAATTAAATACAGACTGCTGCCATCTATCCTTTCCAGCTGAAGTGATGTCTATAGACACCTCTGTTATAATATGTGAACATAGTGGACTATTTCAGTGAAGCAGTTTCTTCTGTCGCTTACTTTCCATGTCTATAGATTTCTAGCCGTAATGCTTTAACAAACCATCTCTGCCTTTCATTTAACATTGAGCCATATAAGAAAAGTTGGCTGTAATTACAGCAATAGTGTGAATGAAATGGCAGTTGGGTGCTCAAAATAAGAAAATTGAAAATGTGTCTTGTAAAAGAAGGAAAGAAAGACTTGCGTTTTATATAGCGCCTTTCATTACCACCAGACGTCCCAACGCACTTTACAGCCAATGAAGTACTTTTTGAAGTGCAGCCACTGTTGTAATGTAGGAATTGTGGCAGCCAATTTGCGCACAGCAAACTCCTACAACAGCAATGTGATAATGACCAGATACTCGTTTTTTAATGATGTTGATTGAAGTATAAGGATTGGCCAGGACACCGGGGATAACATCCCTGCTCCTCTTCTTCGAAATAGTGCCATGGGAACTTTTACGTCCCCCTGAGAGAGCAGACGGTTTAACCTCTCATCTGAAAGACGGCGTCTCTGACAGTGCAGCGCTCCCTCAGTGCTGCACTGGAGTGTCAGCCTAGATTTTTGTGCTCACGTCTCTGGAGTGGGACTTGGACCCACAACCTTCTGACTCAGAGGAGAGGGTGCTACCAACTGAGTCACCGCTGACTAAAAGAAATGACTGCCACTCTAAATCCAAGCTTTCACTGTCTTCTAGCTACCTACTCTTGTGTTCGCTTTGATCCCCTACCCGTCTGGTGGTAATGAAAGGTGCTATATAAATGAGGAAATGGCAGAGAAATTAAATAAATACTTTGTTTCTGTCTTCACGGAGGAAGGCACAAAAAACCTCCCAGAAATACGAGAAAACCAAGGGTGTGATGCGAATGAGGAACTTAAAGAAATTATTATTAGTAAAAAAAAAACAGTACTAGCAAAATTAATGGGACTAAAAGTCGACAAATCCCAAGGACCGGATGACCGACATCCTAGGGTTTTGAAAGAGGTGGCCATTGGAATAGTGGATGCATTGGTTGTCATCTTCCAAAATTCTATAGATTCTGGAACGGTTCCTGCAGATTGAAGGATAGCAAATGTAATCCCGCTATTTAAGAAAGGAGGGAGAGAGAAAACGGGGAACTACAAACCTGTTCGCCTCACATCAGTAGTTGGGAAAATGCTGGAATCTATTATAAAGGATGCAATAACTGGGCACTTAGAAACTAGTAGTAAGATTGGGCAGAGTCAACATGGATTTATGAAAGGGAAATCCTGTTTGACAAACCTATTGTAGTTCTTTGAGGATGTAACTAGTGGAGTAGACAAAGGGGAACCGGTAGATGTGGTGTATCTGGATTTTCAGAAGGCCTTCGATAAGGTCCCACATGAGGTTGGTGAACAAAATTAGGGCAAATGGAATTGGGGGTAATATACTAGCATGGATTGAGAATTGGTTAACAGACAGAAAACAAAGAGTAGGGATAAACGGGTCTTTTTCAGGATGGCAGGCTGTGACTAGTGGGGTACCGCAAGGATCAGTGCTTAGGCCCCAGCTATTCACAAGCTATATCAATGATTTGGATGAGGGGACTAAATGTAACATTTCCAAATTTGCTGATGATACAAAGCTAGGTGGCAGTGTCAGTTGCGACGAGGATGTGAAGAGACTTCAAGGGGATCTCAACAGGCTCAGTGAGTGGGCGAGAACATGGCAGATGGAATATAATGTGGATAAATGTGAAGTTATCCACTTTGGTAGAAAAAACAGAAAGGCAGAGTATTTCATAAATGGTGAAAGATTGGGGAATGCAGATGCTCAAAGGGACCTGGGTGTCCTTGTACATAAGTCACTGAAAGTGAATGTGCAGGTGCAGCAAGCCATTAGGAAGGCAAATGGTATGCTGGTCTTCATTACAAGAGGATTTGAGTACAGGAGTAAAGAAGTCTTACTCCAATTATATCGGGCCTTGGTGAGACCACACCTGGAGTACTGTGTACAATTTTGGTCTCCTTACCTAAGGAAGGATATACTTGCCACAGAGGGAGTGCAACGAAGGTTCGCGAGATTGATTCCTGGGATGGCGGGACTGTCGTATGAGAAGCGATTGAGTAAACTAGTCCTGTATTCTCTTGAATTCAGAAGAATGAGAGGTGATCTCATTGAAGCATACAAAATTATTACAGGGCTAGATAGGATGGATGCTGGGAGAATGTTGCCCTTGGCTGGGGAGTCTAGAACCAGGGGCCACAGCCTCAGGATAAAGGGTAGGCCATTCAGGACTGAGATGAGAAGAAATTTCTTCACACAGAGGGTGGTGAATCTTTGGAATTCTCTACCCCAGAGGGCTTTGGAGGCTCAGTCATTGGGTATATTCAAAACAGAAGTCGATAGATTTCTGACTAGTAAGGGCATCAAGGGATATGGCGATAGGGCCGGTGAATGGAATTGAGGCAGAAGATCAGCCATGATCTCATTGAATGGCGGAGCAGGCTCGAAGGGCCGAATGGCCTACTCCTGCTCCTATTTCTTATGTCTCCTGTCCCTCAACTTAAGACAGTGCCACTGTGCTCAGGAATTCTTTCCCACAACCCCTTAGCTTTGCTACCTTCCTCCTTGCCTTCAAATTCTCCTTTTTAAAAAAAAAAATACATATTTTGGACACTGCCTTCAGTCTCCTCCCCTTCTCCAAATCCTCCTTTTCCTGCTCAGTGCCAATGTCCGTCTTGCAAAGCTCTTTGTGACATTCTTTTACACAAAGTCAGTTGTATAAACGTAGGTTGTTTTAAAGTTTGTACTGTGTTCCAAGACAGTCGCGTTCTCGGGATTTGAATGAAATCGCTCTTCCCGAGAGTTAACCCTTATAGTTTAATGATACCATGCAAACCACTCAAATGTGTTGCAGTTTTCCAACATGTTCGTTATCGGTCTTTTATCCTCTATGTAGCTACATCTATTATATTATTGTAAGTTATGTTTTGAATGCAATTTTATAGCTTCACGTGCTGTTTTGCTCATTCCCCAGGGCGAAGCCCCACCACCACCAGGTTTCGTGCTGCAGGGAATTCCAAAACCCACTGGGCAGGTCCAGTTACCAACCTCAACATCACCCGCTTATAACATGTATTCCCAAGTGGGTTCCCGTCAGACGTTCCCTCAAAGTAAGTGTAATCAGTAACACCTCCTTTGCTCTGAATCAGACTATCATAGAAACTATTTGATGAATAAATCCAGTGTCACTCAGGTCAGACAATAGCGGCCAAACCATTTTCAGAAAATATCTGGCATCTAGCAAGTGCTTGATGCTTGAATTATTTTGTTACCCACAGGATGTGTGTCCATTTAGCTGCCCTTACCATCCTGGAATTAGTTGAGATGGTAGGCATGCTGCTGTGTGTTGTGGGCATAGAATAGAATTATGGCAGTCCCAGGCTGGCAACCAATGTGGGCAATTAAAATTCTGAAGGAAGAACTCCAACTAGCTGTCCAACAATTTAATGTTGATGTATGTTTTTCCCCCTCTGCAAAAAAAATTAATTTCTTGCATCTAAAAGTACTGAATGTTTTTCTTGATGATGTCACTTTGTAGTCCTATGTTAGCCGTCCCATTTAGTTAGTAATGAATCTCCACTGTTGAACAGAAAAAGTGTGATAAAGGTCCTGCCTCTGCATTGTACCATAAAATCCATCATGTAAATTCTACCTTCATACCTATATTCATGTTCCCTTGGTATTTGGGATGATTTGTACACATCAGCAATGACAACTTGCACTTATAGCACACCTTTAACTTAGCAAATGTCTCAAGCACTTTATAAAGGAGGAAAAGAGTTAGTGGAGGTGACCAAAGGAATGATCAAAGAAGCTTTTGAAAGTATGGTGAATGGTAGCAAGGTTTAGGGAAAGAGTTTCACAGTGTAGGCTAAGATGGCTGAAATCTTTACTACTAAAGGTGGATTGGATGATGCATAAAAAGCCATTTAAACCAAAACATAAAAATAGGGAAGGATTTAAATATTTTTTGAATAATAAATGCATAATCCTGATCTCATAGTAAAAAGGGTGCTTTAGTGACCATAACATGTCAATTTGTATTTTTGAATTCTTTATAATACACTACTGATAGAGCTCTTTACAATTATGAAACGGTTCGATAGGGTAGAAGTAGAGGAAGATTTTTCCACTTTTGGGGAGTCCAAAACCAAGGGCCCTAAACATAAGATAGTCACTAATAAATCCAATAATGAATTCAGAAGTAACTTCTTTACTCAGCGCGCTGTGAATGTGGAACTCGTTACCACAGGGAGTAGTTGAAGCGAATAGCATAGATGCATTTAAGGGGAAGCTAGATAAGTACATGAGGGAAAATGAAATAGAAGCATATGTTGCTGGGGTGAATGAAGAAAGATTGGAGGAGGCTCACGTGAAGTATAAACACCGGCATCGACCTGTTGGGCAAATGGCCTGCTTCTGTGCTGTAAAATTCAATGTAATTTAACCAAATAAGGATTGGATAGTTGATATGAAAGTAGGTCTGTGGGTAATTAGGAACACACATTCCGATGAATTGCAGTGGGAGGAGCCATGCTGCCCCTCCCCCGCCCCACTTCCTTATTTTGCCTCCTCAACCGTGACCCTCAGTAGAATTATAGAGTTCTATAGCTTGTTCACTATAACAACAAATTTGTAGTGCAACATCTTATGGTTTTTGTGTTCTGCTTGATTTTGCCCAATATTTTACTGGGTTATAACCCATAATAAATGCTTATTTAATCATTCTTTCTTGTTTACTAACATAGTAATTCTGTTCCATAGCTTACCAACCACAACAGTACCCCCAAGGAGCAGGGGGACCAACTTATTATCAACCTCATCAACCTACTGCACTTCCACCTCCGTCTTCCTACCCATCTGTTTATTTGCCTTCTGTTCCTTCTCACTCTTTGCCTCCTTCTGTGGCTCCTCCGTATCCAGGACAGCCACAGACATCCCCTACTGCACCTGGCCCTGCTTCTGCTTTTCCTCCTCTCTCTGGAGCATCCTACCAGCATGGCGGACCTGGGGCTCCAACGTCTTCTGTGGGCTATCCACCATCAACAGGACCAACAGGTACACTACCTGCAAGTAACGAGCTGCCTGCCTCACAAAGAACAGGTCTGCTGTTGTTGCATGTTGCTTTTATTTTCTTGTTTGGAATACATTTAACATTGTGTGACTGGCAGCACCTTTGGCTTCTGCCTGATCATAGTTAATATGCAGGGGGGAAAAAAGCATGTCTTTCATAAAGGCAGCAGCATCTTTCTATGCATTGCCCTTGATTTAAAGACTTTTTAAAAGGGCTCCATCTTCATGAAAAGTGTTTGGCTGACCTCATTTTGTTTGTTCACAAACAGAAAGGCGTTACATCAAAATGCAACCTCGCATGACATGTACGTGACAAAAATGATGCATGGTTCTTTGTCTCCCTATGAGAGGTTTTGGCTACTCCTGTCTTTTCATGAAAGTATTGCTTACTTTAAGCTAAGGTCACATGCAATGTGCATGATGGCGATCCATGTGATTGTAGAATGTTAACACTGAAATGTTGCATGTTCTCTGCTGCGTTTTGTTTTCAGTTAACTAATATAAATTTTCAGGTTTTGTAGTTTTCCCCTCTGCCACAAGGGGGAGGGTTTAAGTTATGATGCCATCAACTAATCTCGATCTATGTGAGCACCAGCATGTCACCTCAGTAGTTCACCAAACACTGGAACAAGAGGCAGATACTTGGCCCATCAAATCTGTCCTACCATTTTTGTTAGCTATGGCAGCTCTATCTTTTGAATCACAATTCCCCATTGTTTCGCCATATCCTTTAAGACCCTTACTTCCCAAGTACGTATCCACCTCCCTTTTAAACACCTCAATTGATTTAGCATCTCTGGCCATCTGGCAAGTGCATTCCACATTCCCACAACCCTTTGTGTGAAAACGTTTTCCTGGATTTTCTTTTAACCACCTAAACTCAAAACTCTCGATGCCTTACTCTGGAGAGAAGAGTTGTTCTCTATCTACCCTGTCAAGTTCCTTCATTATTTTAAACCACTCAATCAGATCACCTTGGCTTAGTAATAACACTCTTGCCTCTGAGTCAGAAGGTCGTGGGTTCGAGCCCCACTCCAGAGACTTGAGCACATAATCTAGGCTGACACTCCAGTGCAGCACTGAGGGAGAGCTGCACTGTCGGAGGTGCCATCTTTTGGATGCGACATCTGCCCTCTTGGGTGGACGCAAAAGATCCCATGGCACTATTCGAAGTAGAGCAGGGGAATTCTACTGGTGTCCTGGCCAATACTTATCCCTCAACCAACATCACTAAAACAGATTATCTGGTCAAGTATCTCATTGCTGTTTGTGGGACCTTGCTGTATGCAAATTTGCTTCCGCATTTCCCTACATTACAACAGTGACTACACTTCAAAAGTACTTCATTGGCTGTAAAGCAATTGTGAAAGGCGCTATATAAATGCAAGTCATTTCCTTTAATTCTTGAACCCCATCATCTCCAGGGGGGATATAACACAAGTTTACTCAGTCTCTCATCAGAACAGAATTTTTTCATGTCAGATATCATTGCTGGATTTTCTTTTGAGGCCAAAACTTTCCAAGATAAGGCGCTATTCCAAATTAGATCAACCCTCTGTAGAGTAGTATTTCCTTAGTTTTATATTCTATACCTCTTGTGATGAAGTCCAGCACCCCATTAACCATTTTGATAATTTTTTGCATGTGTGAGCTAGCTTTTAATTGCTTATGTACCTGGACCTCTCAATCCCTTTGTTCATCTATAACATTACAGAGCTTTCCCATTTACAGTGTCATTCTTCCATTCAGAATGTACTACCTCACACTTGGGTATATTAAACTCTATCTGCCATCAGTCTGCCTACTAGTTTATTCAATCTAAGTCCATTTGCAGTTTTTTTTATAAATTTGCACTCCGCGTGTTTGGGACACATCATGAATTCAGTTGTGGAGATCATTGGGCTATTAATTCTGAGAGTGCAAATTTATAAAGTCTACTTCCTAGCTTAGTATCATCTGGAAACGTGGTTGTACTCCATTCTATTCCCAACTTCAGATCAAGAGCTACGGCCTCAGTACTGATCCCTGGAGGGCACTAATCCACAAATGTCCCTTTTGCCCTAGCACTCTGCTTCCCTTGATTCTCTCTTCCTTCATTCACCTACCCAATCTAGTCTTGGATGTTTACAAAAGAAAGAAAGGCCTACTTTAGAAGTGTAGTCACTGTTGTAATGTGGCAGTCAATTTGCACACAGCAAGTTCCATATACAGTAATGAGATAAATTGCCAGATAATCTGTTTTAGTGATGTTGGTTGAGGGATAAATACTGGAAACAATAAAAGAATAAGTAAATAGTTGCCATAGTATAGACACGTGGAAGGATATCATAACTATTACTGAAACATGGCTGAAAGAAGGGCAGGGATGGCAGCTCATCATTCTTGGTTACAGGGTTTTCAGATGAGATAGAGAGGGGGATAAAAAGGAGGGGGGGGGTCGTAATATTGGTTAAAGAAACAATTACAGCTGTGAGGAGGGATGATATGTTCGAAGGATCATCAAATGAGGCCATATGGATTGAACTGAAGAACAGAAAAGGGGTAATCACACTGCTGGGAGTGTACTATAGACCCCCAAATAGTCAGAGGGAGATAGAAGAGCAAATATGTAGGCAAATTTCTAAGAAATGCAAAAGTAATAGGGCAGTAATAGTAGGGGATTTCAACTACCCTAATATTAAATGGGATAGAATCAGTGTAAAAGGGCGCAGAATTCTTAAAATGTATTCAGGAAAACGTTTTTAGCCGGTATGTAGCAAGCCCAACAAGAGAGGGGTGGTTCTGGACTTAGTTTTAGGGAATGAAACTGGGCAGGTGGAAGGGGTATTGGTGAGAGAACATTTTGGTAGTAGTGATCATAATTCAGTTAGATTTAGTGTAGTTATGGAAAATGACAAAGATAGATCAGGAGTAAAAGTTCTCAATTGGGGAAAGGCCAATTTTACTAAGCTGAGATGCGATTTAGCAAAAGTGGACTGGAAACAGCTACTTGAAGGTAAAGCAGTGTCAGAGCAGTGGGAGGCATTCGAGGAGGAGATAGTGAGGGTTCAGAGCAAATATGTTCCCACTAAGAGAAAGGGTGTGACTCTCAAATCTAGAAGCCCCCTGAATCAAGGACCATACAGGGTAAGATAAGGAAAAAAGGGAAGCTTTTGTCAGATACCAAGAGCTCAATACTGCAGAAAGCCTAGAGGAGTACAGAAAGTGTTGGGGTAAGATTAAAAAGGAAATTAGGAAAGCAAAGAGAGGGCATGAAAAAATATTGACAAGTAAAATCGAGGAAAACCAAAGATGTTTTATAAATACATAAAGAGCAAGAGGATAACTAAGGAAAGAGTAGGGCTTATTAGAGACCAAAAAGGCAACCTGTGTGTGGAGGCGGAAGACGTGGGTATGGTTCTGAATGAATACTTTGCGTCTGTCTTCACAAAAGAGGGGGACGATTCAGACATTGTAGTTAAGGAGGAGGATTGTAAAATATCAGTTGAGATAAACATAGAGAGAGAGAGAGAGGAAGTATGAAGAGGTTCGGCTTCTTTGAAAGTAGATAAATTGCCAGGCCTGGATGAAATGTATCTCAGGCTGTTAAGAGAAGCAAGAGAGAAAATAGTGGAAGCTCTGACCATCATTTTCCAATCCTCTCTGGCTATAGGCATGGTGCCGGGGCACTTGAGGACTGCTAACGTTGTACTGTTGTTTAAGAAGGGAGAAAGGGATAGACCGAGTAATTACAGGCTAATCAGTCTAATTATTAGAAAAAATTCTGAGGGACCATATTAATCGTCATTTAGAAAGGCACGGATTCATCAAGGAAAGTCAGCATGGATTTGCTACGGGAAGGTCATGTCTGACTAAGTTGATTACATTTTTTGAGGTGGTAACAAGGAGGGTCGAGAGGGTAGCGCGTTTGATGTAGCCTTCGTGGATTTTAGCAAGGCTTTTGACAAGGTCCCCCATGGCAGACTGGTCAGAGAAGTAAAAGCTCATGGGATCCAAGGGAAAGTGGCAAGTTGGATCCAAAACGGGTGTTTTTGTGACTGGAAGGCTGTTTCCAGTGAGGTTCTGCAGGGCTCAGTACTAGGTCCCTTGCTTTTCTTGTTTTATATCAGTGATTTAGACCTCAATGTAGGGGGCACGATTAAGAAGTTTGCAGATGATACAAAAATTGGCTGTGTAGTTGATTGTGAGGAAGAAAGCTGTAGACTGCAGGAAGATATCAATGGGCCAGTCAGGTGAGCAGAAAAGTGGCAAATGGAATTGAATCCGGAGAAGTGTGAGGTAATGCATTTGGGGAGGGCTAACAAGGCAAGGGAATACACAATAAATGGTAGGATACTGAGCAGTGTAAAGGAGCAGAGGGACCTTGGAGTGCATGTCCACAGATCCCTGAAGATAGCAGGACAGTTAGGTAAGGTGGTTAAGAATTCATACAGGATACTTGCCTTTATTAGCCGAGGCATAGAATATTAGAGCCAGGGAGGTTCTGCTTGAACTGTATAAAACACTAGTTAGACCACAGCTAGAGTACTGCGTACAGTTCTGGTCACCACACTACAGAAATGATTTGATTGCACTAGTGAGGGTATGGAGGAGGTTTATGAGCAGGTTGCCAGGACTGGAGAATTTTAGCCATGAGGAATGATAGGATAGGCTGGGGTTGTTTTCTTTGGAACAGAGGAGGCTGAGGGGAAATTTAACTGAGGTGTATAAACTTATGAGAGGCCTAGATAGAGTGGATTGGAAGGACCTATTTCTCTTAGGGGGCATAGATTTAAAGTAATTGGTAGAAGGATTAGAGGGGATTTGAGGAGAAATATTTTCACCCAGAGGATGGTGGGGGTCTGGAACTCGCTGCCTGAAAGGGTGGTAGAGGCAGAAAGCCTCATCACATTTAAAAAGTATTTGGAGATGCACTTGAAGGGCCGTAACCTACAAGGCTACGGACCAAGAGCTGGAAAATGGGATTAGGCTGAATAGCTTTTTTTCGGCCGACACAGACATGATTGGCCGAATGGTCTCCAGTGCCGTAAACTGCTATGATTCTATATCGCTTTTTTTCCACAGTAGTTTTTCAGCTTAACTATCTCCTTGAGTAAGTAGAAAATAAAAAACAGTCACGGCAACTGTGCTAAGCTATAAAGTGCATAACTTCTTACCCAGAGAGTGGTTAGAATGTGGAACTTGCTACCACAAGGAGTAGTTGAGGTGAATAGCGTAGATGTATTTAAGGGGAAGCTAGATAAGTGCATGAGGGAGAAAGGAATAGAAGGATATGCTGATAGGGTGAGATGAAATAGGGTGGGAGGGGGCTCGCATGGGGTATAAACACCAGCAATGTTCCCTTTAAGCCGCGCAGCGCTCTCGAGGTCCCGCGTAGCCAGTGAGTCGGCTTTTAAATAGAAAAACCGTGCATGCACGCAATTTTGAATGGCCTGTGCAGCCCGTTAAAGGGGCTGCGCAGGCCAAAAACAAATTAGAGGGAACATTGAATACCCGTTGGGCAGAATAGTCTATTTCTGTGTTGTCGTTCTATGTAATGCCTACCTCTCAACCCATTTCTCGTTATGTAATTCTATGGGCCTCAGTTTTAGCCAGCAATCTCTTTTGCATAACCTTTTGAAATGCCTTCTGGAAGTTCATGTTTTTGACATCTCATAAATCTTCTATCTTCCACGTTGGTGACACTCTGAGAACCCTAATTAAGTTAGTTAGACATGACCCATCTTTCACAAACCACACTGACGCAACCCAATCAGCTAACACTTTTCCAATTTGATAAGTTCCCAGCTCATCAGGCAATTTAAAGCCTTTTGAAGAAATTATGCATCACTTCAATAATATAAATTTTGAGTGGGGTGGGGAGAACAGGTGCTCGAGCTGTTGCAGCATTAGAAAGCTGGACTGTTTAATAGGAAACACGAGTTTGAATCCTAGTATCAGGCTGCATTCATGCTTGGGCTTGATCTAAGGGTAATTTGGGAAGAGTGAAAGGTGGCTCGATGCACATGTTGAGTTCCTGACTGTCCAGTGATCTGGGAGGGAAAATTGACAGATGAATCAATTTGGGCTACATACAGATTGCATTAATAGAGGCCTTGCATCAGGTCCCATAGCTGAATTATTGGTTGTAGAGTGGCACATGCCGTGGGAAAAGTCTGAAGCGAGGTAAAAATTATTTTTTAAATTTGAGAGGGAAAGCCCCTTCCTGCATTGTTCCATCGGATGGTGAGCTGACAAGTGACATTGATGCCATCCATGGAGATGACTTTGGACTGTACTCTTCTCGCCTCTTCGCAGAGAAGAACATTGCCAATTGGTGGGAAGGACCAAATAGAGAATAGTTACATGGGTCACGTTAGTCGTGGAGTAATTTACTGGATTCAATTCACCCTCGGGACAGATCCTAGAAGTCATCAGTGTGATATGTGCCAGTGAAATAAGTCCAGAACTGCACCGTAATAAGTTGGTATTCTCATGGACCATCTTGTAAGGTGCACTGATGAGCAGGAAGATGGGGGCTCTCTGTAACTCCGTACGTAGTTAGTTTACCGTCTCAGCTTGGGCTGTGTGGAGAAAATCAGTCCAGGAAAAGAGAAGAAGGGTTGCCTATCTTGTATTCTTTCTCACCAGTTTTCACATATCCAAGACTTCAGAACTACTGCCTTTTTAAGGAAAATACAGCAATTTTTTTTCAAATGGCATATAATGCCACGCTGAAAACGTGTTAGTGTCGTGCACTTTCTATATCATTCTTCTATGCCACTGGATAAAAACAGAGCCATTTATATACCGCAAGCAGCTTTTATTTTGCGTTGTTTAAGATCTTTCAGACTCTGTTCAGGTTTGAGATTCAAATTCTTAACTTAAGTTGCATTCCTACTTGCTTCAGAAATAATCTCACTGGACTCATGTCAAACTCAGAGGTGTGGCTCCCACTTTTCTACAAAGTGACTGGAGCTCTAACTGACCAGGCTCAAATAAACACTGCCACAGTCACATTGCAGCCTGAATTTAGTATATAAACAGCACCAGCCTTCAAGTTATTGGGAGCGAATATGCTGTGTGCTCTTAATGTAGATGAGAATGTGCTTCTAATAACGAAAAGATTGCCACTGTAAAGTATTTAGAATTTTTGATAAACTAGCAGAGACATTCATTAAAATACTAACTGGAGTTTTCTACTTGTGCTTTTAAAAAGGTAGAAAAACAACTTGTTAGAAGTAATACTGAAAAGAGATGTTCTTTTGGTCTCTGAGGATTTGGTTACTTTACTAATGCACAGTATTGAGTCATCACAATATTTGTTTTCCTCCTATTTGTTTCCCCCCTGAAACATAGAGTATACCAATTTACAGAACTATTTAAAAATTAGATAAGTCATGTTTTGTGCATCTCTTGTTCTGAATTTACTTTGCTTCTGTCTACAGGAGACATATATTCTCAAGACCAAACTACTTTCTTAGAAGGTGAACTAGAGATAGTGAAATATTACTCTGGAAACCTCAGTTGATTTGGAAATAATTTTTAAAAATTCAAATGTAATCCTAATGATGCCGAATTTTAACTAAATAAATGAAGCGAATTATTTCTGATCCTCCATTAATGCTGTGATGCCCTACACCCCTCAGTGGGTTTAGTTTAAAGTTAAAGAAATACACCAAACACTGCATTTCAAATATGTGTTTTCAAGTATGTGTTTTTCTAAATTATTGTAATGGTACTTTGGGCCAAGGTAGCTTATAAATGCTGCTGACTTCCACTCTGTTCTGCTAGCTCCTGGCTTTGATTAATTGTTAACGGAATCACTGTGAACAGAATGAGATTTGGAGAAACTTGATTACATATTTGATTAGGCATCAAAATCTTAGAGCTTGCTTCCAATCATTTTCTCTCCTCCGCCTCCCTCTAAATTAAATTTTAACTTATTTTGTGTGATTAGATTAATCTACTAAACTTTCTGCAGACAGCTAAACCTGTATTATTATAAATATAACATTGTCCCCTCTCTTGAATTACTGCTTATTGACCATGGGATTTTCGAAGTACTGGAAGAATTGTATCTGATCTGGGATGATGGGGACATAATGAAATATGATTGCATTTTAAAATAACCGCAAATGGGGAACGGTCAGTAAAGAAATAACGAGAAGGTTCCATTGACGAATCGGAGGGTGCACTTTCAGGAAATCCTTAGACTCAATTATACCCAAGGAAAATAATCCTGTAATACTTGATGTGTCTGGTTTTGATCTCTGTGTTCTATGTAACTAGAAGACATTTTTTAATTGCAAAATATTAAGTCCGTTTTTATTTTAACTAAATAAAGCTTTATGTGAAATAACTTTTCCCCTTTGGAATACAAGTGTTTCACATCAGAATAAAACATTTTCATCCCGTGAGGTGTGGAAACAGCATACTCAGGATCTAAAAGCAACCTGTTGTTCAGTCAGCAGCCAATTCTGTTGTTAATGCATAACATGAGTTTGGATGCAGCAACAGCCTAAACATTTAATATTTGGTATTAATTGACAATGTTTGACATTCATTTTATGTTACTCAACTTTGGTCCTTTTCCATTACACCAGCACACAGAGTTAATGATTAGATTTTTTAGTGTAATGCAGGAGTGTGAATGTTGTAATCAATAGTTTTTCTGTAATCCTTTTGTCATTGGTCAATTAGTAGAAGATTCAGGAGAGGAATCTGTTTGATTAGCTGCGCTTTTTTTTCTTCTTGCCCTTTGTATTGACACAGGCATGTGACCTGTAACTATGGTA
This sequence comes from Squalus acanthias, assembly GCA_030390025.1. Classification (NCBI taxonomy): domain Eukaryota; kingdom Metazoa; phylum Chordata; class Chondrichthyes; order Squaliformes; family Squalidae; genus Squalus; species Squalus acanthias. Next base: position 120,931,584 of record CM059426.1, on the reverse strand, counting down.
ATATTTTTATACCTTTGTTAGCAGATTCTAGTGTGTTAATTGCCATGTTGTTCATGGGAAGCAGTGTTCAGTGAAGTAAAACGCTGGGTACATTAAATTTTTATGCTGCATCCACTGGAACAAAAACAGCTTTTCATGGAAATTGATAATTATCATTTGGCCATCTTAACATGTAAATAATGAGCTGAGGATGCTTTGATGTATCTCAGTATTCAAAAGCCAGTTGTTCAATTCCATAGCTTTTAAGATTTACAGTAGTTTTGGGGAAGATTCTCTCATCCTATTGAAATCCTGTATCCTTGCCTGGCAAATTGCAGGGCAGAAAAGGCTACTGAAAAGCGCACCGCATCATGCAAGAGTTGGACAAATGCGCATCTCTAGATTTTGTCCAGAAGTGACACTTTGTATTTTTTATTATGTGCGTGGCCAAAGCCTGTAGTTGAGGATACCACAATGATTTGAAAAGAAGAGGAGACAAAGAAAATCATGAAAGAGTGATTAGGTGATGGCAAGCTTGGGTTTTCAAAGTTTGAACTTTGTAGGAGGAAGGAAAGACTGAGAGGAGGCTTTGAGATCCTTAAAAAGAGTTAGAGTAGGAGACTGTAAAATGAGTCTTATTTTTAACACAGTGGGGATGTAAAGTGAACGAAGAGTGTTTAGGATGACATATTTGATGCTTGGGAACGAAACAAAATTCAGAGGAGCACAGACTATAGCATTTATTTTACCAGCGCATCAAAATCTGAATAAAGATATAGCTGAGCCAAGATTTCAGTGCACCATTTGATTGCATCGTGCAGGAATTCTGATTACATTTTCTTGGTAAATTGCTCAGGTCTTTATCAGAAGTCAAACTATAGAAGGAGAACAAACAGCAAGCATTAGACCTATTATAAATTCTTCATTGCAGTTGCTGTGCCTGATTTGTGTTTGCGCACTTGCACTGCTACTGAATAGCAGATGTATTTGCACTGTAAGCTAACTGGTGTGGTGAAAAATAGAACTATGACACTCTTGTCAGAATGTGCTGATTCAGTTGCATGATCGTTTTGAGTCCAGTTTTGCTTCTTCTGTCTGAATATTTTAGCTGTTGATGGAAAGATTGTTCCAGGTCTTTCGTGGAGTACTGAAAAATTGCTTAAAGCGTGGCTGTTGCCATCAGTGTGCCTGAGAGAGAGGGAGCTGAATTAAAGCAGGCAGCTGAAGACCCACAACTGAACAACTCCAATTTCTTCTGATCTTCTGTGTCCTGTACACTGTTGGGATCAGTAACTCCTCCAACTCAGTTCCTTCGGTGTTACTGTTTAAATAAGTATTGCGGGTGTGGGGTTGGGGGAAAACAACAAAACCAGACAAAAGGTTGCTTACAGTCCTTTGGGCAGTAATGGTGATGCCTGCTGTTTTAAGAGATGAAATTAATATTCATGTAATTTTTTGGTTTTACCCAGTGCTCATGTAACTTGGTTTAAAAAAAAATGTTTTTTTTTTCAAAGGACCTGAAAATGGTTGGAATGACCCTCCAGCTTTGAATAGGATGCCAAAGAAAAAGATAATGGTAATTAAGAAATGTTTCATTATTTTTTAAACTAGTTAATCTCCCATGGCACATGGGGAGAAGATCAAGTATAGTCTTTAGGTGGAGCAGAATTGGAGGGCGAGAGGTAATTGGACCAGGGCAGCAGATGCAGTTCAATCGCCATTTTACGGTTGTACATACTGTTCTTTTTATATTTCCATTATAAATTCCTTTGCCCACATTTATAACCGCACTGCCTATGTAAACTTGTCACACTGTAATTACACCCTCTTGCCAGAGGTGGTGCTGCAGTGCCGCCACTAGAGGGAGAGTGAAATTACAGCTTGATAAGTTTACATAGGCAAATTCCATTAAAATGTGGACATTGGAATTTATAACGGAAAAAATTGTCAGGAAATGTGCACAGACATAAGATTCTTAATATATTAAGATGGATTTATGCTAAATTATTATTTAAAGATAAAGAAAAAAACTGAATGCTGGAAATACATAAAAGGGTAAAAATTCCATAGTGCCGGAGCGGAACTTCCACCCGCTGCTTTGACCCGGCCACAACTCTGCCCCAAATCCTGGCGACAGGTTCATCTAAGTAATAGGGGCAGGTGCCTACGTTTTCATGGTGCAACACAAGCGCCCACCCAGCATGAGGTTCGGAAGAGGTACAGTCACAGGCTGCCTTTGGCTGAAGACTGCAGGCAATTCAGAAGAATGAACTAGGCTCCCACATCGGTAGTGCTGTTTCCATGCTCTGCTAAGTGCTTGGGCTTACTTGAAGTGAGCACAATGAAGGTAAGGCTGTACTGATGTCCCCCCCCCCCCCCCCACCAGCAAATTTAATGTCATTGCGCCAGAAAGTTCATTCCTAATGAAGAGAAAAGACAGGTAGGGGATTTTTATCCTTTTATCGGAGCTCATGATGAATGTTCTCCATCTGAACTTTTCATGTTCAGACGCTGATAGCCCTGCTGTGTATTTCCAGTACTTTCTATTTTTAATTTGAAAAAATCTTTATAAATTCATCACCTAATGTTAATTATTTATATAAATGCCATTTTTTCCCATAGAATGTGCAGATATTTTTGCTGAGCTGTTAAATTATTGGCCTGGATTTTGTGGTGGTAATGATGGCGAAGCTGTCAGCGTTCGCTGTCGTTACCCCTCTGAAACTGACAACAACTTCAGGATTTAGCGCATGCGCCGATAAACGCAGAAATCCTGAAGTTGCGGTCAGACATTCCCTGCTCGCCACAGGTTGCGTTGTGGAACTCCCCAGAGCCGCAATCAGTTGAAATCACATATAAGGACGAAAACTTCCCCATTACACTGGAATCCCCCACTGTTAAACCCCTCCTTCCCCCCACCCCAAAAAAAACTAAGCCTTTTTGAAAGAGGTGTAACTGGGTTTTTAACAGCGTATTCACTGCTGAACAACCATTCTGGCCCTGAAAAACGAATTTTATATTTGTGAAATGTCAAATTTTTCCATTAATATGATTAAGTATTACACTTTTTAAAATTTGTTAAAGTTTGTTTGACATTTCAGCTTCTACCTTAATCCTATGTGTATGTCCCAATCTTTATTTTGCTCTCTAAAATTTATAAAAAGTAAATTAGAATCTGTTCATTTTACTTCCTGGTTTGCTGTCTGAGAATTTTTCAATGTGATTGGCTGCTTAGCCAGCTTGATGACATCACTTGCTGGATCCCAGAGTTTTGCTTGATTTGGTGCTAGATTCAAACAAAGGTCAGGAGAGCTGAAATCAATGCGATCCTTGTGGGCAGCTTTCTTCAAGGTCAGCGGCGAGTGCTGTCGCTTCACTGCTGACTGCAAATTCAGGGCAATCATCTGTAAAAGCCACATAGTTGTAAATTTCACTGTGTTACAGAACTTTGTTGTTGGCTGTTTTCTGACTCATTAAACAATCCAAGCTGTTTTTTTGTTAATTACCCTTTCATTATTTTAATTTACAATATTTTGCAGGTTCCAGGCAAATATACTCCTCCTGCACCCATCACGGCTCCCATAATGAACCCAGTCGTAGACCCTCAGGCCCCAGTGCAGCACCAGCAGCCTCATCCTCCGCTGCAGAGTTCGTTCCAGACTCCCCAGCAACCAGGAGTTCAGAGTCCATACCAAGGAATATTGCAGCCAGGGATGCAGCCCACGCTACAGACAATGGTGCCAAAGCATAGCACTGAGGAAGCACCTGGTGCTCCTACTGGTGACATCATGCAGGTACAAGATTTTCCCTTGTGTTTTAAACCTGTTCATGTATCACATACTGGGCAAACCTGGCTCAGTTGAAATTGGATTAACTTATTCTCACATTATAAATTTGATCCGGGACAGGAAAATATGATATAAGCATTATGCTTGATTTTTATAATGCTGCAAAGACTCCATCACAGCATTTACTTTTAGTTTCCTTTTGAATGAACTAAATCTGCTTCTTTCACGCAGTGCTTCCTACCTCCCCAAACTATGGTTATCTTAGATTCAGTCCCGGATTAGCATCTCTTTGTAAGTAGAATGGCTGAATGTATCAGATAAATAAACCAAACAATGGCCCAGCCAGACACAAAATAGAAAGGCACCAATTCAAATCTTCAAGGATTTTGGCTGCATAAATTGGGGCGGTTGAGGGGGCACAAAGTCTGGAACAAGATATTGGTGTTCGAGCTGGGGAGTAATCCTCTGCCCTGCTCTCCTAGTAGTTGGTTTATTGTGAGGTTAGTTTCCAAATATTGGCAAAGGTGATTACAAATCAAAGAAAATATCTGCTTTTTAGCTGCTTCTTCTACTGCAGAAAATCCGCCTACATTGGCAGAAATCTGCCCAATTACTGCATAAGCACTTTACGGATTGTAAGGTGATTTATTTTGGGATGGGGCAAACACTTCCTATGTGCTTTTTGTTTTGTATACTACATTCATTTTTCTCCAAATTTTGCTTCCCCACTTCATTTCCTGCCCCCAATTATGCCACAGCTCCTCTCAGTGTAAGCCATTGGCTGTGGCAGGTGTCTTTTTTTTTATATAGTGCCTTCACAGTTGTCCACATAGGAAACCCAGTAATAACTAGCCCTGGCTGCATCAGTTGAACCCAGTTGCTGGAGCAGCCCTTGACACCTACTGATTGTCAGCATTGCTGCACTGTACCAGAAGCTTTTGAGATGTATATTGGTAAAACTAAGATTGGTGCTTCATATATCTGACGAGATGTGTATTATTTTATTTGCTCAGGTAGTCCAACCAGTAACCACTGAGAAAATTGCCAAGAAACCCATTCCAGAAGAGCATGCCATTCTGAAGATCACATTTGAAGGATTGATTCAGCGGTGCATGACTGCAGCTACTGATCCTGTACGTACTGTCCATGGCTGATTTTATTTACGTTTGTATGGGTAGATAATGGTAAATTTTGTTATACGATCCCATGATGCTATAAAGACTTTCGTACCACGTATTTGTGGGCTGATTGCTCTTTGAGACTACCTGGCAGACATTTCTTGTGAGTTGTTCAGATATATGCAAGGCAGCTCCAGTGCTAAGGTTGGAAGTAATTTTGAAAGTACGAGTCTTTATGTTAATCTGCGTCGAAAAGATGACCACAGAGCAGCTAACGACATTACATGGTCCAACGTTGATTTATACAGGGCGGGGTTTGATCCCTGCCATGTGCTGAGTTTGCTGATCAGTGATATGAGTGCTGCAATTGTTCTCATTATCCCTGGCTGTGGAATGGAGGAGTTGCCCAGGGTTCCCAGTATCCAGTGACCAAAGTGCCCCTGTGTAAATGCTCGGCTTGGACTCTTGTGATGGCACCGACGGTAGAATATTCTGCCAGCAGATTCACACACTAAGAATGGAAACTCGGGAGGGGGAGGCACATGAAGGCTGCTGCAGCTCACACAACTATACCCCAAAATGAACCATCCCTTTGAGAGTGAATAAGTCAGGAGAGAAAAGCAGATGAAAACTTGAAATTAGTAAGCAAGAAAAGTACAATTGTGACTGTGAGAACATTATAGTAAACTTACTTTATTTAAAGATTTTTCTGCTACTATTCAGTTGCTAATTGGATCATAAACTTTTGTTCGTACAGCAAACCAAGAGAAAGCTGGATGATGCAAACAAGCGGCTGGAATCTCTGTATGATAAGCTGCGGGACCAGGTGGTGAGTAACCTAATATGAACCACTTAGCTTTTTATATTGCACTTTGCAGCATACTGGGTCCTCCTCTCCTGCAGCATGGGTCTCGCACAGCCAGTGATAACCCCAGAATACACACAGCTCCTTTTTTTTTTCTCCCTTCCCCCCCCCCCCAGCAAAAAAGAAACAAGTTATCTTAAGAGGCAAGAGTTATTTCTGAATTTGGTACCACCTGGTTTCCATGCCAACTTGAATCCCCCCCCCACCCCTTTTTATATTTCCACTCTTCTGCAGACAGTGACGTGTTGGAATACGGTCCCACAAGTGCCAGCCATCCTCTGGTATTTGCTCAAATTGCTTTCATCATTGAGGTAACTTTCCGAGTCCGCACACCCAGCAGGCCTCATCCACTGGAAACCCAATTTGGAAATTAATGGTCACAAAATGGGTGCGAAGCACACGCCTGAATTTCTGGTGCGTGGTGCCAATGGACAAGGCTCCCGACCGGCATCGTCCTCATAGTCCTTGTGTGAACCCAGGAAGTGAATGTTGCCAAGCTATTTGACCATGGGGAAGGCCTCACAAATGAGCCCTATCCTCATCACCCCCAATGTTCAGGTGTAAATTCTAGCAGGGAGCCACTGGATAGAAATCAGAAGCAGGAATGCTGCTTCAACTTTTTTAGTTCCTGAAGTGAAGTTGAAAGTCAATTAACCATTTTTGTGGAGAGAAACTTGCCGTTAGTTACCTGGTGGGATTGTGAATTAAATTTTATGGCCATGAACTTTGATGGCAAGTCTCTCGGTGCTCTATTCCCTTTCTGAATTACTGTTCCTTCCCTTTGAAAAATGTGAAACCTGGATGAAATTAAGCACTGTGCCTGTCGTTACCTGGTTGTAAATCCAAGTTCAGCGCAATGAAACTTGTAAGTGCCACTGTGTTGTACTTCAGCCACCCCATCCCAGCATTTGGTGGTGGTCATTACCCACACTGCTGGGGCTGTTCACTTTTTCTTTTCAATTAAGTCCTAATATGGTGTTGGTCAGACTTGGAGGTGGGGGTGGGGGAACCTATTCCACCTAAGAATATAAATAGGTAGAAAGTATGATTTCTGTTTACACTCCCAACCACCTGTTAATCCCCTACTTTAAGGAACACTAAATTTAAAAACAAATCAAACTCTATAATTCAATCCACCGTCTCGAATGTGGTGTTGGCAGAGGCCTGTGATTCGGTTGCTCACCCTCTCCGCTCCCAGTGGGGTGTGAGCTGGGGAAAACGTAGAAGGAAGTCATAGGCCCTGAATTTGTGTGGTCGGTATGACGGCAGACTGTCCACAACTTCGGGATTTGGTGCATGCATAAGCGTGTGCAGAAATCCCGAAGTTGCGGTCTGTCAATGACCGTTCCACCACAGGCTGTGCTGTGCCACCACGCCCACCCCCCACCCACAAGCCGGCAATCAGTGAAATCTCGTAAATCATTGAAACTGACAAACTTCGGCTCTTCCACAGTAATTACGCTGTTAAATTTCCTACTAAAAGTTAGACCCAAAGGGATTAGGTGTAACTGGGGTTTTAACAGCGTACTGACTGCTAAACAAAGGTTAAGGACCTGGAAAACTAATTTTAATTTTATGCAGTGTGACATTTGTTCATTTTAATAAAAATTAAAATTTTTAAGAAACTTTTCAAAAAAATGTTTCACCTCTTTTTAAGTTTGTGCATCTTTATTTCAGGTTTGCCTTTTCCCCGTGTGGGAGCTCCAATCTTTGTTTTGAGCTCTCTAACTATTTTAAAAAGGTTAGAATGTTAAGGGCTTACCCACTTCCTTGTTCGCTGTCTGAGAGAATTCTGCCTTTTGATTGGCTGCTTAGACAGTCTATTGATGTCCCAGCAGTTCACACAAGGGAATCCCCATTAAATTCCATCGAATTGAATTCAAAGTTGGAAAACCAGAAGTTCTCGTCACAGGGATTGAGAGATCCTTTTGCGGAGCGTTCTTTGGGGCCAGCAGCGAATGCCTTCGCTTCGCCGCTGACCGCAAACTCGGCCATATTCTCAAAGATATTTAAAAAAATATTAAACTGATCTAGAGTAAATTGCCCAAACCACTCCACATGTTCTCACTTCTAGAAATATTGTAGCTCCCAGTCAATAATTAAGCTTCCAGCTTCAGACAATAGTCTCTTAATCTATTCTTACCCAATCTCGATGCACTCATTCCAACTGACCTATTTCATAGGACCATTAGTATTTGTATGACAGTTGCTGCTTCTCACAGGATACTCCCCATTAAAGGATACAGTAGAAGAACTGCACAAAATAATATTTAAGTGCCGGAGCCAACTGGATGTGAAATTTATTTCCATGAGTTACCCCAGCTCTAATATAGGTCATGACAGCTATGTCGTGAGTTGTAATGTCTGGTTCACTGATGGAAGCAAATGTCATATGGTACTTCCCCCTGTAGTGAGTTTGTCAAGTATTTTCCCTGCCACTGTTTACCACATTGGAATGTGAAAAACTATTATTTCTTACAAATTAATTCATCTCTCAATTTTTCTATCTCCCTAGTTCGCCCTCTTTCCATTCCTTCCTTCACCCTCCACGCACTCACCGCAGCCCCCCCCATCCTTTTCATCTGTACATCCGTGCTATCTTCTTCAGTTAGGAGGGTGTGCAGTCCCCACCACAAATGCTTGCCATGTATCTTTGTTGACTATTTGGGGCTGTGCTTTAAGCACGAAGAGCTTTCTGAAGCCAACGCACCAGATCTTTAACTAATTTGGAGTAAGACTTGTTTATTTCAGTTTAAAACTGTGACCTATTTTGATGTATGGCACTCTTTAAAAATAAACACAGCTCCACGTGTTGAATTGTGTTTGTGATCAGTCTTTGTTTTTGATCAGAAATCTCCCAACAGTTTCCTCATGTTAACAGCTCTGAGACCATCTCCTGCAATAATCTCCTTCAGAAGTCACCTCAAGACAGTAGCGTGAATGATACCAAATAGCATCATTACTCGTGCAAGATCAATGTTGCAGTCAAGCAAATGTGATCTTGATATTAACACTTTCCTTCATTTCTTGCAGCTCTCACCAGCCATAGTTGGCGGTTTACACAACATAGCAAGGAGCATTGAAACTCGGAACTACACTGAGGGATTAAGCATCCACACGCACATAGTGAGCACCAGTAACTTCAGTGAAATCTCTGCATTCATGCCGGTCCTGAAAGTGGTCCTCACCCAGGCTAATAAACTAGGTGTTTGATATAAAAGTGTAATTTGATAAAAGAAAGCTATATACTTTGTGAAAAGTAAATGTTGGCCAAACCTATGTCGGTTTAGATTGAAATGAGAATCTGAGCAAAGACCATTTGAATACCCATGGTTAAATGTAATGGACGCAAGTTTCATTCCATGTTGCATTTTTTGGCTGTCTTACCACAGCACCTTTATGTAAAGAGGCAAAACATTCCAATATATAATCAGATAATATGAAGCCAGTGGCAATGCACCTTGATCTTTTAAATCTATCTATATTGCCTGTTTTAAAAAAGCAATGAAATTGTGTGACCTACATAGGACAAATGGAATCCGTACAGTATTGTAATAATCCAGATGCATGCATTACTGATCAAACTAAAATAATACAGATTTTGTGCCACTGACTTATTTAGTGGCAGAGAGTACTTTAAGAGACAGAAGTGTGGGGCTGTGTTCAGCATCAATACAATTATACAGACTAGAAGAGTGTGCTATACGGACTGGAAGAAGATACTCAATCTATGGCTGAGTGGGACAAGTTGAAACAGCTTGTAATGCAGTGAAGGCTGCACAAAACCAGTACTAGCTTGTCTTTCCCCGTGTTCAATCTTGTGATTCAGAAACGCACCTACAATTCATCTTATTTTAAATAAACATTAATTTATTTAAATTGATTGTGCCTCTCTTTTTTCTTTTTCTGTTGAGCGCGTCATAACAGTCCAGACAGCTGAATATTAGAAATGTATATTTGGCAGATTGTGTCATCCAGTGTTAACAGCAGATTCAGGAGTCCGCTACAGCTCAGGATAATCCTGCTTTGTGTTCTTTTTTAGAGCTTTCTGTTGAGTGGGTAAAGCCAAAAACAAATGGTGCATTTTGAACACTGAAAGAAGCTCTTGAACAGTTGAACACTTCCACTTCTACTGTTGCCTTACTGGAGCGCTGTTAATTGATTTCCATGTAATACAATCCATGTTTCACATACCAGCAAAATCAATGGGAAACTATCTTATTCCAATTGTTGTTGTTGAAGCGTCAAATAAACTAACCTAATTTTCCTCTTAAGTACAGGAAAGATCAAAATTCCCATAAGAAAGAAGCTGTATATTCTCCACCGCCACTCCCCAGTAAAATCGAACTGATGAGGAAAATCAAATAAGAACATAAGATATCGGAGCAGGAGTCGGCCATTCGGCCCTTCGAGCCTGCTCCGCCATTCAATAAGATCATGGCTGATCTTCTATCTCAACTCCACCTTCCCACACTATCCGTCCAATGAACATTGGTTGCACTCCCTCTAAGGCAAATATATCCTCCTTGGGTAAGGAGACCAAAACTGTACACACTACTCCAGGTGTGGTCTCACCAAGGCTCTATATAACGGAGTGATTATTTGCAACGCATGTTTGACACTTTTTCTGCTTGCGCGCCCGTTTGGCACCAAGCATGCGCACTCGATCCAGTCACGCATGTGCACTACCCAGCTGCAGCCTGCACCGCCACGCTTCCCACGGCTCCATACAGAGAAGATCAGGGGATCGAATGGGGTGGGGGAGGATCGAGGCGGGGTGGAGAGGGGATCGAAGGGGGGGGGGGGGGAGAGGCGAGGGGATCGAGGGGGGGGAGAGGCGAGGGGATCGAGGGGGGGGGAGAGGCGAGGGGATCGAGGGGGGGGGGAGAGGCGAGGGGATCGAGGGGGGGGGAGAGGCGAGGGGATCGAGGGGGGGGAGAGGCGAGGGGATCGAGGGGGGGAGAGGCGAGGGGATCGAGGGGGGGGGGAGGATCGAGGGGGGGGGGGGGGAGAGGCGAGGGGATCGAGGGGGGGGGGGAGAGTCGAGGGGGGGGGAGAGGCGAGGGGATCGAGGGGAGGGGGGATCGAGGGGAGGGGGGATCGAGGGGAGGGGGGATCGAGGGGAGGGGGGATCGAGGGGAGGGGCGAGGCGAGGGGATCGAGGGGAGGGGCGAGGCGAGGGGGGAGGCGAGGGGATTGAGGGGAGGGGCGAGGGAATCGAGGGGAGGGGAGAGGCGAGAGGATTGAGGGGAGGGGCGAGGCGAGGGGATCGGGGGGGGGCGAGGGAATCGGGGGGGGATCGAGGGAGGGGGGGCGGGGGGATCGAGGGAGGGGTGGGTGCGAGGGGATTGAGGGGGATCGAGGGAGGGGAGGCGAGGGGATCGAGGGGGGGGGCGAGGGGGGTGATCGAGGGAGCAGGGGAGTGGGGGGGCGAGGCGAGAGGATCGAGGGGGGGCGAGGAGTGGGGATTGGAGGGGGGAGGATGATCTGAGGGGTGTAGGAGAGGGGGGGGAGGGAGGGAGGTATCAGAGGGAGGGGAGGGGGGAGGGAGGTATCGGAGGGAGGGGGGGAGGGGAGGTATCGGAGGGGAGGGGGGAATCGGGGAGGGGATCGGAGGGAGGCGGGGGAGCGCTCAAATTTGGCTCTAATTGCCAATGGCGCAATGAGCGGGCGGGAGTTCCGGGCCATGGGTGGCGGTGGGCCTGAACACTTGCAGAGCAAAATAATATTGGGAGGCGAAAACTTGGACTGCCATCCTTGGTTGAATGGTGGGCATCTGTGCGTTTACCCCAAATTTGTAGCTCTGTAACCAGGGCGCAAAAGAACAAGAGAATAACAAGTCAAAGCGGCCCTTCGACGGTGCTGTTTTTCCCAGCCTCACTATCTTATGCATTCATAACTGAAACCCAATAGGAGTTTGTAATCCCAGTCAGATGCGCAATATCAGAGGGGAGAGGGGATCGGGGGGGAGAGGAGCGCGGAGAAGGTGGAGAAGGTCAGGAACTTGTTCTTCCACCCCCACCCCCACCCCCACCCTCTAACACCTGCACCACGTTTGCCCTATGCTCTCCGCCCACCCCACCCTAACCAGTCTGCAGCGGTTCAAGAAGACAGCTCACTAACACCCTATCAAGGGCAACTAGGGATGGGCAACAAATAAATGAATTTTAAAAAATGAGAGCATATTCTATGTTAGTCCTACAACACACATAACGTTACATTTATGTGTTATTTGCTGGACTCGAATATTCCAATGTTGTCCTGGCCAGCCTCCTATCTTCCACCCTCAATGAACTTGAGCTCATCCAAAACTCTGCTGCACGTATCCTAACACGCAGCTAGTCCCATTCACCCATCACTCCTGTGCTCGCTAAGCTGCGTGGCCCGTTAAAGGGACTGCGCACCCAAAAAAAATTAGGGGGAACATTGTCCACCAGCACCTTGATTTTAAAAATTCTCATCCTCTCGTTAAAATCCCTCCATGGGATGGCCTCACCCCTTCCTATTTGTACTCGGCAGTGAGAGTGCTCCTAACCTGGGAGGGTGAGCCCTGTTCTCTGAAAGCAGTAGTGTGAGCTGTGGAGCACTGGGCTCTGGAACTGGCTGTCAGTGAATGGATCGAAGTACACATTGCAAAGATCTTGATTACTCAGGCAGGCAGGATCTAATTACACATTCTAGACAAACTGCTGGGTGTGTCTTGTCCTCCAAGGGGACCAATCTGAACTTCGGTATTACAAATAGTTCCAGCCCCTATATAATTGCAGTAAGACGTCTTTACTCTTGTACTCAAATCCTCTTGTAATAAAGGTCAACATACCATCTGCTTTCCTAATTACTTGCTGTACCTGCATGTTAACTTTCAGTGATTCGTGTACAAGGACACCCAGGTCCCTCTGAACACCAACATTTCCCAATCTCTCACCATTTAAAAAATATTCTGATTTTCTATTTTTCCTACCAAAGTGGATAACTTCACATTTCTCCACATTATATTCCATTTGCCATGTTCTTGCCCACTCACTTCACTCCTGCTCTCCAAGATTGTAACTACATCTGTACCACAATGTTAATGAAGATCTTGCTGAATGCCCTTATGCTGTGCTCTCATAAGAACATAAGAAATAGGAGCAGGAATAGGCCACTTGGCCCCTCGAACCTGCTCCGCCATTCAATAAGATCATGGCTGATCTAGGGCTCAAAGCCACTTCCCAGCCCGCTCCCCATAACCCTTCACTCCCTTATCTTGCAAAAATTTGTCTATCTCCACTTTAAATGTATTTAATGACCCAGCCTCCACAGCTCTCTGGGCAGAGAATTCCACAAACTTACGACCCTCTGAGAGAAGAAGTTCCTCCTCATCTCAGTTCTAAAAGGGCGACATGAGCGAGTCTAACCACCTCCCCTTGACATTCAACGGCATTACCATCGCCGAATCCCCCACCACCAATAACCTGGGGGTCACTCCCCCCACCACCGGTGTACCGTGGCTGCAGTGTGTACCATCTATAAGATGCACTGCAGCAACTTGCCATGGCTTCTTTGACAGCACCTCCCAAACCCACGACTTCTATCACCTAGAAGGACAAGGGCAGTAGACGGATGGAAACACCACCACCTCCAAGTTCCCCTCCAAGTCATACACCATCCTGACTTGGAAATATATCGCCATTCCTTCATCATTGAGGGGTCAAAATCCTGGAACTCCCTCCCTAACAGCACTGTGGGAGTACCTTCACCACATGAACTGCAGTGGTTCAAGAAGGCAGCTCACCACCACCTTCTCAAGGGCAATTGGGGATGGGCAATAAATGCTGGCCTTGCCAGTGACACCACATCCCTGAACGAATAAAAAAAATTTGTAGCAAACTTGTAAATGTTTTTTTCACAAATAACACATGGATAGAATCTTCCCCGTTTGGCCCAAACCCAGCTTCAGACGAGCAACTGTCCCTCCAGCAGTATGACATTTTGCTTCTCTTCAATAAAGATCTTTGGCCTCTTTAAGTGAGATTACCAATTTAGTGCGAAATTCAGAACAGCCTAATTTGTTCCGACGAACTGGGTTGATTGCCCAAACTCATTTCACATTAAACTCTTACAGCCAACAAAGGGACTTTGATTCCATCGGAATCGGATATTTCCAAATGTCAATAAATATGAATCTTCCGCACTTGTTCAGCTTTTGCATGCAAATGAATAGTCCATCATCTTCATGAAAAATGATAGAAATACGTGGAATTACAATACAGAAATGGGCCATTCGGCCCAACTAGTCCATGTTAGCGTTTACCCTCCATGTAAGAAAATAGTTCTAATCACATTTACCCACTCTGTTCCCATATCCTTTTATTCCCTTTTCTTTCATCTACCCATCCACTCTGATCTTGAATGCTGAAATAGTTTCTGCCTCAGCCACTAAGTCTGGGAGTGAATTCCGGAGCTTCGTAACTCTGTGTAAAGAAGTTTCTCCTGCCCTCTTCTAAATCTCTTACATTTAATCTTGTATCTATGTCCCCTCATGCTTGACCCTTCAACTACTGAAAACGGTCTGCTTCTATCTACCTTGTCCCATACTTTCATAATTTTAAACTCTTCTATCACATCATATCGCACCATAATCTGCATAATTCTAATGAAAAAGACCCAATTTTTCAAGTGTTTCTTTATGTTTGTATTTCTTCATACTCGGCAGCATCACGAGAATACTCACTTTGACAATTTACATTGATCACAATATAATTAGAGTTTGGTTTAAGAATAGATATGTCAGAGAAGGGTATCTGACTTGAAACAGCAAATTAAAATAAGATAAAGAGGGATCTTGTCCAAATTAAATGGAAGGAAAAATTGGCAAATAAACCATGAATCAGAAATATTTAAATAGGAGATAGGGTACAAATCAAATATATTCTAGAAAGGAAAAAAAGAGCATCAAAGGCTGGCCATGATTAGATCAAATTTGAAGCTTAAAAAAACTAGTACTCATAGGCAACTAATAAAACCAGGACAAATATAAATTTCGGATATTATTTGTGGGTGGAACAATAGCAGATGAAATTTAACACAGATGAGTGTAAAGTACTCTAGATAATAAAGAAAAATAGTTGACGTACTCCATGATTGGTGTTGTAAAACCTCAGGACAAAGTTGAAAGAGACCCAGGACTCATACTGGACTTGACACTCAACATGTCCAACCAATACAGAGCAACAATCAACAAAACCTACAGAATGTCAAACTATAGAGCCAACACAGTAGAATGTATGTCAGAGCTCAAGTTGAGTACTGTGTCCAGTGTTGGTTACTATAACACAGAGGAGACATTCAAGCACTGAAGACAGTTCAGGGAAGAGGCACATGATTGGCCCTAGTTTTAGGAGTAACATGGGCTTTTCCATCTTGAAAACAATAGATTGGGATGTGACCTTAAAGAGGTTCATAAAAATAGTTCATGGTAAATCGAGAAAATTACAGGTGATGGGAGTCAACAGCCAATGAAAAAAGCCAAGTTTGGAAATCTCATGAAAATGAAGAACTGGTACTATAAACATCCAGTGAGATGAGAAATCAGAACTGTGTTCTGGACCATCCTGGGACTCCTTAATCTCGCAAGCAGTGATAAAAGCAGGATGTTATAAAAAAGATTCACATTTATATAGCACCTTTCATGACCTTAGGATATCTCAAAGCGCTTTACAGCCAATGAAGTTCTTTTGAAATGTAGTCACTGTTGTAATGTACGAAACGCGGCAGTCAATTTTCCCACAGCAAGGTCCGACAAACAGCAATGTAACAATGACCAGATAATCTGTTTTAAGGTGTTCATTGAAGGATAAATATTGGCCAGGACACTTCACGTGTTGAAATAGATCTAGAAGTAATGTTACTTCCCCTCCAAATATTTCCCCAGTGTTGACAGCTCTTAAGAGTTAATGCATTATGCCAAGTATCTTGCACACATTCTTTCCAAACTGGATATATTACCCAATATATTCAGTGGGTCTTTGAAATATTTGGTGTTAACTTTCTAAGCTAAAGATTAAGAACAATTGAAATCTGTACAAGTCTGGGGACAAAAATAATGAGAAGAGTTAAGTGTTAATTGAAACACCGTGGCAATGTTTGGCTAAGACTCATTGCTCTGATGATGAAGCCTTTTGCTTATTTGGGTCAGCTATCTTTATTAACTCAGCCATTGTGCCAGGTAAGGCCTGAAATTCACACACGGGAAACAACCTTATTTTTCATTCTCGGGATGTGGACATTGATGACAAGGCTGACATTTGTTGTCCATCCCTAGTTGCCCTTGAGAAGGTGGTGGTGGGCCTTTTTCTTGAACTGCTGCAGTCCATGTGGTGAAGGTGCTTCCACAATGCTGTTAGGTAGGGAGTTCTAGGATTTTGGCCCAATGACAATGAAGGAAGAATGATATATGACCAAGTCAGGATGACTTGGAGGGGACCTTGGAGGTAATGGTCTTCTCATCCACCTGCTGTCCTTGTCCTTCTAGCTGGTGGAGGTCATGCATTTGGGAGGTGTTGCCAAAGAAGCCTTGGCAAGTTGCTGTAGCGCATCATGTAGATAGTGCACACTGTAGCCACGGTGCGCCGGTGGTGGAGGGAGTGAATGTTTAGGATCATGTGAGCTGCTTTTTCCTGCATTTTGTTGAGCTTGTTGAGTGTTGTTGTAGCTGCACACATCCAGGCAAATGGAGAGTATTCCATCACACTCATGTCTTGTGCCTTGTAGATGATGGGGCGATTTTGGGTAGTCAGGAGATGAGTCACTTGCTACTTGGTGGCGATGATAATGTCATTAAATGTCATGGGGTGATGGTTAGGAGCCCTCATGTTGGAGATGGTTACTGCCTGGCACTTGTGTGGCGCAAATGTTACTTGCCACTTATCAGCCCAAGCCTGGATGTTGCCCAGGTCTTGCTGCATGTGAGTGTCGACTGCTTAATTATCTGAGGAATTGTGAATGGAGCTGAACACTGTGAGGTCATCAAGGAACAGCCCCACTTCTGACCTGGAGGGTAGGTCATTGATGAAGCAGAAGATAGTTGGGTCTAGGATGCTGCCCTGAGGAACTCCTGCAGCAATATCCTGGAGCCGAGTTGATTGGCATCCAACAACTACAACCACAACCATCTTCCTTTGTGCCAGGAAAGCCAGTGGAGAGATTTCTCTCTGATATCCCTTAACTTCAGTTTTACTAGGGCTCTTTGTTGCCAAACTCAGTTGAAAGCTGCCATGATGTCAAGGGCAGTCACTCTATGGAATTTAGGTCGTGTGTCCATGTTTGGACCAAGGCTGCAATGTGGTCCGGAGCCCTGATGGAACCCAAACTGAGCATCGATGAGCAGGTTATTAGTGAGTAAATGCCAATTGATAGCACTGTTGACAACTCCTTCCATCATTTTGCTGATGATTGGGAATAGGCTGATAGGATGGTAATTGGATTCCTCCCACACATTGCGCTGGATGTGGATGTGTTTCAGGCTGATCCTATGATTTCAAGGCATTAATTCCACATCACATGCTAACAGAAACATTGCTCATTTTAAAGCCTAAACATTCACTTCAGATTTGGGTCAACTGCCCAATATGTGATACATTCAGTATATTTGATACAGTAAACACAAGGAAAATGAAACCAATGCCCAACAAATTTCATTTCACCACAACGTCTGCAACGTAAATTTAATACAGCTTTTAGGAATGTTGTAACATCAACTCTGCATTAAAGTCAGAAGATCACATCCTTGCAGAGTAGCTTTCTCTGTGTCCCTCGCGTTTGATATGGATTTTAGAATAGTATTGATGTTTGTTAAAATTAAAAAGGTCTAATTAAACTGACACAATTTTGTATAAAATAAATTTAAAAACAAAAACTGTAATATGCATTGCAATAAATGATGTAAAAATATATAGACATAGCTACTATGCATGTGGTTTCTATTTAACTGGATGGCTGGTATTAAGAGAATTGTTCATCACACCAAGCCATGTTTAAAAGAAAAAACTAAAATGACGCGTTTTGCGTAAGGAGGTGTGGAAATTCATTTCAGCTCATTTTA
This sequence comes from Squalus acanthias, assembly GCA_030390025.1. NCBI lineage: Eukaryota > Metazoa > Chordata > Chondrichthyes > Squaliformes > Squalidae > Squalus > Squalus acanthias. The sequence continues at coordinate 120,913,752 of CM059426.1, read as the reverse complement.
GGGACTGAAATAGGCGTTACACTCAGAGCACGGGCAAGAAGCTGGAAACCTAACGCTCACCCGATGTTAGGTATTACAACCCAACAGACCTCATTGGTAAGTCCACATTTGGAATATTGTATATAGTTTTGGATACCCTTGTACCCTTGGCCTAAAATACCTGGGCCTGGGAGGGTGACACATGAACCTGCACTAGCCTGGGGGTGGATTTTGTTCTGGCCAGTATCTTCCCCTTTATTCGACAGGGGGCAGTGTTCCCTTCTTACATCTGTTCACCCCAATGCTGACATCTGAAAAGGAGATAGACAAGTGGGATCATGTTACCCGTCCGAAATCCTCCCAGTTCCACCTCCTTTGCTCTGAACACAAGGTTAAAACTGTGTGATACAAGTGTATTTGTGTTCCACTGGTGGAAGTGGAACCAACAATGCTGGTTTCTGCAGACCAGGAAATGAGCTGTTGCAAAATGGAACCCTTTTAAAATGATTCTCTAATCTTTGGATGGAATGGTCTGTCCACCATCCCCCCACACCCCACCCCACCCCATTCCTGATTTTCTATTCGTTCATGGGATGTGCACATCACTGGCAAGGCCAGCATTTATTGCCCATGCCTAATTGCCCTTGAGAAGGTGGTGGTTAGCCGCCTTCTTGAACCGCTGCAGTACATGTAGTAAAGGTACTCCCACAGTTCTGTTACGGAGGGAGTTCCAGGACTTTGACCCAGCGACGATGAAGGATCGGCGATATATTTCCAAGTCAGGATGGTGTGTGACTTGGAGGGGAACTTGGAGGTGGTGATATTCCCATGCGCCTGCTGCCCTTGTCCTTCTAGGTGGTAGAGGTTATGGGTTGGGAGGTCCTGTCGAAGAAGCCTTGGCGAGTTGCTGCAGTGCATCTTGTAGATGGTAAACAATGCAGCCATGGTGCACCAGTGGTGGAGGGAGTGAATGTTTAAGGTGGTGGATGGGGTGCCAATCAAGCAGGTTGCTTTGTCATGAATGGTGTCGAGCTTCTTGAGTATTGTTGGAGCTGCACTTATCCAGGCAAATGGAGAGTATTCCATCACACTCCTGACTTGTGCCTTGTAGATGGTGGAAAGGCTTTGGGGGAGTCAGGAGGTGAGACATTCGCTGCGGAATACCCAGCCTCTGACCTGCTCTAGTAGCCACAGTATCTATGTGCCTGATCCAGTTATGTTTCTGGTCAATGGTGATCCCCAGTGTGTTGATGATGGGGGATTCGACGATGGTAATGCCATTAAATGTCTTGCTGGAGATAGTCATTGTCTGGCACTTGTGTGGCGCGAATGTTAGTTGCCACTTATCAGCCCAAGCCTGAATGTTGTCCAGGTCTTGCTGCAGGTGGGCACAGACAGCTTCATTATCTGAGGAGTTGCGAATGGAACTGAACACTGTGCAATCATCAGCAAACATCCCCACTTCTGAACCTATGATGGAGGGAAGGTCATTGATGAAGCAGCTGAAGATGGTTGGGCCTAGGACACTGCCCTGAGGAACTCCTGCAGCGATGTCCTGGGGCTGAGATGATTGGGCTCCAACAACCACAACCATCTTCCTTTGTGCTAGGTATGACTTTAGCCAGTGGAGAGTTTCCCCCCTGATTCCCATTGACTTCAGTTTTACTTGGACTCCATGATGCCACACTCGGTCAAATGCTGCCTTGATGTCAAGGGCAGTCACTCTCACCTCACCTCAGGAATTCAGCTCTTTTGTCCATGTTTGGACCACGGCTATAATGAGGACTGGAGCCGAGTGGTCCTGGCTTAACCCAAACTGAGCATCGGTGAGCAGGTTATTGTTGAGTAAGTGCCGCTTGATAGCACTGTCGACAACACCTTCCATCACTTTGCTGATGATTGAGAGTAAACTGATCGGGGGTAATTGGTCGGACTGGATTTGTCCTGCTTTTTCTGGACAGGACATACCTGGGCAGTTTTCCACATTGTCGGATAGATGCTAGTGTTATAGCTGTACTGGAACAGCTTGGCTAGAGGCACGGCTAGTTCTAGAGCACAAACCTTCAGCACAACAGCCAGGATGTTGTCAGGGTCCATAGCCTTTGCTGTATCCCCAGTGAAACAGCAAGATGCTGCTCTCAAATTCCTGGTCACCTGCAGCGAAGGTGCCTAGGGAACACCATAAATAGCACAGGTCCCTGCTTCCTTAATGCAAATGCCTTATCCCCAAGATTTAGGGCAGGGTTAAGGCCAGGGCAGACTGACAGCTGGAGGTCTTTCCCCAGCAAGTGAACCTCCAAGAATTTCCGCCCCCTATTTTACAAGGGCATTGATGCATTGGAGCGTGTTTAGAGAAGAGCAACAGGGTGATTCCAACAATTAGCATATTAAGTTATGAAGAGAAACTCAGAGAGCTGAACTTGTTTTCATTCAAAAAATAGGTGAGATAGAGACACATTGCATGTCAAATCATGTTGAAAGGAATAAATAACATGAATGGAAGCAGACTATTTTGCTTAAACTGAGAACACAGAACTGGAGTCCATGAGTACAAAATAGGCAAGTCTTAATCAGGAATAGACACTAGAAGATCTTTCCCCGCACAAAGTATATGATTCCGTCACATCATTGGGATGGAAAAGAAAATCGGGGCAAAGTGTAGAACGGGCTACTGGTTCGCTATCACACATTGCGCTACTGCCCAAGACCAATTTCACCCTGTAATATTATTTAAATTAATGCCTTTAAAAAGATCTGGCTGAATATATTGTTAATTATGGAGATGAAATTATAAGCAAAAATATGCACACATAGAGTGAAATATTCTGTGAAACACTGATTCTAATACTGCTTGGCAATGACAAATCATCTGTGCAATGCAGCTAGTCAAAGTTGCATGATGTAGATTGTAAGACGTTAGACTGATATCTTACATTACTGTTCAATTACCTTCATATAGATCAGTGAGGCATTTCACAGATTTTTTTCTTAGAACTTTTACGTATGGTCATTCACCTCTTTTAGGGCATTAAATCATTAGGGGAGAGTTCATGACAGTGCAAGTTGTGCATGGCCTGCCAGCAGGCTTAATGGGCCAAATTGGGTCTTTCACCTGACACATTTTCTGATTTCTCCCATTTTGTAGCTGCATTCTCGAAAGTCCCAGGCTAAACTTTAATTGACATGTGGAGGTGCAAGTCTGTCTGGTGATGTCTTTAGTTATGAAATGCATGACTCATCATCACAGCTTGGGTTGTAATTTTTCACTGTCACCGTTTTTCTTTGCAGTTGGCTCATTTTTGTGGAGTTCCTTTGTTTGCAGATTCGCTTTGTAGATTTTGCTGTTGTTGTGATGTTGATCTGGGTCTTTATACTCATATTGTTGCAAAAACTTTGACCATGTAACTTGTCATATAATTTGATTTTTTTGTTACTTTTATGGTGGCTAGGATTTCAAATTTCCTCTTGGACAGTTGCTGGTGTTGGTGGATGCACAATGAGATAATATAAGTTGTACAGTTACTACAGTTATACAGGGCCACACCTGGAGTAGTGTGTGCAGTTTTGGTCTCCTTACCTAAGAAAGGATATACTTGCCATAGAGGGAGTGCAGCGAAGGTTCACCAGACTGATTCCTGAGGTGGCAGGACTGTTGTATGAGGAGAGATTGGGTCGACTAGGCCTGTATTCACTGGAGTTTAGAAGAATGAGAGGGGATCTCATTGAAACGTATAAAATTCTGACAGGGCTAGACAGACTGGATGCAGGGAGGATGTTTCCCCTGGCTGGAGGGTCTAGAACGAGGGGTCACAGTCTCAGGATACGGGGTAGGACATTTAGGACTGAGATGAGGAGAAATTTCTTCACTCAGAGGGTGGTGAACCTGTGGAATTCTCTACCACAGAAGGCTGTGGAGGCCAAGTCACTGAATATATTTAAGAGGGAGATAGATAGATTTCTAGACACAAAAGGCATCAAGGGGTATGGGGAGAGAGCGGGAATATGGTATTGAGATAGAGGATCAGCCATGATCATATTGAATGGTGGAGCAGGCTCGAAGGGCCGAATGGCCTACTCCTGCTCCTATTTTTCTATGTTTCTATGTTATATATATTACATGTGGGATTTCCCTGTAATCTATTGTAAATTATTTTCTAATTAAAGTACACCAATAATATCTCTAAGAAGAGATATACCTATGTGTAAATCTAGGTTAATGTTCATTGTGAGTATAAAACATGATCCATAGCAGCAAGAACCCCTGGAACAAATGGTGAAGAGATTACCTTGAGAATACCCTGTGCTGTATGCAGCACAATTGCCATTATCTGTCACAATGGAAGGGGCCACTGATCAATAATAATAAGAATTGTCAGATAATTGAGTTCCAAAATTTTGGTCTTACACATTCAGTACAGCCAAACCTAGAGACGGGAATGCAAACAAGACAAATAACAAATTGAATGTAATCTTTCTTGGACTGTGAGGGTGATATATGTCAAACAGGAGGAGACTGATGTTAGTGGGCTTTGCAATGAGGCAACATCTCACACGAAACTTTGTCCCATGAAAATTCTGATGGAAAATCAGGAAGGCAGAAAATTGGAATGCGGACAATAGAGGTCCCAGTGGATATAAATTATCAGCTTGTGTTAAGGTTACTGCTTCATAACTCTTGTTTTCTACACAGCTAAATCTTGGTAACCTCATAACCCTACCAATGTTATATTTAATATATTTTCTATAAGCTGCAATAAATAAAGTGCCACATAATAGGCTTGCCAGCAAAGTTGAAGCCCATGGAATAAAAGGGACAGTGACAGCATGGATACGAAATTGACTAAGTGACAGGAAACAGAGCGTAGTGGTGAACGGTTGTTTTTCGGACTGGAGGAAGGCACACAGTGGTGTTCCCTAGGGGTCGGTACTAGGACCACTGCTTTTCTTGATATATATTAAAGACTTGGGGGTAGAAATTAGGTCGTGCCCCATTTGGGGCGCAAATATCGTCTGGACGCAAATATTAGCGCCTGGCGCTAATTATCGGCACTGACTGGAAACTTCACTTTTACCGCCCCGGGAGGTGAGTGGAGCGCTAAATCAGGCGCTGCACACCTGTCTTAAGGCGCAAAGGCCAAGGAGTGAGGCGCTAACTCAGAGCGCTGGCGAAGCTCATGTAATGTCAGTCAGCAATGGAACACACACACAATGGCATGGGCCAGTTCTTAAAGGGGATGGTTAATCTTGCTTTCCATCCACATCCTGTTCATTGCAGCCTTGAATCTCGGCCTGGAGAGACTTGCACATCAAATGTGCTGGAAAGAACAATGGAGAGTACCAGGCAAAGAGCTCAGAGTGCAGCTCCCACAGTCTCTGCTAAATCGATACAAGGAATGGCAAATCAAAATGAACCTGCAAAGTGCTGCTCAGTACCCAAAACTCCTTCACACAACGTTGAATCTCTCCAGAAGTCTCTCCCTCTCTCTCTCAGAATGCGTAGTTCAAAAATGCCACCAACAATAAAAGACAGGAAGAGGCCCCCTTTAAATAGCGCCCCCCCCAGCCCCACAGCGATTGATAGCGTTCCAGTCTTCTGGTCGTTGGATGCGCCAGGCGGTAAGGCAGGGGGCGCCACTCAATTTCCGCTCCGGGGCGCCGACAAGGGCGTTGCACCATGGAATGACGTCACAATCTGCGCGCGCAGGTGGTCGCAGTGGTAAGTTTTAGCACCGCCGCACAATGTCAAGTTCCCGAGCGGCGCAAACATCGCTGCGCCCGGGCGTTAGCGGCTTTGCGCCCCATTAGCGCCCTCTTAAGGCGCTAACGGGAGGCGCAACCAACATGAATTTTTACCCCTTGGACTTGGGTGTACAGGGCACAATTTCAAAATTTGCAAATAACAAAAAACTTGGAAGTATAGTGAACATTGAGGAGGATAGTGATCGACTTCAAGAAGACATAGACAGGCTGGTGAAATGGGCGGACACGTGGCCGATGAAATTTAATGCAGAAAAGTGCAAAGTGATACATTTTGGTAGGAAGAATGAGGAGAGGCAATATAAACTAAAGGGTACAATTCTAAAGGGGGTGCATGAACAGAGAGACCTGGGAGTATATGTGCACAAATCGTTGAAGGTGGCAGGGCAGGTTGAGAAAGCGGTTAAAAAAGCATACGGGTTCCTGGGCTTCATAAATAGAGGCATAGAGTACAAAAGCAAGGAAGTTATGATGAAACTTTATAAAACACTGGTTCGGCCTCAACTGGAGTATTGTGTCCAATTCTGGGCACTGCACTTCAGGGAGGATGTGAAGGCCTTAGAGAGGGTGCAGAAAAGATTTATGAGAATGATTCCAGGGATGAGGGACTTCAGTTACGTGGATAGACTAGGAAAGCTGGAGTTGTTCTCCTTAGAGCAGAGAAGATTGAGAGGAGATTTTATAGAGGTATTCAATATCATGAGGGGTCTGGACAGAGTAGATAGAGAGAAACTGTTCCCATTGGCGGAAGGGTCGAGAACCAGAGGACACAGATTTAAGGTGATTGGCAAAAGAACCAAAGGCGACATGAGGAAAAACTTTTTTATGCAACGAGTGGTTAGGATCTGGAATGCACTGCCTGAAAGGGTGGTGGAGGCAGATTCAATCATGACTTTCAAAAGGGAATTGGATAAGTACCTGAAGGAAAAAAAATTACAGGGCTATGGGGAAAGGGCGGAGGAGCTGGACTAGCTGAAGAGCTCTTACAGAGAGCTGGCACAGGCTCGACAGGCCGAATGGCCTCCTTCTGTGCTGTAACCATTCTATGATTCTATATCACATAATAGTATGTTTGATGTATAATGACTAGCTAATTACTTATCATTGCTCACTGTCAAAAATAAAAATTAGGTCTCTCTTGCGTAACTATCTGTGTTTTTCTCCCACTCTTTTTCTTTCTGTTTATTTTTGTTTGTACACCACTTTTTGTTTATGTATGGCTCTGACACATTTTCTCTCACTTTCGATTCTGTACCTCTCTCTGGGGTAGAATTTCCACAGGGCTCCTCCCGATCACCCACCCTCAATTTTGAGGAAGATCAACAGAAATCTTGGAATAAACAGCAAGAAATAGTCTGGTATTATTGCAGATGCTATGCTTCAACCAGGTATCCATTTATCTGTGGTCAATGTGATGCACGTATGCAGAGAGAATATCTTGTATGCGCTTTTGTTTTACCCTCCTACACAAGACTTTTCAGAGCTTGTAGGCTTCAAATTACTGTGTGTCATATTAGTGCACGGACGCTTAATGTGTTTGTATGACATTAGTTTGGCCACTATTTTAGCAAAGAAATTTTTCTTTTAGAAGAATGCATCGCCAGAACTTTCCAGTTCGGTGGGGTGCATAACAGGTGATATGGGATCGGCCGCCCAATTTACAACCCCCCCCACCCCAAGTGGCTGATCCATATTGTCCGTTTTACACCCCCACTGAAGTTGAGAGTTCCGCCCCATTTATGATTTTGCTAGAAAGAGCAATCAGAGGAAATCCCCTGGCTATGTTTATCATGTCACTAACACATAATGACCAGAGGAAATATCTTCCCTTGTTGTTGATGCAGAAAACCTGAGTTGTAATAGAATCCTCCTTGTGAAACATGGAATAACCTGAGCCGAACTGCAAGGCAGCTGAATTATCATTAATAGAGTGACTGTCATAAGCCCAGGGATGAATCATCATCAACTGTGTAAGATAATTCAACTCCATCACACTGTGAGGCTCAGTAATGTTTCCAACCTACTCACCACAAAGTCATCAACAAATGCTGCCTAGATAAAATATGTAACAGACCAAAAGAATGTTAAATCTCTTGAGGATTTTGGACTTTTAAAGAAAACTAAAAGGATGGGCTAGAAACGTGGATTGCTCAAAGAGCAGAATTTTGTTAAATTATTGACAACGAAAGATAGAACACAGAAATGTTACTGTATAGAAGGCAAGCTGGGAAGGTTGACCAAGTTTGAAAGGCATTATTATTGCTTCACACTGTTGAAGGCTAACTGAGACCAGAGACAGACCGGCGACGGTCCACGAGACAGACCGGAGACGGTCCACGAGACAGACCAGCGACGGTCCACGAGACAGACCGGAGACGGTCCACGAGACAGACCGGAGACGGTCCACGAGACAGACCAGAGACAGTCCACGAGACAGACCGGAGACAGACCGGAGACGGTCCACGAGACAGACCAGCGACGGTCCACGAGACAGACCGGAGACAGACCGGAGACGGTCCACGAGACAGACCAGAGACAGTCCACGAGACAGACCGGAGACAGACCGGAGACGGTCCACGAGACAGACCAGCAACGGTCCACGAGACAGACCGGAGACGGTCCACGAGACAGACTGGCGACGGTCCACGAGAGAGACCGGAGACGGTCCACGAGACAGACCGGAGACGGTCCACGAGACAGACCGGAGACGGTCCACGAGACAGACCGGCGACGGTCCACGAGACAGACCGGAGACGGTCCACGAGACAGACTGGCGAAGGTCCATGAGACGGTCCACGAGACAGACCGGCGACGGTCCACGAGACAGACCGGAGACGGTCCACGAGACAGACCGGAGACGGTCCACGAGACAGACCGGAGACGGTCCACGAGATAGACCGGCGACGGTCCACGAGACAGACCGGAGACGGTCCACGAGACAGACCGGAGACGGTCCACGAGACAGACCGGCGACGGTCCACGAGACAGACCGGAGACGGTCCACGAGACAGACCGGAGACGGTCCACGAGACAGACCGGAGACGGTCCACGAGACAGACCGGCGACGGTCCACGAGACAGACCGGAGACGGTCCACGAGACAGACCGGAGACGGTCCACGAGACAGACCGGAGACGGTCCACGAGACAGACCGGCGACGGTCCACGAGACAGACCGGAGACGGTCCACGAGATGGTCCACGAGACAGACTGGCGACGGTCCATGAGACGGTCCACGAGACAGACCGGCGACGGTCCATGAGACAGACCGGAGATGGTCCACGAGATGGTCCACGAGACAGACTGGCGACGGTCCATGAGACGGTCCACGAGACAGACCGGCGACGGTCCACGAGACAGACCGGAGACGGTCCACGAGACAGACTGGCGACGGTCCATGAGACGGTCCACGAGACAGACCGGAGACGGTCCACGAGATGGTCCACGAGACAGACTGGCGACGGTCCATGAGACGGTCCACGAGACAGACCGGCGACGGTCCACGAGACAGACCGGAGACGGTCCACGAGACAGACTGGCGACGGTCCATGAGACGGTCCACGAGACAGACCGGCGACGGTCCACGAGACAGACCGGAGACGGTCCACGAGACAGACCGGCGACGGTCCACGAGACAGACCGGAGACGGTCCACGAGACAGACTGGCGACGGTCCATGAGACGGTCCACGAGACAGACCGGCGACGGTCCATGAGACAGACTGGAGACGGTCCATGAGACAGGCCGGAGACAGACCAGAGACAGTCCACGAGACAGACCAGAGACGGAGATGAGGATTGAGCGTATTGAGGGGGGTCTAATAGCACGGAGTGGGAGAAGTAGATTCTGGAAACACTGATGGGGAAAATGGAGGCTGTGATCACTAAGGGGGAGATGGGGGTTGGAAGAACAGAGGATATGGGGCTGGAAGCAGTCCAGAACACATATCCTAGCCCTGATTGTAGGCCCATATCCCAAACACTAGCTCATGTCCAGGATTAGCTAGGTGCAAGGATGAAGCACAGGCACCACTTGGGAGAGGAACAAAGATGCCACGTCAGAGTGACATTGGTGGAAGCAGATGCACTGGGCGGCAGTCAAAAGGCACTATAGAGAAGGCACAGTAGCATAGTGGTTATGGTTACTGAACCAGTAATCCAGAGACCTGGACTAATGATCCAGAGATGTGAGTTCAAATCCCACCACGGCAGCTGTGGAATTTAAATTCAGTTAATTAAATAAATCTGGAATAAAAAGCTAGTATCTGTAATGGTGACCATTAAACTACTGGAGAATCATAGACATTTATGGCACAGAAGGAGGCCATTTGGCACAATGTTTCGTTGAAAAAGAGCTCTCCAGCTTAATCCCACTATCCAGCTCTTGGTCCATAGTCTTGTAGGTTACAGCACTTCAAGTGTGTATCCAAGTACTTTTTAAATGCGATGAGGGTTTCTGCCTCTACCACCCTTTCAGGCAGTGAGTTCCAGACCCCCAACACCCTCTGGGTGAAAAATATCTCTTCAACTCCCCCTAATCCTTCTACTAATTACTTTAAATCTATGTCCCCTGGTTATTGACCTCTCTGCTAGGGGAAATAGGTCCTTCCTATCCATTCTATCAAGGCCCCTCATAATGTTATACACCTCAATCGAACCTCCCCTCCGCCTCCTCTGTTCCAAAGAAAACAACCCCAGACTATCCAATCTTTCCTCATAGCTAAAATTCTCCAGTCTTGGCAGCATCCTGGTAAATTTCCTCTGTACCCTCTCTAGCACAATCGCATCTTTCCTGTAATGTGGTGACCAGAACTGTACGCAGTACTCTAGCTGTGGCCTAATTAGTATTTTATAAAGTTCAAGTATAACCTCCCTGCTCTTATATCCTATGACTCAGCTAATAAAGGAAAGTATCCCGCATGCTTTCTTAACCACCTTATCTAATTGTCCTGCTACCTTCAGGGATCTGTGGACATGCACTCCAAGGTCCCTCTGTTCCTCTTCACTTCTCAGTATCCTACCATTTATTGTGTATTCCCTTGCCTTGTTAGCCCTCTCCAATTGCATTACCTCACACTTCTCCGGATTGAATTTCCATTTGCCACTTTTCTGCACACCTGACCAGTCCATTGATATCTTCCTGCAGTCTACAGCTTTCTTCCTCACTAGCAACCGCACGGCCGTTTTTTGTATCATCTGCAAACTTCTTAATCATGCCCCTACATTAAAGTTTAAATCATTGGTATATATCACAAAAAGCAAGGGACCAAGTCCTGAGCCCTGCAGAACCCCACTGGAAACAGCCTTACAGTCACAAAAACACCTGTTGACCATTACCCTTTGCTTCCTGCCACTGAGCCAATGTTGGATCCAACTTGTCACTTTCCCTTGGATCCCATGGGCTTTTACTTGTCGTAAAAACCCATCTGGTTCACTAATGTCCTTTAGGGAAGGAAATCTGCCTGTCTTTACCTGGTCTGGCCTGTATGTGACTCCAGACCCACAGCACTGTGGTTGACTCTTAACTGACCTCTGAAATGGCCTAGCAAGCCACTCAGTTGTACCAAACCACTACGCAAAATAATAATAACAATAAAACTGGACGGACCACCCGGCATCGATCTAGGCACTGGCATCGGACACGACAATGGCACAACCAGCCCAGTCAGCCCTGCAAAGTCGTCCTCATTAACATCTGGGGACTTGTGCCAAAATTGGGAGAGCTGTCCCAAAGACTAGTTAAGCAACAGCCTGACATAGTCATACTCACAGAATCATACCTTTCAGCCAATGTCCCAGACTCCTCCCTCACCATCCCTGGGTAAGTCCTGTCCCACTGGCAGGACAGACCCACCAGAGGTAGCGGCACAGTGGTATACAGTCAGGAGCGAGTGGCCCTGGGAGTTCTCAACATTGACTCTGGACCCCATGAAGTCTCATGGCTTCAGGTCAAGCACGGGCAAGGAAACCTCCTGCTAATTATCACCTACCGCCCTCCCTCAGCTGATGAATCAGTACTCCGCCATGTTGAACACCACTTGGAAGAAGCACTGAGAGTAGCAAGGGCGCAGAATGTACTCTGGGTGGGGAACTTCAAAGTCCATCACCAAGAGTGGCTCGGTACTACTGACCGAGCTGGCCGAGTCCTGAAGGACATAGCCTGCCAGTCTGGGCCTGCGGCAGGTGGTGAGTGAACCAACACGAGGGAAAACCTACTTGACCTCGTCCTCACAAATCTACCTGTTGCAGATGCATCTGTCCATGACAGCATTGGCAGCAGTGACAACCGCACAGTCATTGTGGAGACGAAGACCTGTTTTCACACTAAGGATACCCTCCATTGTGTTGTGTGGCACTACCACCATGCTAAATGGGATAGACTCAGAACAGATCTAGCAGCTCAAAACTGGGCATCCATGAGGTGCTGTGGGCCATCAGCAGCAGCAGAATTGTATTCCACCACAATCTGTAACCTCATGGCTTGGCATATCCCTCACTCTACCATTACCATCAAGCCAGGGGACCAACCCTGGTTCAATAAGGAGTGTAGAAGAGCATGCCAGGAGCAGCACCAGGCGTACCTAAAAATGAGGTTAGTATGCAGGTGCAGCAAGTGATTAAGAAGGCAAATGGAATGTTGGCTTTCATTGCTAGGGGGATAGAATATAAAAATAGGGAGGTATTGCTTCAGTTGTACAAGGTATTGGTGAGACCGCACCTGGAATACTGCATACAGTTTTGGTGTCCTTACTTAAGGAAAGACATCCTTGCTCTCGAGGCAGTGCAAAAAAGGTTCACTCGGTTAATCCCGGGGATGAGGGGGTGGTCATATGAGGAGAGGTTGGGTAGATTGGGACTCTACTCATTGGAGTTCAGAAGAATGAGAGGCGATCTTATTGAAACATATAAGATTGTGAAGGGGTTGGATCGGGTGGATGCGGGGAGGATGTTCCCGATGACGGGTGAGACTAGAACTAGGGGACATAGTCTTAGAATAAGGGGCTGCTCTTTCAAAACTGAGATGAGGAGGAACTACTTCACTCAGAGGGTGGTAGGTCCATGGAATATGCTGCCACAAAAAGCTGTAGAAGCTACATCATTAAATAAATTTAAAACAGAAATAGACAGTTTCCTAGAAGTAAAGGGCATTAAGGGTTACGGGGAGCGGGCAGGAATTTGGACATGAGTCTAGGTTCGGATTGGTCATGGCCCTGTGGGTAGTGGAGCGGGCCCAGGGACCGTGTAGCCTGATTCTGCTCCTATTTCGTGTGTGCAATTCTGTTAGATGCAGGAGATGGTTCTGTGATAGATAGTAGATTGGCGGTTAGGATCAGATCAGCCATGATCTTATTGAATGGCGGAGCAGGCTCGAGGGGCCGATTGGCCTACTCCTGCTCCTATTTCTTATGTTCTTATTAACCTGGGGAAGCTGCAACACAGGACTACATGCATGCTAGAAAGCGGAAGCATCATGCTATAAACAGGGCTAAGCGATTGCACAATCAACGGATCAGATCAAAGCTCTGCAGTCCTGCCACATCCAGTCGTGAATGGTGGTAGACCATTAAATAACTAACGGGAGGAGGAGGCTTCATGAATATCCCCAACCTCAATGATGGTGGAGCCCAGCACATGAGTGCAAAAGACAAGGCTGAAGCGTTTGCAACCATCTTCAGCCAGAAGTGCTGAGTGGATGATCCATATCGGCCTCCCACTGAGGTCCCCACCATCACAGAATCCAGTCTTCAGCCAATTTCGATTCACTCCACGTGATATCAAGAAACGGCTGAGTGCACTGGATGACAACATCCCGGCTATCGTGCTGAAGACTTGTGCTCCAGAACTAGCCGCGCCTCTAGCCAAGCGGTTCCAGTACAGCTATAACACTGGCATCTATTCGACAATGTGGAAAACTGCCCAGGTATGTCTTGTCCACAAAAAGCAGGACAAATTCAATCCGGCCAATTACTGCCCCATCAGTCTACTCTCAATCATCAGCAAAGTGATGGAAGGTGTCATCGACAGTGCTATCAAGCGGCACTTACTCACCAATAACCTGCTCACTGATGCCCAGTTTGGGTTCCGCCAAGACCACTCAGCTGCTGACCTCATTACAGCCTTGGTCCAAACATGGACAAAGGAGCTGAATTCCAGAGGAGAAGTGAGAGTGTCTGCCCTTGACATCAAGGCAGCATTTGACCGAGTGTGGCATGAAGGAGCCCTAGTAAAACTGAAGTCAATGGGAATCAGGGGGAAAACGCTCCACTGGCTGGAGTCATACCTAGCAAAAAGGAAGATGGTTGTGGTGATTGAAGGTCTATCATCACAGCCCCAGGACATCACTGCAGGAGTTCCTCAGGGCAGTGTCCTAGGCCCAACCATCTTCAGCTGCTTCATCAATGACCTTCCCTCCAACATAAGTTCAGAAATGGGGATGTTCGCTGATGACTGCACAGTGTTCAGCGCCATTCACAACTCCTCAGATAATGAAGCAATCCATGCCCGCATGCAACAAAACCTGGACGACGTTCAGGCCTGGGCTGATAAGTGGCAGGTAGCATTCGCGCCACAGTACTGCTAGGCAATGACTATCTCCAACAAGCGAGAGTCTAACCACCGCCCCTTGACATTCAATGGCATTACCATCGCCGAATCCCCCACCATCAACATCCTGGGGGTTACCATTGACTAGAAACTTAACTGGACCAGCCACATAAATACTGTGGCAACAAGAGCAGGTCAGAGGCTAGGTATTCTGATGGGACTAAAGGTTGACAGGTCCCCGGGACCTGATGGCTTGCATCTGAGGGTCTTAAAAGAAGTGGCTGCAGAGATAGTGGTGCATTGGTTGTAATCTGCCAAAATTCCCTGGATTCTGGAGAGATCCCAGCGGATTGGAAAACCACAAATGTAACGCCCATATTCAAGAAAGGAGGGAAGCAGAAAGCAGGAAACTATAGGCTAGTTAGCCTTACATCTGTCATTGGGAAAATGCTAGAATCCATTATTAAGGAAGTAATAGCAGCACATTTAGAAATTCATAATACTGTATAGTCAAGCAGAGTCAACATGGTTTTATGAAAGGGAAATCGTGTTTGACAAATTTACCAGAGTTCTTTGAGGATGTAATGAGTATGGTGGATAAAGGGGAACCAGTAGATGTAGTGTATTTGGATTTCCAGAAGACATTCGATAAGGTGCCACATAAAAGGTTACTGCACAAGATTAGAGCTCAGGGGTTGGCGGTTATATATTAGCATGGATAGAGGATTGGCTAACTAACAGAAAACAAAGAGTCGGGATAAATGGGTCATTTTTAGGTTGGCAAACTGTAACTAGTGGGGTGTCACAGGGATCAGTGCTGGTGCCTCAACTATTTACAATCTATATTAATCACTTGGATGAAGGGACCATGTGTACTGTAGTCAAATTTGCTGATGATACAAAGATAGGAGGGAACACAAAGAGTCTGCAAAGGGATATAGATAGGTTAAGTGAGTGGGCAAAATTTGGCAGATGGAGTATAATGTGGGAAAATGTGAGGTTATCCACTTTGGTAGGAAGAATAAAAAAGCAAATTTATTTAAATGGAGAGAGACTATAAAATGCTGCGGTACAAAGGGATCTGGGAGTCCTCGTACTTAAACACAAAAAGTTAGCATGCAGGTACAGCAAGTAATTAGGAAGACAAATGGAATGTTGGCCTTTATTGCAAGGGGGATGGAGTATAAAATTAGGGAAGTCTTGCTACAACTGTACAGGGCGCTGGTGAGACCACACCTGGAGTACTGCGTACAGTTTTGGTCTTCTTATTTAAGGAGGGGATGGTATTAATCCCTTGAGTGGTTAGGTTTTCTTGCAGCAGTGTAAGGAAATCCCAAATGTGACCGCAAATTCCATTTTAGTTATTGGCTATACTATCAGTTATGATTCTCAGTGACTGGGTGAATTAATCTTTTTAATGCCTTTTCTGTGCCATTCCTAGTCAGTGTAACTTACCTCTAGTCTGATACTGTCCTTGAGCACACAGCCAGATCAGAGTCATCCCCCTAAAAACACTTTCTTGAGTGATCAACGAGTAAATTACGATGGTATTGAAAGCAATTTGCTCTGGTGCTTGAAGACCCAATATACCCCAGGGTCTCTCCAGATACAACAGCTAACTCAGAATCTGATGTCTCAGGCTTATTACAGGACAAAGAAGAATACCGTACTGTCTGAGCTGTAGGGCACAAAGCAGGAGATCATCTCCTGGGCCACAATTCAACACCCTTCTTAAAATCCACCTTTTTGACCAAGTTATTGTCACCCCTCCTAATCTTTCCTCCTTTCGCTTTGCAACCGTTTTTCCTTGCAGCACTGTGAAGCACCATGGGCAATTTTTCGATATTAAAGATGCTATATACTCATATACTCATTGGAGTTTAGAAGAATGAGAGGTGATCTTATTGAAACATATAAGATTCGGAGGGGGCTTGACAGGGTAGATGCAGGGAGGATGTTTTCCCTCGTGGGGGAATCTAGAACTAGGGGGCAGAGTTTCAGAATAAGGGGTCGCCCACTTAAAACATAGATGAGGAGGAATTTCTTCTCTCAGAGGGTCGTGAATCTTTGGAATTCTCTACCCCAGAGAGCTGTGGAGGTGGAGTCATTGAATATATTCAAGGTGGAGATATTTGAGCTACAGGGGAGTCAAGGGTTATGGGGAGCGGGTGGGAAAGTGGAGTTGAGGCCAAGATCAGATCAGCCATGATCTTATTGAATGGCAGATCAGGCTCGAGGGGCCAAATGGCCTACTCCTGCTCCTATTTCTTATGTTCTCCAAGTCACACACCATCCTGACTTGGAAATGTATCGCAGTTCCTTCATCGTTGCTGGGTCAAAAATCCTGGAACTCCCTCCCTAACAGCATTGTGGGAGTACCTTCACCACATGGACTGCAGCGGTTCAAGAAGGTGGCTCACCACCACCACCTTCTCAAGGGCAATTAGGGATGGGCAATAAATGCTGGCATTGCCAGCCACGCCCACATCCGAGGAACAAAAAAAAACAGCTGAAGAGGCTGTGAAGATTTTTTTGGATGAGGAGTGAGTCAGAGGTGCAGGAAGTGAAAAAGAATGATGAAAATGTGGGCAGCGCATCTAGTAGAAGAACCACGAGTGGGCACACCTAACTTAGAGCAAAAACCTGTGGCTTTAAGTTAAAATGTTTTGTTTTGATTATTTTAAACCAACCTCTTTTGCAACCTACTCAATCAACATGTTCACCCTTGACAATAAGGTTGAATCCCATTAAAATCTCTCAGCCCCTCGTATCTCTTCAGTGAAAGCTATTGGTATTGGTAAGACTGCAAGAAGTCTCTTTTTCTCTCTCTTTATCCTCCTTCACTTGTTTGTCTTTCTCTCCTCCTGCTTTATTTCTGTGTGTCTCTCTACACCTCCTTTATATCTGTTTCTCTTCTGTGCTACTTCTGTCTCTATCCTGCTTCATTTGTCTCTATGTCTTTCTCTCTAATCCTCATCTTTCACTCCTCGTTCTCCTCCTCCTTGGAAAAATAGATTAAAAGGTATGGCAGTAGATAAGCAATGGCTAGCATTTAAAGAAATATTTCATAATTCTCAACAAAAATACATTCCATTGACAAACAAAAACTCCATGGGAAAAGTGATCCAACCATGGCTAACTAAAGAGGTTAAGGATAGCATTAGATTGAAAGAAGAAGCTTATAATGTTGCGAAGAATAGTAGTAAGCCTGAGGATGGGGAGAGTTTCAGAAACCAGCAAAGGATGACCAAAAAATTGATAAAAAGGGAAAAAATAGGAGAGAAAACTAGCAAGAAATCTAAAAGCAGATTGTAAGAGCTTCTACAGGTATGTAAAAAGGAAGAGAGTAGCAAAAGTAAACGTTGGTCCCTTAGATGCTGAGACAGGAGAAATTATTATGGGGAATAAGGAAATGGCAGAAAAGTTAAACAAATATTTTGTATCTGTCTTCACAGTAGAAGACATAAAAAGCATACCAAAAATGGTGGGGAACCAAGGGTCTAATGAGGGTGAGGAACTTAACGTAATTAATATAAATAGAGAAAAAGTACTAGAGAAACTAATGGGACTAAAAGCCGACAAATCCCCTGGACCTGACATCCTACATCCTAGGGTTCTAAAAGAGGTGGCTGAAGAGATAGTGGATGCATTTGTTTTGATCTTCCAAAAAATTCCCTAGATTCTAGAATGGTCCCAGCGGATTGGAAGGTCGCAAATGTAACACCGCTATTCAAGAAAGGAGGGAGAGAGAAAACAAAGAACTACAGTCCAGTTAGCCTGACATCAGTCGTTGGGAAAATGCTGGAATCCATTGTTAAGGAAGTGATATCAGGGCACTTAGAAAATCATAACATGATTAAGCAGAGTCAACATGGTTTTATGAAAGGGAAATCGTGTTTGACAAATTTCTAGAGTTTTTTGAGGATGTCACTAGCAGGGTAGATAAAGGGGAACCACTGGATGTAGTATATTTGAATTTCCAAAAGGCATTCGATAAGGTGCCACATAAAAGGTTATTACACAAGAATAGGGCTCAAGGGGTTGGGGGTAATATAGTAGCATGGATAGAGGATTGGTTAACGGACAGAAAACAAAGAGTAGGGATAAACAGATCTTTTTCAGGTAGGCAGGCTGTAACTAGTGGGGTGCCGCAAGGATCAGTGTTGGGGCCTCAGCTATTTACAATCTATATTAATGACCTCGATGAAGGGACCAAGTGTAATGTATCCAAGTTTGCTGATGATACAAAGCTAGGTGGGACAATAAGCTGTGAGGAGAACACAAAGAATCTGCAAAGGGATATAGATAGACTAAGTGAGTGGGCAGTAAGATGGCAGATGGAGTATAATGTAAGGAAATGAGAGGTTATTCACTTTGGTAGAAAAAATAGAAAAACAGAATACTTTTAAAATGTTGAGAAACTTTCAAATGTTGGTGTTCAGAGATTTGGGTGTCCTCGTGCAAGAAACACAGAAAGCTAGCATGCGGGTACAGCAAGCAATAAGGAAGGCAAATGGCATGTTGGCCTTTATTGCAAGGGGGTTGGAGTATAAGAGTAAGGAAGTCTTGCTACAATTGTACAGGGCCTTGGTGAGACCACACCTGGAGTACTGTGCACAGTTTTGGTCTCCTTATCTAAGGAAGGATATACTTGTCTTGGAGGCGGTGCAACGAAGGTTCACTAGATTGATTCCTGGGATGAGAGGGCTGTCCTATGATGAGAGATTGTGTAGATTGGGCCTATACTCTCTGGAGTTTAGAAGAATGAGAGGTGATCTCATTGAAGCTTACAAGATTCTGAAGGGGATTGACAGGGTAGATGCTGAGAGGTTGTTTCCCCTGGCTGGAGAGCCTAGAACCAGGGGGCACAGTCTCAAGATAAGGGGTCGGCCATTTAAGACTGAGATGAGGAGGAATTTCCTCACTCAGAGGTTTGTGAATCTTTGGAATTCTCTGCCCCAGAGGGCTGTGAATGCTGAGTCTTTGAGTATATTCAAAGGCTGAGATGGATAGATTTTTGGACTCTAGGGGAATCAAGGGATATGGAGATCGGGCGGGAAAATGGAGTTGAGGTTGATGATCAGCCATGATCTTATTGAATGGCGGAGCAGGATCGAGGGGCTGTATGGCCTACTTCTGCTCTTATTTCTTATGTTCTTATGTTCCTCTTTCAAACCTTGGTGGTGCAGGAAATGCTCGGGCAAGCTGGAGAAGCACTTGGGATGAGCAGGTTAGCAGGCAGGCTGAGGAGCACTCAGGACAAGTGGGCCAGTAACCACGCGGGCTCAATAAGTAGGTGAGCAGATGGGCTGTGAGGCACGCAAGAGTTGAGCAGATGTACTGACATATAGTGCAGTAAATTGGGAAGAACTATGGAATTTTCCAAAAAAATTTTAGAAAGGACATTTAGAAAATCATAATACAATCAAGCAGAGTCAGCATGGTTTTATGAAAGGGAAATTGTGTTTGACAAATTTACTAGAGTTCTTTGAGGATGTAAAGAGCAGGGTGGATAAAGAGGAACCAGTAGATGTGGTGTATTTGGATTTCCAGAAGGCATTCGATAAGGTGCCACATATAAGGTTACTGCACAAGATAAGAGCTCACAGAGTTGGGGGTAATATATTAGCATGGATAGAGGATTGGCTAACTAACAGAAAACAAAGAGTCAGGATAAATGGATCATTTTCAGGTTGGCAAACTGTAACTAGTGGGGTGCCACAGGGATCAGTGCTGGGGCCTCAACTATTTACAATCTATATAAATGACTTGGATGAAGGGACCGTGTATACTGTAGTCAAATTTGCTGATGATACAAAGATAGGAGGGAAAGCAAGTTGTGAGGAGCACACAAAGAGTCTGCAAAGGGATATAGATAGGTTAAGTGAGTGGGCAAACATTTGGCAGATGGAGTATAATGTGGGAAAATGTGAGGTAGGAAAAATAAAACAGCAAATTTATTTAAATGGAGCGAGACTACAAAATGCTGCAGGACAGAGGGATCTGGAGTTCCGCGTACATGAAACACAAAGAGTTAGCATGCAGGTACAGCAAGTAATTAGGAAGGCAAATGGAATGTTGGCTCTTTTTGCAAGGGGGATGGAGTATAAAAGTAGGCAAATCTTACTACAACTGTACAGGGCGCTGGTGAGATCACACCTGGAGTACTGCGTGCAGTTTTGGTCTCCTTATTTAAGGAGGGGGATATACTTGTATTGGAGGCAGTTCAGAGAAAGTTCACTAGGTTAATTCCAGAGATGAGGGGGTTGTCTTATGAAGAAAGGTTGAGCAGGTGGGCCTATACTCATTGGAGTTTAGAAGAATGAGAGGTGATCTTATTGAAACATATAAGATTCTGAAGGGGCTTGACAGGGTAGATGCAGGGAGGATATTTCCCCTCGTGGGGGAATCTAGAACTAGGGGGGCATAGTTTCAGAATAAGGGGTCGCCCATTTAAAACGTAGATGAGGAGGAATTTCTTCTCTCAGAGGGTTGTGAATCTCTGGAATTCTCTACCCCAGAGAGCTGTGGAGGCAGAGTCATTGAATATATTCAAGGCGGAGATAGACAGATATTTGCGTTACAGGGGAGTCGAGGGTTATGGGGAGCAGGCGGGAAAGTGGAGTTGAGGCCAAGATCAGATCAGCCATGATCTTATTGAATGGCAGAGCAGGCTCGAGGGGCCGAAATGCCTACTCCTGCTCCTATTTCTTATGTACTTAAAACACGGTCTACTGCTTCGTCCATTTTCAGCGGCCGTTAACCCAACTTTCGTGGCAGCCACGAATTTCCAGGCCAAAGACTCCTATTTGTGATCCTAGATATGGAAGCAGCAAATCAGAGTTGTGATCCTGTTGCTGGGTTGGAGAATTCTGGCTCTGAACTTGTTGGAACAGAAAAATCCTGGCTGTGATCTGGTTGGCGGGTCTCAAAATCCTCACTGTGATCTTGCTCCTGTGGTGCAGGTGCTGAGTTGTGGTCCAGTTTCTGAGGCGCTGAACCCTATCTGTGAGCTATTTACTGTGGTGTTGAATCCTGGCATTGATCTGGTTGCAGGACCCTGACTTTGAATTTGTTGCTGCGGTCTGGGACCCTGGCTGTGGTCTGGGACCCTGGCTGTGGACTGGGTGTTGTGGTCTGGGACCCTGGCTGTGGTCTGGGTGTTGTGGTCTGGGACCCTGGCTGTGGTCTGGGTGTTGTGGTCTGGGACCCTGGCTGTGGACTGGGTGTTGTGATCTGGGACCCTGGCTGTGGACTGGGTGTTGTGGTCTGGGTGTTGTGATCTGGGACCCTGGCTGTGGACTGGGTGTTGTGATCTGGGACCCTGGCTGTGGTCTGGGTGTTGTGATCTGGGACCCTGGCTGTGGTCTGGGTGTTGTGATCTGGGACCCTGGCTGTGATCTGGGACCCTGGCTGTGGACTGGGTGTTGTGGTCTGGGACCCTGGCTGTGGTCTGGGTGTTGTGGTCTGGGACCCTGGCTGTGGTCTGGGTGTTGTGGTCTGGGACCCTGGCTGTGGTCTGGGTGTTGTGATCTGGGACCCTGGCTGTGGACTAGGTGTTGTGGTCTGGGTGTTGTGATCTGGGACCCTGGCTGTGGACTGGGTGTTGTGATCTGGGACCCTGGCTGTGGTCTGGGTGTTGTGGTCTGGGACCCTGGCTGTGGTCTGGGTGTTGTGGTCTGGGACCCTGGCTGTGGACTGGGTGTTGTGGTCTGGGACCCTGGCTGTGGTCTGGGTGTTGTGATCTGGGACCCTGGCTGTGGACTGGGTGTTGTGATCTGGGACCCTGGCTGTGGACTGGGTGTTGTGATCTGGGACCCTGGCTGTGGTCTGGGTGTTGTGATCTGGGACCCTGGCTGTGGTCTGGGTGTTGTGATCTGGGACCCTGGCTGTGATCTGGGACCCTGGCTGTGGACTGGGTGTTGTGGTCTGGGACCCTGGCTGTGGTCTGGGTGTTGTGGTCTGGGACCCTGGCTGTGGTCTGGGTGTTGTGGTCTGGGACCCTGGCTGTGGTCTGGGTGTTGTGATCTGGGACCCTGGCTGTGGACTGGGTGTTGTGGTCTGGGTGTTGTGATCTGGGACCCTGGCTGTGGACTGGGTGTTGTGATCTGGGACCCTGGCTGTGGTCTGGGTGTTGTGGTCTGGGACCCTGGCTGTGGTCTGGGTGTTGTGGTCTGGGACCCTGGCTGTGGACTGGGTGTTGTGGTCTGGGACCCTGGCTGTGGTCTGGGTGTTGTGATCTGGGACCCTGGCTGTGGACTGGGTGTTGTGATCTGGGACCCTGGCTGTGGTCTGGGTGTTGTGATCTGGGACCCTGGCTGTGGTCTGGGTGTTGTGATCTGGGACCCTGGCTGTGATCTGGGACCCTGGCTGTGGACTGGGTGTTGTGGTCTGGGACCCTGGCTGTGGTCTGGGTGTTGTGGTCTGGGACCCTGGCTGTGGTCTGGGTGTTGTGGTCTGGGACCCTGGCTGTGGTCTGGGTGTTGTGATCTGGGACCCTGGCTGTGGACTAGGTGTTGTGGTCTGGGTGTTGTGATCTGGGACCCTGGCTGTGGACTGGGTGTTGTGATCTGGGACCCTGGCTGTGGTCTGGGTGTTGTGGTCTGGGACCCTGGCTGTGGTCTGGGTGTTGTGGTCTGGGACCCTGGCTGTGGACTGGGTGTTGTGGTCTGGGACCCTGGCTGTGGTCTGGGTGTTGTGATCTGGGACCCTGGCTGTGGACTGGGTGTTGTGATCTGGGACCCTGGCTGTGGACTGGGTGTTGTGATCTGGGACCCTGGCTGTGGTCTGGGTGTTGTGATCTGGGACCCTGGCTGTGGTCTGGGTGTTGTGATCTGGGACCCTGGCTGTGATCTGGGACCCTGGCTGTGGATTGGGTGTTGTGGTCTGGGACCCTGGCTGTGGTCTGGGTGTTGTGGTCTGGGACCCTGGCTGTGGTCTGGGTGTTGTGGTCTGGGACCCTGGCTGTGGTCTGGGTGTTGTGATCTGGGACCCTGGCTGTGGACTGGGTGTTGTGGTCTGGGTGTTGTGATCTGGGACCCTGGCTGTGGACTGGGTGTTGTGATCTGGGACCCTGGCTGTGGTCTGGGTGTTGTGGTCTGGGACCCTGGCTGTGGTCTGGGTGTTGTGGTCTGGGACCCTGGCTGTGGACTGGGTGTTGTGGTCTGGGACCCTGGCTGTGGTCTGGGTGTTGTGATCTGGGACCCTGGCTGTGGACTGGGTGTTGTGATCTGGGACCCTGGCTGTGGTCTGGGTGTTGTGATCTGGGACCCTGGCTGTGGTCTGGGTGTTGTGATCTGGGACCCTGGCTGTGATCTGGGACCCTGGCTGTGGACTGGGTGTTGTGGTCTGGGACCCTGGCTGTGGTCTGGGTGTTGTGGTCTGGGACCCTGGCTGTGGTCTGGGTGTTGTGGTCTGGGACCCTGGCTGTGGTCTGGGTGTTGTGATCTGGGACCCTGGCTGTGGACTGGGTGTTGTGGTCTGGGTGTTGTGATCTGGGACCCTGGCTGTGGACTGGGTGTTGTGATCTGGGACCCTGGCTGTGGACTGGGTGTTGTTTGTCTGGGACCCTGGCTGTGGTCTGGGTGTTGTGATCTGGGACCCTGGCTGTGGTCTGGGTGTTGTGATCTGGGACCCTGGCTGTGATCTGGGACCCTGGCTGTGGACTGGGTGTTGTGGTCTGGGACCCTGGCTGTGATCTGGGTGCTGTGATCTGGGACACTGGCTGTGGACTGGGTGTTGTGGTCTGGGTGTTGTGATCTGGGACCCTGGTTGTGGACTGGGTGTTGTGGACTGGGTGTTGTGATCTGGGACCCTGGCTGTGGACTGGGTGTTGTGGTCTGGGTGTTGTGATCTGGGACCCTGGCTGTGGACTGGGTGTTGTGATCTGGGACCCTGGCTGTGGTCTGGGTGTTGTGGTCTGGGACCCTGGCTGTGGTCTGGGTGTTGTGGTCTGGGACCCTGGCTGTGGACTGGGTGTTGTGGTCTGGGACCCTGGCTGTGGTCTGGGTGTTGTGATCTGGGACCCTGGCTGTGGACTGGGTGTTGTGATCTGGGACCCTGGCTGTGGTCTGGGTGTTGTGATCTGGGACCCTGGCTGTGGTCTGGGTGTTGTGATCTGGGACCCTGGCTGTGATCTGGGACCCTGGCTGTGGACTGGGTGTTGTGGTCTGGGACCCTGGCTGTGGTCTGGGTGTTGTGGTCTGGGACCCTGGCTGTGGTCTGGGTGTTGTGGTCTGGGACCCTGGCTGTGGTCTGGGTGTTGTGATCTGGGACCCTGGCTGTGGACTGGGTGTTGTGGTCTGGGTGTTGTGATCTGGGACCCTGGCTGTGGACTGGGTGTTGTGATCTGGGACCCTGGCTGTGGACTGGGTGTTGTTTGTCTGGGACCCTGGCTGTGGTCTGGGTGTTGTGATCTGGGACCCTGGCTGTGGTCTGGGTGTTGTGATCTGGGACCCTGGCTGTGATCTGGGACCCTGGCTGTGGACTGGGTGTTGTGGTCTGGGACCCTGGCTGTGATCTGGGTGCTGTGATCTGGGACACTGGCTGTGGACTGGGTGTTGTGGTCTGGGTGTTGTGATCTGGGACCCTGGTTGTGGACTGGGTGTTGTGGTCTGGGTGTTGTGATCTGGGACCCTGGCTGTGGACTGGGTGTTGTGGTCTGGGACCCTGGCTGTGGACTGGGTGTTGTGGTCTGGGACCCTGGCTGTGGACTGGGTGTTGTGGTCTGGGACCCTGGCTGTGGACTGGGTGTTGTGGTCTGGGACCCTGGCTGTGGGCTGGGTGTTGTGGTCTGGGACCCTGGCTGTGGTCTGGGTGTTGTGATCTGGGACCCTGGCTGTGGACTGGGTGTTGTGGTCTGGGACCCTGGCTGTGGGCTGGGTGTTGTGGTCTGGGTGTTGTGGTCTGGGACCCTGGCTGTGGGCTGGGTGTTGTAGTCTGGGACCCTGGCTGTGGGCTGGGTGTTGTGGTCTGGGACCCTGGCTGTGGGCTGGGTGTTGTGGTCTGGGTGTTGTGGTGAAGGTGTTGCTGCAGTCAGTCCCTACAGGACGAGCCGCTCTGAAGCCCGTGCTGTGATTGGCTGGCTGCTGCCTCAGGCTGCCCTGCTGGAGAGGGTTGCACACTGGTGCAAGATGCCTGCGCTGCTGATGAACGCTCTTCTGTAGCCTTCCTTTCCATCTCCATCTGCGCACTGACACAGGCTTTAAAAAATAGAGTCGGCATTGATAAACCAGCCGGCCAGCGAGCTAACGACTGTTGTCCGAGTTTCCACGGCCAGTGATACTGAAAGGCGGTGAATATGGAGAATCAGGACAAAATCGATGGAGAGGAGGCGGTGGAGGAGCCGACTGAAGGAGCCCACAGCACGGCCGCAGACAGCAGGCAGCGGAAAGCCACGATGGAGCGGAAAATCGTCTGGAGGAACGTGGTCCTGATGAGCCTGCTGCACCTGGGCGCCGTGTACTCGCTGTGCCTGCTCCCGCAAGCTCAGCCGCTAACATGGCTGTGGGGTAAGTGGCGGTGTGTCCGCACTCATTGCGCAGCTCCCCCCCTCCCACCCTTTGCAGAGCCAAGACAGCGCGGCCAGCCGGCCGCCGCAACCCAATGATCGGGCTCGCAGCAGAATTTCTTAAGACAAAAACAGCCCCGGAGTGAATTTAACGTCTGCCCCTGTGAGGAGGGGGAGGGGGACGGGGACGCGCGACCTTTGCATCGAAGGGCAGCTTGTGTTGTTGCCGGGCACCGCCTTGCTCGGCACTGCCTCACATGAAGCCCTGTGTGGTCAGCAGTGCCGGCGGCGGGCACTTGGCGCGGCACCGGCTCAGTGAATAAATAAATAAAGCAGCAAAGATGAATGATTTTTTTAGTCACCAATAAATGAAACTTAATGCGCATCGGTGCCGGCCGTTCCGTTCTCGGAGCACAGGCCAGTTTTAATCAGACGCCACAGTGCAGGCTGCAGTGGTTCAAAAATTACAGCCCCTGAATGACGCATCATGTTTGATTCCCCACACAGCAGGTGTCAGTGTCTGGGCAGGGAATAAGGGACCCATTAGTCCTGAGTACGCGATCGTGTGAATAATTGAACGCTGTTCCTCAGTTAAGTGTTTACATTCGTCCCCTAGAAAAAGTGGACACTGAATATTTGTGACGCCTTTCAAACAACAACAGCTTGCATTTATATAGCGCCTTTAACTTGTCCCGAGGCATTTCGCAGCAGTATCACCAAACAAAATTTGACACTGAGCCACATAAGGAGAAATTAGGGCAAGAAAGTGGTAGGTTTTAAGGAGCGCCTTAAAGGAGGAGAGGTAGAGATGCAGAGAGGTTTAGGGATGGAATTCAAGAGCCAGGTTATTAATTAGTTTCGGTCTCAGACTATAGCAGTCATCTGAAAAAAAAATTCTGAGCAAAAGAGTAGAAAATTAGAGGTGAAGATTTAAAAGAGATTTCAATTAACTTTCTGTTGAGTCCATCTTCTTGTTATAATCTCCCCAGGGCACAGTGTTGTCAAATTATTTAGATGTACTTCAGGAAGAGAGGGTTTGGGATGATCTATGATAGAATCATCTAGGATTTCTTTTATTTAGCCACTTTTGTAAATTAGACTTTGGAGTAATCAATAGTTCAATCTGGACTTATTATTTCCCAATTATGATCAAAAAGAGTTCCATGTCATATGACAAGATGGTAATCATGCCCTATCTTGACCGGGAAAGTATTTATCTATGTTTGTTTATGATGTGGTTATTATGTATGACCCGTTGAAACAACCCGAACCTCAAAAGTTCCAAATAATTTCTTAATTAAAAGTAAATAAAGTTATAATTTTATATTGTTACGGGTCTACAAACAAAATATCTCCTGGCCCTCAGAACAAAGTTTAAAAACACTCACGATTTAGTGCTGTTGGAATGTGCAAATAAGATGCACTGTGAGATTGATTTATGACCTATTGAAATATGGCTTATATAGATAAACCCTTAATCTTAAAATGAGGGAATGAGCCCAGGTTCCATGGCACAGATACAATTGTAAATGAACCAGTTTGTCACAGATTCTAAACCATTTGGATATCCATGGAAATTATGAAGATTACTGTGGCTACAAGATTATGTTCATTGATTCTAAGTGACTTTCATAAAGAATACATTAAAATGTATTGTGGTAGTACTATTAAAAGTATTAGGGATTGGCATAAGCAATTTGGATATGCAGCAAATCTACCAAGATTTACTATGTAGTATTAAGATTAATACAGATTGGGTCTAATCAGTTTGGATGTACATGAGAGAGGAGGAGTTGTATCAGTATTAAGATTAATATCGATGATTGCTAAAGAATCTGGGTATACACAGAAGCTGTTAAGGTTATTGAGGAAAGGGTAAATTCATGTGGCAAGATATGGCAAAAAAATAAGAGTTTGGTGTTGATAGGTTTTCTACCACTAACACTATCCCAATAATAGTGAATGTACAATTCACTGTCACAAAAAACTTCATAGTTTCCTGTGAGATCTGTGCAATGAATCCAAATATTGTGATATGCTATATCGTGCAGTAGCACTACATCGAATGAACTGCCCACTGATGATGCAATGGCAAAGCTATCACTGCTGAAAATATGATTGAGAGGAGCAATTTTTTGTTAATCAAAAAAAAATCAAAATTCCAATAGTGTCCATATAATAAAATGAATAGTATATAGCTGTCAAGTTATTTACAGGCAGCGCTCCAGCCTCTGAGTTCTGAGCTCAGAGCTTCACTTCAATAGTTCATGATATCATGGGAACCTCTCAGTTGGTCCACTGCTGTGTAATGTGCTGATGGTCACTCTGTATCCTTCAATATATTTAATTTTTAATCATTGAAGACAGATGCAACTGAGAACACCCTTTCTATAATGCTTTATTTAGGAGGTACACAAAATTACTTTACAGTCAATGGATAATTCAAAGTCATTGCTTGTACTTAAAATGAATTATTCAATAATTTGAATTAAGTAATGTTGATAACAGCAAGGTGGGATTCTAGTGCTTAAAATGTGGATTATTGGATAATTTGAATGAAACAACTTAGAAGTAAGAGGAGCAAACTGTATATAGCAAGGAGGGACCACATTTAGCAAATTATACACTTTTTTTGTCTGTTAATCAGGAAGCCATAAAGAGGGCCACCTGATCTAGCAGATAGTTATAATGAGAAATTACTGTACTTGCCTGCAGGGCTTGAACTCATGGCTTTGGTATTTGTGTTGCTTGATATTCAAGCTCTATCTGATCCAGCTTTAAGTGACCATGGGCAACATAGCAGTCAGATACCAGAGGCCAAATCCTGCTATACATTGATCCAAAGTTCAATAAAAGGGTGCAGCATTATGCAAGAAATGAGTCCCTCCATTATTCCGTACCTTTGTGGTTCACAGTATTCAAAGTTTAAAATGTGTGTTAAAATAGTCTGTCCCTGCACCATTTGGAGAGATGGCAACAGCTGCAGTCACCATTTTTTGCCATGTCTAAAACCACACTAAGGGCAGGGACTAATGGGTACAATCAGACTTGCATCCTGACCTGAAAATTAATTGAAAATCTTAGT
This sequence comes from Squalus acanthias, assembly GCA_030390025.1. Lineage (NCBI taxonomy): Eukaryota > Metazoa > Chordata > Chondrichthyes > Squaliformes > Squalidae > Squalus > Squalus acanthias. The sequence continues at coordinate 120,884,882 of CM059426.1, read as the reverse complement.
AATTTTAAAAACAATTGCCTCTACATCATCAGATACAGTTGTAAATGGGAAAATGGACATTTTTTAAAAACAGACTTCTTTACATTCTAGAAATTTCTACTCCACTCAAAAACAAGATTTGTTCAAATCAGGACAGGTGACAACAGCCTTTATATTAGGAAGTAAGATCAGGGGTTTATACAGATAAACCTGAGTGCAAAAAGTTTGTGTCTGTGTCTCCTGTGTGGAGCATGTACCTAGATATAACTAATGTGAAAACTTAAGTGTGATCATTTTTAAAAATTCATTCATGGGATGTGGGCGTCGCTGGCAAGGCCAGCATTTATTGCCCATCCCTAATTGCCCTTAACTGAGTGGCTTGCTAGGCCATTTCAGAGGGTAGTTCAGAGTCAACCACATTGTTGTGGGTCTGGAGTCACATGTAGGTCAGACCAGGTAAGAATGACAGATTTCCTTCCCTAAAGGACATTCGTGAACCAGATGGGTTTTTACGACAATCCGGCAGTTTCATGGTCACCATTACTGATACTAGCTTTTTATTCCAGATTACTTTATTAGTCATTTAGTCATTTGCACACAGGTAGAATGTTGCACAGACAGTGAGTCGGGGTAAAAAGTGGCAGTTTGTCTTAATTTTGCACTTTGTATTTATTTGGGTGGATCAACCACAGTGGGTATATGGACTCCTGTCCATAAAACTGCATTGAATGGGCAACATAACTAGCCCAGCATTGGTACATACAGGCATTTACAATCTGCATACATAAATGGGGCAAAAATAGTCTTGTATGTACACAAACTACAAAATCCCTCAATTGTAACGATGGCAGTTCTGCGGATTTGAACAGTATAGTGAATTCATTTATAGTGAAACTTTGATAGTGAAAGGATTCCAACTTGTTATTTACCAAGTAATTCAGTAGAGTGGTGGTTCTGTTATGAAAATATAGGTGAAATCTGGGAGCTCATCTTCCATTGTTTAGCCCATAACAAGCCGTGTGTCTTAACCAATCAATGGAACCAGCATCTTTAGTCATAAGTCATTCTCCCTGACTAATTTTCTTAATTAAACTCCTTAATAAAAAGTGTACATTGAAGTTCAGCTACAGAATCTTAGGATTAACAATTTTTTTTTCCAATGCGGTCTGCTTCAAATCAGACTGACATTCTGGAGAGACAGAGTATAGAGAGCCTGCTTTAAACTGGGCATTCTCTGAATCAATGCAAAGAACAGAACAAATTAAATCTGAGCAGAATGCCCAAAGTAACTGAACATGAACTTGTTGTAAACTGTCAGTAAGTGATGCTCAAAATCAGCCAGCCCTGATATTGTAAAGCTTCTGACATACCCTTAATTTCCTGGAAAACTTTGACGTAACTGCAGTGTAAGAGGGCGGCGGCGCTGCACCATTTTTTTTTTTCCCTTGAGGAAATTTGTGCGGATAGATTTACACTGGTTTTTACGCGATATTCCTCGATCATTTGCGCTGCTTCTGAGATACGTCTGCTGAAACTCTGCCGCTCATTTACATAACGCTACCCCCATGTGAAAGACCAGCTCACGCGAGTGTCCAGCATTTACGCCAGCAATGCACTGACTTAGATTTATGTCCAAAGATTTAGGCGCAGCACGGGGGTGAAATTCAGCTTCAGTGGTGGTGTGAAACAACTCAGCGAGTCGGCAGCCCTTTTTACACTGCACCCGATTGTCTTTTTCATTGAAGTCAATAGAAAAGAAAATCGAGCATGTGTAAAGCAGGCTCCCACTTTCCTATCGCCTGCTTTACGCTACTGCCCAAGACTAATTTCACCCCATCATCAGCTAATGAGGTACATTCAGCCACTTGAAGGAGTATCTCATCAACAATGGCTCAGTCAACAGTAATGGCTCCCAATATTTTCAAAACTGCCCTCCGTTGTCTCTCTGGATCTTTTGAAAGATAAATATTTAGGATTTTTTCCCCCCAACATCTCATAAGTTTCAAAGTTTATATCAGTGGGGTGTCCTATAGCATCAGAATGCACTGATTTGTGTTATTAAAGTGAGTTCAATGTCATGGAGGGGAAAGGACATGCAAATGCTGGAAATCTAAAATAAAAACAGAAAATGCTGAAAGTACACAGCAGGTGAGGCAGCATCTGTAATGACAGATGACAGGTTAATGTTTCAGGTGTAGACCTTTGGACAGAACACCTGAAATATTAACCTCTCTTTCTTTTCAGATGCTAACTGATATGCTGTGTATTTCCAATGTTTTCTGTTTTAACTTTGGTGACCTGAAACCTGTATATTTTGTCCAAATTTTTCCCCATGTTTGCAATATAGCTCTGACCCTACCACCATCTCAATAACTTTCTTTACTCACGTGGCATTTATCTCTCAGGGCCAAGAATACTGCTGTTTGATTAACGCAGTATGCTGGTGCAGAGGCTACGAAGTGAGGGAGCAATTATTTTGGCAAAACTGACGAATGACTGTGAAGGGATAGAAATCACTCCCATCACTGGCCTCGTTTTACTGGAAATCCCGGCTACACAGACAGCAATGCAGAAAGTGATGTGCCATGATACTAATCCCAGGCTATTGTGTATTTCCACAGCTTATCTTTGTTTCATAGTAACGGCTCTCGGAGTGACAGCTGGTGCGCACCGTTTATGGAGCCACCGATCTTACAAGGCAAAACTGCCTCTGCGGATGTTCCTGGCCGCTGCCAACTCCATGGCTTTTCAGGTGATTTTTATGACTTTCAAATATGTGTTGAAACTAGCGCTTCTGTCTTATTCAGTGGGCTGTGTATTTATTTATTTGCATATTTGTTGCGCTGAAATTAATTTGAGGTCACCAGCAATAGAAATCGAGCTTTATTCCCATTTAATTTAATGTGAGTGAAATATACTTTACATTTCACTGAGTTTGTTTTACATAGAATTTACAGCACAGAAACAGGCCATTCGGCCCAACTGGACTGTGCTGGTGTTTATGCTCCACACGAGCCTCCTCCCACCATACTTCATCTAACCCTTTGTACTTTTATTGGATATATACAAGTTTGAATAGGGTTTAATATCTGAGCTGCAGACTGTCTGTGGTATGCAACTAAAAGATAACCTTTAACCTATACAGGTTATGAGGCTGGATGCTGCAAGTTGTGAATATGTTACAGATTAACACTTTACCCACATGGTGATGGAATAAGATCAGCTGCAAACACATTTCTGGTTAAGATATATACTTATATATATCAATGAGTCACAATTAATGCTGTGAGAGTAGGATATAAGTTGTAAAGCATAGCTGTTCATTACAGTCTTTGTTTATAGCACACTTTAGCTGAAGAATTGAAATGATAAAACTTAGATGCAAAAGAGCTAATTGTCACATGAACTGTGTTGCTGAGTGGATTGCAGACTGCTTTCAGTGGCATCACGGACAACGGCTTGTTCTCGACTGGGACGTCAGCTCCATGATACATGAATATTTTGTACCTGTGGCTTGAACACCATGTGAGGTATAATCAAAGAGGTAGAGTTATGTGTGAATTTCCGATTTCGGGGATTGTCAGGAGATTGAGAACTCGGACCATTTTTTTTTAACCATTATGTCATTCAGTAGTTTGCTCACAAACAGAATGTGCACTGCCCAGGATTTTAAACCATCTGGGCTTCTGTTCTGAAGAAATCCAACCCATTACTTTGGCAGTCGTGACCACATAGCCATTTGCTTTACATAGTTTATTACAACCAAGTTCTCTGGATAGTAGTTCCCATCCAGAATTTTTTTTTTGCTGAGATTTCTTCACAGAGAAACTGGTCTGAAAACGGAAAGAAGACAGAGGCCTAGCAGCTTGATCACGTCGCCTAAGGGTCCAATATGGCGGGCGGCATGCACGCAACCATTCAACGCTGGAAGTGTGCCGCCCGCCATATTGGATCGGGCTCCTCCATAGGCATCCAGAGCTTGTGCCGAAAGTATTAAAAAGCCTCCCAGTCATTAAGATACTAAAGTAAGGGTCCCACGTTTGTTGTAGGGCCTTTTTGTGAAATTGATTCTGTCTCGGTGCCTGACTCGCTACATGATAAACTCGCTGAGCAACTCCTGGTGCTAACGGGCAGGGAGGACCCTACAGCAGCACTATTTAAAGGGCTCATCCACTCCATACAGGTTAGTTGCTGGTTTGTCCTTTTAGATTGCTGATTAACCTCTGGGCATTTCTTTTAATTATTTTCTGCCTTCTACGACGGATTTCTGACTTATGCTAACCAGTTTTTGCTGGTGCTGGACTGCTTTTGTCTGCCTTCAAAACCGTTTTAGTGCAGCCATGGGTGGTCTGATAGGTCTGCCTTTGGGAGAGAACAGGAGCAGCTGGGCAAGGAGAGCACTGAGCAGGAGGCCACACCCACAACAGGCGGGTCTTCAGGGAGCACTTCTCCGACCTGAACTTCACTGAGGAGCAATGTCTCGGGCACCTTCACTTTACAAAGGAGGCTGTCACCGAGCTATGTCATCTGCTGCATCCACAACTTGAACCTCAAACCAGGGCATGAACAGCACTTCCTTATGCCACGGTTGTAGCAGGTGACATCAGCAACATCTCCCAGTTTGCTATTCACTGTTGTATCAGGGAGGTGACCGTGACACTCTACGCCAGGAGGAATAACGACATTACTTTCCTAATGGACACAGCAAATCAGGTTGAGAGAGCACTAGACTGTGACTGCATTGCAGGGTTCCCAGGGTCAAAGTGCCATAGCCTGCACCCACACTGCTTTGCCTGCTCTCCATCACCAGCCTGACATCTTTCTGAATAGAAAGGGATTTTACTCACCGTGTCCAGCTTGTTTGCGACTACAGGCAGCACATCATGACCTCTTCCCACTGGCAACGTAGGTGTTACCTGGAGGGCATTCTGCCCCACCCCCGGGGGGGAAACAGGATCTCTCTCCTCCTGTCCACTGCCTGGACCAGGGCCTCCAACAGGACATCAGAGAACCTGAGGGAACAATGTGCAGGTCTTGCAACCATTTTTTTCTTCAGAAGCTTTTCTTGCTGTCTGCAGCCAGAGTGCACCTCCCCTGGGACCATGTGAACAAGCACACGCAGCTTGCGTCTGCCCCGTGTGCCCCCCCCGGGGCCACGTGAACACGCAGCTTGCGTCTGCCCCATGTGCCCCCCCGGGACCACGTGAACACGCAGCACGCATCTGCCCCGTGTGCCCCCCCCCCGGGACCACGTGAACACGCAGCACGCGCCTGCCCCCTGTGTAGCCATTTTCGGGCGCGATTGAATTTCTACGCCCGAGTGTCACTGTCTAGTTGGCAGTAATTTGCAGTGCTACAGCATACAGTTCTCCATAACACACTGGGCAGAGCCTCCCGCTTCCTATAGAGCAGTAAACAGCTCAGAAAGTAACTCGCTGTCTGTGAAGTCCTGGCTCCTTCATGGATCTATATATTAAAGTTAATAATACTAACATGACTGCACTGAATGTTCAGTGCCAATCATTTAAAAAACATTCTTTTAAAGGTTGCTGCTTTGGGTAAACATTATGGTCAGCTGTTTTGTCAGCTACTGAAAGCTAGTGGAAACTGTGATGGTGAAGGGCAACCTTTAGTTTTCAGTTTTAAAAATGAAGAAGGGTCTGACTTATTGTCAGTTCTTTAGTGCTGTGGACCATAACACACACACCTGTGTCCAACAGACAGATGTACTGTCTGAGATTAATAGCAGTAACATAGCATGATGGTGCAGTGTGGCAGTGCTCTCTTCTAACGCACTGCATAACAGACTGGTACGAGGCTGTGATTTTCCCACACAATGAGCATGGTGAGCAACTGCGGAGCAGAGGCTGGCTGCTTTCCTGCAGGGAGAAAGGGATAAAATAGCTGGTGAGGCAATCTGGCTGGTCTCGCATAACTCTTGGTTGCCCATTTTAAATCATTATTGGCAGACACCTGTTTGCAGAATATACAGAATCGTATAGGCTGATCTAATGATGGGAAAATAAAGAAACTGAGACCTTAAAAAGTTGCCTTAAGTTTAAAATAAACTTGTTAATTGGTAAGAAATATAAAATAACATGCACTTCTCTAAATTACAAGCACAATGTTGTGTTAAGCAGCAAATGATGCCATAATATCTGTTTTGAGTTCTTGAGGAGGAAAGACTAGAAAAACTTGGAGTCGGGGGGAGGGGCCGGATTGGACACTGACAGAAACCTGCCGATGTCACCGTGGCCTCGGACTTACGGCCACTGAAAATTGCCCCAGTGCTACAGGGCAAAAATTCGTGCTGGGGCCTGGAGATTTGTAGTGCAGCGCTAACTTAGCATGTAACGCCCTCCTGGTGGCGTTAGTGGAGGCCTCCGACCGGAAGTTCCCGTCCAGGAGCGGCGTTGCAGCTTCTTACAGCCTCTGGGAGTTAGGCTGTGGAGTTCGCAATGAATTGTGAGCAATTAAAAGGGCTATGAGTTAAAGGGGCAATGCACTCAGAACTGATTAAAAATTAAAATCAAGTGGAAAAAATGTATTTTTCAGCCCTTACTGCCTTTCAAAAAAAACATTAAATATAGGTCCCAAATGGCAGTCTAAAGCTGAATTGTCTTCTGCACCTTAAAAAAAAAAAGGTAAAAGTGCTTCAGCACTAACACAAATCGCTCAGCAAGCCAGGAAAGGGGCACTCAGGGTCATAGAGACATAACGGCACAGAAGGAAGCTATTCGGCCCATCTAGTCCATGCCGGTTCTCTGTAAAGCAATCGAGTCAGTCCCATTCCCCCGCTCTATCCCCATAGCCCTGCAAGTTTATTTCCCTCAAGTGCCTATCCAGTCTCCCCTTGAAAACATTGAGTGTCTCCGCTTCCACCACTTCAGTCGGCAGCGAATTCCAGGTCATCACCACTTGCTGCATTAAAAAAAAGTTTTTCCTCGCAACCCCCCTTGCATGCAGCACTCCAGTTTTGTGCAGGGTGTCAACACTGCAAGAAAGGTCTACCCACAGGGGCCAGGAGGCCCTCCAGAAAGAAGGATGTGGGACCACATCACGAGGCTGACAGTGCCAGCAGTGTCGCCCCCACGACCTGGCTCCAGTGCCCAAAGAAGCTTCATGACCTCAGACCAGTGATCAAGGTCAGTGAATGCATCTTCAAAAGCCGTCTCCTATCAACTGCACCACTAGCCTCGCATACTACACGGGACACGGTGGCATAGTGGTTAGCACTGGTGCCTCACAGCGCCAGAGACCCGGGTTCGAATCTGACCTCGGGTGACTGTCTGTGTGGAGTTTGCACATTCTCCCCGTGTCTGCGTGGGTTTCCTCCGGGTGCTCCGGTTTCCTCCCACAGTCCAAAAATGTGTGGGTTAGGTTGATTTGGCTATGATAAATTGACCCTTAGTGTTAGGGGGGATTAAATATGTGGGGTTATGGGGATAGGATGGGATATGTTAGGGGGAATTAAATACGTGGGGTTACGGGGGTAGGGTGGGATATGTGTACTGTGGGGATTAAAGCAGGGACAGGGTACTGGATTTGGATGATCAGCCATGATCGTATTGAATGGCGGAGCAGGCTCGACGGGCCGAATGGCCTACTCCTGCTCCTAGATTCTATGTTTCTATGTTTCTACTGCTCAATGCACAACCCCACCCCCACCCCCCTCCACAATCATACACCTACCAACAATCTGTGCCAATCACGAGGCACATCTGCCATTCCTAGCTTCACCTCACCCCCTTGGAGGAGACTGTGCAGGCCATTCTTGGCAGGGACATGGCTGAGCCCTTGGCCAGCGGCGGGACAGAAAGGATGCAAGATGCTGGTATCCTCCTTCTGGCATGCACCTCTTACTTTCCCGCCCTCCCCTCACCACAACTTCACCCTTGTGCCTTCCTCATTTCACGCACCCATAAATGCAGCCTGCCCAGCCAGTGGTTGACCAAGAAGAGGGAGAGGAGAGTGAAGAAGAAGATAATTGATTTGACACTCCTAACTACCAGCTCCTCAAGGTCCATCAGCAAGGCCATTTGCAGTGTTCCTCACTGAAAGTCAGCAGCCTTCCACCAGCCATGCTGCAGCCACTGGGGTAGCACTGCATGCCATCACTAGGATAGGCAAAGGCACACACAAGACAGTCACTAAGGGAATGCATAAAGTTGATGAGTTGATTTCTTGATGTCATATTGGATGAATGGATAGATTTATAAAGTTGGATTGGAAAGTTTGCTTTGTATTGGCTTTTATTTCAGCATTTTGGCCAAGAGGACGCTGTGATGGCCAGTAACAGAGGGAAGGTAAGGTGTGGGACAAATGTTGAAAGGTGAATTGGGGTTGTGGTCACTGGGACTGCAGGCGGATGATTCATCCCGGATTTCCTGCCAGAAAGGGGCTGTCTGGGTTGCATCCTTCCTTTCTGTTTCCTCCGCTTTCATCTGTGAGCGAATCCTGCGAATCTGAAATGAAAGCATAAAATGCTGGAAGTACTCAGCTGGCCGGGCAGCATCTCGACCTGAGACGTGAACTCTGTTTCTCTCTCCAAAGATGTTGCCTGACCTGATTACATAGGATATACGGCACAGAAACAGACCATTCGGCCCAACAAGTCCATGCGGCGTTTATGATCCACTTGAGCCTCCTCCCGTCTTTCCTCATCTAAATCTATCAGCATAACCCTCTATTCCCTTCTCCCTCATATGCTTATCTAGCCTCCCCTTAAATGCATCTATACTATTTGCTTCAACCACTCCCTGTGGTAGCAAGTTCCACATTCTCACCACTCTCTGGGTAAAGAAGTTTCTTCTGAATTCCCTATTGGATTTCTTGGTGACTATCTTATATTGATGGCCTCTAGTTATGCTCTTCCCCACAAGTGGAAACACTCTCTCTCTATCGACTCTATCAAAAGCTTTCATAATTTTAAAGACCTCAATTAGGTCACCCCTCAGCCTTCATTTTTCAAGCGAAAAGAGACCCATCCTGTTCATCTTTATACTGAGGAGTAGGAGTATTTGTAGCATTTTCTGTCATCTCAGAGGCCTTCCTTTACCATCCAAGGCCTTGCAAGCGTCCAGCAGCATTCCCTACACACTTAAAAAAAACTTTTAACATCTATTGCAGCAAGCCACTACTTCAATAAAATCAAAAAATCCCAGTCCAAAAGTTTAAATGCAAACTTACTTGAAAGATGTGTGTGTCCCTTTAAGATGTGCTGACAGCATCTCTGTCAGTCTGCTTGCATGCTAGGTTTTCCTGGCGTGATTAGGACCCAGCGCTTTGGTCGAAGTTCGCAGTGGTGACGTTAAGTCGGCATTGTATGCTGACTGATGTCACCACTCCGCCATTTTTTTTTCAGGGCGCAACTTAAGACCGGCAGCGCTACCAGAATGTCGAAAATTGAGGACGCTGCGGGACCCGCCACTAGCTGGAGGAAGAGCGGTGACCGCTGCTTTCTTGACTTAGCGCCACCCGTTAGCATGGCGCTAAGGTAGGGAATTTCTCCCCCTTGGGCTCTTCAGCTCAGAAAGGAAGTGATCTTTTAGAGATATACAAGATATTTAAGGGTAGATTATTACCTTAAATTAAATTGTGATATTAGAACTAGGGGAATTCAAGTTTAAACCAATAAAAGATCATTTTAGGACTGAAATCAGGGAATTCTTCTCTATACAAAGAGGAATCACCTCACGGATTAAACTTCCACATAGAGTAATATAGGCAAAACCCCTGGAATCATTTAAGAATCAATGGATGCTGCAGTGGTGATGTTGGGATCTCTCTGGATGGATGGATGATGATGGGTTAACTGGCTGCCTTCATCTGTAATTATCTTGTGATCTTCCAATGCTTTTAGCTTGGCTACCTGCTTGGTTGGTTTGTATTTTATGAAGCTGACCTGAAATGATGCAAGCATGCATGAGTGAATGCACTTTTGGATTTTTCAGCTGGCCATCTTGTGTTGTGCTTTGTTTTTGAGATTAAAAGAAAGAAAGAAAGAAAGAAAGAAAGACTTGCATTTATATAGCTCCTTTCATGACCACCGGACGTCTCAAAGCGCTTTACAGCCAATGAAGTACTTTTGAAGTGGAGTCACTGTTGTAATGTGGGATAAGGGTGTAGATCTTCCGCAGAGGGACGATTGGCAGAAATCATGGAAAAACGGCAGGAGACCCCCCTTGGAAATTCCAGGCAAAAATGTGTTTTAATTTTTGAAACCTAGTTATAATGTATACTTACACTTATAATGTAATGCACATCACTTGCAGCTCCCCTATTAATAGAGAAGAATGAACGGCATTTTGGTCAGATTTTGGCCACTTTGTGAAGAAAAAAATCCATCTAGCATTTTTTCACCAAACTGTCTACAACAGTGACACTTAACAGCCCACTAGTGGAAAATTACAACATCTTGTTAGCAATCATTTGCATTATTCCACCTCACTTCCACATTAACTGAATGAGCTGTGCAGATGGCTTTTTTTCCTTTCTCTGTTGATAGTAAACAGTGGGAAATGGTGTTGAAAAATTGCTTACGATGGAAACCAAAATTTTCCTCAATGTCATTCAGAGTTCTTGTCAAACATTTTAAGAAATGAAAACATTAATTTTTAGATACCGTAAGAGAAACTAATACTGTACAGGGCTATTGATGTAGCTGGCAAACAATTGCTAAAAGAAGTGAACAAAGTCGTGAAAGCGACACATACAAAACAGAACAAAAATGATTGAAAAAAATAACTCTGGCACCAGTTTGCCCCAGGAGCAAACTATGAGCAGAAGTTGAAGAAAGGAAGTCCTTAGCATCCCATTTAAAAAAAAAAAATTCTCAAGATGTGGGTGACACTGGCAAGGCCAGCATTTATTGCCCATCCTTAGTTGCCCTGAGATTGGATTGGTGGACCTTCTCCTTAAACCACGGCAGTTCTTGTGGTGATGGTGCTTTCACAATGATGTTGGGTAGGGGATTCCAGGATTTTTTTTGCAGCAACGATAAAGGAACAATGATGTATGTCCAAATCAGGATGGTGTGAGACTTGGAGGGGAACTAGGAGATAAATGGTGTTCCCACAACATTGCTGTTCTTCTTCATCTTGGTGGTAGAGGTCACATGTGCTGTTGAAGTAACCTTGCTGAGTTGCTGAAGTGTATCCTGTAGATTGTACATACTGCAGCCACAGTGCACTGGTGGTGGATTGGATGAATGTTGAGTTCAGTGGCAGGGGCAATGATCAAGCTCTGTCCTGGATGGTATTGAGCTTCTTGAGTATTGTTGCAGCTGCACCCATCCAGGTAAGTGGTAAGTATTCTATCGCACTCTTGACTTGAGCTTGTAGACAGTGGAGAGGCTTTGAATGGTCAGGAGGTGCACCACTCGTCGCAGAGTACACAGCCACTGTCCTGTTCTTGTTGCTTTGGCTGGTCAAATTCAGTTTCTGTTCAGTGTTGACTCCCAGAATGTTGATGGTGGGGACTCGGCGATGGTGATGCCGTTGAACATCAAAGGGAGGAGACAAGGCTTTCTTTTGTTGGGAGACGGTTATACTTGGCACTTATGTGACGTGAATGTTACCTGCAACCTGTCAGCCAAACTCTGAATGTTGTCCAGGTCCCGTTGTGGGCTGGCATGAGCTGCTGCATGATCAGAGGAATTGTAAATGGAGCGAAACATTGTGGAATCGTTAGTGACTAGCCCCACTGCTGACCTTAGGATGGAGAGTAGGTCATTAATGAAGATGGTTGGGCCGAGGACCCTTCTCCGAGGAACTCCTGCAGTGATATCGTGGGGGCTGTTTTCTGGAACAGGGACTTGACGCCACCTCTGACTTCACTGATTCTGGTGAGTGTCGCATTGTTTTCTCAATCCATATTCTGTTACATTATATCTAACAGTATTGGTTAGCATCATTGCACATTATGTAATATCTATTACAATATGCGAGACTTTTAGCATATACTGATTAATTTCCCACAGAGTTGTACACCTGAGAGTTAAGACCAAGTGTGGACTTGATGAAGTTTGATTAGAGTATGGGATATAATTGGACCATTTTAAAGTCATGTATTCTGTCCTTACTTTTATATAAACACTTTGATCTTATGTTATTATTTATAGTTAAACAGCAAAACTTATGGCAATTTGAGAAGTAGAGTTGAGTGGAACATAGGAGTTTCTGTGTAGTACAGGCTGAGGAACTGGGAGATGCAAAACTGAGGTGCTACAGCACCACTGCTAGTGGCAGAGTGTAACAGTATGACAAGTTTACATAGGTAGTTTCTATTATAAATGTGAACATAGAAATTTATAATGGAACAGTTCACAACAGGAGGTAAGGTTTTGTAGACAAGAAGTGCATGTACACAAGATTTTTAATACATGATAGATATCTATATATTATTGATTCAGTAATTACATTTTTTTTATAATTTCAAACTGGTCATGTTTGGTATTCAAAATTGTTTCACAGTTCTATTGTATTTTGTCTTCAGCTAATGCAAAGTCCAACATGAATTAAGCAAAATCTTTTTTTCATATTTCCACAGATGATTCTTCCACCTTTTAGGTCAATGCAACAGGACATCATTATCGCCTTGCATGTTGCAGAATGTTTTCAGTATTGTGGGTGGACAGTTAGGTTGTTTCTCTTGATGTGCTGCACATATATGAGCAAAGACAGCAGCCATCCTGCTTACAAGTCCCGGGTGTTGCTATTCAGACCTTCGTAGTCAGCTGAAGGCCACCTTAAGGGGAATATAAGGGCATCGCTATGCCTTAAGTGCCACTCTAATGATATCACCTCTGAAGGTTTCTCCAGAAACTCCACAGAGTTTATTCTGTCTGCAAACAGTTGGATAATATAAATTGGCTTTCGAGAAAAGTTCACAGTGCTATCTCTGTGTTAGTTGCTTTCATTTGTCATAGTTTTGCTGCATAGTTATATATTTGCAACTTTTGGAATAACACTGATTTGTACATTAGTGGAGATTTAATGTTGGCATGAATCCAAAGAGTGAATTTTCAGGACCCCTGCCTGGTTGAAACAGGGCGGTAGCATCCTGAATATGATGACCTACCGCCATGTTACTGCTGTTGCTGCGGCAATGTTAATGCGGGCCTACTGCTAGGTGGACTGAGCAGCCCCCTGAGTCAATTGATTAATACTGCGAGAGAGACCAGCTTGGAGCTGTTGTCTCTGTGTTCAGAATTTAAAGTCTAGATGCAGCATCTTTGCTTATAGATTTTATTAGAGGGAATGATACTCACAGATAACACACACGACGATTTGAAGACTGTGGGAGGAGACTGCATGTTACAGTTGCTGAGCTCATTCTCGGGGTGACTAGCCCCTGAGTCATCTTCTGTGAGAATGGTCTCGCTTTTATCCTCTGCTAAAAGTCTATCACACCATGGGCCGGATCTTGCTGGAGCAGGACATCTCGTGAAGTACGCCGTTAGTTAGACTTTTTCTGCAATCTTCAGCTCAAAATTTTTTTGCGCTGTAACCTGCTGAAAGTGTAAGTTGGTAAATGGCGTGGCGAGGGCAACAGGGCCTCTGGGATCTTGGTGAACGGCGGGACCAACAGTCTATCTCCTGAACCAGTGAGATTTATGGAATGACAGAGAAGGAGGGTAAATTAGAGTTGGTGAATTAGTCAAATCAGGTACAGAAAGAGAAATAATGACAGAGAAAGAAAGACCGGATTAAGAGAGACAGTAAAAAAGAGATAGAAAAGGCAAAATAAGAAAAAAATTAAAAATTTGACATTTTTAAAATCTCTTGACAATTTACTACATGAAGAAATAAGATTGAACAGTTTAAATTGTTCCATTTCTGGGCCAGAGAGGTTGATTGGCATTGGTACTGCATTAACAATTATCACGTCGTTAAAAAGGTACTTACTGTTAAGTTCCAACCCTAACTTTCTGTGGCAAGTTTAATGGGCAGTTGTGCAAATCCAGCAAGTTCTCAAAAATAACGGGGAGGCTAAGGGCGAGATGCCGATTGCACAAAGCAAGTTGTGGAGATTCGCAACTCACGCCGTATCTCTTAATCTCCTGAATATGCTGCCCGATTTGCGCATTAATAAGAGTGTGCGTCATTACTACGTTGTCATTTTTCCTGCAAGTTCTAGCTCCATATCTCCTCTATGACCTTCACAGTTGGTTTTCACTAACTTGCACCAGCTCAGTATTCAAGAGAATGGGTCTCATAACAACAGTTGTTCTTGCATGTACAGAAAAGGTAAACATATAGTTGTCAATCAGATAGATGTATCTATTAAAAGGTTAGAACTAAATAAGGTTATCTTAAATGATGATAGTCGATACAGTCTTGTAAAGGGGCCTTGGTGATTTGAGCTGTCTTTTGACCTTCTACAGTTATGGGCCTAGAAATTCGATTAAGCCCAAAAACGGGTGGTGCCACCGCGGGCTAAGGTTAATGGCCGCCCGTAAAAGAGCGTAGGCAACACGGTTATTTTGGTGCTGCCTGCTGATTTTAAATGAGCGCAGTGCAGAACCTCCTGAGCAACGGGCTCTTTCAGGCAGTAAGATCAGCTGGAGGCCGGCGGTCTGGTCTAATCTATCTGTGCGGCGTTATCAGGAAATCTCGATTTACTCAAGTGAAGTGCAATGTTTCTGGTTATGTTTGTCATGTTTTGTAGGTTGACAGAGAGAGAGGGTATGCAAGATAAATGAAAACCTAAAAATAGACTAATCTGTAATTTTAAAGAATGCAACCAATATTTTCAATTCTACTCCCTAGAATACAAATAAAAGCAACCTATTCTTTTAATACACATATATAGTGAATAAGCTTTGTAATTACAGAGGCTTCTCACTGTAAGTCTTTTTAGGAGTATACATCTCTAGAAAGTACCTGGATAAGCGTTTTGAAAGGGCAATGGTGTACTGGAATTGGGAGATTTGTTTTCAATACTGGATGTCAGAGCCGGCACAGGTGATCCATGATTCCTCCCTGAATAGACCAAGGGATGTGACAAGTTTACTGGATACCCTGAACACCTGAATATGGATGCGAGTAAATGCAGATGTACAAATTCCTTTAGAAACAGGAACAAGTCATTAGGTCTCCTTTCATTGAAAATATAATAAGCTCACACCTGTTACTTCAGAGGAACAGGATGCATATTCAATATGGACGTTTGTGACAATAACAGTAAATATTTACAAAGCCCAACTATCATTTCATTTCCTGTTTACTGATACAACTACAAGCGCTTATTAGTAAGACTTGAAAATCTGGTGTACAAGTGTATGTCTTGTGTTACACAACTGACCGACAGTAATGGATCAGGCCTTTAGATGCAGTACAAGTCCCCCCAGACTATTTGTAACCAGATGCTGTTCTGTACACATTACATGCCGGAACTCACTGACTTGCTCCGGTTGAGTGTTGGCATGTAAGGTGTATAGAACAGGCATTCAATCTGCTGATGTGTTTCTGCAGCAATGACCATGAGCCATCTCACTGGACTGGACATACTCTGCATAGTTATTGAACATAGAAACATAGAAAATAGGTACAGGAGTAGACCATTCGGTCCTTCGAGCCTGCACCGCCATTCAATGCGTTCATGGCTGAACATGCTACCTCAGTACCCCATTCCTGCTTTCTCGCCATACCCCTTGATCCCCCTAGTTGTGAGTGTTATATCTAACTCCCTTTTGAATATATTTAGCGAACTGGCCTCAACAACCTTCTGTGGAAGAGAATTCCATAGATTCACCACTCTCTGGGTGAAGAAGTTCCTCCTCAGCTCAGTCTTAAATGGCTTCCCCTTAATCCTTAGACTGTGACCCCTGGTTCTAGTTTTCCCTAACATTGGGAACATTCTGCCCGCATCTAATTTGTCTAAACCAGTCAGGATTTTAAATGTCTCTATAAGATCCCCCCTCATTCTTCTGAACTCCAGAGGATACAAGTTCAGTTGACCCAATCTTTCTTGATATGTCAGACCGGCCATCCCAGGAATCAATCTAGTGAACCTTCGCTGCACTCCCTCAATAGCAAGAATGTCCTTCCTTAAGTTAGGAGACCAAAACTGCGCACAATACTCCAGGTGTGGCCTCACCAAGGCCCTGTACAACTGCAGCATCACCTCCCTACTCCTGTACTCAAATCCCCTTACTATGAAGGCCATCATTCCGTTTGCTTTCTTGACTGCCTGCTGCACTTGCATTCCCACCTTCAGTGACTGATGTACCATGACGCCCAGGTCTCGTTGCACCTCCCCTTTCCCTAATCTGCCACCATTCAGGTAATAGTCCGCCTCTCTATTTTTACCACCAAAGTGGATAACCTCACATTTATCCACATTGTACTTCATCTGCCATACATTTGCCCATTCACCCAACCTGTCCAAGTCACTCTGTAGCCTCCTAGCATCCTCCTCATTGTTCACACTGCCTCCCAATTTAGTGTCATCCGCAAATTTGGAGATATTACATTTAATCCCTTCGTCCAAATCATTAATATATAATGTAAACAGCTGGGGTCCCAGCACCGAACCCTGGGGTACCCCGCTGGTCACTGCCTGCCATTCTGAAAAGTACCCATTTACTCCTACTCTTTGTTTCCTGTGTGCCAACCAGTTCTCAATCCACGTCAACACATTACCCCCAATCCCATGTGCTTTAACTTTGCTCACCAATCTCTTGTGTGGGACCTTGTCGAAGGCCTTCTGAAAGTCCAAATACACCACATCTACTGGTTCCCCCCTGTCCACCCTATTGGAAACATCCTCAAAAAATTCCAGAAGATTTGTCAAGCATGATTTCCCTTTCACAAATCCATGCTGACTTGGACCTATCATGTCGCCACTTTCCAAATGGTCTGTTATGACATCTTTAATAATTGCTTCCATCATTTTACCCACGACCGATGTCCGGCTGACCGGTCTATAATTCCCTGCTTTCTCCCTCCCTCCTTTTTTAAAAAGAGGGGTTACATTGGCCACCCTCCACTCCATCGGAACTGATCCAGAGTCTAAGGAATGTTGGAAAATGATCGTCAATGCATCCACTATTTCCAAGGCCACCTCCTTAAGTACTCTGGGATGCAGACCATCAGGCCCTGGGGATTTTTCAGCCTTCAGTCCCATCAATTTTCCCAATACCTTTTCCCGACTAATAAGGATTTCCCTCAGCTCCTCCCTCTTACCAGATCCTCTGACCCCTTTTATTTCCGGAAGGTTGTGTGTGTCCTCCACAGTAAACACCGAACCAAAGTACTTGTTCAATTGATCTGCCATTTCCTTGTTCCCCATTACGACTTCCCCTGTTTCCGACTGCAGGGGACCTACGTTTGTTTTTACTAACCTCTTTCTTTTTACATATTTATAGAAGCTTTTGCAGTCCATTTTAATGTTCTCCGCAAGCTTCCTTTCATATTTTATTTTCCCTGCCCTAATCAAACCCTTCGTCCTCCTCTGCTGAGTTTTGAAGTTCTCCCAGTCCCCGGGTTTGCTGCTACTTCTGGCCAATTTGTATGCAACTTCCTTGGTTTTAATACTATCCCTGATTTCCCTTGTTAGCCATGGTTGAGCCACCTTCCCTTTTTTATTTTTACGCCAGACCGGGATGTACAATTGTTGTAGTTCATCCATGCGATCTCTAAATGTCTGCCATTGCCCTTCCACTGATAGCCCCTTAAATATCGCTTGCCAATTTAACCTCACCAATTCACGCCTCATACCCTCAAAGTTGCCCTTATTTAAGTTCTGGACCATGGTCTCTGACTTAACTGTTTCCTTCTCCATCCTAATGTAGAACTCCACCATACTATGGTCACTCTTCCCCAGGGGGCCTCGTACCACAAGATTGCTGATTAGTCCTTCCTCATTACACAACACCCAGTCCAGGATGGCCTCCCCTCGAGTTGGTTCCTCAACATATTGGTTTAGGAAACCATCCCTTAAACACTCCAGGAAATCCTCCTCCACCGTATTGCTTCCAGTTTGAGTAGCCCAATCTATATGCATATTAAAGTCACCCATGATAACTGCCGTGCCTTTTTTGCACGCACCTCTGATTTCCTGTTTCATACCCTCCCCCACCTCACTACTGCTGTTTGGAGGTCTGTACACAACTCCCACTAACGTTTTCTGCCCTTTGGTGTTCTGCAGCTCAACCCATATTGATTCCACATCCTCCAAGCTGATGTCCTTCCTAGCTATTGCATTAATCTCCTCTTTAACCAGCAATGCTACCCCACCCCCTTTTCCTTTTATTCTATCCTTTCTGAATGTTGAATACCCCTGGATGTTCAGTTCCCAGCCTTGATTGTTCTGGAGCCACGTCTCTGTAATCCCAATCACATCGTATCCGTTAACATCTATTTGCACAGTCAATTCATCCACCTTATTACGGATACTCCTTGCATTAAGACACAGAGCCTTTAGGCTTGTTTTATTAACATCCTTTGTCCTTTTAGACTTATGATTTAGTATGGCCCTTTGTGTTTCTTGCCTTTGTTTACTCGGCCTTCCCCTATTGTTTCTCACCCTACTAACATTTGTTTCTGACTGCATATTACTTCCCCCTGTTTCGCTACATAGGTTCCCATTCCCCTGCCATATTAGTTTAAATCCTCCCGAACTGCTTTAGCAAATATTACCCCGAGGACATCGGTTCCAGTCCTGCCCAAGTGCAGACCGTCCCTTTTGTACAGGTCCCACTTCCCCAGGAATTTGAATCCCTCCCTCCTGCACCACTGCTCAAGCCACGTATTCAATCTCACTATCCTGTTCTCTCTATTCTGATTAGCACGTGGCCCTGGTAGCAATCCAGAGATTACTACCTTAGAGGTCCTACTTTTTAATTTAGCTCCTAGCTCCCTAAATTCTGCTTGTAGGACCTCTTCCCGCTGTTTACCTATATCGTTGGTACCTACATGCACCACGACAGCTGGCTGTTCACCCTCCCTCTTCAGAATGTTCTGCAGCCGCTCCGAGACATCCTTGACCCTTGCACCAGGGAGGCAACATACCATCCTGGAATCTCCTTTGCGGCCACAGAAACTCCTGTCTATTCCCCTTACAATTGAGTCCCCTATCACTATAGCCCTACCACTCTTTTTCCCGCCCTGCTGTGCAGCAGAGCCAGCCATGGTGCCATGAACCTGGCTGCTAGTGCCTTCCCCTGGTAGGCCATCTCCCCCAACAGTATCCAAAGCGGCATACCTGTTTTGGAGGGAGATGACCACAGGGGACTCCTGCACTACCTTCCTGATATTGCCCTGCTTCTTGGTCACCCATTCACTGTCTGTCCTAGCCTTTACCTGCGGTGTGGACAACTCACTAAATGAGCGATTCACCGAGTTCTCGGCATCGTGCATGCTCCAGAGTGAGTCCACCCGCAGCTCCAGCACCGCCATGCGGGCTGTCAGGAGCTGCAGCTGGACACACTTCCCGCACACGTAGTTGTCAGGGACACTGGAAGTGTCCCTGGTTTCCCACATGGCACAGGAGGAGCATGAAACGGGTCCGAGACTTCCTGTCATGACTTAACCCTTATGTTACTTTATTACTAAAATTTAAACTTATTTATCTTAGGTCCAGGAGTTAAGTCCCTGAAAACAAAATATAAAATCGAACCTACCTTTTAAATTCCCTCTACCCCTAAAGGTTAGAGGAGGTGGGAGGGTGGGAGTCACTACTAGTGTAGTGTCTCGGGTTTAGCAACCGCTCCACCTATATACGGGTACCAATGAATTGGCCCCGCCCCCTGCCTTTGAAAAAGCCCGCGAAGCTCTTACCCCGCTGGGGAAAAAGGCCACGTAGGTGAGTTTAATGACTCACCTCCGGCCTCTGCCGCTCCAACCAGGTCCGCTCCTCCTTCCCCGCTGCCGACCGCTCTGTGGGAGAGAGAAAGAAAGAAAGACTTTGGCAGAGACCTAAAGATCTCCGCCGCCATCTCCCAGGTCCATGCGCTGGCTGCATGCACAGGCGTGCTTTGGAGAGGGCGGTAAAAGGAGCGGTGACGTCCAAAGTCGCTGAGCGTACGTCAATTCGACATTGCATGCCAATTGCCGTCATGCTCTTGATCATTAAAATATTTGAGGCGAGCGCAGGCTACTGCAACGCTGCCAACCTGCCCAGTATGGCAGTCACTGTGTTCTGTGCTGGAAGTGAGGCTGCCGCCATTTTTTCTTCAAAACTGACCTTAATGGCTGTTGCTAAAGGTTCCAATTTCTAGGCCATGGTCTCTTTCAACAGATTCTGCAGAAACTGTCTTTTAACCACAGTATGGAGTCTTAAACATAAAATGTGTTTTTTAATAACATTCCTGCTAGTGTTCCTAACAGAGTCAGGAGGTAGGCCCATTTAAAATGAGGTACATAAGACCTCGATTGCCATTTTTGGTCTGCACTGGGTGGAGCATGCGCTTCCATGCTTTGACCAGTATCAGCTGGCCGAAGAAAATCCCAAAGGTAAGTTCCTCTTTATTTTTGTGGGGCTTGAGGAGCTGCTGCTCCAACTCTCCCCCTTCCATATCCCCACCCCCATCCCCCATGGACTTACCTTCTTTGGACTTGGAGGCTGGCAGGGCTGACCAATATTGCGGTGGCTCAGAGCCAGCAGACTGTTCTGAGGCACCTAATCTACGGCTGCAGCCCGCCATCCTGATCCTAGTGAGGTCTGTCCCTTGAAATGAACCGGGCCTCTCACTGGTCAATGGCCTGAAGTCTGCTCGGAGGGAAAATCCAACCCCTTGTTTTAAAGTTGACAGTTATGTAGTGAATGCAATTTTGTTTAGTATTTAATTAGTTTACAATTCATGTTCTAAAACTTTTATTTCATAAGTAATTAAAAATAATCATTCTTTGGAATAAAAGGTTTATATCCATTGTGTCATTGTCCTGTGCTGCCTGTTTTCGTCATGATGGTATTCTTCTATGAAAGATGGAAAAAAATAGATCAGCTGAACATGGTAGTACCTGTGGAACATTTTCTGGTGTCATCCATCCTATGGATCTCTTTTATAATGTGAATTCTTTCATTAAGTAAAATGTTTATTGCTATTAATGCAGTGATACATAGTTGTATTAAGAGTTTACATTGTGAAATATTAGCACTCAACAATACACACAGGAGCATTGATTTGCTGCTATAATTTAGTTACGATGGAGGAAAAAACTATATAAAATTATAAATATAACATTAAGCGTTCAAAGTTTTTTTTTCTATCTTACAATTCCCAGCCAAAATTTTGGGCAGAACTTGGATTTGGCTGGTTTCTTCCCCCTTTCGGCCCTGTTGGAAATCCTAATACTTTTGGGGGCAGATGTATGATAATTCAAATTAAATGAGTGAATGACATCGTGCAACATATTTCCTTCAGCCTTACCATTAGTAATGCTGGACGCTTTGGGCACCTGTGCGTTGAAAGGCCAATTTCGCAAAGTAGTTAATCACCAAGCAATCGATTGCATTGCTGGTCAGCAGAAGAAATCAACAGCATTCTTTTTAAAGAAATATATTATAATCATGGTTTGGGGGGTGCTGCTGATCTTGTGGCCAAGTACACCAATAAAATTCGTTCTCTCCTTCTCCCTATCCCCCTGTCAGTTAGTTGCCCCAAATCCACCAAGAACAGCATAAGCACCTGCTCAAAATACTTAAAGTAGCCTGAATTTCAGAAGGGGTCAGGGACATCATCAGTGGGTGGGCAGCAATTCCACTCCCAAGGTCTCCACAGAAATTTCAGGTCCCAGGATTATGTTTATGTTTGGGGAAAATTACACGAGTTTTGCTTTAAAGAAAGTAGGGCTTCATAATAATTGGCTGTATTTCATTCCAGAAATCTCTCTCCAGTTGCAGCATCTGTTGTAACAAGAGAATAATTTCTTGACCGAAATATTTTCTACTGTTGATTGGTGTTTCTGGTCTATATTGTTGATCGCTGTTGCTGTCCTAATATTGTTTGAATCTGGGCTGGTTTGCCAGTTAGCTGGCAGCACTTGGTAACAGCAGTCTGATGTGAGAAAGACAAAATAAAAATGGATAAAAAGGTTATCGTTTAAATAAATACAACAAGCAGCAAGAGAAAATCGTCACCATAAAGCATAGCGTGAAAAATATCTAATGAAAAATAAATGTCGAAAGAAACCAGTGGGAACAATAATTTGGATAAATATTAGGAAGAAAAAGAATCACAAAAAAGAAAAGAAAGGGAAAAGTAGCTGCAAAATGGCTGGAGCAGTGCTATTTTGATGGATCCTCAAAATCTTTTGCATCTCTCACTTTCCAGTCTAGAAATGTTGCTGCATTAAAAGGAGCGAGGCAACTTGCAACACATTTGAGAGACATGTGTTAGACAATTAAACACTTTTCTGGTACCTGTATGAGATATGTAATGGACCTTGTGTATGGGAGCCTTAGATTTTACACTCTTGGGCCCTTTTGTAAAATCTGAATGAGATGTGTACGGAGCCCAGGATTGTGAGGGGCTAGTTTATAGAAGATTGGGCCCTTTTCCATGTGTGAGATCTGAACAGACATCATATTTGTCAGATACTCTTGGCTATTTATGTGTGTTTTTCTATCACAAGCATTTACTCACACACAACTTTTACAAAATGCTCATGCCTGTAAATGAATTAACAATTCAATCACTATCCGCTTAATCTCCCATAAATTCCCTCTTTACACGTTGTGAAGAATTCTTCATGATTCTGCCCGAAGAGAGTGAGGGAAAATTTGGTTGGTAAGGCTTTACTGCCCTGACTGGGATTTTCCTCCCCCATCCCCGCCAAATCTGCTGCTGGTCGCTTCTTCCCCCCACCTGCCACAGGCTTGTTAAGTTCTCTCAGATGTTTTTTTTATGAGAACCTCTGTATAAATACCGCTGTAAAAAAAACTTCAGAATAGTTTGCGTTTGGAGGATGAATTGCATTTCAGTGAATGTCATCTTGATATTTTGTCTTTTCTTGGATATAGTTACAGTAATTTTGTCTTTTTACCGCTGTGAAATTGTGGTTGTTTTGCGGCTGTGACAGATCTGGTGAGTTGTTGGTCACTGGGTGATGATGATGTGGTCTTACTGGATAGTCTGGGAACCAGTGCAATGGAAATCACAAGGTGGTAGGAAGAGAGTTAGCAAACACCCAACTGAAATAAAGAAGTTTGTCAGTGTTTTTAAAAATTGGAAATGTACAACAGATCTGTCAGCATTTAAAAAAAAAAAGACAGGTTAACATTTGGGTGTAGATTCCATGTGACTATCTATCTTGTTCTCTATCATGATCCATCCACGAGCTCATTCCCAGCTGTATGTTATGGCTGCCAACCATCCCTTTACTGCATTGTTTATTCCATGGTGGAGGGGGTCTTTTCCCTGACTGTATTCACACTCATTTACACTGATTTAGGGATTTTTCTTCAAACGTTTTGCAGAATGACCCCAATCATGAATAGTGGGCCTCAATCCAATAAAGAATTCAGGAGAAACTTCTTTACCCAGAGAGTGTGGGACTTGCTACCACATGGAGTCGTTGAGGCGAATAGCATAGATGCATTTAAACGGAAGCTAGATAAGTGCATGAGGGAGAAGGGAATAGAAGGATATGCTGATAGGGGAAAGTGAAGGAAGGTGGGAGGAGGCTCACGTGGAGCTGAAACATGGACCATTTGGGCCGAATGGCCTGTTTTTGTGCTGTAAATTGAATGTAATTTTTTGTTGCACCTTTCTAACCCAGACTTACTTGCATTGAGACTTGCTCATTTTATGTTACAATTTTAATCAGTTTTAATGCATTTCACCCTTTTAATAAAAAAAGGACATTTCCCTACATTGAAATGGGTTTGGATCAGACTCGCTCTTTTTTGACATCTTGATCTTGACATCTGTATTACTGTCTTCCCTTCCTCTCTCTTTGTTTCTCTGTGCCAAACACCATCCTTGCTTGGCATGGTGAGCAGGTCTCTGCCAGTGGTCCTCCATGACTGGGGAGTTAGTTGCCTGGGGTTGTCAGAGTTTCTCCGCTGGGGCACGGCCTCTGCTGTGCACCAGTTAATAACAACTTGACGATGATTGAGAG
Organism: Squalus acanthias; assembly: GCA_030390025.1. Lineage (NCBI taxonomy): Eukaryota > Metazoa > Chordata > Chondrichthyes > Squaliformes > Squalidae > Squalus > Squalus acanthias. Next base: position 120,860,835 of record CM059426.1, on the reverse strand, counting down.
CACAGTAGGACTCATTTTTCGGGCTCATGCCCTTGTGAGTGAGCCTGAACCGCTTGAAGTGTATATTGGAAATTGGGGTATTCACTGGAAAGTCACGCACAGCACACCGCCCCCAATTTTTGATACGCACTTCTGGTGACTGAGGCTCACTGCCAGTAGTGGGAAGTCTTAAAATTATGTGTTTGAGGGAACTGCAAGCAAGAATCCATAACCTATCAAAACATGCACTGGTGCCTCACAGCGCCAGGGACCCGGGTTCGAATCTGACCTCGGGTGACTGTGTGGAGTTTGCACATTCTCCCCGTGTCTGCGTGGGTTTCCTCCGGGTGCTCCGGTTTCCTCCCACAGTCCAAAAATGTGCGGGTTAGGTTGATTTGGCTATGATAAAAATTGACCCTTAGTGTTAGGGGGGGATTAAATATGTGGGGTTATGGGGATAGGATGGGATATGTTAGGGGGAATTAAATACGTGGGGTTACGGGGGTAGGGTGGGATATGTGTACTGTGGGGATTAAAGCAGGGGACAGGGTACTGGATTTGGATGATCAGCCATGATCGTATTGAATGGTGGAGCAGGCTCGACGGGCTGAATGGCCTACTCCTGCTCCTAGATTCTATGTTTCTATGTTTCTATGCTAGGGCCCCAGTGCACGATACCACTGTACTGCCTTTCAGTGCTGGATTATTTTGATGTTCACACAAACAATGGTACTGATGCAGTTTCTAATTTTACCTTTGCACTAACTTTGGTTCTTAGTGGAGTTGCAGATGCTGGAAAGACCAAAAAAGCATTTTTTAAATTTTCTCCAGAAGAGCATTTGTACTGAATATATTAAAAGCAAAAGAGCACAGACCAGCAAACAAATCTGGGAACTTCCTGGTCTCTATGGCAGAGCTGGTTAAAACAATGAATTGCTAAGACATGGGTAAAAACGCTACCTTCCCTGGCGCCCTGAAAAAGTTAGCGCCCCCGCGGCCGATTTTCCCAGGTAGCGCCCCAAGAGGGAGGAGGGGCGCTATTGGAAGCGCTCCGCGTCCCTCTTGGGGCGCTGCGAGCCAATATCGCGGCACTATGTGCCGCAGCGCCACGCCACACTACTGCAGTCCTTCCTCCCCTTATTAAAGGGGAGGGGCCTGGTGTAGCACGTCCCCGCACCCAGCTGGGCCACCAGGGATCTGGAGTGCCGGCAAACGAGCCCGGCACTCGAGCAGTGCCGGGCTCACGGAGAGCAGCCGGCACCCCGCGGGGGGGCTTCACGGGGGCCGGGGACAGCAACGGGGGCAGGTGCTGGCAGGCGGCCAGCGACAAAAATGGCCGCCCGCCACCTCCCCTTTAACTAGTGCCCCCCCGACCCCGGCGGACATAGCGTCCGGCGGTAAATCGGGGGGGTGCCACCCAATATTACAGCCGGGGCGCGAGCGGGGTGCTGTGCACGGCGATGACATCACCGGTGGCGCAGCGCCACATGGCGCTAACGGTTAGCACCGCCGCTAACCTCCCGCTGAATTTCGCGGGAGGCATTAGCGGCGCCGCGCCCAGGCGCTAGTTGATTTTCGACAATCAACCGAATTTAGTCCCCACAGACTATAGGAATAGGCCATTCAGCCCCTCTAGCCATTCAATTAAATCAGGGCTAATCTGCACCTCAACTCCATTTTCCTGCCTTTGCACCGTATACCCTTACCTAACAAAAATCTATATCTCAATCTTGAAAACTTCAATTGATCCAGCATCAACAGCCTTTTGGGGAGCAAGTTCCAGATTTCTACTACCCTTTCTGTAAAACAAAAATTGCTTCCTGATTTTGCTCCTGAATGGACTAGCTCTAATTTTAAGATCATGTCCCCTTGTTCTTGATTCCCCCACCAGAGGAAATAGTTTCTCCGTATCTACCCTATCGAATCTCTTTAACATTTTAAGCACCTCGATCAGATCACCTCTCAATCTCCTATACTCAAAGGAATACAAACCAAGTTTATGCAACCTGTCCTCATAATTTAACCCTCTAAGCCCTGGTATCATTCTGATTGAAGACCGAGGTTCAATCCCTGCTGTGTGATGCACCCTACAGTAAAATAGCTCGATGACACTGTCTGGGTTCATACACAAGTAATGTTTTCTTGTGCGATATAATGGAAAGTGCAGGCACCCATGGACCTGTAGCTCAGCAAGAAGCCAATGCCTTCAAGGGAAAGGAAAGGGAGAAAAATGATTGCGAAAAGGAAGGCAAATAAAAGAAATACAGTAAAGTGCCGTTGACCAAGCCTGTATCACCTAAAGTCAAATTAAAAAAACAAATTATTAAGTGCTACCATCACTGATTTTTATTTTTTTAAACTAGTCTTATTAGAAAAAGGAAGAACCGTTGACTCTTTTAAATTATACCTATGTCTTCTCCAATCAACCCCCAAGGTGCATTGCTGAAGTATGCCAGCATACGCCAGCTTCAGTGTCTGTTGGTACGATACGTCGTATAAACAAGGAATTTACATAAAGCACGTCTGTGCTGCAGTGTTACAATTTATAAAATAGGGAGGGGAAAGACTGAGATTGCACCACCACACCGTAAAATGACTTTTGACTTCCCATTTCCTTCAAATGGGCAAGCAAAGTAAATGTTTAAGTAACAGAGGAATCTGGCGTAAACGTGGGAATGTTTAATGAAAAAAAAATGTTTACTTAAAAAACAATTTACTTAAAAAATGATTGGGCAAAAAAGTGGCAGATGGATGCCAATGTTAATAAATGTGAGGTGATTCATTTTGATTTAAGTAGATGTACTTTGGGGGGAAAGCTGGATGATGTGACGAGCAGACGGATTTGGGGGTTCATGTTCACAAGACGTGCAAAGCAGCACCTCAAGTGGATAAGGCCATAAAACTATTGGAATACTGGGTTTTATGGCAAGAGGTATAGAATAAGAAATAGGAGCAGGAGTAGGCCATTTGGCCCTTTTGAGCCTGCTCCGCCATTCAACAAGATCATGGCTGATCTTCTACCGCAACTCCACCTTCCCGCACTATCCCCATATCCCTTGGTTCACAAACATTTATCGGCCTCTGTCTAGAATGTAATCAATGATTGAGCATCCACAGTCCTCTGGGGCAGAGAATTCCAAAGATTCACAACCCTCTGAGAGAAGAAATTCCTCCTCATCTCAGTCCTAAATGGCCGACTCCTTATTCTGAGACTGTGACCCCGTGTTCTAGATTCCCCAGCCAAGGGAAACATCTCAGCATTAACCCTGTCATGCCCCTTAATAATTTTGTATGTTTCAATTAGATCACCTCTCATTCTTCTAAACTCTGGGGAATATAGGCCTAGTCTACGCAATCTCTCCTCATACGGCAATCCCCCTCATCCCAGTAACCAGTCTAGTGAACCTTCGTTGCACTCCCTCTAAGGCAAGTATGTCTTTCCTTGGGTAAGGAGACCAGAACTGTACACCGTACTCCAGGTGTGGCCTCACCAATGCCTGAGAGAGGATAGTGCTTAGTCACAGGAAGACCCTTGAGGATATCCTTCCATGATCAGATTAGCACTGTAATGTAGGTAAAGGACTTGAGTTGCTCCGTCCTGGATGGTTCTTGTGTTTTTGCAGCTGCATCCATCAGGTGAGTGGTGAGTATTCCATCACACTCCCGACTTGGACCTTGTAAATTGTGAAGAGGCTTTGCGGGATCAGGAGGTGAACCACTCATTGTAGATTATCAGCATCTGCCATGTTCTTGTAGCCAAGGTATGTCTAGTTCGGCTTTTGGTCAGTGGTGACCCCCAGGATGTCAATGGTGGGTGACTCGGTGATGGTGGTGTCATTGAAGATCAGAGGAAATGGCTAAGCTTTCTTGTGTTCTAAATGGCCATTACTTCGCACTTGGGTAGCATGAATGTTACCTGCCATTTGTCAGCCCAGGCCTGGATGTTGTCCAGGTCCTGCTCTAGGCTGGCATGGGGTGCTTCATTACTGGAGGAATTATGAATGGAGCTGAACACTGTGGGATTGTTAGTGAATAGCCCCACTGATGGAGTCTAGGTAATTATTGAAACAACTGAAGATGGTTGGGCTAAGGATGTTTTCCTAAGGAACTCTTGCAGCGATGTCCTGGGGCTGCAATGATTGGCCTCCGATAACCATCTTCCTCTTTGTCAGGTGTGACTCCAGCCACTGGAGAGTCTCCCTTTGAACACCATTTGCCTAAGTTTTATTAGGGCGTCTTGCTGCATACTCGGTCAAATGCTGCCTTTATGTAAAAGGCAGCTACTCTTACCTCTCCTCTAGCATTCATCTCTTGCATCCATGCCCGGTTCAAGGCTGTGGTAAGGTGTCGTGCCAACTGCTTGTGGCAGAATCACAACTGAACATTAATGAGCAGGTGTCACTTGATGGCACTATTGATGATTCCCTCCATCACTTTACTGATGATTTGGAGGAGGCTTATATGGCAGTAATTGGCTTGGTTAAATTTATCCTTTTTTTGTGGATAGATCATACTGAGCAATGTTTCACATTGTTGGGAAGATGCCAATATCTTAGCTGTAGTGAAGCAGCTTGACTAAGAAAGAACTTGCATTTGTATAAAACCTTTCACAACCTCAGGACTTCTCAAAGCCAGTGAGGTCTTTCTGAAGTGTAGTCACTATGGTAATGTAGGTAAACACTGCAGCTAACTTGTACACAGCAATGTCCCACAAACAGAAAATATGGGGATGGAGGAATTTGGGATGCAGGCTGATGGATACAATTCTGTGAGGTTTGGCTTGACTAATCTGTGAACAGTTCTCCCAACTTGAGCACCAGTTCCCAGATATTAGTGAGGAGGACTTTGCGGGATTGATTGGGCTGAGATTGCTTAAGTCTTGTTCTGATATGATGCTTGGGTCGCTAATATGTCTATCTGACTTTATTCCTTAGATTTGAATTTTGTAGCAATTGATTACAACTGAGTGACTTGCCAAGCCACTGCAGAGGTTATTAATAGTCAATCACATAGTGTGTGACTGTTTCACAGATAGGCTACCTTCCCTGAAAGGCATTAGTGAACCAGTTTTGTTTTTACAACAATTCTGTAACTATCAGGGTAATTTTTATTAAATTCAATTTTACAAATTGCTATTGTGAGATTTGAGCTCACAACCTCTGAGTTTCTAGTCCAGTACCATAACCACATCACTACTGTATCCAACTTCACATAGAATGAATTGGGCACGTATTGTTGTGTGGCTAATACTGGCTTAATGTTGTATCTGCAGAATGGGTTGGCTACTGCTTGTTAGGCTGTCTTGGAGCACATGCAACCAGGAGTACTTAAAATCTTTATCTAAATGTTTAATTCAAACCTTTACTAATAGTCTGTCAATTTTAATTGGTATGAGGGCACACTGAGCTCTGTTAAAAAGAAAACTAACTGCAGTTCAGTTATTCAGTTTGGTTCAAACAAAACAAATCCAACTTGAAACCAGAACTAAACCAAAGCAAACTGAGGTGAGCATTAAAGTGGATGTTTCCCACAGAAAATGCTGGAAGATTATACATCTGCCAGTTCAGGCTATCATAGCCTAGTTCCTCTTAAAATGTTAGTTTACTACTCGCTGTCTGCTATGGAGCAGCTAATGCAATTGTGTGTTTGGCTCATTCATTTATACTGAGTTAATGGGATACCAGTTATTTCTCAGGACCTCAAAACTGGCCTGATTTTGGTGGGCATTGTGTGTCTTTTTGTTCTGCAAGTAGATAGTGAATGAGGTGATAACATTTGAGGAGTGTGTGTCAAGTGGGCGGAAGGGAATTTTGGGGTTGTTGTAATTGCTGTGAGGGGAATGGGTAGCCATAGTGCAAGATGCTGAGTTAGGGCCCCCTTAACCAGAGAGCACCGTGAAGGGTTAGTTGTAGAAAGAGGGTGAATAGTGTGCTGGTGCCCAGGGTGGGCAAGGAATAAAAGGGAGAGGAAAGTGCAGTATGTTATCTTGCCTGCTCTGCTGAGGATTTGGAACACTTTTTGTGGCACTATTGTGTAGTCCTGCGGGTGAGGGAGCTGGCACTGAGGGAGTTGGCACTTGGTGCCAGTACCAACTCCCTCCAGGTAGTACAAGTGACAATTCTGGGAGACTTGGTGGCACCTCCACCCAGGAGTCTATTCCTCCTGCCTTCAGTGCTTTCCAGGAAGGCTTGGAGGTCTGACTAAGTGAACTCTGTGTTCTTCCTCTCTGGCTTGGTGCCATGCCCTGCTGCCCTCTGGGTCCAGATGGTCATTGAATGATCTTAATTCTGTACTAGTGGGAAGGACATAGAGGAGCAAATTTGCAGGGAAATTACAGAGAGGTGCAAGAACTATAGAGTAGTGATAATGGGGGACTTCAACTATCCTAATATAGACTGGGATAGTAATTGTGTAAAGGGCAGAGAGGGGGAAGAATTTCTGAAGTGTGTTCAGGAGAACTTTCTTGATCAGTACGTTTCCGGCCCAACGAGGAAAGAGGCATTGCTGGATCGGGTTCTGGGGAATGAGGTGGGTCAAATGGAGCAAGTGTCAGTAGGGGAACATTTAGGGAACAGTGATCACAGTATCAAGGTTTAGATTGGCTATGGAAAAGGACAGGGAGCAATCTAGAGTAAAAATACTTAATTGGAGGAAAGGCCAATTTCACTGGGTTGAGAATGGATCTGGCCCGGGTAAATTGGAATCAAAGATTGGCAGGCAAAACTGTAATTGCACAATGGGCTGCCTTTAAAGAGGAGATGGTTCGGATACAGTCGAGATACATTCCCACGAGGGGGAAAGGTAGGGCAACTAAAGTCAGAGCTCCCTGGATGACGAAAGAGATAGAGAGTAAGATGAAGCAGAAAAAGGGGGCGTATGACAGATGTCAGGTTGAGAATACAAGTGAGAACCTGGCTGAATATAGAAAGTTCAGAGGGGAAGTGAAAAAGGAAATAAGAGGGGCAAAGAGAGAGTATGAGAATAGTTTGGCAGCTAACATAAAAGGGAATCCAAAAGTCTTCTATCGGCATATAAATAGTAAACGGGTAGTAAGAGAGGGACAGGGCCGATTAGCGACTGAAATGGAGACCTACACATGGAGGCAGAGGGCATGGCTGAGGTGCTAAATGAGTACTTTGCATCTGTCTTTACCAAGGAAGAAGATGCTGCCAAAGTCATGGTGAAAGAGGAGGTAGTTAAGATACTGGATGAGATAAAAATTGATAAAGAGGAAGTACTAGAAAGCTGTCTGTACTTAAAGTAGATAAGTCACCAGGACCGAATTCGATGCATCCTAGGATGCCGAGGGAAGTAAAGATGGAAATCGCAGAGGTACTGGCCATAATCTTCCAATCCTCCTTAGATACAGGGGTGGTGCCAGAGGACTGAAGAATTGCAAATATTACACCCTTGTTCAAAAAAGGGTGCAAGGATAAACCCAGCAACTACAGGCCAGTCAGTTTAACCTCGGTAGTGGGGAGCTTTTAGAAACGATAATCTAGGACAAAATTAACAGTCACTTGGACAAGTGTGGATTAATTAAGGAAAGCCACCACGGATTTGTTAAAGGCAAATCGTGTTTAACTAACTTGATCGAGTTTTTTGATGAGGTAACAGAGGGGGTTGATGAGGGCAATGTGGTTGATGTGGTGTACATGGACTTCCAAAAGGCATTTGCTAAAGTGTCACATAAGAGGCTTGCCAGCAAAGTTGAAGTCCATGGAATAAAAGGGATAGTGGCAGCATGGACACAAAATTAGCTAAGTGACAGGAAACAGAGAGTAGTGGTGAACGGTTGTTTATCGGACTGGAGGAATGTACACAGTGGTGTTCCCCAGGGGTCGGTACTAGGACCACTGCTTTTCTTGATATATATTAATGACATAAACTTGGGCACAATTTCAAAATTTGCAGATGATACAAAACTTGGAAATATAGTGAACAGTGAGGAGGATAATGATAGACTTCAAGAAGACATAACAGGCTGGTGGAATGGGCGGACACGTGTCAGATGAAATTTAACGCAGAAAAGTGCAAAGTGATACATTTTGGTAGAAAGAACGAGGAGAGGCAATATAAACTAAAGGGTACAATTCTAAAGGGGGTGCAGGAACAGAGAGACCTGGGGGTGTATGTGCAGGTGGCAGGGCAGGTTGAGAAAGCGTTAAAAAAGCATAAGGGATCGTGGGCTTCATAAATAGAGGCATAAAGTGCAAAAGCAAGAAAGTTATGATGAATCTTTATAAAACACTAGTTTGGCCTCAACTGGAGTATTGTGTCCAATTCTAGGCACCGCCCTATAGGAAGGATGTGAAGGCCTTGGAGAGGGTGCAGAAAAGATTTGAGAATGGTTCCAGGGATGAGGGACTTCAGTTACGTAGATAGACTGGAGAAGCTGGGGTTGTTCTCCTTAGAGCAGAGAAGGTTGAGAGGAGACTTTATAGAGGTGTTCAAAGTCATGAGGGGTCTAGATAGAGAGAAACTGTTGCCATTAGCAGAAGAATCGAGAACCAGAGGAGACAGATTTAAGGTGATTGGCAAAAAAAAAAGGCGACATGAGGGAAAACTTTTTTACGCAGCGCGTGGTTAGGATCTGGAATGCACTGCCTGAAAGGGTGGTGGAGGCAGACTCAATCATGGCTTTCAAAAGGGAATTGGATTTGCAGGGCTTTGGGGAAAGGGCGGGGGAGAGGGACTAGCTGAAGTGCTCTTACAGAGAGCTGGCACAGGCTTGACGGGCTGAATGGCGGCCTCCTGTGCTGTAATCATTCTATGATTCTATAAGTATAATAAAAATATTGGTAAGACATGCAGAGAAGCTATTGGAGAATGATGTAAGAGAGCCAAACACTGTTGCTCTCTGACCCCTTATGTCTTCCAGTCTACTGCTGAAGAGTTTAGGCTGAACTGTTTTTTTTTAAAGGTTGCACAGAAGTTGCCAGGTAGTCGAGCGACTTACACCCAGTTTCCATGGCTTTTACACCAATGGAAATGCAAAAAACTGACCCAGGAACACTACGTGTAACTTCCTCCGCAGGCAGGCGCAAATTCTTCTTATTTTTTACTCACTTTGAGGAAATTCTAGGCCATTGTAACTACAATCAATCTGCAACAGCATGTCTGAGCATGAAAAATGTGGAGGTCAAGTATTCAAATGTTCAGTATGTGTTGTTTTGGCACTTTCTGTGCCTTTTTGGAACTGTCTTGTGTTATTTTCTGGCTTCTATGGAGCAAGAGACACACCCACACATCCTATCAACAATGCTAATGCTATTGGCACTTGAATGCTGGTTCCTGAGGCTATTCGATCAACAAGAATTATTGTATGTGGAAAGTAGTATAAATCTTACTGTAGTCATGGTCACCCTTCAAGCGCAGCTTTCACTGGCATCTGTGGCAACCATATCACGTGTGAAGTTTTAGCCCTGTATTCGCTTGTCCCACAAAGACTATTAGGAAAAAAATCCTGACGCTGTAGACCGCTGTAATGCTCTTGTAGGAAGATAATATTGAAGCGTGCCAATTTCTGGTGATTGTCAGTTTAATAGACAGGGCCAGCTAGTAACAACGACAGTCTGAAGAAGAGCAGCAAAAAAGTCCCATATTGCTGCTGAAGAAACATCAGTGGCAAGAGAAGTTTGTTCAAAGCCTCCATCAATACAGAAATTTCATTTCAATTCATAGCAGTTGGAAAAAGAACTGACTGTTGCAATCTGTTATCTATGCCTGCGTACAGTGTGAACGGGAGCAATAATGAAGAGGAATGAAAAAAATCAAAATCTCTGGCTGGTGGTAAAGGAGGGATGGGGAATAAGATCTATTGGGTGAAATTGCAGTGTGTGATTTTAGTAATGCTTAACATGTTTGTATAAAGTTCCTTTGTCTGCAGTTTTAATTGGGCTGTTAACCTCCAGTCGGTGAAATATACAACTCAGTCATTTAGTTCTGATCACTGAAAGAAAAGGGCATAAAATACCAGGGTGAAGTCAGAGTTTTGTGCTTTTTTGAGCTGAATAAATTATACCTGGTTAGGAATGGGATTGATGATTATCGGCATAAGTATAGATCTAAATGATTAAATACTCCATGGACTATGGTTCCTGTGCTGCTGTAACCATAGAAGTGTCATAAGTGGAAAGGATCCGGTCAGAGTTGACTAATGGAGGTCTAAGTTGAGATAAATGTCTTGGGCCCAGAAATTGGGCTACTTACCGCCACCCGTTTGCACCTCTATCCTGGCGAAAAATGCCGTTTGCCACTCTAGTGCCCTTCTCTGGCGGGGGACTTGGCAGCCTGCCATTGTGTTGAGGGCCTTCTCGCTGGTCCTGGAGATGTAAATGAAGAGAGCATGACGCCAACTTGATGCCACGTCTACGAACTTTGACCTTGGTGTTGAGTTCAGCGCTGGGTCCTCAGCTCGCTCTGAAAAGCGAGCTTTCAGCAGACTGACAGAGGCGCTGTCAGCACTTCTTAAAGGGACACACACATCTTTCAGGTAAGTTTGCATTTAAGCTTTTGGACTGGATTTCTTTTTATTATATTGAAGTAGCGGCTTGATGCAATATATGTTAAAAGTTTTTTTAAGTGTGCAGGGAGTGCTGCTGGATGCTTGCAAAGCCTCAGATGGTAAAGGAAGGCCTCAGAAGAGAGAAAATGCTGGAAATACTCAGCAGGCCAGGCAGCATCTGTGGGGAGAGAAACAGAGTTAACGTTTCAGGTTGAGATGCTGCCTGACCAGCTGAGTTTTTCCAGCATTTTCTGCTTTTATTTCAGATTTGCAGCATCCACTCGAAGAGGAAGAGGCAGAAAGAAGGATGCAACCCAGACAGCCCCTTTCTGGCTGGGGTATCCCGGATGGAATCATCCGCCTGCGGTACCAGTGACTACAACCCCAATTCCCCTTTCCACATTTGTCCCACACCTTACCTTCCCTCTGTTACTGACCATCACAACGTCCTCTTGGCCACAATGCTGAATTAAAAGCCGTCATGAAGCAAACCTTCCAATCCAATTTTATACATTTATCCATCCAATATGACATCAAGAAATCAACTCATCACCCTTATGCATTCCTTAGTGACTGTCTTGTGTGTGCCTTTGCCTATCCTACTGATGTCACGCAGTGCTACCCCAGTGGCTGCAGCATGGCTGGTGGAAGGTTGCTGACTTTCAGTGGGGGACACTGCAAATGGCCTTGCTGGTCGACTTTGAGGAGCTGGTGGCTGGAAGTGTGAAATCGAGTGAGGGTGTTTCTTCTTCTTCTTCACTTTCCTCTCCCTCTTCTTGGTCACCCACTGGCTGGACAGGCTTCATTTCTTGGGTGTGTGAAATAAGGAAGGCACAAGGGTGGAGGTGTGGTGAAGGGAGGGTGGGAAAGCAAGGGGTGCATGCGAGAAGGAGGATAACCCTCTTGCAGTGTTGAACCCAGCATCTTGTATCCTTTCTGCCCCGCCGCCGGCCAAGGGCTCAGCCATGCTCCTGCCAAGAATGGCCCGCACCGTCTCCTCCAAGGTGGAGAGGTGAAGCTAGGAATGGGAGGTGTGCCTCGTGTTTGGTACCGATTGTTGGTAGGTAAGTGATTTGGGCGGGAGGGGGCGGGGTGGTCGTGCATTGAGTAGTGTGTGAGACTAGTGGTGCAGTTGGTAGGAGACGGCATTTGAAGATGCATTCACTGACCTTGACCACTGGTTTAAGGTCATGAAGCTTCTTTGGGCGCTGGAGCCAGGTCGTGGAGGGCGACACTGTGGCTAGAGGACCTCTCTTGCAGTGTTGAACCCCTGCACAATGCTGGAGTGCTGCGTGCGAGACCCTGGGTGCCCCTTCCCTGGCTTGCTGAGCCATTTGTGTTAGTGCTGAAGCACTTTTCCCATATTTTTAGGTGCGGAAGGGAATTCAGCTTTTAAGAGCTGAAGGCTCCCATTTGGGAATTCTTTTTAATAATTCTTTTTTCAGAAGACAGTTGAGCTATAAGGGCTAAAACCTGCCTATTTTTACATGATTTTTATTTTAGAAGGCAGTTCCCCTTTAAGAGACCAAACTGCTTTCTGAAATGGCAGCCTCGCTTTCAGAGCAGGCTGTTTGTGCTGCAATGATGCTACGGCCACGCTACATTGGGGCCTCGTGCTGGGACGAACGCCACCAGGATGTCGTTGCACAGTGAGTTTAGCACTGGGCTAATGTTAATTAGTCCTCAACGCCAATTTTTCAGTCCTGCCAGCTCCAACATTTTCGGCAGCCGTTAACACCGGCCCGCGGTGGCGCCGGCAGGCTTTTACCGCTATCGAATTTTTAGCCCTTTGAGTTTTACATGATTACCCTTGGGAGTGAGAGAGAAATTTTTCAAGAGCTTTCCCTCAGGAGATTAAAGTAGTGGGATAGAATTCGCAATAGACTAAGTTTGTGTTTTGTTCTGTAGAAGGTCCCAATTCTTACTTTTTCTTACCAAAGAATTATTAGTCATTAAGGTTGGAGTTGTTGGTGCCGGGGAATGGAACGTTTTTAAATTTCAGGCAGCCAGTGTCAGCATCAAAACACTCCCAGGTCAGGTATAGAATGTGACAGTCAGTTCTTTTTCCAGTTTTTATGAATTGAAAGGCAATGGCTATATTGCTAGAACTTGAACAAAGTTTACTTGTCACTGAAAGTGAAAACAGTGTGAGGCCAGCTCTTTAAAATGAAACAACTGGAAATGTTAGAAATCTGAAATAAATACAAATTGCTGAAAATACACAGCAGCTCACTCAGCATCTATGAAGATGAAAGACAGGTTAACGTTTCTGATGTGTCCCCTTCTTCACATCTTAAAGGTAAGCCACCTCCCTTGTAGGATGCGCCTTTCACGACCTCACGACATCCCAAAGCGCTTTACAGCCAATGAAGTACTTTTTTGAAGTGTAGTCACTGTTGTAGTGTGGGAAACGCGGCAGCCAATGTGCACAGCAAGCTCCCACAAACAGCAGTGCGATAATGACCAGATAATTTAGTGATGTTGATTAAGGGATAAATATTGGCCAGGACAACTCCCCTGCTTTTCTTTGAAATAGTGCCATGGGATCTTTTACGTCCACCTGAGAGAGCAGACGAATCCTCGGTTTAGCGTCGCATCCGAAAGACGGCACCTCCGACAGCGCAGCACACCCTTTGTACTCCCTCAGCCTATACCAAAGCATCAACCTGCCTCCCTTCCGCACATGGTGACAGACCCACTCCATATCGGCAGACAGAAAACAAAATGAGAGATACAGCCGTGATTCAAAGTTACTAAAATTAATGTTCAAATTTGATGACCTGGGAGAAAGATGAGATGCTGTTTTTGAAGCTTGCATTGAACTTGGTTGGAGCAGTGTCGTACGTGGAGACATCAGACTGGGAATGGGTTGGGAAATTAAAGTTTCAAGCCATACTGAGGTCAGAACTAGCATTTTGGTCGGAGGAATAAGGGGGCCACTTACTCCTTGGAAAATAAGAGTCTAAATGGGGTAGAGGCGCAAAGGGATCTAGGGGTACAGATACACAAATCATTAAAAGTAGCAATGCAGGCTAATAAAGCCATAAAAAGTGCAAATAATGCACTGGGGTTCATTGCTAAAGGAATAAAATTCAAAAGTAGATATGTGGAGTGGATCTGTCATGTGCTGGAGGGGAGGCAGGTATACAGAACCTTGGTTAGATCACATTTAGAGTACTGTACACAGTTCTGGTCTCCATATTACAAAAAGGATATAGAAGCACTGGAGAAAGTGCAAAAAAGGATGTACAAGGATGATACCAGAACAGATAGGGTACAACTATCGAGAGAGACTGAACAGGCTGGGACTCTTCTCTAGAAATTAGAACACTGAGAGGTGACCTGATCGAGATCTTTTAAGATTATGAAGGAGTTTGATACCGTAGATGTAGAGAAGATGTTTCCACTTGTGGGGGAGTCCAGAACTAGGGGCCATAAATATAAGATAGTCATTAATAAACCCAAAAAGGAATTCAGGAGAAAGTTCTTTGCTCAAAGTTGTGAGCATGTGGACCTCGCCAACACATGGAGTGATTGAGGTGAATAGCTGTTAAGGGGTAGCTAGATATGATTGAGGGAGAAAGGAAGAGAAGGCTATGTTGATGGGGCGAGATGAATTAAATGGAGTGGGAGGAGGCTCGTGTGAAGCATAAACAACGACATAGCCTGGTGGCCTGCTTCTGTGCTGTAAATTCTATGTAACTCAGCTATTCAGCAAAGCAGTTACCCAGTATATGTTCGGGCTCTCCAGTGTAGAGCAGACACCACTATAACAAGTGAATACATCATACTAGATTGGAGGAACTGCACATCAATGGTTGCCTCCCATGAAAGCAGTGTTTTGGGCCTTGAACAGTGATGTGGGGAAAGGTGAATTAATAGGTGTTGCATTTGTTACAATTGCATGGGAAAGTGCCAGGGAATAGCAGCTGGAGGTAGGGGTAGTGGAAGAATGAACAAGGATATTCTTGAGGGAACAGTGCTTCTGAAAAGTGGGAAATGGAGGAGAAAGTCTGTGGGTTTGTAATAGGTGCATGTGGAAATTGCCAGAGATCGATAGAGAAGTCCAGGAAGGGAAGAATCAGATAAACATGAGAGCTGAGTGGAAATTGGAAATGTAGTTAATAAAATTTTCAAATTAGAGCACAAAGTGTCCAACAAAATTGTTAATGTAATGGAGGAAAAGGTTGTGGGGGTGGGTGATGAGTTGGATTGTGATCGTGTTCCAGATATCCAGCAAAAAGACAGGTAAAGCTTGCGGGCCATGCATGTTACCAAGGCAATGCCTTTTAGCTGGAGAAAATGAGTGGAGTTAAAAGAATTGTTCAGGGTGAGAACATGTTCAGCCAGGTGGAGGAGAGTGGTGGTGTACTGGGACTGATTGGATCACTTTTCAAGGAAGAAACAAAAGGCTTGGAGAGGGATGGAGTTGTAAAGGGACATGATGATAAGGGGATGATTAGGGCCAGAAAACCAAAATTGTGACAGTGCAGAGGATTGCTGTACAGCACTCCGAAGCAAGCTCTTTGATTGAGTTCCCTCTCCCTAATCCAGCATGCTGCGATAAATTTTAGCACCCTATCACCACCCCAGCAGAGATCAGATAAATTAGCATAGATTGGGGATCAAACCAGGAATTTTCCTAAAATAAGAGAAAATGCTGGAAATACTCAGCAGGTTAGACAGCCTCTGTGGAGAGAGACTTTCCTAGCCTTTCTGGCTCAACTGAACACTAGGTAAACTTACTGAACCATCAGAGTAGCCCATATTTCACATTTTTAAACCAAAGTGAATAACTTTTACTGTCAATGAGTAACATTTATAGGTTATACGTTGCTGATATACTAACAGCAATTGATCTCTCTTGCATCAGTTGTCATTTGGATACTGCAATTTGGGGCCCACTTATGGCCCATCTACAGCAAGTACATCTGCTTCATACAATAGGCGGAACTAGTGAGATTTGCGGGGGAACCCAGCATCTCGCCAGTCCTGTCTCCAGGAATTATAACACGATGAAGAGGGCGTGGGCTGCATGATGTCAAGGAGTGCAAACCTGGTGAGTATGGGTTCTGTCTCATATTCTTGCCTCTCCACCCCCAAAACCTTGGAATTTCAGGGCTCCTATTTCTATTCCTATTTCTAGCATGCCTTTTTGGATCTCTGTATTTGTGACTGAGAGGTTGGAGTGGGTGTGCTGATACGAGGTTCCTTTGCTCTACAGTCGTTTCAGTGAGTCCACTCACTATTGTTCGTGCATAAGGATACTGAGCACATTAATTTCAGGCCAGCTGTGGACTTTTGTAGAAGGTTTTGGTTTCCACCAAATCTTTGCTGAACTGTATACTTACTTGGAGGCTTAAAGAAAGAAAGTAGAATGATCGGCCTCCTTCTGTGCTGTAAGATTCTTTGATAGATTCTTTTCTATGAAACCAGGTTTCTGATTGGTCTGTATGAAGACTCCATGGGGGAAAAATTCAGTTGGTTGCGCCTCCGTTAGCGCCTTAAGAGGGCGCTAATGGGGCGCAAAGCCGCTAGCGCCCGGGTGCAGCGATGTTTGCGCCGCTCGGGAACTTAACTAGACATTGTGCGGCGGCGCTAAACTTTACCGCCGCGACCACCTGCGCGCGCAGATTGTGACGTCATTCCATGGTGCAACGCCCTTGTGGCGCCCCGGAGCGGAAATTGAGTGGCGCCCCCTGCCTTAACCGCCTGGCGCATCCAACGACCGGAAGACTGGAACGCTATCAATCGCTGTGGGGCTGGGGGGGGGCGCTATTTAAAGGGGGCCTCTTCCTGTCTTTTTCTGTGGTTGACATTTTTGCACCACTCGTTCTGAGAGAGAGAGAGAGATTCGGAGAGAGAGAAAGAGAGACTTCTGCATTGAGTCAACGCTTTGTGAGGTAGTTTTGCCTACTGATCCTAACTTCGCTGGTACTTTGGTTGCTGTCCTTCATAACTTTGCTTGCAAAGAGACTATGGGGGCTGCACTGAATGGGGGCGTCGTCCTGCTCCAGCTGAATCGGAGGACACAGAGACGCAGAGAGAAAGTGGCAATGATGGCCAGACGGAGGAGGGCCAACAGGCGTATGTACAGGAGAGCTTACCCTCCCAGGGTATATCGTGAACAGCTCTCCTACATTCATATGTCTGAGGAGCTGTGTTTGCGAAGGCTGCGATTCAGCAAGGAGGTGGTCACCGAGCTCTGCCACCTGCTGCAGCCAGATCTGCAGCCTCAACTGAGGTCCAGGACGTCTCTGTCGGTGGCAGTGAAGGTCACAGTGACTCTCAACTTCTATGCTACTGGCTCATTTCAAGCTGCTGCTGGGGACCTCGCCAATATCTCCCAGTTCGCGGTGCATTGCTGCATCCGGCAGGTCACAAATGCCCTCTTTAAAAGGAGACGAGAGTTCATCTCTTTCCCCGTGACCCCAGACAAGCAGCGTGACCGCGCTCTGGGCTTTGCGAGGATAGCGGGCTTCCCCATGGTGCAGGGCGCCATTGACTGCACGCATGTGGCATTGCGTGCTCCACATGAGAATGCCGAGGAATTCCGGAACAGAAAGGGGTTCCATTCCTTGAATGTTCAGTTGGTCTGTGACCACAGACAGCTGATACTCGCTGTCAATGCCCACTATCCTGGCAGCTGCCACGATGCTTTCATCCTGTGCCAGACTACTGTGGCAGAACTTTTCGAGGCACCGCATCAGCCAGTTGGTTGGCTTCTCGGGGACAAGGGGTATCCATTGAGCACCTGGCTGATGACACCGCTCCGTACGCCCAACACCCCTGCTGAGCTGCGGTACAACGAGAGCCATCAAGCTACCAGGAACATCATTGAGCGCACAATCGGCGTGCTGAAGCAACGGTTCCGCTGTCTCGACCATTCTGGAGGAGCCCTGCAGTACTCGCCTGAGCGAGTATCCAACTTCGTAGTTGTGTGCTGCATGTTGCATAACATGGCAATCGTCAGGACCCAGCCAATGCCACCAGGCCTTGGAGCACCACCAGAGGAGGAGGAGGAAGAGGACGAGGAGGATGATCATCAGCAGCACCAAGGCGGGAGGGCGGCCCACAATGGTGAAACTGCAAGGGCCGTCCGTCAACGGCTGATAGCAAGCCGCTTCTAGGGCCCCTGCTGTGGAAATGGCTTCTGCCATTGCTAACAACATCAATGAACCCAGCACGCAACCCCTAAGCCGGCCAAGGCACCAATGATACCAAACATGTATATTTTGAATACAAAAACTTATTTATTTTACAAACTCTGTGTGTGTCATTTCCTCATGACAAACTCATAGAAATAAACACAAAAAAACAGTCATTAACATAACTGGTTCTCACAACCTGGAGATAATGTCCAAAACACTAGACAAAAGTTGGACCACGAACCTCGGCCTTTAATAAAAAAATGACCAGCATTTTGTCACACCTCCTACTTTTTGCCCTTCGAGGGTGATCTCCTTCCCTTGCGCACTTCCCCCCCTTCTAACCCTACTGCTCCTCCGTAATGGGACCTCAGTGGCTGCAGCAAGGCTGGTGGAAGGCTGCTGATTGTCAGACCCTGACACTGCAGATGCCCCTGAAGGACGGCCTCGACCAGTTCTGGGCCTGGAGGGCCCGGCTGCAGACTGCACCAACTCTGCATGGGCGGCAGCAGTCTGTCCTACAGGCGGTGGCAAGTGCAGTGGAGAAGTGACAGTGTTGGCAGCAGGAATGCTGTCATCGTGAGAGAGGACAGCAACTCCCTGCTCGACCGACACACTGGCACTCCCACGGGGCAGCACTTCAGCATCCGGAGCAATCTGCTGGAGCACAGATTGCTGGCCTGCTGCGGCGCGGTGAGAGCCCCGGGGACATGTGAACGAACCATCGAGGTTGGCAGCAGTCAGTGCTCGCGTGGCCTCAATCTGAGTCTGCATGAGAGCAGTCAGAGATGGGATCACGGCAGTCAGTGACTGAATTGCAGCACTAAGCATTAGTGTGGCATCCGCCTGTGCTACAGCGAAGTGCTCCACACTCCTTGCCAGTGACTCAATGCATTCGGGCACCCTTCCCACTGCACCCATGAGCTCAGTGTGCATGCCCTGGGTGTTCATTTCTGCGATCAGCCGCTCCTCCTCTGCGTCCATTGCAGTAGGAGTCGCTGGCATACTCTCCCTCTGGGGAGAAGGCCCCCGTTCTTCCCTACCCTCATGGCGTTGCTGCAGCCCGCTGGGTCCTGGAGCTTCACCCTCATCAGACCCTTCCCCCCTGCTCCCCTCCAGGGAAGGCATGTTCCCAGTGTGGGCATGGGCTTCCTCGGGAGAGGGTGGCACTGATGCTCCGGCTTCCTCTTCCTCCTCGGCTGCAGCTTCACTCCCACTGGCAGCTTCAGGGCCCGTCTCCTCAGCTGGTGAATCACCATCTGAAAGCGGGGAGGTACAAGAGTGGCTTTAGCGTGAGGACAGGGTGGCAGTAAGGGAGGAATAAGTGCAGCGAGTTAGCAAGTTGGATTGAAAGTGTCAAAGGCTGGTGTTGTGAGGGACAAGTGGAAGGACAGAGGACAAAAAGGTGATGACCTTACCATTGCTGTCCAGAACGGGGTCGGCGTCTCCAGTGGCGACGGGACCGATCACCCGGCTTGCCACAATCCTGTGGACGCGCTCCTCAAGATCGCTGAGGGGTTGCAGCTGAGGCCGCCCTCCACCTGTCCGTTGCTGCTGTCTCCTATTATGCGCCAGCTTGGCCTGCAAGTAAAAGGACAGCATCTGAGTAAATATACAGCCATGGTCTTGCCTGATGTGCCTCCCATAGGTGAATAGCCCTTACTGTATGCAGCCATGGTCTTGCCTGATGTGCCTCCCATAGGTGAATAGCCCTTACTGTATGCAAAGTGTGGAATGTGTGTGTGTGTTTCATGAAAGGGCCATAGGTGTTGGATGAGTGTTGTGCATTGGGGTTTTAAGACCCTCTGGCCATAGAGTGAGGTTGAGATGGAGGGATGGAGAGGTATTGAGAAAAAGCCACTCACCCTGACGACCCGAGTGAGGTCGTTGAACTTTTTGCGGCATTGAACATGGGTTCTGGGCACCATGCTCCTGGAGGAGACGCTCTGAGCCACCTCCCTCCACACTCTTCTGTACTCGCGTGGCAAATGCCTCCTGCCACTCTCAGGGAAGAGTATAGATCTTCTGCGCTCCACCGCGCCAACCAGAGCATCCAAGGCCCGCTCGGTGAAGCGCTGAGCTCGTTCTCTCACCCTCTCCATCCTTGGCAGCAAAATGGATTCACAGGTCTCTCCAGGCCGAGATTCAAGGCTGCAATGAGCAGGGTGTGGCTGGGGAGCAAGTTGGCCCCCCTGCTTTAAGAACTGGCCGGTGCCAGTGTGTCTGTGTTCCCTCGCTAACTGGCAGCACCTGCGCTACGCTCGCGCGCTGAGTTAGCGCCTCACTGCTCGGCCTTTGTGCCTTAAGACAGGTGTGCAGCGCCTGATTTAGCGCTCCACTCACCTCCCGGGGCGGTAAAAATGAAGTTTCCAGTCAGTGGCGATAATTAGCGCCAGGCGCTAATTTTTGCGTCCAGACGATATTTGCGCCCCAAACGGGGCGCGACCTAATTTTCCCCCCCTGTATCATGGGAGGAGGAACTCGGTACAGTAACTTGAAAAGTTACTGCCTGGAATTAATGCCTGGAATTTCTGTGGGGACTCTCATGTTCTTCAGCTGTAACTTTGGTGGAAACTCCGGAGGAATGCCATTTCTCCGGGGTTTCCACCGATCTTACACCAAAATTACAGCAGATGATTGGGAGAATCTCTGTGGAAATTCTATTTCTAAGAGAAAATCAAGAACAGACAGAACTTGTGTTTAGCTTATTGTGCTTAGCTTATGATTGTAGTACAGGAAACTCTCGTTTAAACGGCACCTAATTATCCGGAATTCTCTAATAACCAGCAAAATTCTGGAGTAGGTTTTGAGGCTTCTGTATACTGTATATTTGTGGCTGTGTAACCGGGGTTCCCGTACCTTTTGCCGTGTAACCATGGCTCCTGCACCTCTGGTTGTGTAACTGGGTCCCCTGTACCTGTGGCTGTGTTACGGGGCTCCAGCACTTGTGGCTGTGTTACGGGGCTCTCGTACCTTGGGCCATTGTCACTCCATGTCCCTTCTTTGTTATCCGGAATTTTTAATCAACTGGCACCATCCCGGTCCCGTAGGTGCCAGATATGAAAGAGTTTCCTGTAATAGTAATGAGGTGAGGGTGGGGGAGAACAAACAGAAATAATGAATGGCACCATATAAATATTTTAAAATAAGGATTCTTGGTCCCACTGATTTAAGTTATTATGAATAATAGAAATTTTGCCAGCTTGGCGTCCTATCTTGTCTCGGAGGCAGATAATTGTGGATTTGAGCCCGACAACAGGAGCACACTCCAGCACAGTACTATGGGAGTGCTGCATTGTCAGAGGTGTCGTGCCTCAAATACGATATGAAACTGAGATCCCATTTGCCTGTTCAGGTGGATGTTAATGCTATAATGAAAAAATATTAGATTTGGTATTATGAAAGGATAAAATCATCTTCCTCTGAAACATGTCTTACAACAAAGCTTTGGTACATATAGCTATGTATAATCTAACAAAACATGAGATATTAGATTTTCAGTACTAACACTTTTTTCCCTGTCATGGGAAGAAGCTGTTTATTATTTTCCAACAAAATCCACTCCGTCCTGAGCTATCTAATGCAACTAAAGATGCATTTAAATATTTAATAAACGTGTTCTGAGCTGAATTTATAAAATACATGAAAGATATTTGCTGTAGAAATAAATTATTGAAAATCAGGCCCTTTTTTCTGAATGAGTGTGGCCCTCTTAGCTAATAATGATGTTGAGGTGCTCCCAGATCTATGTGGGTCCATATACAATACAGCGTAACAATGTGTTCTTCATTTCCATGACATTATAAAGCAGTGCAAGCTGTGGGACGGTATTGTTTGGAGCTCTGTGGATAGGAGAACCTATGGCTATGTGCTATGGAAACAACAGCCAGTCATACAGGGAAGCAGCACAGAATTAACAGTTCTTTTCAGAGTTACTCGCACAAAGAAAACAGCAGTTGAGTGCTATTCACAATATCCTAGGAATGCACTGCTTAAAAAAAAAACCTGGATGACCTTATGAGAGTTTTTCACCATGTATATTTCTGACTTGGATGAAGGAAGAGAGAGCTGTACATCCAAGTGTGCAGATGACACTAAATTAAGAGGCACCGTAAGTAGTGCAGATGGAAGCAGGGAGTTAAAAAGGGACATAGAGAGATTAAACTATGGCAGATGGAGTTCAATGTGGGGAAGTGTGAGGTTATCCATTTTGGATCTGAGAAGGGCAAATCAGAATGTTTTCTTAATGGTGGAGACTAGGAGCTGTGGAGAGGCAAAGGGATTTAGGGGTCCATGTACAGAAATCACTAAAATCTAGTGCACAGGTACAAAAAGTAATCAAAAATGGTATGTCGGCCTTTATCTCAAGGGGGCAGGAATACAAAGAATTTTATGCTTCAGTTGTACAGAGCCTTGGTCAAATCCCCATCTGGAGTACAGCGTTCAGTTTTGGGCACCAAACCTCAGGAAGGATATATTGGCCTTGGAAGGGGTACAGCACAGATTCACCAGAATTACACCAGGGCTTAAAGGGTTAAATTATGAGGTAGGCTGTATACACTTGGCTTGTATTCCCTTGAGTTCAGAAGGATGAGGGCAGATCTAATTGAGGTGTTTAAAATGATAAAGGGATTCGATAGGGTAGATAGAGAGAAACTATTTCCTCTGGTGAGGGGAATCCAGACGAAGACGGTAGAAATTTAAAATCAGAGATAGGCCATTTAGGAGTGAAATCAGGAAGCATCTCGCTCCCAAAAGTCTGTGGATGCTGGGTCAATTGAAATTTTCAAGACTGAGATCAATCGATTTTTGTTGGGTGAGCGTATCAAGGAATATGGAGAAAAGGCGGGTAAATGGAGTTGAGGTTCAGGTTAGCCACGATCTAATTGAATGGCGGAACAGGCTCAAGGAGATGAATGGCCCACTCCTGTTGCCATGTTCCTATGACGGGCTTTTTTCTGGCAATTTTCTTTCCTTTCCTCCCCCCTGTCCAAAGGTGTTGACTGTTTGCTGGAGTGTCCCAGCTGTGCTGTTGCAGAGAGGCATTGAGCAGAAGCCAGGGCCGATGGGGTAAGAGGCAACATTGGAAGGAGTCACCCTAGGCTGTTCTTGTGCTCTTCATGCAGCGATTTACAGAGCAGCACGCCATCTGGGGGAGAGAGATGCTCTTTTCTGGGTCACGTCATGTGGCTTGGAGACGTCCGAGTGGAAAGGATGGAAAAGAAACTTGTACGTCATTTTTTTTTCTTTTCCTTTTCTGTTTCCTTCCTGACGCTGCCTGGTAACACACTTCGCCCTTGACAGAGAGACAGAATGGGAGAATTGCTTGCTAATCTGTGCCAGTTGCTAATTAGTAACTAGTCACTAAAGGATGCAAGGGTGACCTGGTCTAAGTGACTTTCTGATTTTGTTTCTCCTCCCTCCCTGCAGGGAAGTGCGCAACTCCTGTTGGGACCTCCTTGCAGCAGCATGGTTGAGATCAGAGCTTCACTGTGTGTTGAACTGGGGGGAAACACACCTTCCTTGCACCGTAGTCCATTGCAGCTCCATGGGGGGTCATTTTGACTTTGTGCGAGAGTGTAAAATGGGCAATAGCGAATCGGCAGCCCGTTTTACATCTCTCCTGGTTTTCATTTCCATTGACTTCCACGCTACACTGATAGGAAATTGTCTTAAGTATAAAAGGATTATATGATATTGTATTATTCCTTGAAGATTTTGCAAGACATTTTGGAATTATGTAATTGTTTTTAAAATACATTTTATATTGTTCATTGCAATATACATCTGTTTATATATTGTCAGTAGGCGTGGTTAAGTGTACATGATACAATGATACAGAGTGATCGCGAACAAATTTCACGTAGCAGATTATGGGAGCTCGTTCTGGTGAGTGGTATTGTTCTGAA
Organism: Squalus acanthias; assembly: GCA_030390025.1. Lineage (NCBI taxonomy): Eukaryota > Metazoa > Chordata > Chondrichthyes > Squaliformes > Squalidae > Squalus > Squalus acanthias. The sequence continues at coordinate 120,837,292 of CM059426.1, read as the reverse complement.
AAATCTTAAAGATTGCAGCCTCCGCTCCACAGCTTCTCCAACATTTTGCCAAGGCTTTCAAGTCTTATTTGTGCAGTTGTTGGGCAGTGGAATGCCCAAAGGCTGATTTTAATTTGCTCTAGGTAGATGCTGTACGTCCTACCTCGCAAATCGAAGGTTCGGTCAAGATCTCCTTCCCAGCCTGTCTATATATTGTTTGAGCACATGGGAACAATAAGGATTGCATATCCTGAAGATACGAGCCTGACTGTGCTTTCATGGGATACAAGGAAAGATTCTAGGGCTGTGAGTTGCCAAGTGACTGTCCCACTTGGCTTAGTCAGATAGAAGATGATCTGTAGATTCTGACCAACCTGACATTTGGCTCGAGGGATTTAATCACTCCATTATTCATGAAAATTGTGACAGCCTTTGATGACCCTTGTTATGCCATATCATAAATCCCCACTTGGGCTGCCAATGGGATTGTCAGAGTTACACTGGCCGCGATTTTCCCATTGGTGGTGGGTTGGGTGCAGGTCAGGTGGTCGGCGGGTTCCGGTCCTGCCTCCGCTTTCAGCCGGTAAAAATTTGCGATTTTGCCCTAATTGGGCAATTGATTCCCTGCGTGCGCGCTCCCAGCCAGTTAGTCTTTTGGGTCTGCAACTTGCCTCTGCTGACGTCTGTGAGCCAGCTGCATTTAAGGGGCCCATGCAGCCTTGGTTCATTCTCTCATTTTTTTGCTTCTGGATTGACTACTCTGCTGACTACTGCTGAAATGGCAACCTCAAGGGCGAAGGCCTCACCACGATTTGATGATGACTCCCTCCATGCTCTTGTGGAGGGAGTCAGAGGTCAAAAGGAGGTACTCTTCCCATCCTCTGGGAGGAACAAGCCACCACAGCAGACCAAAGCTGTGTGGTTGCAAATTGCACAGGAGGTCAGCTCGAGATCGATGTGCATGCGAACCTGGGTGCAGTGCCGAAAAAGGTTCAATGACCTGGTCCGCTCAGGAAAAGTGAGTATAACATTACACTTGCCCTCAATCTGCTCCACATCTCTTCTCATCACCAGCACTCTGCATTGTCAACCTACTCCTGCACATCCCACTTTACCCTTACATCCCTTGCACCCTTAACCATCCCTCTCTATGTACACAATCACTTCACTATTCGACTGTGCTGCCCTCACACTCCCTATCACTGTAATGCAATGCCAACAACTAACAACGCACAGGGAGGGCCCTTGGTATTGGCACCTCACTCCATCTTTGTCTCCTTCTAAGCATCTATGCTATGAATTCTCTACATTCACTCCATCATTCTCACTCAAACTCCACTTGTGTCCCTCATTGCAGGAAAAGAGAGCCAACAATAAGAGGGAAAGGGCGAAGACAGGAGGAGGGCCACCCTCACCAGCGCTGAGGAGGCGGCCCTAGAGATCGTTGGAGCGGAGGAGGATCTGGAAGTGGGGGATGGACAGACGGGCGCATCAGAGCAAGCTGGTGACAGAATAGTTTTGCATCTCTCTCATTTACATTGCATGAGTGACTGATATGGCTTCTGATGCTCATACAGATGGACTTATGATGATCTGCACTATTCCATGTGCATGCTACGTTAATATCACATGTCCAACCCATGCCTTTACTCCCCCACAGGACCATCGACAGCCCCCCTTCCCCACTGTCCAGGAGGAAGAGCCGGAGCCAGAAGACTCCTCCGAGGAACCTGCAACCTCTGAGGGCGCAGCGTCAGCAGAATTAAGCGCTCCCAGCGCAGAGACGCACACCTCGGTGGGACCTGCGGGAGATAGAGTCATGTTGTCATCTGGTGTATCACAGCTCACCAGTGAGCATCAGCAGATGGTGGAGACAGGGACAGCAGTGGAGAGTCCTCGTCGGAGGCTGCAGGACTCTCCCAGCTCGGCTCAGCTGCATGTGGACCCTGTGCCTCTGGGTCCATCCAGTAGGAGAGCTGTGTTGGAACTCCAGGAGCAGGTGCAGGAGTCTCTGACAGGTTTTGTCTCCAGGGTAACTGCGAGTGTGGAGAGGATGGAGGAGTCCATCTCTAACATGAGCAGTGCCTTTGTGGAGGCAATGGCGCATGAACGCACCACCACGGAAAGGATGGCAACCTCCGTGGTAAGGATGGCTACCTCTCTGGAAAGGATGGCTACAGTAGAGGAGAGGATGGCTACGGCCATGGAGGAAGTAAATCGCCAGAGTGTTGAAAACATGGTGATTGTTCAGAATAGACTGACATCTCTGGTGGAGCAATGGGCAGCTATTGAGCAGAGAAACCAAAGCTTCATGGAAGTCCTTTTGAGTAGGATTACCAGTGCAGAGATGGGTCCTCATGGACCCCCTGATGTGCAGCAAGGTGCTGTCAAGCCACTTGCTAGCACTGAAGTGGACTGACCCATGAGAGGGATGTTGGTGGCAGACAAGAAGGAAGTGGGGGCTCCTCTCTAAGCGCTCACACTCCCATGCCACTGAGTAGCCGTCGTTTAGAGCCCCACCAGAGTCCTCACCCAACTGAGATGGGCGTCTCAGCCCCTGCACAGACGCAGGAGTAGCAGACTGTTGCCGAGCCCTCCCAGGCTTGCAAACCCAGAGGACGCCTGCCAAAGGTGTCGACGCAGGAGCAGCATGAAAGTGAGCAAGGTGCCTCCACATCTGCTGAAACCACAGGAGAAGCACCACGTAGAAGCACGCGTAAAGGAAGATAAAGCACAATTAGTCACAAGGGTAGTCACTTGGGTGTTCTGTTCTGTTGTGTATAATTTTTGACACTGTCATCCTTTTGTGAATGGATTAAACAGAAGTAACGGCAAACAGTTGAAGTTCTGGCCTATGTGATCTCGGAAATGGAAGTTCCAAATTGAGGGCTCAGGGCGACTTGCATTTGTAATGATGGTGGTCAGAGTGATAGGAACCCACAGGTTCCTGTCCATTGTCTATGGTCTGATAAGAAGGTGCCAACCACATGTGTTTGATTCGTCTACCTAAGCGAATCTGGCAAAGATTAGTGCATCCCTTGCATCCCGGGCAGCAGTGTGCTCGCGTGCTGCTGCAGCTGACTCATCCGCCTCCGCAAGGTCTTCCGCCTCCTCCTCCTCCTCCTCCTCCTCATCTGAGGAGGCTATGCGCTGAGCCACTTGTTCCTCAGGCAGCTGCAAGCCATGATGCTGTGCGATGTTGTGCAGTGCACAGCAGACCACGACGATTCTGGAGACTCTGGCTGCTGAGTACTATAGGGCTCCACCTGATCTATCAAGGCATCTGAATCGCATCTTCAGCAAGCCGATGGTGTGCTCGATGATGGATCTGGTCGAAATGTTGCTGACATTGTAGCGCTCCTCAGCTTCGTTCGATGGCCTCCTCAACCGCGTCATTAGCCCTTGTCTCCAAGTAGCCACCCGGAAAGTTGGTTTGGCGGATTGAACAGCGGAGGCACACTAGACTGCCTGCAGGATGAACGAGACATGACAACTGCCAGGGTACTTCGTGCAAACATGCAAAATGTCCTTCCTGTGGTTACACACCTGTTGCACGTTGAGGGAGTGGAAGCCCTTGTGGTTGACAAAAACAGCTGGGTTGTGATGGGGTGCCCCAAGGGCCACGTGTGCAGTCTATGACGCCCTGCACCCTTGGAAAGCCTGCCATATTTGCAAAGCCAACCGCACGCGCGGTTATACTTGCTTGATCCGTCGAGAGTGGATGTAGTTGTGCGCCTTGGCAAAGAGGGCATCGGTAACCTGCGTGATGCAAGTGTGTACGGCCGACTGGGAGATGCCGCTGATGTCTGCTGATGATCCCTGGAAGGACCCTGAAGCAAAAAAATTGAGGGCGGTGGTGACTTTGACAGCCACTGGTAAGGGTTGTCCACCCGCTCCTCTGGGCTACAGGTGTTGGTGCAGCATTGCGCATATGTCACCGACTACCTCTCGCAAAAGTCTCAGCCTCCTTTGGCACTGCTGCTCAGCCATGTTGAGGAAGCTGATCCTCGGCCTGTAAACCCTGTGTTGGGGGTATCTCCTGCAGAGACGTGCATCCCTGCGCTGATGCCTTCTGCCCTGCACCATCAGGTGGGTGAGCAGGAGGTTGGCGCTCCTGCTGTTGGTGCTGCTGTTGTTCCTGGTTCTGCGGCTGCTCGTCCTCCGAACCTGAGGACCAGGATGAAAGGAAATAAATGGTTCCCATTCTGCTGGTAGATATCTCCGTTGAAGAAGCGCTCAGTCAATGTGGGGAGAGGGTTTTCCCAGGAGGTCACAGTGGCGAGGGATCTCAGCTTCACCACTTCCAAGATCAGTAGACCTGCAAAATGTTTTCCAAGACCTGAAAAAACAAAGTTCTGCCACCTGCAACCGAGCCTTGTTGAGAGCTCCGTTTTTATGCTGGAGCTGCAGCTGTCAAGAAGGCAGCCACTTGTGAACCCGACACAATTAGCTGGCGTGGTTTGGGAAAGGCGTGGAACATGCAGAAAAAGTGGTAAAATGTTAAACGGCTGTCAAAATAGCATTATCCAGGCAGTTAACAAGCAGTTAACTGCCTTAAGTGCCTATTCCGCCACTTGGTGGCGGGACCGAACGGGAGTCTGGGAGCCCGCTTTTGGCAAAGTTGCGCAGAGGCGGGTTGACGGCGGGATTGGGACTTAAAGTTGCTATTTTGCCACCTGACCGCTGGCAAAATCGCGGCCACTGTGTTTGTAAGATGAACTAGATCAGGAGGTATAGGATTTTTCATAAGGTGACTGAATGGCCAGATCTATCTTAACCTGTTTGCACCTGTTTCCTCACAGAATGACATCTACGAGTGGTCCCGGGATCACCGGGTCCATCACAAATACTCCGAGTCCAACGCCGACCCCCACAATGCCACCCGTGGATTCTTCTTTTCTCATATCGGCTGGCTGTTTCTTCGGAAACACCCGGATGTAACGGAGAAAGGAAAGAAGCTGGACGTCAGTGACCTCCTTGCTGACCCTGTTGTTCTGTTCCAGAGAAAGTAAGCACTACGGAGTGAGATAAAACCTCAGGAATACTTGCAATACTTGTTCACTATTGCTAATAATAAATATTGAAAGGGATTCTTTCTTTTTTGGAAACTTTATTCCAATAAGGTCAAAAAGTAACCAGGTTTCTTTGGATTATCGTCATCATCTGCAGCATGGGCTCACAAAGTATTTCTCTGCCCTCATCTAAGGAGCAGTGTTCTTTACTTGGCATTGTTAATGGTAGAATCCCTAGTAATACTAAGCCACCATCAACAAACTGTCAATAAATAATGAGTAATTTGTATTAAAGAAAGCTAACTAAATAAATAATTTCTTGTAGATTAGCACTCATGCCAATGTTTTGACTTTAATATAGGCGGTCAGAGCAGATGACAGCTGGGCTGATAAACCCACCCACAGTCTGATCCCATCCCCTAGGTGGTACGTGGGACACTGACGCACATGACTGCATCTCTCCCTACAGCTGATATAATGTGACCAGGTTTATGTGCTATTGCATATATAGATATTGTTTAAGTGACTTATTGAAGTCTCTATGTTAATGAAGTTGAAATTTAGTATCATTTAAAAAGTAAGTAATACTGCTCCTTTAATTTTTTTACGTACTGTGACAATTGGGAGAGATACAAAACTGCCTGTCTGCATCAAGCTGAAAACACCAGCTATTCTGACACGAGGATAATTGGATTTCTTTTATTTCAGCCGTATTAAAAATTTAAGACCGCTAACGGCACTACATTGTAACGAAGCTAGCTCATCAAATCACTTTCAATAAAGGGGAAAGACTCATATTTGTTTATACTCCTGCAAACACTGCAGTGTTTGCTTAGCTGTACTCTTGCCTCTGAGCAGTGCTTTTCAAATCTTGAGTTCAAAAGTTTGATGGCTCTTTTTTCCAACTACCGTCTGTTTGCTGTCTGCAGTTGGAAGTGGAAAAAAAACCCTCTCTGTTGACGAAGTTTTCCTTTGGGCACAATGTGTAACAAAATCATTACCCTGTCCTTTTAAAACATAACATACGGAGCAAATCTTCGCCCTGTGTTTTCATAGTGAACAAAAACACTTTTTTTCCTCTACAATCTTTCCCTTCTCCTCCCTTCATCTCCTTTATTGTCCAGATCTTCTCTCTTGATCTGTTTGTACATGTCTCCTCACAGAATGACCTGCACTGGGGTATGATCCCACAGGCACTGGCCTTCCTCCAGTAGCTTGCCCTCATGTCCATTGTTCATGTGTGTGCCTTGACCAGGAATGTTGGCCAGCTATCTGACAGTGGAGGTTATCACAACTAAGCCTAATTCCATCCTTACCTGATGTCCACACACCTCCATCACCAAATGGAGTCGTTGGATAGTGGTCAGGACCAGAACCTCTGGCTGATTCTTTTCCCCTTCCCTGGGAGCACTGTGCCAGACTGGTAGCACCCTTTGCTGTCCTGGTTGGGATTAGATAACTCAGCACAAACTGGGGACCGAATGTGAGATGTTCCTACACTGTATGGTTCAGAGTCAGTGACTATACCACTGAAAACCTACTAAACTAGACTTAATAGCATAAGAATTAGGAGCAGGAGTAGGCCATACGGCCCTTTGAGCCTGCTCCACCATTGAATAAGATCATGGCTGATCTTTGACCTCAACTCCACTTTCCCGCCCGATCCTCGTATGCCTTGATTCCCCATGAGTCCAAAAATCTATCTATCTCAGCCTTGAATATACTCAACAACTAAGCATCCACAGCCCTTTGGAGTAGGGAATTCCAAAGATTAGCAACCCTCTGCGTGAAGAAGTTCCTCCTCATCTCGGTCTTAAATGGCTGACCCCTTCTCCTGAGACTATGCCCCCTAGTTCTCCCATTTCCTCACATTATACTCTATCTGCCACCTTATTGCCCACTCACTGAACCTATCTATATCCCTTTGCAGGCTTTTTGTGTCCTCCTCACAGCTTACTTTCCCACCTAGCTTTGTATCGTCAGCAAACTTGGATACATTGCAGTCGGTCCCTTTATCTAAGTCATTAATATAGATTGTAAATAGTTGAGGCCCAAGCACTGATCCCACTAGTTACAGCCTGCCAACTGGAAAATGACCCATTTATCCCTACTCTTTGTTTTCTGTCCATTAACCAATCCTCTATCCATGCTAATATATTACCCCCAACCCCATGAGCCCTTATCTTGCGTAGCAACCTTTTATGTGGCACCTTATTGAATGCCTTTTGGAAATCCAAATATACTACATCCACTGGTTCCGCTTTATCTACCCTGCTAGTTACGTCCTCAAAAAACTCTAATAAATTTCCCTTTCATAAAACCATGTTGACTCTACCTAATCATATTATGATTTTCTAAGTGTCCATTTACCACTTCCTTAATAATGGATTCCAGCATTTTCCCGACGACTGATGTCAGGCTAACTGGCCTGTAGTTCCCTGTTTTCTCTTTTCCCTCCTTTCTTGACTAGCGGGGTTACATTTGCTACCTTCCAATCTGCTGGGATCGTTCTAGAATCTAGGGAATTTTGGAAGATCACAACCAGTGCATCCACTATCCCTGTAGCCACCTCTTTTAGAACCCTAAGATGTAGGCCGTCAGGATTGCTAATAACTCTGCAGAAACTGGATAAGTGAGCTGCAATTGTCAGGAGGTGTAGAGGTGTGGAATCTGATAGTACCTTGACCTGAGGTGTGCTGTGGTGCCCTCAGATAGTAGACCTGATGGATAGGTTGCTTTACAATGAAGTGCAGTGCCAGCCTCCACACCAGCAGGCAGAATGTTCAGTTTCCTTCTAACTAGTGCTGCTTGGAACCCAAAACATCACCAAGTACGAATCAGACGAATTCTAGCACAGAAGGAGGTCATTCAGCCATTGCACCCGTACTGCTGATAGCTCTTCAACTGGAGATATCGGGGGCAATAGTAACTTTGGGGGTTAGTGTAAAATGGCCGATGTCGAATTGGCCGCCAAGTATGCCTTCCTCCCGATTTTCTCTTCCATTCACTTCAATTGGAAGGAAAATGGGGCGTGGTGTCTAACGGACGGCTAATTCGTTTTCACCCATTTTGCACCATTGACCAAAGTTAAAATTGCCCCCATCCACTCCAATCCTGTTTCACTGCCCTTTCCCCATCTATGATATATTAAAAATCTTGCATCTGCATGCACTTCCTTTCTACAAAATCTTACTTCCCGTTGTCATGTTTTTGTTACACTTTTGTGTCAACTTTTTAAAATTATAAATTCCAATGTCTAAGTCTGTTTCCTGTTGTCATTTACTCACCAAATAGTGGAAACAATATTTCATTATTTACCTAGGAGATCTAGGAGTCAAATCAATGTTGAGCATGTATTTTTGAGTGGGGGGTTACCCTGCCAGTTACATAAGTGAGGCATGTGTAAGAGAAAAGTGCCATGTTGTGTGTTTACTAATTATTTCAAACGTAGTTGGCCACAGTTAGAAATGTCAATGGTTTTTGAAGTATGCACATTGAACCAATTATCATAACCATCAAATCCTGTGGGCTGCAGCTGTCGGAGGCATTAAGAAACATGTCCAGTCTTCACATCTTGCATTTATTTCTTTTCTACCTTTTTGAGACTTATTTACCTCATTGATGAGGAAGAATTGATGACCTAAATTGCACAAGTGTGTTCCATAATACCAAGGTACAGTAAAAACTGTGCCTAGATTCTCATGCATTTTTAATGAAATGCCAACTGACCTCCAAGTAAGTTGGTTATTTCAAGCCTGTAAGTTCTACTTGAATCACGTCCAGTTACTGCATTTGTATCGTATCTTTCACAGATAACTTGCTGCATGCTAACTGTGCACAACTCTTAGCCTTGATAAATAGGTCTTACAGTTGACTTTGACTGTGCTGAACTGGGTTGTGGTGTTAAGTAGATAACACTAATGACGTATGAATTGAAACCACAGACCCAAGAAGGAAGCTGTAAATGTGTCAAAGGTTCACCTTTAGGCTCCCCAGTGGCCTAGTGGGTAAGGCACTACCTGGTATAGGGATCGTCATACAAGCCAGAAGGCTCCAGTTTCAAATCTCGGTCTATTCTCAGTTAGGGCAGCAGTTTGGGATGTTAGGATTGGCTTCAGTGCCCTTGATCTAGGGAAAGGAAATAGAATCAGCCAGGGTTCCTGCTGCTAATCATTTTCCAGTGACTGCCTGCTGGAAAGTGGATATCTGATGAAGATAGGATCAGGTTTGGATGTGACACCCTCTATGCTGAATAGCGTGCCAACACTCCCTACAGTATTCATATTTACAGTGGTGTGTCACCAGTTTAACCCTCTTCTAATCCCTACAAATATTCAAAAACTGCTGTAAATATAAATGACAAGACATTTGTTCTTTAGAATTTATAGCTTTCCCCCCAGAGTTTTGTTTTATGTTTTTAACAGCCATACATTTGGCAGTTGAGTGGTGTGTAGATGGTGTGACGTAAAAGATGATAGTGAATGGACAAGTGCACTGCCTAGTGTGGTGTAAGATATACAGACCAGGAAAATCCCAGAATTAATCCCTTATCTGTGCCAAGTTAATTGATCCTAGCCAGGGTCCACAATATCCCTAGACATTGAATGGGCAGAATCAGCCAGGGTCCCCACTGCTGTCCTGCGATTTCCTGCTTGAAGTGCAGGTTGGGTCAGGCAGTAACAGACTCTGCCATGATTCAATGCCCTAAACAGTAGCCATTCGGGCTGTGGAGCCATAGCCCCGCAAGAGTCACTGCCTTCACAGTAGGAGGAGTAAGGGGAGAACACTGGAGGAAGGGGGGAGCAATTACAGAAAAGGGTATGTAGGAAAATCCTATAGGAACATATATGTATACTGTACAGTATAAGAAAAATACTCTAATGTATAATAAGAATGTATACTCTTAGGCTGCAGAAAAATATTCCATGGGGAAAATATACTGTACACTATACAATGTAGCAAAGTAACATACTTAAGGCAGGAGAAGATCATTGACCCTTTAACCTGTCTGCCCAATAACCCCCTCTCTTTCCTGTGAGATTGCTCTATTATTTGTAAAAAAAAAAATTACTAGCCATGAATCCATTCAAATGCAAAGAACATGTCTGCTTCCTTATTGAACCCTTTAAAGTTTCCTGTTTGACCACTTGAACTGGCAATTTGTTCGTTGTGGTGTTCATTTTTTTGCTAAAAGAATTCACCAGGAATTTCCAGAGGGGGTTCTCCTGATTGGCCATTCTAACTTCGGTGGAAGATTGGTGGAAACCCTGTTTAGCATCTATCAGGGGTTTTTGGCAAAGTTACGAGGACCAATCAGGAGAAGCCCTCGAAGAAATTCATGGCGTTTCTGTTTGAATTGCATTATTCACTTTAGTTTACCATGTCTTGAATCCATGCTCACTGGTTCTGGATCATTGTATACATCAGATAAACTTATTGCACGCTTTCATAATCTTAAAATATCCATCAATATCCCAAAAAATCCCAGGATACACAATTGCCCTTCATATTTTGGTACAGAAAGATCTGGTATTAACCTTACAGCCCTCCACTTAACTTTCTCCAATAACGTTATATCCCTTTTGATGTAGGGTAACCAAAAACTGACGTGTATATTGTAGATAATTCTTGTAGATTCCAGAAGAACCATTTGGTCTTGATTAAAACTGGTTTCCATCAGTTCAAAGAAAGGGGAATTAATGCTCTCTTTAGCCAGCCACTGAAAGGTTTACCTGAGTGTTAGCAGTTTTATTATTTGTTTTTATCTTGTACACTTGTACTGATTATCTTTTAAGAGAATTGTGCTAGTGATTTGTGTCTAAATAAGATTTGTGCTCTTTTGTAGGTACTACAAGACCTCCGTTTTAATCATGTGTTTCTTAATGCCAACTTTTATCCCCTGCTACTTCTGGGGGGAGAGTCTGTGGAATTCATACTTCCTGGCTTCCATCCTTCGATACACCGTATCTCTGAACGTCACCTGGTTGGTAAACAGCGCTGCTCACATGTATGGAAACAGACCCTACGACAAGTACATCAGCCCTAGAGAAAACAGATTAGTTACTTTCGGAGCAATTGGTGAGTAGGAAGCTGGTTCAAGTTGTTAAGTTATTCTGTGAACTTGGATGTGTTCTTGAACTTACAATATTTGATAGCAGGAGGGGACTGACTGGGGCTCAGGGATACAACTAATTTCACATTGACCCAAGCATCTGGGATTTTAGTGATCAAATTGAACCTTTTTTTCCCCCTTTCCTTTCTGCCTCCTGAAGACAATAGCTCCGATTTTTGTGAGGCCCCTCGCTGCTGGCAGGGTCCTGCATGCAGGGGTGAAGAATATAGAATCGGGCACTTGAGGGGCCAGCTAATGCAGGTGCCACATTCTCTCAGGTGCTTTGGCCTCAGTACCCTGTGACCTGCACTTGGACATGTCAGAGGAGACCTGTCTTCACCACCTCTGCTTCACTAAACAGGCAGCCAGAGAGCTGTGCCGCCTGCTGCACAATGGCTTGCATGCAATATCTGGGTCAGGGATGTCTGTTTGCATAGAGGGTGATGGTTATACCACAATGTGAAACTTTCACATAACCAGATCATTCCAGGAGACACCTGCCACACTAGACAGTCTGCAGTACTCAGGGAACTGACAACTGCTTTGTTTGAAAGGGACAACACTTTCCATCACCTTTGCTGTGGAAATGAGGCATCAGATGAACAGGGCATAAGTTTTCTCCGGGTGGCAGGGTTTTCTTGAGTGCAAAGGGCCCCACTTGGTACCCATGTGGGCATCAGGGCTCTTCATATCAACTCTGTGGCCTTCATGAAGAGAAAAGGTTTGCACTCAATTAATGGTCAGGTGGTATCTCACCACAGAAACATCACAGAATTACATAGAAGTTACAACACAGAAACAGACTATTCGGTCCAACTAGTTCTAATCACATTTCCTCACCCTTTTCCCATTTCCCTTTATCCCCTTTTCCTTCATCCACCTATCCAATCTATCTTGAATGTTGACAGAGTTTCTGTCTCAACCACAAATTTTGGAAGTGATTTCCACAACCTCGCAAGTCTCTGTGTAAAGAAATTTCTCTGCTCTCTGTTCTAAATCTGTTGTATTTAATCTTGTCTCTATGACCCTTCGATCTAAACCCCTCAACTGCTGGAAACTCTCTGCTTCTATCTACTGCATCACATCCTTTCACAATTTTAAAAACTTCTATTATATCGCCCCGTAATCTGAATTACTCTGAGGACAAAAGACACAATTTTTCAAGTCTTTCTCCGTATTATGTTTTCTCATACCAGGCAGCATCCGAGTGAATCTGTGTTGTACCCTTTCTACAGCTTCAATATCCTTCCTATAGTGTGGAGGAGCCCAATACATCATGCAGAGGCCTTGTTAAGGTTTTATTTAGGGTTACTATTAGCTCTTGGCATTTATATACTATACCTCTTGTAATAAAACATTGGGGGACAATTTTAAGCTAACCTGCCTAGCGGGAAGCTGACGGTTTCAGATCAGCTGCCCATTTTACATCCCACCCGACTATACTGTCCATTGACTTCAGTGGAAAGTAAAATTGGGCAGTCAATCTGATCCTGTCAGTTTCCTGCCAGGCAGTTAGGTTAAAATTAACCCCCTAGAGTTCTATTCTTTTTTAATGGCCTTATCAACCTGAGGTGTTACCTTTTAATGTCCCGTGAACCTGTACCTCCAAATCGCTCTGCTCTTCCACAGCACCGAGCCTACTTCCATTACTAACATTGACTTCCATCTGCCACTTTTTAGCTCATTACCCCCATCTTATCAATATTTCTTTGCAGCTTCCTTTGGTCTTCTAAAAACTTAACGATACCTCCTATTTTGGTGTCCTTTGCAAATAGGAACATAGGAACAGGAGTAGACCATTCAGCCCCTCGAGCCTGTTCTGCCATTCGATGAGATCATTGCTGATCTGTGATCTAACTCCATATACCTGCCTTTGGCCCATATCCCTTAATACCTTTGGTTAGCAAAAAGCTATCAATCTCTGATTTAAAATTAACTTTTTTTAATTTGTTCATGGGATGTGGGTGTTGCTGGCAAGGCCAGCATTTATTGCCCATCCCTAGTTGCCCTTGAGAAGGTGGTGGTGAGCCGCCTTCTTGAACCGCTGCAGTCCATGTGGTGAAGGTACCCCCACAGTGCTGTTAGGGAGGGAGTTCCAGGATTTTGACTCAGTGACGATGAAGGAATGGCGATATACTTCTAAGTCAGGATAGTGTGTGACTTGGAGGGGAACTTGGAGGTGGTGGTGTTCCCATGCACCTGCTGCCCTTGTCCTTCTAGGTGGTAGAGGTCGCGGGTTTGGGAGGTGCTGCCGAAGAAGCCTTGGCGAGTTGCTACAGTGTATCTTGTAGATGGTACACACTGCAGTCACGGTACGCTGGTGGTGGAGGGAGTGAATGTTTAAGTTGGTGGCCAATCAAGCGGGCTGCTTTGTCTTGGATGGTGTCGAGCTTCTCGAGTGTTGTTGGAGCTGCACTCATCCAGGCAAGTGGGGGGTATTCCATCACACTCCTGACTTGTGCCTTGTAGATGGTGGAAAGGCTTTGGGGAGGCATGAGGTGAGACACTCGCCGTCGAATACCCAGCCTCTGACCTGCTCTTGTTGCCAATGTATTTATGTGGCTGGTCCAGTTAAGTTTCTGGTCAATGGAGACCCTCAGGATATTGATGGTGGGGGATTCGGCGATGGTAATGCTGTTGAATGTCAAGGGGTGGTGGTTAGACGCTCGCTTGTTGGAGATGGTCATTGCCTGGCACTTGTGTGGCGCGAATGTTACTTGCCACTTATCAGCCCAAGCCTGAATGTCATCCAGCTCTTGCTGCATGTGGGCATGGACTGCTTCATTATCTGAGGAGTTGTGAATGGAACTGAACACTGTGCAATCATCAGCGAACATCCCCACTTCTGATCTTATGATGGAGGGAAGGTCATTGATGAAGCAGCTGAAGATGGTTGGGCCTAGGACACTGCCCTGAGGAACGCCTGCAGCGATGTCCTGGGGCTGTGATGATTGACCTCCAACCACCACAACCATCTTCCTTGGTGCTAGGTATGACTCCAGCCAGTGGAGAGTTTTCTCCCCCGATTCCCATTGACTTCAGTTTTACTGGGGCTCCTTGATGCCACACTCAGTCAAATGCTGCTTTGATGTCAAGGGCAGTAACTCTCACCTCACCTGAGGAATTCAGCTCTTTTGTCCATGTTTGGACCAAGGCTGTAATGAGGTCGGGAGCCGAGTGGTCCTGGCGGAACCCAAACTGGGCATCAGTGAGCAGGTTATTGGTGAGTAAGTGATGCTTGATAGCACTGTCGATGACACCTTCCATCACCTGATGATTGAGAGTAGACTGATGGAGCGGTAATTGGCCGGATTGGATTTATCCTGCTTTTTGTGAACAAGACATACCTGGGCAGTTTTCCACATTTTTGGATAGATGCCAGTGTTACAGCTGTATTGGAACAGCTTGGCTAGAGGCGTGACTTGGAGCACAAATCTTCAGCACTGACAGCCGGGATGTTGTCGGGGCCCAAAGCCTTTGCTGTATCCAGTGCGCTCAGCTGTTTCTTGATATCACGTGGAGTGAATTGAATTGGCTGAAGACTGGCTTCTGTGGTGGTGGGACCTCAGGAGTAGGCCGATATGGTTCATCCACTTGGCACTTCTGGCTGAAGATGATTGCAAACGCTTCAGCCTTGTCTTTTGCACTCACGTGCTGGGCTCCACCATCATTGAGGATGGGGATATTCATGGAGCCTCCTCCTCCCGTTAGTTGTTTAATGGATCACCACCATTCACGACTGGACGTGGCAGGACTGCAGAGCTTTGATCTGATCCGTTGATTGTGGGATCACTTGGCTCTGTCTATAGCATGCTGCTTCCGCTTTTTAGCATGCATGTAGTCCTGTGTTGCAGCTTCCCCAGGTTGGCATCGCATTTTTAGGTACACCTGGTGCTGCTCCTGGCATGCTCTTCTACACTCCTTATTGAACCAGGGTTGGTCCCCTGGCTTGATGGTAATGGTAGAGTGAGGGATATGCCAGGCCATGAGGTTACAGATTGTGGTGGAATACAATTCTGCTGCTGCTGATGGCCCACAGCGCCTCATGGATGCCCAGTTTTGAGCTGCTAGATCTGTTCTGTATCTATCCATTTAGCACAGTGGTAGTGCCACACAACATGATGGAGGGTATCCTCAGTGTGAAGATGGGACTTCGTCTCCACAATGACTGTGCGGTGGTCACTGCTACCAATGGTGTCCTGGTCAGATGCATCTGTGACAGGTAGATTGGTGAGGACGAGGTCAAGTAGGTTTTTCGTTAATGTCGGTTCTCTCTCCACCTGTCGCAGGCCCAGACTGGCAGCTATGTCCTTCAGGACTCGGTCAGTAGTGGTGCTACCGAGCCACTCTTGGTGATGGACATTGAAGTCCCCCACTCAGAGTATATTCTGTGCCCTTGCTACTCTCAGTGCTTCCAAGTGGTGTTCATCAGCTGAGGGAGGGCGGTAGGTGGTAATCAGCAGGAGGTTTCCTTGCCCATGCTTGACCTAAAGCCATGAGACTTCATGGGGTCTGGAGTCAATGCTGAGGACTCCCAGGGCCACTCCTTCCCGACTGTATACTGCTGTCCCGCCACCCCTGGTGGGTCTGTCCTGCCGGTGGGACAGTACATACCCAGGGATGGTGATGGAGGAGTTTGGGACATTGGCTGAAAGGTATGATTCTGTGAGTATGACTCTGTCAGGCTGTTGCTTGACTAGTCTGTGGGACAGCTCTCCCAATATTGGCACAAGTCCCCAGATGTTGGTGAGGAAGACTTTGCAGGGTCGACTGGGCTGGGTGTGCCGTTGTGTCCGTAGCCGGTGCCGAGTGGTCCGTCCGGTTTTATTATTGTTTTTCGTAGCGGTTTTTTACAATCGAGTGGCTTGCTCGGCCATTTCAGAGGGCAGTTAAGAGTCAACTACATTGCTGTGGGTCTGGAGTCATATAGGCCAGACCAGGTAAGGACGGCAGATTTCCTTCCCTAAAGGACATTAGTGAACCAGATGGGTTTTACGACAATCCGATAGTTTCATGGTTACCATTACTGATACTCGCCTTTTTATTCAGATTTATTTAATTAACTGAATTTAAATTTCCCAGCTGCTGTGGTGGGATTTGAACTCACGTCTACAGATCATTAGTCCAGGCCTCTGGATTACTAGTCCAGTGACATAACATGCTACCGTTCCCGTTTGCAGAAGAGAGTTCCAAACTTCTACCACCGTTTGTGTCTAGAAGTGTTTCCTAATTTCACTCCTGAAAGGTCTGGTTCTAATTTTTACACTATGCCCCCCTAGTCCTAGAATCCCCAACCAGCGAAAATAGTTTCTCTCTATCTACCCTATCTGTTCCCCTTAATATCCTGAAAACTTCGATCAGATCACCCCTTAACCGTCTAAATTCTAGGGAATACAACCCTAATTTGTGTAATCTCTCCTCGTAACTTAACCCTTGGAGTCCGGGTATTATTCTGGTAAACCTACACCGCACTCCCTCCAAGGCCAATATATCCTTCCTAAGGTGTGGTGCCCAGAATTGCGCTCAGTACTCCAGGTGTGGTCTAACCAGGGTTTTGTACAGCTGCAGCATAACTTCTACCCCCTTGTACTCTAGTCCTCTAGATATAAAGGCCAGCATCCCATTAGCCTTTTTGATTATTTTCTGTACCTGTTCATGACATTTTAATGATCAATGTACCTGAACCCCCAATTCTCTTTGGACATCCACTGTTTTTAGCTTTTTACCATTTAGAAAGTACCCTGTTCTATCCTTTTTAGGTCCAAAGTGGATGACCTCACATTTGCTTACATTGAAATCCATTTACCATGGCTTTGCCCACTTATTAATATATACAGTGAAGAGAAGTAGCCTCAGATCAGAACCTGGTGGAACTCCATGACCCATTTCCAACCATTCTGAAAAACTGCCTTTAATTTTTAATCCAGTTTCCTATCCTCCTCCTAATATCATACTCCTTAACCTTCTCTAATCTCCCATTTATGGGAGATTTTTGGAGGAGATTAAGGAGTATGGAATTAGGAAGAGGATAGTAAACCTTGTCTAAGGCTTTCCGACAATCCACGCACATTATATCCACTGCATTTCACCCATCAGCCATGTCTGTTACCTCCACAAAGAATGCTGAGGTTTATCAATTACAATCATCCCTTTTGTAATCTGTGCCAGCTACTTCTGACTATCTTCTGTTTATCTAGATACGTGGTAATTTCATCCTTAATTAAGGATTCTAAAAATTTTCCCACCACAGTTTTTAAGCTAACTAATCTATAATTACCAGATTAGCTCTGTCCCCCTTTTTAAAGATGGGTGCTACATTGGCCACTCTCCAGTCCTCCGGCACGCGTCCACACTCAAGAGAGCCCTAAAATATATGCCGGGAATTTCCTTGGGGTTTCTCCCAATCAGTTGCCAATCAGTTCAGTGGAAGAACGGCGGTAACCCCAAATACACGTGTATCCAGGGTTTCTGCCAAGCTTGTAGCAGTTGATGGGGAGAAACCCAGAGGATTATCCTGGCAATAATTTCTACGGCCTCATCACTTCAAAATTGAGCTCCTCTCTGATATCTTTGGCTGGAATTTTCCCCTAAAAAAACGGTTGGGTTTGGAGCGTGGGGGCTGTTAAAATTTTAAAAATGGGATTCCCGACCTGATCCCACCTCCAACCTGCCCACTTCCGGTTTTGCCCAGGGGGCATTACCTCAATTTAAATATTGTAATAAGGCTGGAAGTCTCTTTTTCCCCATCTATTTTTTGTTTAGCTGCCTGTGGATGGGTTTCACACAATTCGTGAAACCTGGCAGTTAAACAGAGGCTTTATACCTACCTCCTGAATCCAGGGTCCCTAACTAACTCACCTCCTGTGATCAGAGACCCCCTCACGAGGCCTCAGATCGCCTTCCCAGGCCTCCTCCCAGTGATGATAATGAGGCCGGCCCCAATCCTCTCTCCTCCCCGCCCCCCCACACCACCGGTTGACCCCCCCGCAATCCCTGGCCGACCACTCGCCGCGATCCTTGGCTGATCCTCTTCCCTCCCCCCCCCCCCCCCCCCCCCGGATCCCCTGACCCCTGCCGATCATCCTCTCTTCCCTCCCCGAGCCCGACTGATTGACCCCGGACCCCCCCCCTCGCTTCTGAGGCCTATCCGCCCACAGCCAGCCAGCCTCTCAACCTGGCTGGCTGCAGGCAGGAATCCAAGGCCTCGCATTCAAATCAGGCCCTGCCGTTAAAGCCTCGGCGCCCCCAACCCGCCTCCCTTGAGAAAATTCCAGCCTTTCTCTTTAGTGAAGACCAACGCTAAGTACTTATTAAATACCGCCACCATTTTTTGATCATCTACAAATCCTCTCCTCCTCAGGGTCTCACCTGATTTTTAATCAATTCTCTTTTTCTGATATACTTGTAAAATAATTTACTGTTCCTTTTGATTTTTTTTTAATTTCCTCACACGCCCTCAGCTTTTCTTCTCTCACTCTTTTCTTAATTTCTCATACTCTTTACTTTTTTCATTATTATAGTCGTTATGTGCCCTCATCTTAATTTTAATTGGTTTCTAACCTCTTTACTTATCCATGGCAGCTTGAAACTACTAGTAGTTTCCTTTTTTAATGAAATATACTTATTCTGTACATCTGCAATCCCTTTATAAAAAAAAAAAAATCCCCTTGTTGCTGTACAGTCCTGTGTGCCAATTTCTCATTCAACCCCTCCTCAGCTAGCTCGTTCCTCATCTTTCTAAAGTCTGCCTCAATAGAATCTGGTGTTCTAGTGTACATCAGTAACCGTTATCCAGAAAACAGCCATGACGTCCTCCTTGTACGGCATTTCATGGTGCCCACGTCATTTGAAAAAGAAGAAACACTAAGTGGATAGCTCTTTAGGACAACAGGGCTATGCTCTGCAGCCATAGCTTCTGACCCCATTGAGAAACCCCAACAACAAAGTGGCACCTTGGCATGGACACCTGAGCATCTGTTTACTGTTCTTCGGCTGCCACCTTAACTTTAGCAAAACGTGTGCTATGCAGCTCAGGCATAATGAAAGACTGTATGTGAAAGGGTGTTGGCTGTGTACAGTGCTTGAATTAGTACCGCCCAGAGGCAGAGGTGCTTCGCAACTTAGGTTTGTGCTATAATAAAAAATGCTGGAAATACTCAGCAGGTCAGGCAACATCTGTGGAGAGAGAAACAGAGTTAACGTTTCAGGTCGATGACCCTTCGTCAGAACTGGAAAAAGCTGGAGATGTAACAGGTCTTTAAGCAAGTGCAGGGGCAGGGAAAGGGGGGAGGGGAGGAAAGAACAAAAGGGAAGGTCTGTGATAGGCTGGAGAGATTAAGAGATGGTGCAAGGCAAGGATCGGGGGTGGGGGTGGGGGGTGGGGGGTGTTGAGAAGAGGATCAGCCGGGGTCCGAGATCGCAGGGTGGGGGGGAAGATCAGCCGAGGATCGCGGCCAGGGTTCGTGGG
Source organism: Squalus acanthias (assembly GCA_030390025.1). NCBI lineage: Eukaryota > Metazoa > Chordata > Chondrichthyes > Squaliformes > Squalidae > Squalus > Squalus acanthias. Next base: position 120,817,722 of record CM059426.1, on the reverse strand, counting down.
GTGGTGGGGGGGGGGGTGGGGGGGGAGAGCGGATTGGGGGCGGCCTCATCATCATCACTGGGAGGAGGGTCTGGGAAGGCGATCTGAGACCTCGTCAGGGGGTCCACAAATAATATGTGAAAAACTGAGGAGCACATTTACCTTCATGTGGCTCCCCATAGCAGTGCACTTCTTCCCCATTTGCAACCAAGTATGAGAGAGCTGGGTGACTACGTTAATTGGGTTGGCAACCTCCCTCTATGCAGGTGATGCATACTTTTACTGGAGGGTGGTTTTCACACCCACATTGATTGTTTACCTCCTAGAATCATAGAATGATACAACACAGAAGGAGGCCATTCGGCCCATCGTGTCTGTGCCGGCTCTTTGAAAGAGCTGTCCAATTAGCCCCACCCCCCTTGCTCTTTCCCCATAGCCCTGCATTTTTATTCCACTTGAAATATTTATCTAATTCCCTTTTGAAAGTTATTATTGAATCTGCTTCCACCATCCTTTCAGGCAGTGCATTCCAGATTATAACAACTCGCTGCATTTAAAAAAAAAAAAAATTCTCATGTTGCCTCTGGTTCTTTTGTCAGTTAACTTAAATCTGGTTACCAACCCTTCTACCACTGGAAAAAAACTTTCTCCTTATTTATTATATCAAAATCCTTTTTGTTTTTAAACACATCTATCAAATCTCCCCTAACCTTCTCTGCTCTAAGAAGAACCCCAGTTTCTCGAGTCTCTCCACATAACTGGAGTCCCTCATCCCTGGTGCCATTCTAGTAAATCTCCTCTGCACCATTTTTAAGGCCTTGATATCCTTCCTAAAGTGTGGTGCCCAGAATTGAACACAATACTCCAGCTGGGGCCTATCCAGTGTTTTCTAAAGGTTTAGCGTAACTTCCTTGCTTTTGTACTCTATGCCTCTATTTATAAAGCCAAGGATCCCGTATGCCCTTTTAACAGCCTGCTCAACTTGTCCTGCCCCCTTCAAAGATTTGTGTATGTACACCCCCTGGTCTTTCTGTTCCTGCACCCCTTTTAAAATTGTACCATTTTGTTTATATTGCCTCTCCTCATTCTTCCTACCAAAATGAATCACTTCACACTTCTCTGCCTTAAATTTCATCTGCCACGTGTCTGCCCATTTCACCAGCCTATGTCCTCCTGCAGTAAGTTACTATCCTCCTCACTGTTTACTGCATTTCCGAGTTTCATGTCATCTGCAAGCTTTGAAAGTCATTAATATATATCAAAAAGATCTTCAGGATTTCTTGCGTAGGTGACCATGTTCCTGCTAAGCTGCGTGGCCGCGCGTTGGTCTGGAGGTCCCGCGCAGGCCGCTCACTGGCTTTTAAATGGAAAAAACTGCGCATGTGCGAAAATTTGAATGGACCGTGCAGTCACTTAAAGGGAACATGCACCAAAAAAAATAGAGGGAACATTGATAGGAGAAACTTACAGGTGTCCCACTGTCCTGAGAATAGCTGTATCACCTGTGGGCTTGAGTACCTGCCCTGTGGTTCCTCGCATTACATCCACTGGACCACTGAATTGCAGATTGACACTCGCCCCTCTTTTTTAGACTGGTATCTCACATAACAAGAAGCCTCTTGTTAGCACAAACTTTTTATATACCTACAAGATTCTACCTGGATGACTCATCAAGGAATTCACTCATCCCTCTAAGCCAGTTTCTCAATTCAAAATGCACAATCAGCACAAATCTAGATAATACAAAAACAAAATACTGCGGATGCTAGAACCCTCCCATTCAATTAGATCATCGTGGGCACGGTCCCCGGCAGTTAGTGCGGGGTCCTGCTGTGATCGGGGGATTGGGGGTAGCCCAGTGCAAGGGAGACCCCAGGCTTCCTTGTGAGGCCTGGAGGAGCACTCCTGTCTCTCCTGGCCTACAAGGAAACCTGAAAAATAAACTTAAAAGTTAACATCTAGTCTCTTCTGACCCAAGATCCGGCTCCCGGCAGTGAATCGGACACTAAACTCCCACTCCAGCGACTTGAGCTCAAAAATCTAGGCTGACCCGCCAGTGCAGTGCTGAGGGAGTGCTTTGGGACGTCCTGAGGTTCTGAAAGGCGCTATATAAATGCTGTCTTTCAGATGAGACGTTAAACCGAGGCCTCATCTGCTCTTCAGATGGACGTAAAAGATTCCATGGCACTATTCCAAAGAAGAGCAGGGGAGATAGCCCTAGTGTCCTGGCCAATATTTATCCCTCAATCAACATAACAAAACCAGATTATCTGGTCATTATCACATTGCTGTTCGTTGCTGTTTTTGCTGAGTGCAAATTAGCCGCCGCATTTCCTACATTACAACAGTGGCACCTAATTGGCTGTAAAGCATTTTGGGACATTCTGAGGTCGAGAAAGGCACTATATAAATGCAAGTCTTTCTTTATATCAAAGTCTAATCAAGCTCTGTGTACTTTGACTTCTAAAGTACAAAATGCTTTCGATTTTAATATCTGTGAAATTATTATAACAAAGGTAACTTTATCAGTTAAATGATTGAATGATTGCCAATGATATCATTATAAATCTTATTCTTTCAGTGGCAAGCTGCTGGAAGAGGGGGGAGGAGGAGAAGGGAGAGAAAGGCTCTCAGCAGGAGGCCATATCCGCTCAGGGTGTTCAGGGAGCAATTCTCCTCCCTGAACCTCAGCGAGGAACAGTGCATCAGACATCTGCACTTCAGTAAGGACGTCCTCACTGAAATTTGCCACCTGCTGCAGCCACAACTGCAACCTCAGAGCAGAGTGAGGACCCCCGTGGCCAGTGGCTGTGAAGGTGACCGTGGCGATGAACCTTTATGCTCCTTCCAGGCTGGAGCTGGAGATATTTGCAACATCTCGCAGTTTGCCATCCACTGTTGTGTAAGGCTTTGTATTCAAAGAGCGCTGACTACATTTCATTCTCTCTTGCCAGAGACCAGGAGGCGGAGTGAGCACACGGCTTCGCTAGGATTGCAGGCTTCCTCATGGTGCAGGGTCCCATTGACTGCACGCACGTCACTTTGCGGGCGCCACATGTCAACTCTGACGGACCGCAACTGAAAGAGATTCCACTCCCTCAGAGTCAAGCTGGTGTGCGATCAAAGGCAGCGAATCATGCTGGTCAATGCCCGCTATCCTGGCAGCAGTCATGATGCCTTCATCCTGCACCAGTCCGCTGTGCCATCTGCATTTGAGCCACCACAACAAACCAAAGGCTGGCTCCTGGGCGACAAGGGCTATCCACTGACGACATGGCTCATGACTTCGGTGCGCAACCCATGCACATTTGGGCAGCATGCATACAATGAAAGCCATGCTGCCACACGAAATGTCATAGAGCAGGCCATTGGCTTGCTGAAACAATGCTTCCACTGCCTGGAGCACTCTGGAGGAGCCCTGTAGTACTTGGCAGAGCGGGTGTCAAGATTAGTGGTGGTCTGCTGCATAACTTTGGCATCATGAGGGCACAGCCCTTGCCACCAGCTTTATGGCGACCAGCTGAGGAGTAGGAGGAAGAGGAAGGGAGGAGACAACCAAGAAAGCCCCTTTCTGGCCAGGCTGTCCGTGAAGAACTCATCCGTGTGTGATACCAGTAAACTCAACCCCAGTTCCCCATTGACCAACAGTCCCACACCTTACCTTCCCTCTGTCACTTGGCCACAATGCAAAAGTAAAAGCCAACACAAAACAAACATTGCAAATCAAATTTATAAATAAAATCATGCCATATTGCATACAAACGTAAACTAATCATCCTTGTGCATTCCTGTAGTGCCTGTCTTCCGTGTGTCTTTGCCTGTTCGAGTGCTCCTACATGGTGCTACCCCAGTGGCAGCAGCGTGGCTGGTGGAAGGCTGCTGACTCAGTGGAGGAGACTGCAGATGGCCTTGGGGGATGACCTTGAGCAACTGTGGGCCTAGAAGGCCCAACTGCGGACTGTACCATCTTGGCATAGTTGGGTCCACAAGTGTGTTAATGGAGTTTTCCATGCTGGAAAGGCTGGGCTCCTGGCTCTGCGCAAAGCCCTGTGCCAAGTTGGTGCTGGACTCCTTCATGCTCTTTGACATTGCACTCAGGCTTTCTGGCTGGCTTCCCAATGCACCTAGCATTTCATTGTGCACCCATCAGCCTTCTGTAGCCTGCCCCATTGAAGTACTCATCTGAGTCCTCTGCAGCAGATCTTGTGTGCGACCGCGGCCTCCGGCGAGCTGGCACCTGGGCTCTCCTTATTCCCTGCCCTGGCTGCAGGCCACTCATGCCTGGTGACTCATCACGTGCAGATCCCGCCTCTGTGCTATCCTCTAAATTATGCGCAGTGTCTGTATTTGAGCTGATGACTGCAAGTATGCAGTCGAGTGATGGTGTTTCTTCTTCTTCATTTTCTTGTTGCTCTTCCACCACTGCCTGGCCAGGTTGCAGTTCTTGGGTATCTGAAAGGAGAAAGGCACAAGAGTAAGGTTGAGGTGAGGGGAGTGGGGGAAAGCAAGAGGTGCATGCTTACACCATCTGCAGCTTGTAAATCAGAAGAGATTGTGGGATGAGGGAGAAGTGGGATGTGAGAAGGAGGATTAGGTATGTGGATACCGTCATCTTCAATGGTTTCAGTCCCGCCGTTGGCCACGGCCTCGGCATGGCTGTTCTAATTATGGCAACCCCCGTCTCCTCCATGGGAGTAAGGATGTGCAGGCGCGCCTGTCCCCTGCCGGTTAGGTCCTGCTGCCTCCAGTTGTGTGCCACCTTGTCCTGCAAGAGAGAGGGAAGTGTGTCAGTGAGTGTCATGCGATCTGTTTGGGTGATGTGGCCGTCATGGTTGAATAGTGTGTGCAAGCTGAGATGTGGGTGTGAGACTTGCAGCAGTGATAAGTGTGAGAGGGTGAGGTGAAGCTCGTGATTGATAGAAATTGTTGGTAGGTGACTCATGGGGGTGTAGTGCATTGAGCAGTGTGTGAGGCTAGTGATGCAGTTGGTGGGATATGGCATTTGAAGATGCATTCACTCACCTTGACCACTCATGGGAGGTCATAGAAATTTTTGCACCACTGCATCTAAGTCCTCGGGGCTTGACTCCTGGCCATGGCTATCTGCTCCCACTGCCTGCTAAACATTTGTCTGGAGGGCCTCCTGGCCCCCTGTGGATACAGCACATCTCTCCTCCCTTCCACTTCATCCACCAAGACCTCCAGTGCAGCGTCGGAAAACCTTGTAGACCGCTCTCTCCCATGTTGTGCCATTAATAAATGTTTCCCAGGTCAGAGCCCGCTGTAGAAGGACTTCCACCACCTGCTTTAGCCACAATGCACCTCCTCTTTAAGAGATGCAGGCTGGCTTTAAGTAGTGCAGACTAGCTTTAAGTGGTGCTAACCTCACGATTTTGGGCCCCCTGCTGATACGTGCAGCCAATAAACAGCGTGGTTACCACTGGCTGCACACTACAATCATGGAAATGAGCAGGCAGCATGAAATTGGCCTGCTGCCTGCATCACATTGAACGGGTGTGGGTTAATCCCCACGCCCATTTTCAGGGGCTATCGAATTTAGCCCCTTGTAAATCTAACCCATCAGTACATGGAACAGTTGCCCCACAGGAGAATCACTTCACCCTGTGTGTCACCCCCTTGGATCTTCTCCATTAAGGTGGATAAACATAGGGATCTCCCTAGATTAGTAAGTTTAATTGGTGGGGACCAATGGCAGAGTAAGTACTTAACGTTCATTGTACTTAGCCCTATAAAAAAGGACTATTAAAGGGATAAAAACATTTTCTTGTACCTCCCTACACCAGTGTTGTCCAATGGAAATTCTTGACTGGCCACAGGTGTGTGGCTATGGTGACACCGTTTTAGCCACGTGCAGTAATTTTAGTAGAAAATGCCTTACATGCACTCACACAATACAGGTATATGTATTTCATGGGCATGTTTATTTAACAAACATCTACCACCATTCAGTAACTAAGAAAGTAAAGCACTCAACGATCAAAAAACACTCGTACGTTCTACTTTTCATCTTACTATTTTACCAACAAATTCACAAAAAAGGTTAAAGTACACTGGGGTAATCAGGTCTTCCTGATTCGTGGGTTAAATGGAAGTGAATTGGAGAAAGGAAAAACACTTGCATTGCAGTTTGATGCTGCAGCTGCTCCCATTAACACACATACAACACAAAAGCCATTTTGAAATCTGATGACCAAATTTTTCATTTACACTGGCATTGAAGAAGCCAGCTTGATGGGCTGAGTGGCCGTTCCATGATTTCTTCTGTTTTTATTCTGGGCTTGGTGCAGTTTATTTTACTTATGTCAGCAGCTGTTAGTGCAGATACATTCAAGTGATGATGTAGATTTTTAACAAAGACCTTATAACGGCCAATTTTTACATCTTAAAAAATGCAAATTACAGCATATTCAGAATTAACTGATTTATATGTAATCAAGTAAATAATTGAATTAACAGATTACCAATTATTCATTTTAAAGAGATTTAACAAAAAAAATGAGGATTAATGATTTAGTGTGTGCATATCATATACAATACACGCAATTCCCTTCGAACAGCTTTGCTTTCTGCACACAGTAGACTCACCAGCAAAGATGAACTTTCTTATAGAAACATAGAAGATAGGAGCAGGAGTAGGCCATTCGGCCCCTCGAGCCTGCTCCGCCATTTAATGAGATCATGGCTGATCATCCAAATTCAGTACCCTGTCCCTGCTTTCTCCCCATATCCCTTGATCCCTTTAGCCTTAAGAAATATATCTAACTCCTTCTTGAATATATTTAATAAATTGGCCTCAACTACCTTCTGTGGTAGAGAATTCCACAGGTTCACCACTCTCTGGGTGAAGAAATTCCTCCTCATCTCAGTCCTAAATGGCTTACCCCTTATCCTTAAACTGTGACCTCTGGTTCTGGACTCCCCCGCCATCGGGAACATCCTTCCTGCATCTAGTCTGTCTAGTCCTGTTAGAATTTTATAAGTTTCAATGAGATCCCCTCTCATTTTTCTAAACTCTAGCGAATATAAGCCTAATTGACCCAATTTCTCTTCATATGTCATTCCTGCCATCCCAGGTATCAGTCTGGTGAATCTTCGCTGCACTCCCTCCATGGCAAGAACATCCTTCCTCAGATAAGGCAACCAAAACTGCACACAATACTCAAGGTGTGGTCTCACCAAGGCCCTGTACAACTGCAGCAAGACATCCTTGCTCCTGTACTCGAATCCTCTCGCTATAAAGGCCAACATACCATTTGCCTTCTTAACCGCCTGCTGCACCTGCATGCTTACCTTCAGCGACTGGTGCTCAAGGACACCCAGGTCTCGTTGCACTTCCCCTTTTCCCAATCTATTGCCGTTCAGATAATAATCTGTCTTCCTGTTTTTGCCACCAAAGTGGATAACCTCGCATTTATCCACATTATACTGCATCTGCCATGCATCTGCCCAATCACCCAACCTGTCCAAATCATACTGGAGTTTCTCTGCATCCTCCTCACAGCACACACGCCCACCCAGCTTTGTGTCGTCTGCAAACTTGGAGATATTATATCTAGTTCCCTCGTCTAGATCATTAATATATATTGTGAATAGCTGGGGTCCTAGCACCGATCCCTGCAGTACCCCACTAGTCACTGCCTGCCACTCGGAAAAAGACCCATTTATTCCAACTCTTTGCTTCCTGTCTGCCAACCAGTTCTCTATCCAAGTCAGTACCTTACCCCCAATCCCATGTGCTTTAACTTTGCGTGCTAATCTCTTATGCGGGACCTTATCGAAAGCCTTCTGAAAGTCCAAATACACCACATCCACTGGTTCTCCCTTATCCTACCAGTTACATCCTCAAAAAATTCCAGTAGATTAGTCAAGCATGATTTACCTTTTGTAAATCCATGTTGACTTTGTCTGATCCTGTCACTGTTTTCCAAGTGCTCTGCTATTACATCTTTTATAATAGACTCTAGCCTTTTCCCCACTACCGATGTCAGGCTTACCGGTCTATAATTCCCCATTTTCTCTCCCACCTTTTTTAAATAGTGGGGTTACATTAGCTACCCTCCAATCCATGGGAACTGTTCCAGAGTCTATAGAATTTTGGAAGATGACCAGCAATGCATCTACTATTTCTAGGGCCACTTCCTTAAGTACCTTAGGATGTAGATTATCAGGCCCTGGGGATTTATCGGCCTTTAATGCCGTCAATTTCCCTAACACCATTTCCCTACAAATACTGATTTCATTCAATTCCTCCCTGTCATTAGACCCTATGTTCCCTGACATCTCTAGGAGGTTATTTGTGTCCTCCTTTGTGAAGACAGAACCAAAGTATGTATTTAATTGGTCTGCCATTTCTTTGTTCCCCATTATAAATTCCCCTGATTCTGACTGCAAGGGACCTACGCTTGACTTCACCAATCTTTTTCTCTTCACATATCTATAGAAGCTTTTACAGTCAGTTTTTATGTTCCCTGCAAGCCTACTCTCATATTCTATTTTCCCTCTCTTAATTAATCCCTTTGTCCTCCTTTGCTGAATCCTAAACTGCTCCCAATCCTCAGGTTTGCTGCTTTTTCTGGCCAATTTATATGTCCTCTCCTTGGATCTTATGCTATCCCTAATTTCCCTAGTAATATGTGGGTGAGAAGCGGCGCCGCTGTTTTAGTTTTAGAGCAGTGCTGTGTTACCGTTCTGGCTCTGCTGTTGCTACTCACCACAAGCTTGTTTTGGGAACCTGGTTTAACGGGGAATGCATCTCAGTTTGGGCTGGGCCTTTTAAATAGGGACTCCTATCAGACTCAGATCCCCACCAACTGACGTGAAGTCCAGGAAAGGGCAGCATTTAAACATTACTGTGATCTGCCCATTGGGACACTGACTGTCCTTACTCCCCAGAAGCTCCCAGGTTTTATCCCTGGTCTGTGGTTCATCGGCTGTTCTCAGGTGGGCAGCAGGTGAGGCACTGCCCTTGGCTCTGGGATAGGGGCGGGTGGGGGGGGAGCTGGAATCACCAGGCAATCAGTGCTCTTGACCCCTGGCAAATGAATGGTGAGGAAAGAACCCCATGCTGTTTTCAAGCCTCTCGTTGTTGAATAGCAGGAATCTCTCGCTGTCTAGGCTCATGCATGGCCACTTGGGTAAGGAGCTAGTGGTGTCGTGGTACCCCAGCATAGCCAGCACTTTCAGAAGAGGGGAGCGATTGTGAGAGGTCAGTGAAAGAAGCATATACTCCCTCCCTAACAGCACTGTGAAAGTACCCTCACCACAGGGACTGCAGCGGTTCAAGAAGGCGGCTCACCACCACCTTCTCGAGGGCAATTAGGGATGGGCAATAAATGCTGGCCTTGCCAGCGACGCCCACATCCCATGAATGAATTTTTAAAAAGTGCTGGCTGCGCATGTTTTACCCTGACTGCACGCACAAAACTGGTTTCACCGGCATGGGCTCGACGGGCCGAATGGCCTCCTGTGCTGTGACCATTCTATGATTCTAATAATTACAGAAACTGAAACTCTGTTTAACTCTGATTGATAAAGACCGAAAGAAAATGCACTGATGGCTGCTGGAAAGAGGAGGTGGGGATGAGGGGGAATAATATAGCCTGATAGACAGTGATACCCAAGTCAAATACCATGCCAGTCCTTGCGACAGCCCTAAATGCAGTTACAGGGAATATTTTGGATGAATAATAACTTTGCTGCATTTTTTACAGGAGAAGGATTCCACAACTATCATCACACATTTCCATTCGACTACTCAACAAGCGAGTTTGGCCTCCGGCTGAACCCAACAACATGCTTTATTGATTTCATGTGTTGGCTTGGCCTGGCAAGTGACCGAAAGCGAGCCTCTAAGCAGATGATTGAAGCGCGCAAATTGAGGACTGGGGACGGGAGTACTTAAAAGGAACACGAAGAAAGTCTCAAAATTCCATACGAAGATTTCACTCGTTTAAATTTGCTGATATTTTAACTTGGAAATATAGTCATTGCATTTCAAGCTTGTGACAACAACAATGCATCTAGCTTTATTGCAGTTTCATTTTTTTCCGCTTAACTCTTTCCAGCCCATGCAGGTCAAAGACATCCTTGAGCGCGTTGACTATATTTTACAGACTGCAAACAGGCCTACTTAGTCTGCCAGTAGTGATCTGATGTAATAAGTGACAGCAAATGTCCCATACTGTCCTGCAATGTCTAAAGGGGACACTGTATATCAATTAAGTTTGCATTGACCTCAGGAGACTTTAGATTTAGTTAGAAGTAGTCAATATAATGGATTAATGAAACAGGCTTGTGAAATGATTCCCACTCTAGAAAGCTGAAGTAGTAGTCTTGCAACAAAATAAGTTCAGTGTCGTGGGCTTGAAAGGGTTAAACTACATCGATTTTGTTTTAATGTTAATGCCAGTGATGTTGATATTTCATATATTTTCAGTTTATTCAAACCCATGTCAACTTTGTAATAGAAAGTAGTTACTGAGGGGAAAGTGAAGGGTCTTGAAACTTTGATGTCTGTATGTGTAAATGGTTATTAAGAATCTGTCTAATTTGAAACAAAACAGTTTTAATAATTCTGGTGTGGTGATGGAATGGAAAATTGCTGTGCTTCTTGGATGCCTCTGGTGTGACAAAGGAGAATTGTTAGAGGGGGAAAAAAGGAATCTTTTTTATAAGGTTCATTTGATGTGGCACATATTGTGTTTAGGGAAGGTACTGATAGCTATTAATCTTTTTTGAGACCAAAACATGTAATATAAATCATATTTATATTTCATGTTTATATTGACAATGTAAACCTCGTGTTTGATGAGGGATTAGGTTTTCAATACAGAAGTGGGCCTCATGCATGTATGGACATATGAATCAGGGTCAGCAGAAGACTACTTTTCTCACTGGCAAGGAGTAAATGCAGGATACAAACTGCAGGATATGAGAAATATTGAAAAAAACTAAGATTAGGTTCTTAGTAGAATGTTTCCTAATTAAACTAAAGTCTTCTAACCTTTTGGCTGCTCTATACCTTGCTTATTAAAATATTTTTTTATTTACTTGGGTATGGTTGGGAGCAATTATGTATTAGACATGTGAAAATTGAAAATCAAAATTGTTACATAATTCTTGAGGGGCATCAGCAGTCTGGGTGTGCTGGATATTCATTTCAGAAACACACTGAAAACTCTCTAGGGAGGCGATATGTCCACATACGACAAAACACGTATGTCACTGTTGCCTGTTTGCTCTGGGCAGTCTTTCATTGGTGCAAATGATTATCTCAACTCAACTTGTGCCTCTACTGTTAAAACTCTTGAAAGGAAATTGCTGCTGTTTTGTTACCTATGAGATGGCTGCTATTCATACTATGTGTGTGTAAGAGAAAGTGGGCAATGGAGAGAGGGAGGAGGAGATGCAAGGGACACAAGTGTGTGATAATGTGCAATAAGTCATGCAGTAACTCTTTATGATGTCACAGCAACTCAGTCACCGTCCGTCGCTATCTTTCTGGTGATCTTACAAAAGCATTAAACTATTTAATTGAGTATAAAAATAACAACTGTAAAACAAGTTTACATCCTTTCCCTGTAATAGAAACAGTGCACCATATCATAATAGCAAGATTATGAGTTCATTCTATTAGAAGACCTTATATAACCCATTTGTCCTTTATATTGTGACAGTATTACTTGCGGACAATCAGGTCTTCCTTGTTCGTGGGTTAAATAGCCTAATTTATGGGTTAAGTGGTCTATCTACTGTTTTCTATTGTGTACTTTATTAACGATAAAACAGGAGATCACACAGAATATTTTCTGTTGATATCTGAATAAACCAAAGTCTGACCTTGCAATTACTTATGAATTTGGCCACAGTTCAATAAATTAAAAATAAAATTACATTACTGATGAGTAGAGAAAAAGTTCACCAACTCAAATTTAACAAACACTTATGAAATGAAACAAATTTTAAAAAGATTAAAATTAGCATGTCATAACATGTAATTGTAATGTTTAACAGGTAATATTGCATGATGACCGATTAATCAAAAGGTGACCTGTGTGGGTCAGCACCAGTAACCTTGACACGACTAAATTACCTGCCTACCCAGTGGAGAGCAAACGCCTTCCCATGGGAATAGTGGGAGAGAGCTTGCTGGGCCATTCTTGTGCACACCCTAGTGGCCAATACAAGAACAGCACATAGACAGATGTAGCAAGTCTCCCTGCTTTCCCTTTCAGCTACAGTTGGTACCTGACCTGGGAAAGGGGAAAGGGAGTAGAAAATAATTTGAATAGATGCTGCTTCCGCCAGTGGCTCAGTGAGTTTATCCAGTGAGTAGCTGAACCATACCAGAAGAGTCCCAGGTTTGAATTCCAGTCTATACTGAGTTAGCTGATCTCAACCAAAGTGAGTGCGGTAAGAGGGCTCCAGTTGACCTCAGTGCCTCTGCATTAGGGAGGAGAAAATCAGCCCAGGGTTCCCGCTCCCAATTGCTATCCTGAAACCCCTGTTGAAAATGCAAATAAGTGGTCATCTGGTGAAGATAGGATTGGCCTCCACTGTGATGCTCCCATGGCCAAATAGCCCACAGTATTCACTAACAAGGTTAACACGTGAATATGTTTCCAGCAGCAAATTCTCTGTAAACTATTCAAATGCCTTGTCAGTCTGTCCACCTTTCAGCTATAGGACACCAACATTTCCTTTATTTAAAGTCTGATATGTTTATTGTCTCATTGAACACTAATATCAACAACTTTTGTCTATTCACCATCTCTGGCCACCCTCAGCATATCAGACATTTTGGATTGACATAGTATTTTCAAATATATTTTGTTGATATCCTGCATCCTTGAAGCACCACATGCTTTTTTTTTTGCTGGTTTTGCAATGAGTGTGGTTGAGCACTTAACTCCCAACAGAACGTTCTTAGAGCTGCATGCTATTAAACTCACTTGGCTTAGTTAAGTGAATTTGGTGAGAACACTAAAAATGGACTTGAACCCTGCCATCATCTTTCTGGTAGTATAGCAATCCTGGCACGTGACACGGCCAACCTGCTGTCGTGGTGGGTGTTAGTAAACGTGGTGACCAGTAATTGCAGTCATGGAGTAGTATATCTCATTACCTGCTGTTGTCTTGATAGTGGGAAGTATATACGGTGAAGAGTTTATTCCAGCTGGAGGTGATATACATAGTTGACAAATAACACCAATTGCAGAGTACTCTATATCCTAGACCATCCCTCCCATCTGGAGATAGTAGGTGTGATAATAGTATGTGCGATAGTGAATTGTGGAAAGGATTTTTTTTTTAAATGCAAGTTTTCTTTCATATGTATTTCTGCAAAACTAACTGTTGGCAACTAATGCTGAATTGTACTGTACAATCTAAGAAATGTAGATACTATAGCATAGTTTTCATTTGCAGTATTTACTAAATGAACTGTGAACACGTTTGAATTTTGTGGTGTTGGTTTGATTTTGCTTATAAATGAGTAATGTGCCACATGCATTTGGACAAGAGTCTCATACAAACTCATTCTGTGGACTCGTACCCAACCCTAGTTTACAGCAGCCAATAGATGATTAAAAGTGTATCGTCTATAAATAATTGTGCTTTGCATAATTAATTCTGTAAGGAGACCAATCTATTTAACCTTGATGAATGCTGCAAATGTTAGATCTCAGCTCTAAGCCCACACTTGCTGGGGATCCTTGGAGCATTAATATTTTCAATGTATTTCCCACTAAACACCATTTGCCAAAATAACTGAGAAAAGGCAAAGATGAATGAAAACAATTGTGCACCCTGAGTAGGGTGTGGAGTTGCTCAAGATGCACCGCTGTACTCCACCTGATGGGATATATATGCACTAATTGAATTAAAAAGTAATTTAGCAAATCATTCCATGCCAGTGTCTGGTTTGATTTATCTAGTTAGGATGAGTTAGTGTTTCTACATCAGTAGTTAAATATTATCTCTTCTGATTCCCAGATGGGGAGAAAAAGCCCACAAATCCAAGTATCCCAAGTACCACAGACACAGTAACCTTTTTAGATTTTCTGTAAAACAAAGCCAAGCCCATGTTAAATATAGAACCAGCTTGAAAATGATTCCCAGCTACTTATTACAGAATTTTGCTGAATTGCCTACTAACCTCCTCCTTCGCCGTCCTCCCTCCTCCTCCTCCTCCTCCAAGTACCTGTAGTATTGAGAGTGCTGCTGTACCTGCCTTACCTGAGCTGAATCCTGTGGTGTTGTCTCATTGGTGCAATAACCTGTCCAAGCTGCTAGTAAAATCAGAAGTAGCCTTCTCATATGACTGCACAGAATACCAGATCCTGTATTTGCGTATTTATTCATCACCATAATCACTGCATTAGGCTCACAAAGCTCATGGAAGACACTAGTGCACTTTTAAGGCAACCTAATTTAAGAGATTTGGAATTTGGCCCGTGAAAATAGAAATGAAATGTAATGGGGAAAAAACCTGTCTATCCTGTTGACCCATTTATTGAAGCAAATATTGTTTGCATATTATGGAGTTCAATGCTCCCTCATTAACTTAAATGTAGAGTTTGAAACAGTTTAAAATAAATGCTGCTAAGTTTGTCTTGTCTCTGACATTTGTGTTACTTGTAATTGTGTCAACTTACTTTGTGACCATTGTAATAAAGAGGTTCGCTTTACTCAAATTCTTTCCTCGAGTCCTGGAAGCGCTGCCTGTTGCTGGAGTTCGGCTCCACGGACAACAACAGCCCTCCTGTACCTCATGCAAGCAGCTATTCTTCACGCCTGAGCCTGAACAATGTGTACTAACAGTGAGGTTATTTGAGTGTGGAGGACATCAAAGCCAAGTTGATGTCCACATACCTGTACTGTCCAGCAGCGAACTCTGGACAATGATCATTGGTGAGAATCCTGGCTTTTTTCCCCCTCTGCCTAATCCATGGTGCGGAGGCCAAATGTAGCAACCCTTCTGCTGCCCCAGCTGAAAGAGCCAACTCCCCACAGGCTGGGGAATAAACCTGGGCCATTGCAGTCTCTGGTGTAGGTAGGGTATTTACCCAATGAGCGATGGAGGCAGCAGCCGCTCTACTTGTTACAAGGTCTAGGAATAACAGCTCAAGTGGAAAAAGAATTCTTATACTTGGTAATGTAATGCTCGAACACTCGGTACTGCCGTGCTCGCACACTCGGTACTGCCGTGCTTGGACACTCAGCAACTAGCTCTTCAAAAGCCAATTTTTCAATATTTTACAGAAAGCTGGAAATGTTCACAAATCTGAGTTAGTTAAACATCCATCCATATCTTATCATGTTCCATTGTACATTGCTTAACTTGTCTAAAAGGGACTAAAATCACAGACTTACAATAAAGATCAGGTCATGATTACAGTGCCGTCATCACTTCTTTATTAAAATGCAGGAAATGAAGAAACACTTTAATACAAAAAATTGAGCTGAAGAAAGAAGCAATTTACTTTTTAAATATTTACTTTGATTGCAATTGTGTTCAGGTACAACATCTATTTGAGCTTTTGTATAATGTTGGCATTGACGTTGTCCAATCCCAAGAGTTACTGATCTGTACAAAATACTGCCTTCCTGCATTGTTTTGATGGTATGCGTAGTTGTGTGCGTAATAAAATAAAGTGGGGGGAGTGGCCACCACAGAAGAATACTCTGGTGAGTAGATTAAACGTATACATTGTTTTCCCTAAAGTACTTAGAATATCAACACAATATATTATGGTTTCAAATGTCAGAAGTTAGCATCAATTGCTCTTTGTGCTTATTACAAGTCACACGCTGGAGACATAAAGCATGCAAAAGATGTCACAATAGTATCAAGGAAAGCGATGTGCAATAGTACAATATCAATGCTTTAAAAGTTACTGTACACATCTCTAAAGCAGTAACAGAAGTCGAGGAAGGGAAGAGACTGAGATGTTTACAAAAGCAAAATACTGCGGATGCTGGAAATCTGAAATAGAAACAGAAAATGCTGGAAATACTCAGCAGGTCAGGCAGCATCATGCCGTTTCCTGCTCTCGTCTTGAACTAGAAAATTTAATTCACTTTGTTTCCAATTTACACCCTTCCCTCACCTTCACATGGTCCATCTCCGACTCTTCCCTTCCCGTCCTCGACTTCTCTGTTACCATTTCTGGGGATAGGCTATCAACAAACATCCACTATAAGCCCACAGCTACCTAGACTACAATTCCTCCCACCCCACTTCCTGTAGGGACTCTATTCCATTCTCCCAGTTTCTATGTCTCCGTCGCATCTGTTCTGTTTCTCTCTCCATAGATGCTGCCTGACCTGCTGAGTATTTCCAGCATTTTCTGTTTCTATTGTCTTATTTGGAACTGCATGTCATGCAAGAAAAACAGATACATGTCTGAGCTGAGCCTTGCAGGGATTAGTAATAGTCCATTGTTGGTTGCTCCATTGTGAGGAGAAGGAGGGGGCCCAGCAGAGATATTGTAGGATTCTCATGTTGTATGATGCTAATAAGGAAAGTCAGGGATGGGAAAAGATCATTGAACTCATCAAAGTTCACCCCTCTAGTGGATTAACTCTCTACTCGTGGCGGACACAGAATGCAGGTAACCTGTTCCCATTCCTTTGTCAATACCTTTTTATGACTGGCCCCTTGGAGGCAAACAGGTGTAGCTCTGAGTGACTCCTCCTACGTTAAGTCCCTGCAGATCAATACTCGGTAGAAGACCGTGGATGACGTGAAAGTATCTCCACATCCCTACCAGGAAACAGCTGGAACCCCTCGATTAACTCAGTAGAGTTTACAGCCTGAAGATTACTATTTGTGATATTAGCGTAGGAAGACTTAATGCATTTGTCATAACGTTCTTTTGTCTGCGGCAGCCAATTTGCACCCAGCAAGGTCCCACAAACAGCAAGGAGATAAATGACCAGATAATCCACTGAGTGGATGCCAGGCATCTCCTTGCCAAGGAAAGTGAAAAGTGGATGGGATCTCTGCCTAGTGTGCAGAGGAAATCTTTACCCTTCATTCACTGTTTTTAGTTTTGCAACATTAAAATGTATCCAAATTCAGCAGTTTCAAAAGTAAGGTGACCACACTTTCCAGTGTGCCTGTGTTTATAATGAGTATAGGTATGGGCAAACTGCTAGCTGATGCTGTTCTCCATCAAACATGCCATTCTGAAGCTGATCCTGGGCAGTAAAGAGCCTGTCAATACATCTTTCAGGGGAAAAGCTGCATCATCCATTAATACTGAATTGTACATATTAATCTGCGCTCTTTAAAAATATTACAACGTCCACCTGATATTTTCCAAATTACGCTTCTCCTTTACGACTCATGTATGCCGTGACAATATTTTATTGAGTCAGACCATAATCAGCAGCCCTCCAGGAGATTAAATGTTATAATTCCAGGAGGAGTTTCACTATAGAATCGAATCTTACACAATGCAAAAGTAGATCACTTGGCTTTGGGTGCAATACTCATTCTTCGGATTAAATTGTTTTCCTCATTTCTTGGGTAAATCATGTATATCAACAAGATAAATCATTTCAAAAGAACATGGGAACAGGAGTAGACCATTTCCCCCCTCAAGCCTATTCCGCCATTCAATGAGATCATGGCTGATCTGTGACCTAACTCCATATACCCGCCTTTGCCCCATATCCTTAATACCTTTGGTTAATAGAAATCTATCCATCAGATTTAAAATTAACAATTGACTCAGCATCAATGGCCGTTTGCGTAAGAGAGTGCCAAACTTCTACCACCCTCTGTGTGTAGCAGTGTTTCTTAACTTCACTCCTGAAAGGCCTGGCTCTAATTTTTAGACTATGTCCCCTACATTCCCCAACCAGCAGAAATAGTTTCTCTCTATCTACCCTATCAGTTCCCCTTAATATCTTGAAAACTTTGATCAAATCACCCCTTAATCTTCTAAATTCCAGGGAATACAACCCTAGTTTGTGTAATCGCTCCTCGTAATTTAACCCTTGAAGTCCAGGTATCATTCTGATAAACCTACGCTGCACTCCCTCCAAGGCCAATATATCCTTCCTAAGGTGTGGTGTCCAGAACTGCTCACAGTACTCCAGGTGTGGTCTAACCAGGGCTTTGTATAGCTGCAGCATAACTTCTACCCCCTTGTATTCTAGTCCTCTGGATATAAAGACCAGGATTCCATTAGCCTTTTTGATTAGTTTTGTACCTGTCCATGACATTTTAATGATTATGTACATGGGCGCTTAAGTCTCTTTGGACCTCCACTGCTTCTAGCTCTTCACCATTTAGAAAGTACTCTGTTCTATCCTTTTTAGGTTCAAAGTGGATGACCTTGCACTTGCCTATATTGAAACCCATTTGCCACAGTTTTTGCCCATTCACTTAATCTATTAATATATCTTTGTAATTTTATGTTTCCAGCTACACTGCTTACAATGCCACCTATCTTTGTGTCATCGGCAAACTTGGATATGTGGCTCTCTATCCCATCATCTAAATCATTAATAAATACAATGAATAGTTGAGGCCCCAACACAGATCCATGTGGGACACCACTAGTCACATCCTGCCAATTAGAGTACCTGCCCATTATCCCTACTGCCTGTCTCCTGCCGCTCAGCCAATCTTCTAACCAGGTCAATAATTTGCCCTCATTTCCATGAGCTTCAACTTTAGCTAACAGTCTTTTATGAGGGACTTTATCGAATGCCTTCTGTAAGTCCATATAAATAACATACATAGACATTCCCTTGTCCACTAATTTAGTCACCTCTTCAAAAAATTTGATCAGATTCGTCAGGCATGACCTACCCTTTACAAATCCATACTGCCTCTCCCGGATCAGCTGAAAATGTTCAAGGTGTTCAGTCACTCCATCCTTAATTATAGGCTCTAGTAATTTCCTGACAACAGATGTTAGGCTAACTGGTCTATTGTTCCCTGGTTTCCCTCCCTCATTTTTCTTAAATAGCAAAGTGACATGTGCAATTTTCCCATCTAAAGGAATGGTTCCTGAATCGAGAGAACTTTGGAAGATCATAGTTAGGGCATCTGCAATGTTCTCACCTACTTCCTTTAAAACCCTGGGATGGAAACCATCTGGTCCTGGGGATTTGTCACTCCTTAGTGCTATTATTTTCTTCATTACTGTTAATTTGCTTACGTTAATTTTGGTGTCCCGATCCCTGATTCAATATTAGTTTCCTTGGGATGTCCTCTACTGTAAATACTTATGCAAAGTAATTATTTAACATGTCTGCCATTTCCTTATTTTCATTTATAATATCACCATTGTCAGTTCTTAAGGGGCTCACATTGCTCTTAACCACCCCCTTTTTCCTAATGTAATTGTAAAAGTTTTTTGTGTTGATTTTGATATCCCTTGCAAGTTTCTTTTCACACTTTTTGCAGCTCTTACTATCTGTTTTGTGACCCTTTGCTGTTCTTTGTATCTCACCCATTCACCAGGATCTGTGCTATTTTTTGCATTCTTGTATGCTTTGGGCTAAAAATTGGACTGGACACGAAAACGGCTGCAGGGATCACGATGGGCGATCAGCTCACGCCAGTTGAAAGGAACGCAACCTTTGTGCTGCCTGCTAATTACAATGATTGCAGCATTCAGCCCAGCACTGAATGCGCTGCTGAGTGGCTGAACACTCAGAAGGGGGCCCAACTTTGTGTGAGGCTAGCTCCAATTAAAGCTAGCCTGCACTTTTTAAAGGCAGTCTGCACCTCTTAATGGGGAGGTGCATTCTGCCTGCAGCAGCTGCTGGAACTGGTTGTGGAGGCAAGTGTCACTGAATAATGGCTCAACGGGCCAGAGAAAGAGCTCCAAGGTTCTCGAACATAGCACTAGAGGCCTTAGTGCAGGGGGTGGAAAAGAGGAGACAGGCCCTCTACCTGCAGGGGGCCAGGAGGCCCTCCAGACACACACAGCAAAGGCATTGGGAGCAGATAGCCGACGTGGTCATTTGCCAGCAGTTAAGCCCCGAGGACCTGGATGTAGTGCCGATAGAAGTTCAATTACCTCACACGAGTGGTCAAGGTCAGTGAATGCATCTTCAAATGCCATCTCCCACCAACTGCACCACTAGCCTCACACACTGCTCAATTCACCACATCCCCATCACTCATCTACTGACAATCTCTATCAATCATGACTCATACCTCACATTCATAGCTTCACCTCACCCTCACACTTCCCACTGCTGAAAGCCTCACACCCACATCTCATACCTTGCACTCAGTGCCAGCTATTCAACCATGACAGGCACATCACCCAAACACATTGCACTACACTCACTGACACACTTCACCCAAACACATTGCACCACACTCACTGACACACTTCACCCAAACACATTGCACTACACTCACTGACACACATTGCACCACACTTACTGACACACTTCCCTTTCTCTTGCAAGACAAGGTGGTTCATAAGCGCAGACAGCAGCAGCTAATGGGCGGGGGATGGGCAAACCTGCATGTCCTTAGCCAGGTGGAGGAGACGGTGGTGAGCAGCGAGGCTGAAACCATTAAAGATGACAGTATGTTCATACCTAATCTTCCTTTTCACATTCCTCATCCCACAATCTCTTCTCATTTACAAGCTGCTGATGGTGTAAGGATGCACATTTTGCTTTCCCTCCTCCCCTCACCACAACCCTACCCTTGTTCCTTTCTCCTTTCAGATACCCAAGAACTGCCACCAGCCCAGCCAGTGCAAGAAGAGCAAGAGGAGAGTGATGAAGAAGAGGAGACACCGTCACTCGATCTCACACTCGCAGGCATAGCTCAGATACTGGCACTGCGCGTACTTTAGCAGGTAGTATAGAGGCAGGATCTGCACGTGGTGAGTCACCGGGCATGAGTACCCTGCAGCCAGGGCAGGGGGCAAGGGTAGCGCAGGTGCCAGCTCCCCAGAGGGTGCAGTCACACATGAGTTCTGCTCCAGAGTACTCAGGTGAGGGCTTCGTTGGGGCGGCCTACAGAAGAAGGGTATTGGACATGCACACAGAAATGCTTGGTGCATTGGCAGGCCTGCCAGAGAGCCTGTTGTCACTGTGAAGGAGCATGGAGGAGTCCGCACCAAGTTTGCACAGGGCTTTGCACAGAGCTTGGAACCCATGATTTCCAGGATGGAAGTGATGGGCAAGTCCATTAGAGCACTTATGGACCCAACTATGATGCAGGGTCTGATGGCCAATATCTCAGCTTCCATTGTAGTACAAGCACAAGCCAGCCAATGTCTGAGTGCTGCAGTGGAAGCTTAGACTTCTGCATTTAAGCTGAGACTGCTCTCATGCTGGCTCAGTCTGCTGCCATCGTGGCTGCATTTACCAGTGTTGAAGGGGGCTTGCAGAGTGTCATAGCAGTCCAGCAATCTGTCCTCCAACAGATTACTAGGATTGCTGAGGCGCCACCCGGGGAAGTGGCAGTGGCTCCATGGAGCACAAACCTGCTGTCCTCTCTCAGGATGATAGCATTTGTCCTCCCACCACTGCCACTCCACCAGTGCCCTTGCTGTTGCCTGTCAGCCAGCCAGCCCAGACTACTGCTGCCCATACCGAGGTGGTGCAGTCTACAGCCGGGCATTCTAGGCCCTGAGCTGGTCGAGGTCGTCCTGCAAGACTATCTGCAGACTCACCCACCAGCCATGCTGCAACCACTGGGGTAGCACTTCGTAGGAGCACTAGGACTCAGAAAGGAGAGAAGCAAAGCTGGAAATGGAAGGCAGAAAATTAGTAAGTGAGTTTGGAAGGCAGAGGAAACAAAGGCTAGAAAATAAGGCTGGAAAGGAATTTGGCAGTGCTTAATGGTATATAAGGAATGGCAGCTCAACATTCCTGGTTACAGGGTTTTCAGACGAGATAGAGAGGGGGGTGTTAATATTGGTTAAAGAAACAATTACAGCTGTGAGGAGGGATCATCAAATGAGGCTATATGGGTTGAACTGAAGAACAAAAAAGGGGCAATCACACTGCTGGGAGTGTACTATAGACCCCCAAATAGTCAGAGGGAGATAGAAGAGCAAATATGTAGGCAAATTCTGAGAAGTGCAAAAACAATAGGGCAGTAATAGTAGGGGGTTGCAACTACCCTAATATTAACTGGGATAGAATCAGTGTAAAAGGTATAGAGGGCACAGAATTCTTAAAATGCATTCAGGAGATTTTTTTTAGCCAGTATGTAACAAGCCCAATGGAGAAGGGGCAGTTCTGGACTTAGGTTTAGGGAATGAAGCTGGGTAGGTGGAAGGGGTATCAGTGGGAGAGCATTTTGGTGGTTGTGAGCATAATTCAGTTAGATTTAGCGTAGTTATGGAAAAGGACAAAGATAGACAGGTAATAGCCTCTGGATTGTTACCTGAGCCACGCGCAAATTGGCATAGGGACAAACAGATTAGAAGGTTAAATGCGTGGCTCAGAGTGGTGCGGGAGGCAGGGGTTTCAATTCATGGGGCACTGGCACCAGTACTGGGGAAAGAGGGAGCTGCTCCGTGGGGACGGGCTCCACTTAAACCGGGCTGGGACCAGTGTCCTGGCGAATCGAATAACTAGGGCGGTAGATAGGGCTTTAAACTAATGAAGGGGGGTTGGGAGGATTCAGGAAAGGGTAAATGCAAAAGCAGTAAGAGAAATGTCAAGGCTGTAGAGCAGAGTAGTGATCTGGGTAAAGATAAGCAGAGTGGATCAGGAAGGAACAGAAAGATTAATAAAGGTAATAGGGCATTAGTGACTAAAGTGACATCAGGGAAAAATAGAAAAAAGTTCAAACTAACGGTACTATATCTGAATGCACGAAGCATTCGCAACAAAATAGATGAATTAATAGCTCAGATAGAAATAAATGGGTTTGATTTAATAGCAATTACAGAGACGTGGTTGCAGACTGACCAAGGTTGAGAACTAAATATTCCAGGATATTTGACTTTTAGAAGAGACAGGCAGGATGGAAAAGGAGGAGGGGTAGCACTGATAATAAAGGAGGGAATAAAGACAGTAGAGAGAAAGGATCTCGGCTCGAAAAAACAAAATGTAGAATCAGTTTGGGTGGAGCCTACAGGGCTACGGACCAAGAGCTGGAAAGTGGGATTAGGCTCATTAGCTCTTTTTCGGCCGGCACAGACATGATGGGCCGAATGGCCTCCTTCTGTGCCGTAAACTTCCATGGTTCTATGAAGGATTGAGAAGGAAGGTGAATTAGATTGAATTCAACAACAACAGCAACAATGGCTTGCATTTATATAGCGCCTTTAACGTAGTAAAATATTCCAAGGCGCTTCACAGGAGCATTATCAAGCAAAATTTGACACCGAGCCATATAGATATTAGGGCAGGTGACCAAAAGCTTGGTCAAAGAGGTAGGTTTTAAGGAGTTGTCTTAAAGGACGATAGCGAGGTAGAGAGGTTTAGGGAGGGAATTCCAGAGATTTGGACCTTGGCAGCTGAATGTATGGCCGCCAATGCTGGAGCGATGAAAATTGGGGATGGACAATGTACAGAAAGAGAAATAGAGAGAGGAAAAGAAAGTTTGGATTAAAAGAGAGAAAATAGAGACAGAAAGGAAAAGTAAGAACATTTGAATTTGGCATTTTTAAAATCTCCCAAAACAATTCGCAACCTGAAGGAATGAGACTCCACACTTATAGTTATTTACCTTCTGGGCAAAAGAGGTTAATTGGCAGTTATCAACAATTATCACGTTAAAAGGGTACTTAAGCTGATAAATGTTTTTTATTCGTTCATGGGATGTGGGCGTAGCTGGCAAGCCCAGCATTTATTGCCCATCCCTAATTGCCCTCGAGAAGGTGGTGGTGAGCAGTCTTCTTGAACCGCTGCAGTTCGTGTGGTGAAGGTACTCCCATTGTGCTGTTAGGGAGTGAGTACCAGGATTTTGACCAAGCGATGATGAAGGAACAGCGATATATTTCCAAGTCAGGATGGCGTATGACTTGGAGACGAACTTGGAGGTGGTGGTGTTCCCATGTGCCTGCTGCCCTTGTCCCTCTAGGTGGTAGAGGTCGCAGGTTTGGGAGGTGCTGTTGAAGAAGCATTGGCGAGTTGCTGCAGTGCATCTTGTAGATGCTACACACTGTAGCCATGGTGTGCTGGTGGTGGAGGGAGTAAATGTTTAAGGTGGTGGATGGGGTACCAATCAAGCGGGCTGCTTTGTTCTGGATGGTGTCGAGCTTCTTGAGTGTTGTTGGAGAGGCAGTCATCCAGGCAAGTGGAGAGTATTCCATCACACTCCTGACTTGTGCCTTGTAGATGATGGAAAGGCTTTGGGGAGTCAGGAGATGAGACACTCACCACAGAATACCCAGCCTCTGACTTACTCTTGTAGCCACAGTATTTATGTAGCTGGTCCAGTTAAGATTCTGCTCAATGGTAACCCCCAGAATGTTGATGGTGGGGGATTTGGCGATGGTATTGCCGTTGAATGTCATGGGGAGGTGGTTAGACTCTCGCTTGTTGGAGATAGTCATTGTCTGGCACTTGTGTGGTGCGAATGTTACTTGCCATTTATCAGCCCAAGCCTGAATGTGGTCCAGGTCTTGCTGCATGCGGGCATGGACTGCTTCATTGTCTGAGGAGTTGCGAATGGAACTGAACACTGTGCAGTCATCAGCGATCATCCCCACTTCTGATCAGTAACTCTCACCTCACCTCTGGAATTTAGCTCTTTTGTCCATGTTTGGACCAAGGCTGTAATGAGGTCTGGAGCCAAGTGGTCCTGGCAGAACCCAAACTCAGCATCGGTGAGCAGGTTATTGGTAAGTGCTGCTTGATAGCACTGTCGACGACACTTTCCATCACTTTGCTGATGATTGAGAGTAAACTGATGGGGCGGTAATTGGCTGGATTGGATTTGTCCTGCTTTTTGTGGACAGGACATGCCTGGGCAGTTTTCTACATTGTCGGGTAGATGCCAGTGTTGTCGCTGTACTGGAACAGTTTGGCTAGAGGCACGGCTAGTTCTGGAGAACAAGTCTTCAGCACGACAGCCAGGATGTTGTCAGGGCCCACAGCCTTTGCTGTATCCAGGGTGCTCAGCCGTTTCTTGACATCATGTGGAGTGAATCAAATTGGCTGAAGACTGGCTTCTGTGATGGTGGGGACCTCAGGAGAAGGCTGAGATGGATCATCCACTCGGCCCTTCTGGCTGAAGATGGCTGCAAACACTTCAGCTTTGTCTTTTGCACTCACGCGCTAGGCTCTGCCATCATTGAGGATGGGGATATTCATGGAGCCTCCTCCTCCCATTAGTTATTTAATTGTCCACCACCATTCATGACTGGATGTGGCAGGACTACAAAGCGTTGATCTGATCTGTTGATTGTGGGATCGCTTAGCTCTGTCTATAGAATAATTCTTCTGCTGTTTAGGATGCATGTAGTCCTGTGATACAGCTTCCCCAGGTTGGCACCCCTTTTTTAGGAATGCCTGGTGCTGCTCCTGGCATGGTCTTCTGCACTCCTCTTTGAACCAGGGTTGGTCCCCTGGCTTGATGGTAATGGTCGAGTGAGGGATATGCCGGGCCATGAGGTTACAGATTATGGTGGAATACAATTCTGCTGCTGCTGATGGCCCACAGCGCCTCATGGACGCCCAGTTTTGAGCTGCTAGATCTGAACTGAATCAATCCCATTTAGCATGGTGGTAGTGCCACACAACACAATGGAGGGTGTCCTCAGTGTGAAGATGGGACTTTGTCTCCACAAGGACTTTGTGGTGGTCACTGCTACCAATGCTGTCATGCATCTGCAACAGGTAGATTAGTGAAGATGAGGTCAAGTAGGTTTTTCCCCTTGTGTTCTAACTTGTGCCTGTGTCCTAACTCGCACCAAGTTCTGTTCGCCCATCACCTCTGTGCTCGCTGACCTACATTGGCTCCTGGTTAAGCAGCGCCTCGATTTCAAAATTCTCATCCTTGTTTACAAATCCCTCCATGACCTCGCCCCTCCCTATCTCTGTAATCTCCTTCAACCCCCCCACCCACCGAGATATCTGTGCTCCTCTAATTCTGCCCTCTTGAGGATCCCTGATTATAATCCCCCAACCTTTGGTGGCCGTGCCTTCTGTTACCTAGGCCCTAAGCTCTGCCTAAACCTGTCCACCTCGCTAATGTTCTGACGAAAGGTCTTCGACCTGAAATGTTAACTCTGTTTCTCTCTCCACGGATGCTGCCTGGCCTGCTGAGTTTTTCCAGCGTTTTCTGTAGTTATTTCGCTATTTCTCCTTTAAGACGCTACTTAAAACCTACCTCTTTGACCAAGCTTTTGGTCACCTGCCCTAATTTATCCTTATGTGGATCGGTGTCAAATTTTTTGTCTTAAAATACACCTGTGCAGCGGCTTGGGACGTTTTACTACGTTAAAGGCGCTATATAAATACAAGTTGTTGTTGTTATGTTGGTTCTCTCACCACCTGCCGCAGGCCCAGTCTGGCAACTATGTCCTTTGGGACTCAGCCAGCTCGGTCAGTAGTGGTGCTGCTGAGCCACTCTTGGGAATGGACATTGAAGTCCCCCACCCAGAGTACATTCTGTGCCCTTGCTACCCTCAGTGCTTCTTCCAAGTGGTGTTCAACATGATTCATCAGCTGAGGGAGGGCGGTAGGTGGTAATCAGCAGGTGGTTTCCTTGCCCATGCTTGACCTGAAGCCATGAGACTTCATGGGGTCCGGAGTCAATGTTGAGGACTCCCAGGGCCACTCCCTCCCAACTGTATACCAGTGTGCCGCCACTCCGTTGGGCCTGTCCTGCCGGTGGGCTAGGACATACCCAGGGATGGTGATGGAGGAGTCTGGGACATTGGCAGAAAGGTATGATTCTGTGAGTATGACTATGTCAGGCTGTTGCTTGACTAGTCTGTGGGACAGCTCTTCAAATACAAGTCCCCAGATGTTAGTGAGAAGGACGTTGCAGGGTCAACTGGGCTGGATGAGCCGTTGTCGTGTCCGAAGGCGGTCAATGCCAGGTGGTCCATCCAGTTTTATTCTTATTATTGTTTCTCGTAGCGGTTTCGTACAACTGAGTGGCTTGCTTGGCCATTTCAGAGGGTCATTAAGAGTCAGCCACTTTGCTATGGGTCTGGAGTCACAGATCATGGAATCATAGAAAGTTTCAGCACGGAAGGCGGCCATTTCGGCCCATCGTGTCCATGCCGGCCAACAAAGAGCTATCCAGCCTAATCCCACTTCCCAGCTCTAGGTCCGTAGCCCTGCAGGTTACAGCATCCCAAGTGCACATCCAAGTACTTTTTAAATGTGGTTAGGGTTTCTGCCTCTACCACCCTTTCAGGCAGTGAGTTCCAGACCCCCACAACCCTCTGGGTGAAGAAATTTCCCCTCAAATCCCCTCTAAACGTTCCACCAATTACTTTAAATCTGTGCCCCCTAGTTTTTGACCCCTCTGCTAAGGGAAATAGGTCCTTTCTATCCACTTTATCTAGGCCCCTCATAATTTTATACACCTCAATAAGGTTTCCCCTCAGCCTCCTCTGTTCCAAGGAAAACAAACCCAGCCTATCCAGTCTTTCCTCATAGCTAAGATTCTCCACTCCTGGCAACATCCTTGTAAATCTCCTCTGTACCCTCTCTAGTGCAATCACATCTTTCCTGTAATGTGGTGACCAGAACTGCACGCAGTACTCTAGCGGAGGCCTAACTAGTGTTTTATACAGTTGAAGCATAACCCCCCTGCTCTTGTATTCTATGCCACGGCTAATAAAGGCAAGCATTCCGTATGCCTTCTCTACCTGGCCTGCAACCTTCAGGGATCTGTGGACATGCACTCCAAGGTCCCTTTGTTCCTCTACACTACTCAGTGTCCTACCATTTAATGTGTATTCCCTTTCCTTGTTAGCCCTCCCCAAATGCATTACCTCACACTTCTCCGGATTGAATTCCATTTGCCACTGTTCTGCCCACCCGACCAATTTATTGATATCTTCCTGCAGTCTACAGCTTCCTTCTTCAGTATCAGCCACACAGCCGATTTTAGTATCATCTGCAAACTTCTTAATATTCTATATTCAAGTCTAGATCATTGATATATACCACAAAAAGCAAGGGACCTAGTACTGCTAAACCCCTTAATACTTCCTCTCTCACTATGTTTATTTCATCTAATATTTCACACTCCTCCTCCCTGATAGCAATGTCTGCTTCGCCCCTCTCCTTTGTGAAAACAGATGCAAAGTATTCATTAAGAACCCTACCTATGTCTCTCACTTCCACACACAGATTACCCTCATGATCTCTAATAGGCCCTACCCTTTCTTTAGTTATCCTCTTACTCTTAATATATTTATAAAACATCTTTGGGTTTTCCTTGATTTTACTTGCCAAGAATTTTTCATGCTCACTCTTTGCTTTCCTAATATCCTTTTTAATTGCACCCCTGCACTTTCTATGCTCCTCTAAAGATTCTGCAGTATTTAGCCCGCGGTATGTGTCATACTCCTCCCTTTTTTTCTTTATCCTACCCTGTATGTCCCTAGACATCCAGGGGGCTCTAGTCACATGGAGCCAGACCAAGTAAGGACAGCAGATTTACTACATTAGTGAGCCAGATGGGTTTTTACGACAATCGGATAGTTTCATGGTCATTACTGATACTAACTTTTTTATTCCAGATTTATTTAATTAACTGAATTTAAATTCCCCAGCTGCTGTGGTGGGATTTGAATTCACGTCTCTGGATCACTAGTCCAGTAACATAACCACTATCCTACCTTTCCCTGTAGACTTACTATTTACTAGACTTACCTTTCTGTGGCGTGTTTAATGGGTAATTAATGTGCAAATGCAGCAACTTCATGAAACTCATGGGGGGGTTAAGGGATGAGATGCCGTTTTCGCGAAGCTGACGGCGGAGCGGCCGGCAACTTGTGGCAATTCACAATTCACGGGGTATCTCTTCCTTGCCATAATTTACTGACCGATTTGCACTTTCATAATGGCGTGCATCGTTCAGACACCGTTATTTTTTCAGCAAATTCTTGCCCATTATTTATTGAAAAGGTGATTAAACATCTTGCATAATCTACCAGGTAAAGTAATGGAACCAAAGATATTAGAGAGTTCAAAATGCAGTCGGATGCTGGGTTGGGTGAGTTGGACCACTGGAGGGACAAACTCCTCCTTGGCATTTTCTTATACTATTAAAAAGCAGAGTTGAAGCTGCAGGAAGCAGCATGGGTTTACAACTTCTTCCCTTGAGGCCTGCTTTTAGGTTTAATTGGACTTTATTTTCATCAACCATTCCTTGTTACTACTGTTTATCTGGAAAGCATTAATTTTGAAAGAAAACACTACTTGCAAAATTTAAATTGATATGTTGTATCTTACTTCAACAATAGTGAATACAAGTTGACCGAACCGTGGCATTGCACATAGGGAGTCAAGGTCAAGTGCACTATTCAGATCAAGCAGGGTTATGGGCAGATGGATAATTGGACCATGGCAGGGGAGGAGGAGTTAGAGGGAGAGTGAGTGAGTGAGAGGAGAGGAGAGGATGGGTAGAGGTGTAGGGGTTGGAAAACAAAGACAGGACAGGGGAGCAGAGGAGGCTGGGAGAAAGGGGATGGGAATTGGGAGGTCAGGGTATGGGGGAGGAGAGAGGGCATGGAGAGGAGGATGGGGAGAGGGGGCAGAGAAAGTACCTCTAGATGGAGGAGCAGGTAGGCAAACACGGCAGGGAGCGGAAGGGCTTGGGAAACCATCTATGTTGGGGGGAGAACAACTCAGTGGGTGGGAGGGAACCTATGGGGGTGTGGCAAGGACAATAATTACTGGGGCAACAGGGTAATAAATCTCAAAGGGGGGTATTGGCTGGGCTGATCTTACCAGAATCCAGGCCCACAGCTTCAAACAGCTGAGGAGCAACCATTGACAGGAGGAGAGGGCAACATCGGGATGGAATGCCACTGGGTAAGTTATGCACCGTAGGTTGTGGGAGGTGAGCTATGGGAGAGTGAGGAGACTCTGATTTTGGCCAGGGCAGATAATGTAAATAGTTCCAGCAGGCCAGGAGAGTGTGGGGGAGCTTGACTTCGGTCAGGTTGGCCAGTGTAAATTAAAAATAATTTCATAATACATAATAAGTAAAATCCCAACACTTATACTTCAACTGATATTCAGACATAGGCCCAGAAATTGATCCCGCGACGCGAGAGTACGCACTGTGTACTCTCGTGTATTCCCACTCCAATTGCCGGTTTTCTGCATGCCCTGCGCATGCGCTGAAAACCGGCAATTGCTCTTTTGAAAAGGGGGCGGTTCCTCGGTGCATCGCGTGCGCGCTACAGGCTGCGCGCACGCTGTGCACTTCATGCTTTGGACGCGCAGGTAAGTACTGAAGATTTTAGAAATGTAAAAAGGAGGAGTAAGACCCACTTTTAAGAAGGTAAGTAGTGAATTAAGTATTTTTTTGAATTTTTTTTAACAGGTATATCTTTTTTAGAGACTTTAAAGACAGGTAAGTTTATTTTTATAACTTTTTAAAAGATTTTAAATTTTTTCAAAAATTTAATTTTTTATTTAAAATGGTTAATTTAATTAACTATACTTATTTTATTAATGTGATGGGTTTTTTTTTAAATTTAATTGAGGTTTAGCTGTTATTTTGGGGGGGTGTAAGATTCATAGATTTCACTGCATGTATGTGAAACTTATGAATGGAAGATGGTGTGCTGCCATTGGCTCTAACTGAGTCACGTGATCCCACAGCTCGCACGAATTCACTACGCCGCTGGGATATGCAAGCCCAGCACAGCTGATGTCTGGAACATCAAGTTCGTGCGAGCTGGATCTGAAAAAGCACAAGCGAGGTGAGAGATCGCGGGGAAGCCTTACCCCCGCGGGAACAGAGCGAGATCAATTTCTGGGCCATTGGCTTTGAGTGTAACGTTGATGAAGGGCCATCTGGTGGCCAGGTTGCAGAACTACAAGCAGACTGAAGCGACAGTGTACAGCAGCAGCTATTGTTTTACTGCAGCACCAAACCGTTTATGACATTTAACATTGAAACCACCCATCACAGTGCCACCCAGCGATGCGCCAGGTATTGCAGGTAAATGTGAACACTTTTAAAATAAAAGAAACTCTATTTAGGGAGGTTGATATCGGGTTTTTTCATGTAATGTAAAATAGAATGCCAGGACCCACTCAGTGTTTAATATATAATAAATGTACGTTTAACATAAAGTGACACTCTGCCTTCCCCGTGTGCTTTGTATAGTAGTGCTATGTGGTCCTTTTGGTGTACTATTTCTAAGCGATGCAGCATTAGAAGGTGCATTGCTTTTAGCACACCCTGAAACACAGTACCAAAAAGCACCAACTTTGTGTGCTCCTGACATAATGCTTAAAAAAGGCAAATAATTTAACAACTATTCATACACTGTGTGGTAGAGTTTTACCACCTTAGTAAGCCAGGCTCAATATTTTGAATATTCAACCAATGAGCATGTTAGATACTCAGATATTGCACCTACGTTCTGCATTACAGTGTAAACATGCATTAGACACTCTGCCCCTTGTACACTCTGCTCCACTTATGTTGATTTCACCAGTTTCCCCATTGCTTTGTTCAGGAGGACACTTCACTTTTTCAGCTTTTCAGCCTCCCTGCAGCAGCAACACAGAACCGAAAATACATTCTTTATCATTCTAAGTCCTCAATCTCTTGACTCTACCCATGTACCCATCTGTGAACCTTCCATGTGCCAATGGCAGCAGGAACGACTTCACATCCTATTAATGTTGGGGAGGATGCCAGGTTATACAAACATATGCAAATGACGGACAGGAAAAGACCAACTGGTCCATCGAGCCAGTCCCACACAGTCATGTTGCAACTGATGATCCCCCAACCCTCCTCACCCACCAGCAGCCATGTAATCATAGAATCATAGAAATTTACGGCTCAGAAGGAGGCTATCCTGTCTGTGCTGGCCGAAAAAGAGCTATCCAGCCTAATCCCACTTTCCGTAGTCTTGTAGGTTACGGCACTTCAAGTGCATATCCAAGTACTTTTTAAATGTGATGAGGGTTTCTGCCTTTACTGCCCTTTCAGGCAGTGAGTTCCAGACCCCCAACACTCTCTGGGTGAAAAATGTCTCCTCAACTCCCCTCTAATCCTTCGACCAATTACTTTAAAGAAAGACTTGCATTTATATAGCACCTTTCACAACCTCAGGACATCCCAAAGCACTTTACAGCCAATAAAGTACTTTTTGAAGTGTAGTCACTGTTGTAATGTAGGAAACACAGTGACCACATTTCAAAAGTTCTTCATTGGCTGTAAAGCGCTTTGGGATGTCCTGAGGTGGTGAAATGCACTAATCTCCTGGGTGAGACAAAAAATAAATTAAATAAACCTCTAGGCTAATTCAGGGGAAAAATAAATCCTTGGAAATTCCTCTCCAGCCCCACAGACCCGGTCAAAATGAGTTCCAGGAGACCGTGAGGCACATCGGCCAATATCACACCTACCTTCTGTCCGCAGTGTTATCAGCCACAGCCAGGAAATCAGCTAACTCCCTTTTCGATGCTTGCAGCGAATCCGCACTCACGAAACGAACCAGCAACTTGTTCCTTAGGTCAGAGACCCTCCACAAAATAAAGATCTCCTGATATCCAACCTAGTTCTGTTCTTACTTAATTTATATGCATGTCCCGTGGATCTCCCTAACCTATCTAATTCATGTAGCCTATCCAAATAGAATTGGAATTTTAAACACTTCAATGAAAGCACCCGAATGTCTACGCTTTTCTAGAGTAAAAAAGCTAGCTCTCTAAACCTATTGTCATAACTAAAGGCTTTTAAACTAGGTGGACCATTTATCCTGTCAGCAACAGGACTCTTTAGACAGGTGGCTTAGGGAAGAAGAACTAACTAGTTAATGGCTATGAGTAAACACTAACCTTACTCTGCCACCTTATTCAGTTACAGCTCAAGGGCCTCTACATTTATAACAATGTATTTAATGCATACAGTAACATTTAAAAGAATTGCAATATTTCTGTTTGGAGATATCGGCCTAGAATTTCATATTGTTTGCGCTGGCCGCTAAGGCCCGTTTCAGACAAAAATGGCGGCCGCCTCACTTCAACCGGCCTCCAGCGCGGGACTCGGCAGCCAGCCGCCATTTTGGTAGTGGTGCTGGCCCCAGAAATGTAAATCAGCAGAGCGTGACACATGCCGACTTGACGCCACATCTGCAAACTTCGACCTTTTCGCTGAGTTTACTGCTGGGTCCTAAGCACGTTCAGAAAAGCGTGCGTGAAGCAGTCCTGCAGAGATGCTGTCAGTGCCTGTTAAAGGGAAACACACATCTTCAGGTAAGTTTAGATTTAAGCTTTTGGACTTTACAAAATATTTTATTCAAGTAGTGGCTTGGTGCAATAGATGTTAAAAGTTTTTAAAGTGTGCAGGGAGTGCAGGGAATGCTGCTGGATGCTTGCAAGGCTTCGGATGGTAAAGGAAGGTCTCTGAGAAGACAGAAAATGCTGGAAATACACAGCAGGTCAGGCAGCATCCATGGAGAGAGAAACAGAGTTCACGTCTCAGGTCGAGATGTTGCCTGACCTGCTGAGTATTTCCAGCATTTTCTGCTTTTACTGCAGATTTCCAGCATCCGCTTGCAGAGGGAAGAGGAAGACGCAGAAGAGCAAAACGTAGAAGAGGAAGATGCAGAAGAGTAAGAAGCAGAAGGAAGGATGCAACCCAGACAGCCTCTTTCTGGCCGGGATGTTCGGGATGGAATCATCCGCCTGCGGTACCAGTGACCGCAACCCTAATTCCCCTTTCAACATTTGTCCCACACCTTACCTTCCCTCTGTTACTGACCATCACAGCATCCTCTTGGCCACAATGCTGAGTAGCCACCACAAAGCAAACTTTCCAATCTAACTTTATAAATCTATCCATCCAATATGACATCAAGAAATCAACTCATTACCCTTAGTGACTGTCTTGCGTGTGCCTTTGCCTATCCGATTGATGTCACCCAGTGCTAACTCAGTGGCTGCAGCATGGCTGGTGGAAGGCTGCTGACTTTCAGTTGGGAGAGACTGCAGATGGCTTTGCTGGTCGACCTCGAGGAGCTGGAGGCTGGGCGTGTCAAATCGTCTGGCGGTGGTTATTTTTCCTTCATTTTCTTTTTCCTCTCTCTCCTCTCCCTCTTCTTGGTCAACCACTGGATGGTCAGGCTGGATTTCTTGGGTGTGTGAAATGAGGAAGGCACAAGGGTACAGTTGTGGTGAGGGGAGGGCGGGAAAGCAAGAGGTGCATGCTTACACCATGCACACCTTGTAAATCAGAAGATATTGTGGGATGCATGCTAAACAATGGAACTATACGCATGCTAACCAATGGAAGCAGCATGCTATACACAGGGCTAAGTGATCCCACAACCAACGGATCAGATCAAAGCTCTGGAATCCTGCCACATCCAGTCGTGAATGGTGGTGGACCATTAAACAACTTACAGGAGGAGGAGGCTCCTAAACATCCCCATCCTCAATGATGGTGGAGCCCAGCACATGAGTACAAAAGACAATTAGGGATGGGCAATAAATGCTGGCCTGCCAGCGACGTCCAGATACCAGGAACAAAAAAAAAGAAAATGAGGGGGAAGAGGGATGTGAGAAGGAGGATAATGTATGAGGACACCAGCATCTTGTATCCTTTCAGCACCGCCACTGCCCAAGGGCTCAGCCATGCCCCTTCCAAGAATGGCCAACACCGTCTCCTCCAAGGGGGTGAAGTGAAGCTAGGAATGGGTGGTCTGCGTCATGTTTGGTAGAGATTGTTGGTAGGTGAGTGATCGGGGGGCGGGGAGTTGTGCAATGAGAAATGTGTGAGGCTAGTGGTGCAGTTGGTAGGAGACGGCTTTTGAAGATGCATTCACTGACCTTGACCAGTGGTCTGAGGTCATGAAGCTTCTTTGGGCACTGGAGCCAGGTGGTGGGGGCGACACTGCTGGCAGTGTCGGCCTCGGTGATGTGGTCCCACATTGTTCTTTTGAGGGCCTCCTGGCCCCTGTGGGTAGAGGACCTTTCTTGCAGTGTGGACCCCCTGCACAAAGCTGGAGTGCTGCATGCGAGACCCTGATTGCCCCTTCCCTGGCTTGTTGAGCCATTTATGTTAGTGCTAAAGCACTTTTACTACTTTTTTAGGTGCGAATGCAGTTCAGCTTTAAGAGCTAAAGACTGCCATTTGGGAATTATTTTTAATTTTTTTCCCCCGCAGAAGACAGTTGAACTGCAA
This sequence comes from Squalus acanthias, assembly GCA_030390025.1. Taxonomy (NCBI): domain Eukaryota; kingdom Metazoa; phylum Chordata; class Chondrichthyes; order Squaliformes; family Squalidae; genus Squalus; species Squalus acanthias. The sequence continues at coordinate 120,782,420 of CM059426.1, read as the reverse complement.
GGGCTAAAAACTGCCTATTTTTACACAATTTTTATTTTGTTTCATTTTAGAAGGCAGTTCCTCTTTAAGGGACCGACACTGCTTTCTAAAATGACAGCCTTGCTATAAGACAACACTGCTCTTGTTCCAGGGACTCTACGGCCACACCACATTGGGCATCCTGCTGAGAGTAGCACCAGAAAACCAATCTTGCACGGTAGGTTTAGCGCTGCGGTAATTTAAATTAGCAGGCAGCACTAAAATACCCTTGCTGCTTGCACTATTATTCGGGTGGCACCGGCAGGTTTCCGGCCTACTCCAATTTCTAGCCATTGTTTGGAAGATGAGAAATAAATTATTTGGCAGTTGTCATTAGTTCCCTTTGGTTTTGTTTATTTTGTTTTACATCCAATTTTCTTCTAACTCCCATGAGGCCTGATTCATGCTGGGATCTGGATGCCAGCAGCCCTCTGTCACGTCACCCAAGTGGCCATTCTTTATGCGTTAATTTAAACAGTGGATGTTGGTAGGCTATTCGACCACAGTTTGCAGCATTGATGAGCACAGTTCCATCAGTGGCTGCTAGATTGTGAGCATATGGTGCAACTCCAGTTGATTTTATTTCCCTGCCTAGTCTAGAGATACTGAGGCCAATTGTAACACTCGAATTAAGATCAGTTGACTCACGAAGATCAAGGCCGTGATTTTGCCAGCGCTCAGAGGGCGGGTTTGGAGGCGAGTCAGAGGTTAAAGTCGTTTTGATTGATGGCGGGTTCGGAACCCGCCGTCATCCCGCCTCCACACAACCTTCCCAAGTGTCGGGTCCCCGATTTGCGAATGGACCCGACACCTGGCATTGGGAAACAGATTAAAAGCAATTAATTGCCTATTAACAGGTATTTGGGAGCAATTTTCTGGGTCTTTTTCGATTTTCCAGCTTCTGGGTCGGGTTTTACGACATCCGGACAACACGCCAGGTAAGTGTGGTGTGTTGAGAGTCTGGTCTGATGTTTGTGAAAAGGTGACAGCTGCAGAAGTGGTGTCAAGGATGCCATGTTGCACATGGCGAGTTTCAGAGCAAAGAAAATGTTGGTTACAGCATTTATAATACATATAGAGATTTCTTTAGCTTACAAGTTTTTAAATCCAACTGTATGTCCAGTGCCACCTCGTTGGGAGAACCTCTCTCACCAGTGACAGATTGCTTCTGTCATCTCACCTGCAGCTGCCATCTATTCCAGCAACATCGGAGCCAATGAAACAATCTGACCTTGGTCCTCCGAATCCTTCCACAATCATCCCCAACACCAACATCACCAACCTTCGCTGCCATCACCTGATGCTGCACTGGACACAGGGCATCAGGCCCTGACAAAATTGCTGCCCGGGAGGCCAGCGATGGCATCACCATGGCCAGACTTTCTTCACTTGATGCTGTAAACCCTGGCTGCCACATGATGCGCCAGGTTGACACCATCCCACACCAGCACCGAGAAGCATCCCTTTAATGTCCAAGCCATTCCATTCACACTCATCACTAAAGCGGGGCGGGGGCGGCGGAGTTATGACTGAACAATCACTGGAACTCAGTAAGACACTTCTCAATGTGCGCTCAGATCTGTCTAATAATGGGCACTTTTTGAAAAAGAGATTTCACTGTATGACAACACAGTACCAGAAACTTCACATGGACATTGGCTAAACCTCTCAAGTGCCCATTATTGTGTGTTGTTTGTTGGTATGCTTGCAGTAGAATGAGGGTGAGTGTGAGGGGTGGCTAGTGAGATGGGGAAGTGATAAAGTAGATAGAGAGGGTTGGGTGGAGGTGCAAGGTAAGTTGGTGTCCTGGGGCGGTCTCTTCTGCCCTTGGAAGGGAAGAGAACCTCCCTGCGTACTGTGACTCCCTCCATAAGCATATGGAGGGAGTCACTGGAGAGCCTGGGTGCAAGAGTTCACCTTTGTGCAGTGCTTGTCAGTGTTTTCAGCACCTCAACGCTGTCAAACACTGAAAAATCAACTGTCAAAATAAAATTGTGCATGGTCCCTTTAAGGAAACCGGCAGATGACGCACCATCAAATGATGTCATCAGTCCCGCTTCCTGTTAATTGTTAAGGGCGGGCTTAACAAGGCCAATCAAGGGAAAAATCACGTCTGCAGAGCGGAGGCAGCTGGGGGCGGGACTGGAACCCGGAAACCAGCTGACCCGCCCCAATCCCGACACTGCTGAGAAAATCGTAGCCCAAAGGTCAAACCAGAGACCTCTCTGATTTGTATGAATCAGTACCACACCAGCAAATGCATTTACCTATTCAGCTTTACTTTATTTTCAGATTTTGTAATTATATTTTTGCTTAATTTTTCTCTGCCAGTTTTCTCTCCGTCTCCTGACGATGTTGGCTCCTTGCTGTGATATGGTTCCAATGGCACCAGTCACCTTCCTGTAACTTGCTCAAGTGGCCACTATTCAAGTGTGAGTCCTGACATTTAGCATAGACAGGTTGTTCAAATGTGGGGGTTGTTACAGCCGAGCCCAATCCTGTCCTCATCTGACACCCACACACGTGCTCATTTCCTGTTGGATAGCAATTAGGAGAAGGAAGCCTGTTCAATTTTTCCCTCTAACCCAGAAGCACAGAAACCAACTGAATTATCCCCTTACTGCTGCCTTAATTGAAATTACTTAACACAGCACAGATTATGGATTGAACCTGGAACCTTCCTGGACTGTAGTCTAGGTACTCATTCCATACACTCATGGTTTTATATGAATTTTTTAAAACAATTTTATTTAACTTGATTTTATCTTTGTGGTCTTGACGCACCATCGCCAGATTAGAAAGAGGAAATGAAACAATTATTTTGAGTCCTTTTCTTATGTCATAGTATCAATTGCCAGTAAGAGATGCATGACAGGCAGATAGTTGTGGTGGTTGAAGGCCAATCATCCCAGCACATCACTGCAGGAGTTCCTCAGGGGAATGTTCTAGGCCCAACCATCTTCAGCTGCTTCATCAACGAACTTCCTTCCATCATAAGGTCAGAACATACGAACATACGAATTAGGAGCGGGAGTAGGCCACTCGGCCCTTCGAGCCTGCTGATCTGATTACTCCACATTCCCGCCTACCCCGATAACTTTTCACCCCCTTGCTTACCAAGAATCTATCTACCCCTGCCTTAAAAATATTCAAAGACTCTGCTTCCACCGCCCTCTGAGGAAGAGTGTTCCAAAGACTCACGACCCTCTGAGAAAAAATTTCTCCTCATCTCTGTCTTAAATGGGCGACCCCTTATTTTTAAACAGTGACCCCTAGTCCCTAGTTCTAGATTCTCCCACAAGAGGAAACATCCTCTCCACATCCACCCTGTCCAGACCCCTCAGGATCTTATATGTTTCAATCAAGTCACCTCTTATTCTTCTAAACTCCAGTGGTTACAAGACTAGCCTGTCCAACCTTTCCTCATAAGACAACCCACCCATTCCAGGTATTAGTCTAGTAAACATTCTCTGAACTGCTTCCAACGCATTTACATCCTTCCTTAAATAAGGAGACCAATACTGTACACAGTACTCCAGATGTGGTCTCACCAATGCCCTGTATAACTGAAGCATAACCTCCCTACTTTTGTATTCAATTCCCCTCACAATAAACAATAACATTCTATTAGCTTTCCTAATTACTTGCTGTACCTGCATAGTAACCTTTTGCGATTCATGCACTAGGACACCCAGATCCCTCTGCATCTCAGAGCTCTGCAATCTCTCACCATTTAGATAATATGCTTCTTTTTTATTCTTCCTGCCAAAATGGACAACTTCACATTTTCCCACATTATACTCCATTTGCCAGATCTTTGCCCACTCACTTAACTTATCTATATCCCTTTGTAGCCTCCTTATGTTCTCTTCACAATTTACTTTCCTACCTATCTTTGTGTCATCAGCAAATTTGGCAACCATACCTTCGGTCCCTTCATCCAAGTCATTTATATAAATTGTAAAAAGTTGAGGCCCCAGCACTGATCCCTGTGGCACACCACTCGTTACATCTTGCCAATCAGAAAATGACCCATTTATGCCTACTCTCTGTTTCCTGTTAGCTAGCCAATCTTCTATCCATGCCAATATGTACCCCCTACACCATGAGCTTTTATTTTCTGCAATAACCTTTGATGTGGCACCTTATCAAATGCCTTCTGGAAATCTAAGTACAGCACATCCACCAGTTCCCCTTTATCCACAGCACATGTTACTTCCACAAAGAACTCCAATAAATTGGTTAAACATGATTTCCCTTGCACAAAACCATGTTGACTCTGCCTGATTACTTTGAACTTTTCTAAATTCCCTGCTATAACGTCTTTAATAATAGCTTCTAACATCTTCCCTATGACAGATGTTAAGCTAACTGGCCTGTAGTTTCCTGCTTTCTGTCTCCCTCCCTTTTTGAATAAAGGAGTTACATTCGCTATTTTCCAATCTAATGGAACCTTCCCGAATCTAGGGAATTTTGGAAAATTAAAACCAACGCATCAACTATCTCACTAGCCACTTCTTTTAAGACCCTCGGATGAAGTCCATCAGGACCCAGGGACTTGTCAGCCCGCAGTTCCAACAATTTGCTCAGTACCACTTCCCTGGTGATTATAATTTTCTTGAGTTCCTCCCTCCCATTTCCTGATTTACAGCTATTTCTGGGATGTTACTTGTATCCTCTATAGTGAAGACCGATGCAAAATACCTGTTCAATTCAACTGCCATCTCCTTATTTTCCATTATTAATTCCCCAGACTCACTATTTATAGGACCAATGCTCACTTTGTTAACTCTTTTCTTTTTTAATTATCTATAGAAACTCTTACTATCTGTTTTAATATTTCTAGCTAGCTTTCTCTCGTACTCTAATTTTTCTCTCCTTATTAATCTTTTAGTCATTCTTTGCTGTTTTTTATATTCTGTCCAATCTTCTGACCTGCTATCCATCTTTGCGCAATTATATGCTTTTTCTTTAAGTTTAATACTATGTTTAACTTTTTTAGTTAACCACGGATGGTGGGTCCTCCCCTTGGAATTTTTCTTTCTTGTTGGAATGTATATATTCTGTGTATTTTGAAATATCCCCTTAAATGTCTGCCACTGCAACTCTATTGACCTATCCCTTAACCTAATTTGTCAGTTCACTTTAGCTAGCTCTGCTTTCATGCCCTCATAATTGCCCTTATTTAAGTTTAAAATACTAGTCTTGGACCCACTCCTCTCTCTCAAACTGAATGTAAAATTCAATCATATTATGATCGTTGATACTTAGGGGCGCCTTCACTATGAGGTCATTAATTAATCCTATCTCGTTGCACAATACCAGGTCTAGTATAGCCTGCTCTCTGGTTGGCTCCAGAACGTGCTGTTGTAAGAAACTATCCCGAAAACATTCCATGAACTCCTCATCTATGCTACCTTTGCCCATCTGATTTTTCCAGTCTATATGCAGATTAAAATCCCCCATGATTATTGCCGTACCCTTCTGACAAGCTCCCATTATTTCTTCCTTTATACTCCATCATACTGTGTGGTTACTGTTAGGGGGCCTGTACACCACTCCCACAAGTGACTTCTTGCCTTTATTATTTCTCATCTCTACCCAAACCGCTTCTACATCCTGGTTTCCTGAACTTAGGTCATCCCTCTCTATTGTGCTAATACCATCATTAATTAACAGAGCCACCCCTCCACCTTTTCCCATCTTCCTGTCCTTCCTAAATGTCATGTACCCTTCAATATTCAGGTCCCAATCTATGTCATCCTGCAGCCATGTTTCTGTAATGGGTATCAGATCATATTTATTTATTTCTATTTGCGCTTTCAGTTCATCTGTTTTGTTTCGAATGCTACGTGCATTCAGATGCAGAGCCTTTAGTTTTGACCTTTTATTATTTTTGTAACCTCTAGCCTTATCTGTTGATTTACTCTTAGATTTGTACTCTCTATCCCTTCCTGTCACGGTCTGTTTATCATTTCCCACATTAATACCTTTCTCTAATGCCTTGTCTCTAATCTTTGAATTACCACATCTTCCCAAATTTGATCCCATGCCCCCAATATTTAGTTTAAAGCCCTCTCTACCGCCCTAGTTATACGACTCACCAGAACACCGGTCCCAGCACGGTTCAGGTGAAAACCGTCCCAACAATACAGATCCCACTTTCCCCAGTACTGGTGCCAGTGCCCCAGGAATTGAAACCCATTTCTCCCACACCAATCTTTGAGCCACGCATTCATCTCTAATTTTATTTACCCTATGCCAATTTGCTCGTGGCTCAGGTAATAATGCAGACATTATTACCCTTGATGTTCTGCTTTTTAATTTAGCCCCTAGCTACTCATACTCTCAGCAGATCCTTTTTCCTAGTTCTACCTATGTCGTTGGTACCTACATGGACCACGACCACTGGCTTCTCCCCCTCCCACTGCAAGTTCCTCTCCAGCCCAGTGCAGATGTCCCGAACCCTGGCACCGGGCAGGCAACACAGCCGTCTGGACTCTTGCTCTTGGCCACAGAGAACTGTATCTATCCCCCTGACTATGCTGTCCCCAATTACCACTACATTCCTATTAACTCCCCCCGCTTGAATGGCTTCCTGTACCTTGGTGCCATGGTCAGTTTGCTCATCCACCCTGCAGCCACCGCTTTCATCCATACAGGCTGCAAGAACCTCAAACCTGTTGGACAATTGCAAAGGCTGAGGCTCCTCCACCTCCTGGGTCCCCATACCTGCCTCACTCGCAGTCACATCCTCCTGTCCCTTACCACTGACCAAATCAGAAGACCCTATCCTAAGGGGTGTGACTGCCTCCTGGAATAAAGTGTCCAGGTAACTTTCCCCCTCCCTGATGCATCGCGGAGTCCGCAGCTCGGCCTCCAGCTCATCAACTCTGAGCCGAAGCTCCTTAAGCCGCAGACACTTACCGCAGACGTGTTCACCCTGGATCACACTGGCATCCAGGAGCTCCCACATACTGCAGTCGCAACACATCACCTGCCCTGCCATCTTTATTGAGTCTTAATTAATTTATTTTTATTAATTAATAATTAACAAACCCTACTACACCTAATAAGATTTATTACTGCTAGTAAACTAGTACTAATGAAACCTTACAATTATTAATAAATTTCCTGGGCTTTAAAAGATAAGGGAAGTGAGCAAAATACTCACCAACCAATCACTTACTCTTTTCCCTGTGATGTCACCTATTATTTTTCTCCAGATGCGGTTGGGGGGTGTCACAGAGCCGAACTCCCGCTGGTTCTCTGTCCCCTCTTGTGCAGCTTTTTAGCTCCTGCTCTCTGGGAGGGGAGGAGAGGAAAAGGAAAAGGAAAAGGAAAAGGAAAAGGAAAGAAAAGGAAAAGGAAAGAAAAGGAACACCTCCCTCCCTGAACTCACCACTTAACACTCTGTTCCGAGCTGCACTCCATGACAAACTGCACTCTAGCCTCCCTTATTTATACTGCTGAGATTTAAATAAGTGAGCTCTCTGGCAGTTACAGAACCAGATTAGACCAGTTAATTAATTAATTACTCTCACCTGCTCTCCAGCACAGAGCTTGCTTAGCCCTGCCCAAGCCTGGAAGAAACTTAAAACTTGAAACAGTAAATTTAAATTTAAGTTAAATGCTAATTGCAAGCACACAAGACTAGATTTTTTTATTTTTTTTTAAAAAGAGATTAACCTTTAAGATTCACTCCCTCACTCACCAAACTCGCAGCTTAACACTCTGTTCCTAGCTGCACTCCGTGACCTGAAGTGGGGATGTTCGCTGATGACTGCACAGTGTTCAGTTCCATTCACAATTCCTCAGATAATGAAGCAGTCAGTGCCTGCATGCAGCAAGACCTGGACAACATCCAGGCTTGGGCTGATAAGTCGCAAGTAACGTAAGTGCTAGGCAATGACCGTCTCCAATAAGAGAGAGTCCTCTTGACATTCAATGGCATTACAATTGCCAAATTCCCCACCACCAACATCCTTGAGGTCACCATTGACCAGAAACTTAACTGGACCAGCCACATAAATACTGTGGCTTCAACAGCAGGTCAGAGAAAGAAAGAAAGACTTGCATTTATATAGCACCTTTCACAAGCACCGTACGTCCCAATGCACTTTACAGCAAATGAAATACTTTTTGGAGTGTAGTCACTGTTGTAATGTAGAAAACACGGCAGCCAATTTGCGCACAGCAAGCTCCCACAAACAGCAATGTGATAATGACCAGATAATCTGTTTCTGTTATGTTGGTTGAGGGATAAATATTGGCCAGGACACCGAGGATAATTCCCCTGCTCTTCTTCAAAATAGTGCCACGGGATCTTTTATGTCCACCTGAGAGAGCAGATGGGACCTCAGTTTAACATCTCATCCGAAAGACGGCACCTCCAACAGTGCAGCACTCCCTCAGCACTGCACTGTAGAGTCAGCCTAGATTATTGTGCTCAAGTCTCTGGAGTGGGACTTGAAACTACAACCTTCTGACTCAGAGGCGAGAAGCTGGGTATTTTGCCGTGAGTGACTCACCTCCTGACGCCCCAAAGCCTTTCCACCACCTACAAAGCACAGGTCAAGAGAGGAAAAGCTCTGGGTGTTTTTGTGTACAGAACACTGAAGGTTCACGACCAATGTAGAGAAACGGCAGCTAAAGCTAACAAGGTATTGGGTTGTATTAATAGAGCAATTAAGTATAAATCAAAGGACCCCATTTTGACACTGTATAGGTCGCTGGTCAGCATCTAGAGTACTGTGCCCAGTTTTGGTCCCCCCACATGGTGGGTGATATAGTGGCCTTGGAAAAGGTCCAGAGGAGAGCTACAAGAATGATTCCGAGCCAAGGCTGCAGAACCTGAAAACATCAAAGTGGCAAAGAACATAAAAGAGAGTCACAGGTATAGATGGGTAGAGATTGAACAGGGGAGAATAAATTGTTAAGATAACAGAAAATAAGTTTGGTAGGACAGGAGCAAGCTGAAGCAATGGGTTTTCCAACACAGTCCTGTTTTTGAATCTTGAGGAGTTGGGGAGTGATGAAATGCCTGGAAGATATCTGGAAGAGATTAAATCAGTGATGTTCTGGTAGATAATGGTGTAGTATTAGATAGTGGGGTATGGTCACGAGGGAGCTAGTGTCAACTTGGCTCATGCAAAGCATTCTCACCTCTGAGCCAAACGGTTGTGGGTTCAAGCTCTATTCTGAGCACATAATCTAGGCTGATCCTGCAATGCAGTACTGAGTGAGTGCTGCATTGCCAGAGGTGCCATCTTTCAGATGAGATGGTAAACAGAGGTCTAATTATGCCAGCTATGGTTGATGTAAAAGACCCCATTGCACTATTTGAGAAAGAGTAGGCTGTTGTCCCGATGTCCTGATCATAGTTAACCCTTAACCAATATCACCAAAAACAGATTAAGTAGTTATTTATCTCCCTGCTATTTGTAGTCCCTGCTATTTGCAAATTGGCTGTCTTTTTTTCCTACACAAAGCAATTGCACTTTTGTGAAGCGCTTTGGGACATCCTGAGGCCATGAAAGGTGCTACATAAATGCAAGTTCTATCTTTTTTCCTATATGAAGAAGAATCAGACTGTTTCTCTTTGGCTTCAGTCAGGTGTGCCTTTGTTGTACACAATAAGAGCACCAACCTTGTCAGCAGGTTTAATAACAATATTGGGTTGGAGCTAAGAGAATGGAGAACTAGAAGTTCTGTGTGGTGCCCTATCTCTGCAACTACTTCGAGCCTTATATCTCCTCCTGCACCCATTGGTTCACTGATTCTGACCCTTTGTGCAGCCATTCTCTCTTTGCCCCATCATTGATAGCTGATCCTTCAGCTGCCTTCTCTGGAGCTTCCTGCCTAAACCCCTTTGCCTCTCCCACTTGTCTCTCCACCTTTTAAAAAACCTTCTCAAAACTCATCTTTTCAACCAAGTTTTCCCAGCATGGCTCAGCATTTGTTGCTTTATCTATTTTATTTATTTTCTCTTCTCCCTCTGTAAAGCACCTAGGGGTGTTTTCTATGTTAAAAAGCACATTTTTTGTTATTGTCTTTTCTTGTTTCGTACTTAGAATACGTAATAGCATAACCTTGAATCAAAATTACTCCACAATGTTTCCATCTTTCTCCAGGTTTGTGGCTATGTGTACACTGTTAAGGGCACAGACATGCCACAGGGAAGGAACGCTTTCTGTGATTGTTTTAAAATCTACAGAGCATGTGACATAAAAATAGAAAACCCGTGAAACCCACGAGTTTAGCCAGGATCTGAATCCAGGACAGTTAACCTCCCACTGGACAAGTGTCTGATCCTGATACATCCAGGTCATTCGGTAAATGGCCAAGTGAGTATGATGTTGTAGTGGTTACTGGATTAGTAATCCAGAGGCCAGGACTAATAATTCAGAGATGTGTGTTCAAATCCCACCATGGTAGTTTGTGGATTTGAATTCAGTTTTTTTTTAAAAGCTGGTATCAGTAATGGTGACCATAAAGCTATCGGATTGTCGTAAAAATTCACTAATGTCCTTGAGGGAAGGAAACATACCGTCCTTACCCGGTCTGGCCGATATGTGACTCCAGACCCACAGCAATGTGATTGACTCTTAACTGGCCTCTGAAATGGCCTAGCAAGCCACTCAGTTGTATCAAACGTTACAAAGAAGTACAATAAGAATAAAACTGGACGGACCACTTGACTTCGACCTACGCATCGGATTTGGACACGACAAAGGTACACCCAGCCCAGTTGCCCCTGCAAAGTCCTCCTGACTAACATCTGGGGAGTGTGCCAAAGTTGGGAGAGCTGTCCCACAAACTAGTCAACCAACAGCCTGACATAGTCACACTCAGAGTCGTATCTATCAAACTCCCAGACTCCTCCATCACCAATCCCCGGGTATGTCCTGTCCCACCGGCAGGACAGACCCACCAGAGGTGGTGGCACAGTGGTATACAGTCGGGAAGGAGTGGCCCTGGGAGTCCTCAACATTGACTCCGGACCCCATGAAGTCTCATGGCATCAGGTCAAACATGGGCAAGGAAACCTCTTGCTGATTACTACCAATGGCCTTCCTCAGTTGATGAATCAGTACTTAAACACCACTTGAAAGAACCACTGAGGGTAGCAAGGGCACAGAATGTACTCTGGGTGGAGGACTTCAATGTCCATCACCAAATGTGGCTCAGTAGCACCACCACTGACTGAGTTGCCGGAGTCCTGAAGGACATAGTCAGCCAGACTGGGCTTGCCGCTGGCGGTGAGAGAACCAATACGAGGGAAAAACCTACTTGACCTCGTCCTCATCAATCTACCTGTTGCAATGCTGCTGTCCATGGCAGTATGATAGGAGTGACCACAGCCCTTGTGGAGACGAAGTTCCATCTTCACACTGAAGACACGCTCCATCGTGTTGTGTGGCACTACCACCATGCTAAATAGGATAGATTCAGAACAGATCTAGCAGCTCAAAACTGGGCATCCATGAGGCGCTGTGGGCCATCAGCAGCAGCAGAATTGTATTCCACCACAATCTGTAATCTCACTGTAACATTACCATCAAGCCAGGCAACCAACCCTGGTTCAATGAGGATTATAGAAGAGCATGCCAGCAGCATCAGATGTACCTGAAAATAAAGTGCCAACCTGGTGGGCTGTAACACAGGACGTCATGCATTAAACAGCAGAAGCAGCATGCTATGGACAGCTAATCAAGCCCACAACCAATGGATCATAGCATTATATAGTATTTTAACCATGGAAACAGGCCATTCGGCCCAACAGGTCTATGCAGGTATTTATGCTCCACACAAGCCTCCTACCACGCTACTTCATTTAATCTCATTAACATATCCTTCTATTCCTTTCTCCCTCATGTGTTTATCAAGCTTTCCCTTAAATGCATCTATACCAGTCGCCTCAACTACTCCTTGTAGTAGCGAGTTCCACATTCTAACCACTCTCTGAGTAAAGAGGTTTCTCCTGAACACTATTACCCCCAAGTTCCTCTCCAAGTTACATACCATCCTGACTTGGACATATATTGTCGTTCCTTTATCGTTGTGGGGTCAAAATCCTGGAACTCCCTAGCTATCAGCACTGTGGTGTACCTTCACCACATGGACTGCTGTGGTTCAAGAAGGTGACTCACCACCATCTTCTCAAGGGAAAATAGCGATTGGGCAATAAATGCTGGCCTTGTCAGCGACACCCACATCCCGTGAATGAATAAAAGAAAAAGAAAATCAGACATGACTTTATAGTTCCTGATTTACACCACAGCCAATGCTTCCTTCCAATAGACTGCCTGCTACACAGAGGGCCTACTTTAATTGGACCAATGGTGGTGGCATTGCGCTGCCCCTGCTGCATAGAGGGTAAAAAGGGACTGAGAGCGGCAACGAGGCACCGCCCCGGCGCTCCGATTGGCCGACACTTGGCAATTGCTCGGCCCCGCCCCCGATTGTTCTGTGGAATGTCAGTCATCGCGTGGCTGTGGCCAGGCTTGGGCCGGATTGAGCTGAAATGTCAGTCAGGAGGCAGCGGCACCCTCCGGGGGCGGGGCTCGGCTCTCGGGCGGCGGGTGACAGATTGCCGGTGTCTCGGGAGCTGTCAGTCACTGGTCGGCAGGTGAGAGCCGCGCGCTGCGGGCTGGCTGCGGGGAGTTTGCAAGCGGCGCTGCACCATTGCCCTGCCCTCGGGACAGTGACCACCACTGGTCCACAACCAAACAACGCCGCCTTTATTTTTGGTTTGTCACCCGATTGAAAACTGATGGACTATGTCCCTAAAAACGGTAACAGGCGGCATTATAGTGCGCGACTGCATTTAAAATACGTCTCATTCATTTGTAACAGTAAATAGAGAGTTGGTGTGCCTCTTGATGTGAGGCCAAGTTTACAGTCGCATACGATATTTTTCGTATTTATGAGGGATAACAAGCCAAAGGAGATCGAATTACGGTAAATAACTTGCGTGGTGTGGCCCACGTAACTCGTGAATTGCAGAAGTGAGCGAGTCACATTAGCCGGGGTTTATTTTTGATATAATCTACTGTTCAGCTGAGGCGTATTCTGTTTGGATACCTTGCCACCGCTAAGAGAATCAGTCAAGTTTGGATGTGCAGGTTCTGCTGTGTGTTATTGTCGATCAGTCCAGTTAATCTGGTTTGCGACTGTAAACCATTGTCAGTGAGGATATTTGTAGTTTTTTTCGGTGATCGAGTTGCTCTGCTTTGGTAAAAACTTTCTCTGCTCTATCCCAACTATGTATCTCGATTTTAACCTCCGAAGGGCTTCAGTGTGATTTTTCCTATTTTCTACACCAACAAGTTTTATGAGCTCAATAGGAGAAAAATATGGTTGTTAAAAGTCTTTATCCTTTTTCAGGTGCAGTGGTGCCAGTCACCCCCTAACTGGTCTGAAATTCTTACATTTAGGGGTGTTCCGGGACTACCCAATATTTAACTATATAATAGCGTAACTCAGGGGTGTAACAATAATATTCCCTTGCGATCTGAATTGGATATTCGTGTCTTTACTTGATCTTGGCAAACGGATTGAGTAAACACTTGAAGGAAATACTCAGCGGGTCAGGCAGCATCTGTGGAGAGAGAAACAGAGTTAACGTTTCAGGTCCCCATGGTCTTTCAGATTTCCAGCATCTGCAGTATTTTGCTTTTGTGTTGAGTAAACACTTGGTGAGACAAGGTCAGATGCAAGTCATTAAACGGCTTTATTTCACAGCACCTGAACAAACAGTTTAACAGATTATGATCTGATCTATGTAATTCAATTAGTATAATTTATTGTTGAATAATAATATAAAATAAAGAAGATGCCACACTTCCCCACATCAGTGTGCCTTCTTACTTGATTTAAGTAAAATTACTTCTAACCATCTTCCAGCCTCTTAGTCTGGGCCTTTGCGAGGTCAGATTATCTTGCACTTTTCTGTTTCAAAAATCTGACTCTGTTCCTGTCTCCATGTCTTAGCTCACTCTGTCCACAGCTCAAACAGAAAGCCTGCTAGACAACCCCTGCTGAACCTCAGGACCAGCGACTTTACAACAGAATGGATGTGAGGTGTTTATTGATTACTGAGCCAAGCTAATGAATTGCTTATACAGTCGATGGGGAAACAACATCGGTGCTAGCTCGTTATCCTCTTAATTGCATATTGTTCTCAAAGCTCTACTTTTACTGGCGTGAAAACGCTATTCTTTAAAACACCACATTTTAAGGTAACTATTTTTCTAAAATCTGTTTGTGGAAACATGGTCAAAAGATCCAGAAATGTGACAATGGTGTTTGCTGCATATAGGAAAACTGTAAATTAATTGTTTATACACATCTTTACGCTTATGCTAGTGAATAGTGTAAACTAGTGAATAGTGTAAATAGTGTAAATATTTCCCATGTGAGATTGATGATGCATGCTAAATTGTAGGAAGTTTTGTCCCGTGGCCTTTGTTCGGTAGGAATTGGTTTGAGATTGTTGGGGCTCGATTTTGCCATTGGGGTCGGGCTGGGGCGTGTCAGGTGGTTTTCGTGTCAGGGCCCCGACTCCGATGTGAAGTGGGGAAAAAAGTGCGATTTTCCCCTAATTGGGCACTTGATTTCCAGCGTGTGGGAACCCCTGGCCCAATTAGTCTTTCCATCCTGAAAGTCGCCTCCGATGACGTCATCAGTGCTGCTGGATTTAAGGCCTGCAAGCAGCCTTGCTTCTTCTGGAGACTGGAAACGCTTTGGACATTGTATGAAGGACTTCATTTACCGACCATGCCCACCAGCAAGCAAAAGTGTGCACCTCGCTTTGATGAGCCCTCCCTCCAAGCTCTGGTGCAGGGAGCAAGATCTAATGAGGAGGTGCTCTTCCCTTCCTCAGGGAGAAAAAAGCCACCACAACAGACTAAAGCTGTGTGGCTGCAAGTGGCCCAGGAGGTCAATGCCATCTCTATGTGCCGCAGAACCTGGCTGCAGTGCAGGAAGAGGTTTCATGACCTTCTCCGCACAGGAAAAGTGAGTATGACTTTCTCATCACCCTCAATCTCATCCCCATCGCCTCTCCTCACCAGCACTCTGCTTTGCCAACCTCTTCCACCACATCCCACTTGACACTGACATCCCTGCACCCTTACCCATTCCCTCTCTCTCTGTGGTCACATTCACTTAACTATTCGACCATGCAGCCCTCACACTCCCTATCACTGTGACGCAATGACAACAACTTACAACACAGGGAGGGCCCTTTGTCTCCTTCTAAGCATCTATGCTATGGATTCTGTACACTCACTCCTTCATTCTCACTCAAACTCCACTTGTGTCCCTCATTGCAGGAAAAGAGAGCCCACAATAAGAGGGAAAGAGCGAGGACAGGAGGAGGGCCACCCTCAGTAGCCCAGCTCACCACCTCAGAGGAGGCGGCCCTGGAAATTGCCGGGATCAAGGAGGATTCCCAAGTGGGGGACGGACAGGCGGGCGCATCACAGCAAGCTGGTGACAGAATAGTTTGGCGTCTCTCTCATTGACATTGCATGAGTGACATAATGATTCTGATGCTCTAACAGATTGACTTATGATCATCTGCACAATTCAATGTGAATGCAACCTTTACCTCACATCTCTAACTCTTTCCTTTACTCCCCCACAGGACCATCAAGAGGCCCCGTCCCCACTGTCCAGGAGGAAGAGCCTGAGCTTCCAGACTCCTCAGAGGAAGCTGCAACCTCTGAGGGCGCAGCCTCAGCAGAATTAAGCGCACCCAGCACCAGCGCAGACACTCGCACCTCGTTGGGACCTTCGGGACATAGAGTAGAGTTGTCACCTGGTGTATCACAGCTCACAAGTGAGCATCAGCAGATGGTGGAGACAGGGACAGCAGTGAAGAGGACGCTCCCAGCTCGGCTCCGCTGCATGTCAACCCTGTGCCTCCGGGTCCATCCAGAAGGAGAGCGGTGCTGGAACTCCAGGAACAGGTGCAGGAGTCTCTGGCAAGTTTTGTCTCCAGGGTCGCTGCGAGTGTGGAGCAGATGGAGGAGTCCGTCGCTAACATGAGCAGAGCCTTTGTGGAGGCGTTGTCGCATGAACGCATCACCACGGAAAGGATGGCAACCTCCTTGGAAAGAACCTCCTTGGAAAGGATGGCTACCTCCATGGTAAGGCTGGCTACCGTAGTCACTTGGGTGTAATGTTGTGTTTAATTTTGAAAAGCCATCAGTTGCTTATTGTCATAAAAAAATCTGATGCCAAACTGTGTGTCATTTCGCTAATGGGACTTCCACATTGAGGGCTTAGGGCGACTTGCAATTGTCAGTATGGTGGTCAGAGTGATAGAAATCCGCAGGTTCTTGGCCATTGTTGATGGTCTGATAAGAAGGTGCGAGGCAAAAGTGTTTGATTATGCAGGCTAAGCAAATCTGGCCAAGATGAGTGCGTCCCTTGCATCCCGGGCAGCAATGTGGTCGCGTGCTGGCGCCTTCTGGCCTGTGCAGCTTCAGGTGGGTGAGCAGCAGCTTGGCGCTCCTGTTGTTGCTGCTGCTGTTGGTGGTGCTGTTGTTCATGGTTCTGCTGCTGCCACGGCTGGTCTTCGTCTGAATCTGATGTCCAGGAGGAAAGGAAATAAATGGTTCCTATGCTTCTGGTATTTGCCTCAGTTGAGGAAGCGCTCAGTCAAGGTGGCAAGAGGGGTTTCCCAGGAGGTCACACTGGAGATGGGTGTCAGGCTCCAAACTTCCACAACAATGAGTAGGCCTGCTAAAAGTTCCCCCCAGACCTGAGACAACAAAGTTCTGCCACCTGCAAATGATGATTGCTGAAAACTCCTTTTTAATGGTGGAGCTGCAGCTGTTAGTAAGCAGTCCACTTGTGAGGCCGCCAGGATTCACTGGCGTGTTCCAGAGGAGACGTGCAGGACGTGGGAAAAGTGGTAAAATCAGAAAGGCCTCTCAAAATGGGATTATAGAGGCACTTAACTGGTTGTTAAGGGCCTATCCCGCCTCTTGGAGGTCAGAAAACACGCATTTGGGAAAATTGCTCGGAGGCGGGATCGGGCCTGCCCGCCATTTTTTGCGATTTTTACCACCTCACGCCTCCAATCCCGCCTCCTCGGGCCTGGCAAAATCGAGCTCTTAAACTCTGTTTACTTAGGATCCTTGCAGCCTGCAGAGAGGAAACTCTAATCCTGTCGTTCTGGGTTGGATTCGAAGCTGGCTCAACCACTGAACCATCTACTGCCCATTCTTCTGTAATTTTTAAGCCTGACTGCTATGCTATTATTTACATTATACTTTTCCACTTTGGCTATCTGGTGTGGGCATCATGCATTCCCAGTTCACGTATAGCACAACCACCTGCAGACCAAAGCTTGCTCTACTCTGCTCCAACAATGCAAACCTGTATTTATATTACACTTTTAATGTCCGAAAAAATGTCCTGGGTACTCTACTAAGGAATGAGATAAAAAGGAATTGATAAGGCAATGAATGCCAAGCAGTAAAGGGAAAGATTAGAAGAGCTGACTAAAAGCTTTTGAAAATGAGATTTTAAGAAGGTTTTTAAAGGTAGAGAGACATGTGCCGTGGAGATGTTTAGAGAGTAAGTTCCAGAGATTAGGGCTAAGGTGACTAAAGGCTGTCACCAGAGTAGAGAGAGGTAGGAACTGCACAAAAGTCAAGAGTTGGAAGACCAAGGGGATGTGAATTGTAAGAGGTTGCAGAGATAGGTTGAGGTGAGGCCTTGGAGGGATCTGAGGATGAGGATTTTAAATTTAAGATGTTGGGGGGCTGGGAGCCACTGTAAGTCAGCGAGGCTAGGAAGCGATGACGAGCAAGACAATGTACAGGATGGCATACAGGCAGCTGAATTTTGGAGAATTGAATTTTATGAATAATGTGGATATGAAGGATATTGAAAAAGTTGAGTAGCGGCATTGGACGCCATTTTCAACTTCACTACCTGGTGGAGCGGATTGTGCATCCAATATAGAACCTTACTGATTTTCAGTCCATTTAATCCTTGCCCTCCAAGATGATCATTTTACTTGGCATCCTTACAGCTAGCAGGGAAGGGAGCTTTCTCATCTATTTTTCTGGGATGGATTTAAACCCAGGTTCTCTGAGCTAAAACTCTGCATCATCCAATATTGCAAGTGTTAGCAATTGTGGATAATGTGACTAGTCAGCAGTTAAAGGTGGTGAGATGTGTCGATGTTACAACAATACCAGATAGTTTTTTAAAGTAATTTTATCTTATTATCTTCTGTGTTTCAGAAAGAAGAAACAAATTATAAGCCAAGAATGAAGAAGTACAGTATCTGGATGTTTTTACCCATTATAATTACTCTCTTCACAATAGTTGGACTCTGGGTTACGTAAGTCCACCACACTATTATTTTCATTTCATTGTGTAATTAGCATTTTTTTAAAATAGGCAATAATTACAATTGAAGTGGATTTTTGATTTTTCTTTCCTATTCCTTTTTTGGAGAGGTGGAAGATGTTATTGACCCTCAAAATATTTTGATCTAGAAGTTCGACCGTACAACTTGGGTGCTAAATGGCCTTCTATGCCTCCAATATGGCGATCAGGAAGTGCACGCTCATTACCAGCCGGAAGTGCGCCAGTGTAGCGAAAAAAATAGACTTCCAAGGCTCACGTCTGAAACAGGCGTTGGTCCCTTTGCATATTCTCTGTGTTGTTCAAGCATTGTTACAAATTTTGGGTTTGCCTTAGATACTCTTTTGGGTTCAGTGATATTGCTCACTCCCATAAGTGGCCCCCGCATCTTGCATTCATCAGTGTGCTTGTACTGCCCAATATCTAAACCTATTGGGGGGGGAGGGGGTGGTGGTTGTAGCAATAGTACTCCCTTGTGATCTGAACTAGACATTGCGCCTTTCGCTCTCATGTGCTTCTCCAATCTTTCAGTAGGCTGACTGATAAAACTTTGGTGAGATGAGGCCGAATACAAATTATTAAGCTGCTTTTATTTCACAGACAGTAAGTGAATGTACAGAGTAACAGTTATAACATCATCTCTGATCCACACATCTTTCTCCAATATTGAATTTAATCCTAATAACTTCTGGGATGTGATTCTTGCATTTATATTTGGAAAGTAGTATGCCACTTAGTAGCTAATTTGGTCCAAAAATGTTAGTTTCCTGGAATGTTGGGTCTCCAGTCTTAAAAGCATGACTTAACTTTTGGGAATCCAGAATGACCATCTGTTTAGAAAGATTTAAGAATGTCTTCATCAAAAATAGCACTTATCTTCATTCCCCTGACTCTACAATCTGGATATCTCACTTTTTGACCACTACCTTAGTCAGTAGGTTGTGCCAAATGGAAATAAGTGTGGACCAATCTAAAAGCTGATTGAATCTGGTTCTCCGTGGGCAGACCTGCCCTAATCTTGTGCCTACAGTTTGTTGTCCTTGACATTCAGTTAAGGGAGTCATAAAGCCATGCTTTACCTTAGATTGTTTTGAGTTTCATTTATTTCAAGAGGTTAGAGTGCTTAACTTTTATGTACCACTGCATTGTTCCTTTCTGGAGATAAAGTACCATTTAGTTGTTGTTTGTTATAGAGCTTTGGAATTTTTATGCAGATAGGACCAAAGACAACTTCCAGTGTAGGCAGTTACTTGTTTAGTATGCTAACAAAACATTAGGTGAACCCATTACCAAGCGGTGTGGCTAAATGAGTTTTACAATGTTAGTTCCATCAGATCCACTAGGCAAGATAACTGGCACCTCATTGGGCAATATGCAAAGATTTTCTTGACTCTATATGCAAAATACGCATTATTTTATGAAGCATTGCTGTGTTGAACTGACAGCTTAAGATCTCAAATTCTTGGTGATTTTGTGCTTCAGGCCGGCTGCCTCATAATTAAATCATCAAGTTACACAGTTGTATTTATCTAAATCAACGGTCCAATTCATTTTAATGTAAAGGGTGAACAAAAGAGGAAAGATCTTACAGGATTACATAGGATATACGGCACAGAAACAGATCATTCGGCCCAACCAGTCCATGCCGGCGTTTATGCTCCACTCGAGCCTCCTCCCGTCTTTCCTCATCTAAATCTATCAGCGTAACCCTCTATTCCCTTCTCCCTCATATGCTTGTCCAGCCTCCCCTTAAATGCGTCTATACTATTTGCTTCAACCACTCCTTGTGGTAGCGAGTTCCACATTCTCACCACTCTCTGGGTAAAGAAGTTTCTTCTGAATTCCCTATTGGATTTCTTGGTGACTTTCTTATATTGATGGCCTCTAGTTATGCTCTTCCCCACAAGTGGAAACATTTTCTCTGTATCCACTCTATCAAAACCTTTCATAATTTTAAAGCAAGAATCATTTTTGGCAGTTAACAAAACATGGATTCCAGCTTCTGCAGCAGTGTTCAGGATACTTCACTCTTTATCCTCACTGACTTTATATACTTGAGTTCAAGAGATGTGTTAAAGGTCTATGAGGTCACCCCTCAGCCTTTTTTCAAGAGAAAAGAGACCCAGCTTGTTCATCCTTTCCTGATATGTATACCCTCGCATTTCTGATATCATCCTTGTAAATCTTCTCTACACCCTCTCCAGTGCCTATATATCCTTCATATAATATGGCCACCAGAACTGCACGCAGTACTCCGTGTGGTCTAACCAAGGTTCGATGCAGGTTTAGTATAACTTCCCTACTTTTCAATTCTCTCCTCTAGAAATAAACCCTAGTGCTTGGTTTGCTTTTTTTATGGCCTTGCTAACCTGTGGCGCAACCTTTAGTGATTTGTGTATTTGTACACCGAGATCCATTTGTTCCTCTACCCCACCTAGACTCACACCCTCCAGGTGATAAATGACCTCCCTATTCTTCCTACCAAAATGTAATACCTCACATTTATCTGTGTTGAAATTCATTTGCCAATTATATGCCCATTCTGCAAGTTTATTAATGTCCTCCTGTAATTTGTTGCAGTCTTCCTCAGTATTGACTATCCCCCCCAAATTTGGTGTTATCTGCAAATTTAGAAA
This sequence comes from Squalus acanthias, assembly GCA_030390025.1. Taxonomy (NCBI): domain Eukaryota; kingdom Metazoa; phylum Chordata; class Chondrichthyes; order Squaliformes; family Squalidae; genus Squalus; species Squalus acanthias. The sequence continues at coordinate 120,761,370 of CM059426.1, read as the reverse complement.
TTGTGTTTTTGGTTCCAAAGTCTAAATTATTAATGTAAATTGTGAACAGCAGTGGTCCCAGCACTGATCCTTGTGGTACACCACTACCCACCTTCTACCACACTGAATAGCTACCCTTTACTTCTACACTCTGCTTTTTGTCTTGAAGCCAGCTAGCAATCCATTCTGCTGCTTGTCCCCTGACTCCGCATTCTCTGACCTTATTCATTAGTCTATTATGGGGTACGTTAGCGAAGGCCTTTTGAAATTCTAGATAAATTACATCTACTGCATTACCATTGTCTACTCTCTCTGTTACCTCTTCAAAAAATTCAATAAGGTTGGTCAAGCAAGATTTTCCCTTTTGAAATCCATGCTGACTATTCATTGTTATACTTTTTGTTTCTAGATGTTCTTCTATTCTCTCCTTTAGTAGAGATTCCATTATTTTTCCTACCACCGATGTTAAGCTGACTGGTCTATAATTCCCTGGAGATGTTCTATCCCCCTTCTTAAATATAGGTATTACGTTCGCTATCCGCCAGTCCTCTGGCACTACACCTTTTTCTAATGAATTATTAAATATGTGTAGTAATGCCTCTGCTATCTCTTCCCTAGATCCTTTTAAAATGCGTGGATACAATCCATCCGGACCATCTTGGATTATATGTCCTCAGTATGATAGTATAATCTATAGTCTTTCTCATTTTGTTTAACTACATTCCATTGTCCACAACAACTTATATTTTTTTACACATCTTTTGACATAAAAAATGTCCCAGGGCACTTTACAGCAGGAAAGAAAACAAATAAAAGGATCAGACTTCGAAGCATGGTGGGAGAGGTGACCAAAACTTGGATCAGTTTTAAGAAGGCTTTTAAAGGTGGAGTGAAGGGGCTGAGGGGTTTAAGGAAGGGGTTACAGAGAATTAGGCCAAGACAGCTGAGCACTTTGCCTCCAATTGTGGGATGAAGGAGTGATGTGCAGAAAGCTAGGGTCAGAGTACTGATGGGGGCAGGGAGGGTATATAAGGCTGGAGGAGATTGCAGGGATAGGGTGGGGATCTGAAGATGAAGATTTTAATTTCAGTGAGTTGGGGGCGGTCACTGTTGTTAGCAATCAACCTCCTTCCTTCTATGGTTCACAACACGTTTCAAGTAAGCACGAGACACTCTGTAATGTAGTATACGGAACAGACTTTATTGTTACCTAGGATGAGGGATCAACTCAACCTGGATCAGAGAGCAACTTTTCAGTTTCTGTATCTTTTGAGCCCTCTGAATTACTATTGAAAACCATGCTTCTTTATACACCATATTTTGCCTATATCAACAGTACATGTCATAGATAAAACCTCGTGACGTGTCTATTTCCAAATCCTTTGAAGATAGACTATTCATGTAAACACTTGTTTACTCCAAAGCTACTTCCCTTAAACAAGACTTCCTGACCGAACAGTTTCCAACATCTTTGAAGAACAGGCTTTATCCACTGTTAACTTTCTGTACTATAACTAATGGATACCTCTACCTATGTTTATTAAACTAGCCCCTGAAGTTACACTTTAATTACTCATGGCTGACGTCATTACTGTTATGTATTTCTTTGCACAAGCACTTTATGTATCAGAAGACAAGTTATGCATTCCTCTCACGGCACTTCAAAGTCATCCTGTTTATATTGGAAACTCTATTGCTCCATTAAACGAAGAAGTTCAAATGTTAATTTTTAACTTTCCACGATGTCCAACAGCTGTATGTAAGTGAGGAGGAGCGTGATGGGTGAGCAGGTCTTCGTAATGGGATTGGTTATTGGTGGCTGATTTTTGGACAAGTTAGAGTTTATGGACAGTGGAGGCTGGGAGGGCAGTGAGGAAGGTATTGGAAAGATCAAGTCCAGAGCAAAGTTCCCTCTAATTTTTTTGGGTGCGAGGCCCCTTTAACAGGCTGCACAACCCATTCAAATTTCCGCACGTGGGTGGTTTTTCCGTTGAAAAGCCGGTGAGCTGGCCTGCGCGGGACCTCCAGACCGCCGCACAGCCGTACAGTTTAAAGGGAACATTGGTCCAGAGGTGACCAAACTATAAGGGTAGGGACAGAGGCAAGTGATATTGCAGGTGGAAGTAAGTGGTATTGGTGGTGGATAAGATGTGGGTTTTAAAGCCCAGCGCTAGTTTGAACAGGTTGACATGATTTCACACTGCCTGAACGAGTGGCAAGGGAGTAGAGAATATGGGAGCATCCGAAAACAAAGATTTTGGTCTTCCTAATGTTCAGTTTAAGGAAATTTTAACTCATCACAGTTTAATGTCAGACAGGCAGTCTCTTGGTATAGATGTGGTAATAGAAGTGAAGGAGGAGGAGGAGGAGGACTGGGTGCCATCAGCATACGTATAGAAGCTGAGCTCGTTACCTGCAACAATGTTACCGAGGGGCAACACATAGAGGAGGGGGCTGAGGATAGCTCTTGTAGGACTCTGGACGTAATTATGTGGGCAAGAAGATGCCCTTTCTGTGTTTGGGTCGGTAGGAGTGGATCCACACTAAGGCAGTGCCACGGAGCTGGATAACAAAGGAGAGGTCATGAATGAGGATGACGTCGTCGATCAGATGAAATGTTATGGAGAGGTTGAGGAGGAATAATAAGTCATAGAGTCATTACGGCACAGAAGGAGGCTATTCGGCCCATCGAGTCCATGCCGGCTCTCTGTAGACCAATCCAGTCAGTCCCATTCCCCCGCTCTATCCCCGTAGCCCTGCAAGTTTATTTCCCTCAAGTGCCTATCCAATTTCCTTTTGAAATCATTGATCGGCTCCGCTTCCACCACCCTCGTTGGCAGCGAGTTCCAGGTCCTCACCACTTGCTGCGTAAAAAAGTTCTTCCTCACATCCCCCTGTAACTCTTGTCCAAAACCTTAAATCTGTGTCCCCTAGTTCTTGTACCATCAGCTAATGGGAACAGCCTTTCTCTGTCTACCTTATCCAAACCAGTCATAATCTTGTACACCTCTATCAAATCTCCCCTCAACCTCCTTTGCTCCAAGGAGAACAACCCCAGCTTCTCCAACCTAACCTTATAGCTAAAATCACTCATCCCTGGAACCATTCTGGTAAATCTCCTCTGCACCCTCTCAAGGACCTTCACGTCCTTCCTAAAGTGTGGTGACCAGAACTGACGCAATACGCTAGTTGTGGCCTAACCAGAGCTTTAAAAAGGTTATAACTTCCCTGCTTTTGTACTCAATACCTCTATTTATGAAGCCCAAGATCCCATATGCTTTGTTAACTACTCTCTCAATATGTCCTGCCACCTTCAAAGATCTATGCACATGAACCCCCAGGTCCCTGCGCACTCTTTAGAACTGTGCTATTAAGTCTATATTGCCTCTCCCTATCCCTTCTGCCAAAATGCATCACCTCACACTTCTCTGTATTAAATTCCATCTGCCACTTGTCTGGCCATTCTGTTAGCCTATCTATGTCCTGTTGCAGTCGATTGGTATCCTCCTCACTGTTTGTCACACCTCCAAGTTTGGTAGCATCGGCATATTTTGAAATTTTACTCTGTATTCCAATATCCAAGTCATTTATATCAGAAAAAGTAGTGGTCCTAGCATTGACCCTTGGGGAACACCACTGTCTACCATCCTCCAGTCTGGAAAAACAACTATTTACCACGACTCGCTGTTTTCTGTCCTTAAGCCAATTTCTTATCCAAGCTGACACTGACCCTCCTATTCCATGAGCCTCAATTTTGTTAACCAGCCTTTTATGTGGTACTTTGTCAAACACTTTCTTAAAATCCATATAGATAACATCCACTGCATGCCCTTCATCAACCTTCTCTGTCACTTCATCAAAAAATTAAATTAGATTATTCAAACACAATCTGCCTTTTACAAATCCCTGCTGGCTCTCCTTAAACCTCTCCAAGTGCCTGTTAATTATTTCCCTGATTATTGTTTCAAAAACCTTACCCACCACTGATTTAAACTGACCGGCCTGTAGTTACTAGGATTGTCCTTGCACCCTTTCTTGAACAAGGGTGTCACATTTGTCACTTTCCAATCCTCTGGCACCTCCCCTGTATCTCGGCAAGTTTGGAAGATTATGGCAAGCCCTTCTGCTATCTCTTAAGGTTTTGGGCAAGAGATACAGGGGGGATGTGAGGAAAAACTATTTTACGCAGCGAGTGGTGAGGAACTGGAACTCGCTGCCGACGGAAGTGGTGGAAGCGGACACACTCAATGTTTTCAAGGGGAGACTGGATAGGCACTTGAGGGAAATAAACTTGCAGGGCTACGGGGATAGAGCGGGGGAATGGGACTGACTCGATTGTTCTGCAGAGAGCCGGCATGGACTCGATGGGCCGAATGGCCTCCTTCTGTGCCGTTATGACTCTATGGGCTCGATTTTGCCATTGGGGTCGGGCTGGGGTGTGTCAGGTGGTTTTCATGTCAGGACCCCAACTCCGATGTGAAGTGGGAAAAAAGTGCGATTTTCCCCTAATTGGGCACTTGATTTCCAGCGTGTGGGAACCCCTGGCCCAATTAGTCTTTCCATCCTGAAAGTCGCCTCCGATGACGTCATCAGTGCTGCTGGATTTAAGGCCTGCAAGCAGCCTTGCTTCTTCTGGAGACTGGAAACGCTTTGGACATTGTATGAAGGACTTCATTTACCGACCATGCCCACCAGCAAGCAAAAGTGTGCACCTCGCTTTGATGAGCCCTCCCTCCAAGCTCTGGTGCAGGGAGCAAGATCTAATGAGGAGGTGCTCTTCCCTTCCTCAGGGAGAAAAAAGCCACCACAACAGACTAAAGCTGTGTGGCTGCAAGTGGCCCAGGAGGTCAATGCCATCTCTATGTGCCGCAGAACCTGGCTGCAGTGCAGGAAGAGGTTTCATGACCTTCTCCGCACAGGAAAAGTGAGTATGACTTTCTCATCACCCTCAATCTCATCCCCATCGCCTCTCCTCACCAGCACTCTGCTTTGCCAACCTCTTCCACCACATCCCACTTGACACTGACATCCCTGCACCCTTACCCATTCCCTCTCTCTCTGTGGTCACATTCACTTAACTATTCGACCATGCAGCCCTCACACTCCCTATCACTGTGACGCAATGACAACAACTTACAACACAGGGAGGGCCCTTTGTCTCCTTCTAAGCATCTATGCTATGGATTCTGTACACTCACTCCTTCATTCTCACTCAAACTCCATTTGTGTCCCTCATTGCAGGAAAAGAGAGCCCACAATAAGAGGGAAAGAGCGAGGACAGGAGGAGGGCCACCCTCAGTAGCCCAGCTCACCACCTCAGAGGAGGCGGCCCTGGTAATTGCTGGGATCGAGGAGGATTCCCAAGTGGGGGACGGGCAGGCGGGCGCATTACAGCAAGCTGGTGACAGAATAGTTTGGCATCTCTCTCATTGACATTGCATGAATGACTGATAATGATTCTGATGCTCTAACAGATTGACTTATGATCATCTGCACAATTCAATGTGCATGCAACCTTTACCTCACATCTCTAACTCTTTCCTTTACTCCCCCACAGGACCATCGAGAGCCCCCATCCCCACTGTCCAGGAGGAAGAGCCTGAGCTTCCAGACTCCTCAGAGGAAGCTGCAACCTCCGAGGGTGCTCCGTCAGCAGAATTAAGCACACCCTGCACCAGCGCAGACACTCACACCTTGGTGGGACCTTCGGGACATAGAGTAGAGTTGTCACCTGGTGTATCACAGCTCACAAGTGAGCATCAGCAGATGGTGGAGACAGGGACAGCAGTGAAGAGGACGCTCCCAGCTCGGCTCCGCTGCATGTCGACCCTGTGCCTCCGGGTCCATCCAGAAGGAGAGCGGTGCTGGAACTCCAGGAACAGGTGCAGGAGTCTCTGGCAGGTTTTGTCTCCAGGGTCGCTGCGAGTGTGGAGCGAATGGAGGAGTCCATCGCTAACATGAGCAGAGCCTTTGTGGAGGCGTTGGCGCATGAACGCATCACCACGGAAAGGATGGCAACCTCCTTGGAAAGGCTGGCTACCTCCATGGTAAGGCTGGCTACCGTAGTCAATTGGGTGTAATGTGCTTAATTTTGAAAAGCCATCAGTTGCTTATTGTCATAAATAATTCTGATGGCAAACTGTTGCAGTTGTGGCGTGTGTCATTTTGCTAATGGGACTTCCACATTGAGGGCTTAGGGCGACTTGCAATTGTCAGTATGGTGGTCAGAGTGATAGGAATCCGCAGGTTCTTGGCCATTGTCGATGGTCTGATAAGAAGGTGCGAGGCAAAATTGTTTGATTGTGCAGGCTAAGCAAATCTGGCCAAGATGAGTGCATCCCGGGCAGCAATGTGGTCGCACGCTGGCGCCTTCTGGCCTGTGCAGCTTCAGGTGGGTGAGCAGTAGCTTGGTGCTCCTGTTGTTGCTGCTGCTGTTGGTGGTGCTGTTGTTCATGGTTCTGCTGCTGCCACGGCTGGTCTTCGTCTGAATCTGATGTCCAGGAGGAAAGGAAATAAATGGTTCCCATGCTTCTGGTATATGCCTCAGTTGAGGAAGCGCTCAGTCAAAGTGGCGAGAGGGGTTTCCCAGGAGGTCACACTGGAGATGGGTGTCAGGCTCCAAACTTCCACAACAATGAGTAGGCCTGCTAAAAGTTCCCCCCAGACCTGAGACAACAAAGTTCTGCCACCTGCAAATGATGATTGCTGAAAACTCCTTTTTAATGGTGGAGCTGCAGCTGTTAGTAAGCAGTCCACTTGTGAGGCCGCCAGGATTCACTGGCGTGTTCCAGAGGAGACGTGCAGGATGTGGGAAAAGTGGTAAAATCAGAAAGGCCTCTCAAAATGGGATTATAGAGGCACTTAACTGGTTGTTAAGGGCCTTAAGGGACTATCCCGCCTCTTAAAGGCGGGATGGAAACGGGGTCAGAAAACACGCATTTGGGAAAATTGCTCGGAGGCGGGATCGGGCCTGCCCGCCATTTTTTGCGATTTTTACCTCCACTCCCGCCTCCTCGGGCCTGGCAAAATCGAGCCCTATGACTCTACCCTTAGCAACCTGGGATGCAAGCCACTTATCCACTCTAAGCATATCCAGCCTTTCCAGTACATCCTGCATATCAATTTTCACCCCATCCATTACCTCTACCATCTCCGCTTCTACCGATATTTTGTCAGCATCCTCTTCCTTAGTAAACACCGAACAAAGTACTCATTAAGTATTCTAGCCTTGCCCTGCGCCTCTAAGCATATATCACCTTCTTTGTCGTTAATAGGCCCCACACCGCCTCTTACTACCTGCTTACTATTTACATGCCGGTAGAAGATTTTTGGGTTCCCTTTTATGTTAACTGCCATTCTATTCTCATATTCTCTCTTTGCCAGTCTTATTTTCCTCTTCATTTCTCAACTTATTGTATTTGGCCTGGTTCCCACTTGAAGAATTCACCGGACATGCATCATACACCCTCTTTTTTTTGTTTCATCATATTCTCTATCTCCCTTGTCATCCAAGGAGCCCTGGCTTTGGTTCCCCTACCTTTCCCTCTTGTTGGAATGTACCTAGCCTGTACCTGAAACATCTCCTCCTTAAAGATCACCCATTGTTTCGTTACAGTTTTTCCTGTCAGTCTTTGGTTCCATTTTACCCTGGCTAGATCCCCTCCCATCCCATTGAAGTTAGCCCTCTTCCAATTTAGAAGTTCTACTTTAGATTGTTCCTTGCTTTTCTCCATTACTAATCTAAACCTTATGATACGATGATCACTCTTACCCAAGTGTTCTCCCACAGACACTTGGCCCACCTTATTTCCCAGCACCAGCCTCCTTCCTAGTTGGGCCAAGAACATACTGGTCAAGAAAGTTCTCCTGAACACATTTCAGAAATTCCTCCCCCTCCTTTCCCTTTAATCTAACATTATCCCAATCGATATTTGGGTAATTAAAGTCCCCCAATATCACCTCTGGTTCTTGCACATCTCTCTGATTTCCTTGCAGATTTGCTCCTCTCTCTCTCTCACTATTTGGAGGCCTATAGAATACCAATAGCATGATCGTACCCTTTTTGCTTCTCAACTCTAACCAAACGGATTCTGTCCTTGCCCCCTCAAGGACATCCTCTCTTTCCAACATTACAATGTCTTCCCTAATCAGTACTGCCACCCCACCTCCCTTTTTTCCTTCCCTATCTTTTCTGAACACCTTGTATCCGTGAATATTAAGCACCCAGTCCTCACCATTTTTAAGCCACGTTTCCGTTATTGCCACAACATCATATTGCCACACGGCTAAATGTGCTTGCAGCTCACCAACCTTATTCACCACACTTTGTGCGTTTGCATACATGCATTCCAAACCTGTCTTTGTATTCCTCGTAGTCCTTTTTAGTCTGCTCCTATCTAATATCGTACTACTTCCTTCTCTAGTACTATCCAACACGCTCCCTCCTTTATGCACCTTATTCCTCTTTTCTACTTCTATATGCTGGTGTCCACTCCCCTGCCAATTTAGTTTATACCCTCCCCACCATAAGGAGGAAAGAAAGATTTGCTTTTATATAAAGCCTTTCACAACCTTAGCGCATCCCAAAGCACTTTACAGCCAATTAAGTACTTTTTTGAAGTATAGTCACTGTTGTAATGTAGGAAACGCGGCAGCCAATTTGCACCCAGCAAGGTCCCACAAAGAGCAATGTGATAATGACCAGATGCTGTTTTAATGATGCTGGTTGAGGGATAAATATTGTACCATGTTCATACAGGATGTCATTTGTGACTTAGGGTCAGCACAGTCTCAGTACTGTGAGCTGGGCTGGAGGAATTTGATTCAGGGAATTTCGGGAGATACAGACATGGAGCTGGGAGGCGACAGACATGTTCAGGACCTTAGAAGTGAAAAGGAACGTTCTGGAGAGAATGATGGTACAAAAGGATGGAAGAGTCAAAGGAGGACTTCTTGAACAGGAAGTGAGAATAAGAGTTTTGAAACGGAGAGGGACCGTGCCTAAGCAAAGAGAGCCATTTACTATGTTGGCAAGAAAAGGGGCCAGGAAAGGTTATTGTAGTCATGAGTTGAGTGGGGAAGGGATTGAAGGAGCCAGAGGTGGGTCTCCAAGATGAGCTTGGAGTGAGTGGGGAGAAGATGGGATGGGACTGGTGGATTGGAGGTAAGGTGGGTAGGGGATAAAAGGGTGGTCAGGAGTGGGGAGGGGAGTGTGGTGGCCAAGGCAGTTGCAGGACAGTCTCAGTCTTAGAAGTGACGAAATCCATGGGCATTTTGCACTGTGTATTGGAGGTGAGGGTGGAGGAGGTGAAAAAAGAGGAGATTTGAAAGGTGGTTAGTCATGGAGAAAAAGAACCTCAGGTTGTCCTCACCCTCCAGGATAATCCTAGATTAGTAGAAGTATTTGACTGAGGAGAGGTTGGCATGGTAGTACTAAACACCTACAAAGGTTCCCTTCTTCTACACCTCTATCTGTCTGACTTGGAGAATTTGGTGCTTTTACCATATCCATGCATATATTTGCCTCATGGGCAATACATCCAATTTTGCCTCAGCCAAAGAAATAAGGTGCGAATCGAGGACAAGTAGCCTAGGTTGCATCATGTCACACACATGGGTAGTGCAAGGATTATCCACCACCCCACCCTTTTTCAATAATAGCCCACAGATTTTGGAATGAGTGACTTCCATTCAAAGAATGAAGAAGGCTATACTGAAGGTTGGTCATTTTTTAAATGGATATTTAGCGCTTTTGTTTTTTTTTAAAAAAGATTTGTTTGTGATTTTTGTGTTAATCAAGGTAAAAGTTATTAGTACTGCGGAATTGAACACTTTCCTTTTCAGATGCCCAGTGTCAGCATCGAGCACTCCCAGGTAAGGCAGCATTGTTAGATGTACGGGATTACTCTATTATCTGGCACTCCCAGTGTAAAGCGATGTTTACAGGGAGTTCATCTCTGGATAGAAAGTCATAGGCTGCTGATGTGCTCCCTGACAGTGATGCTCCCCACTGGGAGTGCCAGATCACGGAATCATCCCTTTGGAGTAAAGCCTTCTAAACTCTGCCCCAGCCTCAAAAGAGGACCCCGACAGCACAATATGACATTTTCTTTTTGCCATAGCCAGCCATCCTTTGGCCTCTAAATGAGATTGCTTATTAGTGCTAATATGGGGCAATTCTGTGCCCACTATGATTTGAACTAAGACTGCTCAAACTTAGTTCATGAAGAAACCTTGTAGTTGGCGGAGAGACTTTCATCCCATGAATCTGGCCTGGCTTTAAACCCAGGTCCCAAAGTCGAAAGGCTCGTTTTTAAACCCCTGCTCCATCAAATTCCTAAAATGGTAAGTAATCTACTGGGTAGCTATTATCATCATGTGTTTTGAAATGTTATATTTGGGGTATTTTTTGGATGTTTATAAAATAATTGTTTTATTTTAAACAGGTACATAATTGCAGTTAATGACGAAAAAATTTGTACGCTTGATATACCAAACTGGTGAGTAACTTTTTTGATTTAATAAAAGTTTAATAATATGTATGCCTGAACGTGAACTTGAAATTATCCTTGTACCTTACATAAGTAAGACAAATTGCACTATTGGAGACCAACTGTAAAAATAGCACTGACCAGGTACAAACATTCAAGAGGGGTGCCAGTATTTTCATGTCATTTTACAGTTGTGGATCTCCTGTTTATCCAGTGCATTTTGACCTAGGTTTCTCATAGTTTTGGATCATGAGTATTAGCTTCATTTAAAAGAGATGAACCCTTGAACTTGCTTGATACTGTGCAGGTAACTAAAGTGTAGAAAGTCTGCCCCACTCCCAGCATTAATCTGTTTCATTAGTGATTACCAGCCACTGATGAAATGTACAGTTATTTTCTATACATCTCTATTAAGCGCTCACTGGTACATGTTCACTGTCAACAACTTCAGAACTATGGGAAAACTGGGAAGTATTTTGGAGATGGGACCCCAGTCAAGGTTATGCTGGATGTACAGTGATTCTGCTACTTGTACAGATGTGGTGCATGAAAGACTGCCATTTCTCCTAGGTGTTTCTTTTGTTCATTGTTACTTTATTAGTTGGTCTGCTATATAAACTACAGTCAAAGTCATCCTCAACATCTTCTGGCTTAGTAGTTAAATAGATCACATGGTGTGACGCTGTGCCATGTCGTCCAGGAAGGTCTGGACTGACTGGAAGGTCTCCGGTTTAAGCTGTACTGTGTTAGTCTCAGCCAAAGCAGTTTTTTAAAAATTCATTCATGGGATGTGGACATCGCTGGCAAGGCCAGCATTTATTGCCCATCCCTAATTGCCCTTGAGAAGGTGGTGGTGAGCCACCTTCTTGAACCGCTGCAGTCCATGTAGTGAAGGTACTCCCACAGTGCTGTTAGGGAGGGAGTTCCAGGATTTTGACCTGGGCTGGGTGTGCTGTTGTCGTGTCCGAAGCAAGTGCCTAGGCCGATGCCAGGTGGTCCGTCTGGTTTTATTCTTATTATTGTTTTTCATAGCGGCTTGATAACTAAATGGCTTGCTCGGCCATTTCAGAGGGCAGTTAAGAGTCAACCACATTGCTGTGGGTCTGGAGTCACATATAGGCCAGACCGGGTAAGGACGGCAGATTTCCTTCCCTAAATGACATTAGTGAACAAGATGGATTTTAACGAGAATCCAGTAGTTTCATGGTCACAGATATTAGCTTTGTATTCCAGATCTATTTAATTACAGTACCTGAATTTAAATTCCCCAGCTGCCGTGGTGGGATTGGAGCTCACGTCTCTGGATCATTAGTCCAGGCCTCTAGTTTCCTAGTCCAGTAACATAACCACTATGCTACCGTACCCCGTAAATGATGGTGGTTGTAGGCAGGGAGGTGGGTGCGGGCGGTGGAGGAGATCATTTAGCTCAGTGAAGGAGAATTTCTGTGGGATTCTCCCGAACTTCCGCCATAACCTCAGCAGAAAACTTGGAGAAACAGTTAAAATGGCCATTTTTAGCCATTCACGCCATTTCTCGGAGTTCTGTTGATCATCCACTCTGGGAGACTGGGAGAATCCTGGCAGAAATTCCAGGCAAGTATCTCCAGGCTATGGAAGACAAAATCAGCCAGGCTTCCTGCCCCGGATTAGCATCCCGTGACAGTCGCTGGAAAGGATGTGTTCGGGTCTGTTGGATTAGGACTGGATCTGGCTCAGCCATGTTGCTCTTTGGTTAAATAGCCTCCTTATACTCAGTACCTTGGCTTGCACATATAGATTAACCACCTGGTACTGTACATCAGCATGAGTAAGTGCCAGATGGTTTTCTTTTGAGGCCATAAATAAATTCCATTTTTTGAAACGGAGCGGGCACCAAACTTTGTTGTGACTGCCAACTATCACGATGACTTGTGCCCTTGCACCCAAAGGTTGTACATACACAATCACTTTGTTTCTCTGCACTCTTGTATTACCATTTTAAAAGAAACAGGCTTTACCTGTTTAAATTGGGTCAGATTCAAGCCTGAGAACTGAAATAACTCAATTTTAATCACTTTGATTATTAAATCTGATTTCACATACCCCTGTTTCCTTAAGCACTCAGAAGGTGTAATAGAATACCGAAGGTACAAAAGTATACCCTAAGAGGGGAATGTTGTACGTGTGACAGCTTCACAATCATTTAAAGAGAGATGATACAAAACCTCCAGCAGTTCAGCATCTGACTCCCACCCTGGAGGTTACAAGCTCAAGAATGGGATTACCTGCCGTATAATGTTGCTCATCTCGGAGCCAAGTGAGGGGTTATGGCACCAACTGTAGAAAATTATTGAAAATGTAAATTTAATTTAAAGAACACAAAATAAAATGCACATAATTTTTTTAATTGTCTTTTCTGACTTGTTCCGTGTTGAATCTAGGGCACAGCGCTGTAAATTTCGCCCTCCTTTTATAAGGTACAGTAAGTCTTCCTCTATCCATTGCATCCCCTGCCTCTCCCTCTATCAGATGCACATTTTATGAGCTAATGGAATGCAAATTCAATAACCTTTTTCTTTTAAAGTGTTGCAGGTGACTCCCCTCCTGCAAGCTGTGTTTTCAGCCAAGTACTGAATATGGCAGCGTCTCTAGGTAGGAAGGGATCAGTGTTGGATGGTTTCCATACTTATGGGAGTTGCATAACAGAAAATATCTTCAGTTTCTTTTTGTTTTAATAATTTTAGCCTGTTTAAATTGCTACCATTTTTCTTCAGGAGGAAAGGAAGAGTGACTGAAAGCTGGCTTTGGTTAATTTTATTGTGATGTGTTTTAACGATGCTGAGGTTTGATCTGTACTGAATATGGCATTCATTTCAAAAAGCCATGTTTGTAAATAGGCAGCAGAAATTCCATTGTGACCTGTAAGCAAATTTAGTGGCAGCAGCTACTAAATAGACAGGGACTACTTATAAATCAGCAGTGAGTTATTTAGTGGATTTCCTGTGCATGTATGAGCTGAAATATTTATAGAACCAGTTTATATAGGTTGAACCAGTTTCTCCACTTTGCTCAAAATTGGCCAAACCAGTGCAAAGTTTGAAGAATTTCATGTGCAAGTTATATCCAGCGCAAATTGAGTTTTGCGATCTTTTCCGCTAGTTTAAAAAACATTGTGCTGGCAGCCAGCCCCGCCCACAAATCTGGCCACGCCCCCAGGTCAAATTAGTCACCATGGCAAGTTTCCGCCAGTTGTGCCAGTTTGCGGGCCTTCGAGGAGGCTCTTAAAATTAAACTTCTTTATGCACAAGGACATTAATAGGTACTTTTCAAAAGCTTTAAAATATTTAATTTACAACAAAACTAACTACAGTACACCAATGATTCTGTACAGTTTCTTAAAGTCATTTTCAGTTATTTAAAATCAGGTTACTCACAAGTGGTGGATTCGACACTCTGATTAAAAAAGCTTTTTTTGGTGATAAACCCATTTTCAGCTGTATTAATAAAACTGCATCAGAGATAAATATATCACAGAATATTTTTTAATGAAAGAAAAAAAATAAACAATTTAATTCAAAAACGCTGCCCGATTGTGCTGGTTTATGGTAGATTTTACGTTCGGCAATATGCAAATGATTTGAGCGGAAACTTGAGCAAAAAATTCAATTCAGAAATCTAGCACAATTTGCGCCCGGTTTGCCGATTGCGCCCAAGCGGAAACTGTACCCCGAGATCTTTATATTAAGTAGTCAATAACCTCAAGGTTCTCAGTAAACCTTAGAAAATGCAGAGACAATTGAAATATCCTTCTCCACTGCTGACTTGGTCGTGTCTCACATCAACTGATTAGACATTTTGAATCTAGAATTTCATTGATAAAATGTCTTTGTCATTAAAACTTTCCTGATTTTTCAACTACAATCCTTTGCTGATGGTAAATAAAGAGAAAACTTTGCATTTATATAGTGTCTTTCACAACCTCAGGATGTCCCAAAACACTTTACAGCCAATGAAGCACTTTTTGAAGTGTATTCACTGTTGTAATGTAGGAAACACAGCAGCCAATTTGTGCACAGCAAGCTCCCACAAACAGCAATGAATTTGCTGTTAATTTTTAAAATATCTAACATCCAGAACCCCATGAAAATAAAGCATAGGATACACAGACTGTGACTATATAGCTGGTTCTGAAGAAAAGGACTTTGAACCAGGGTTTTCTGCTTCTGTGCTGGCCAGCTCATGCTTTTCCTGCCCATTAAAATGAATGGGACTAAAGTTTTGGGCTGGAAAGTGCACAATTGGAATAAACAGAAAACATTGGAAACATTCCAGCCTGCCAGCTTCTGTGGAGAAAACAGAGTTAACATTTCAGACGTGGACCCTTTGTCAAACCTGAAACATTAACTCCTCTATTCTCTCCACAGTTTCTGACTGATATGCTGAGTGTTTCCAGCACTTTTTGTTTTTGTTTCCGATTTCCAGCATCTGCATTTTCTTTTTGCTTTTTTGCACAATTAGAAAATCCTGACCTTTAAATCTATTATTATGGATCTAGTGTAAGCTCTGTGCTGCTTTAGGAGATGGAGGGCTGGTCACTTTTTGCTTTAATTAGCTCAGGACTCTCTATCACTGCTTGTAACCTGCATGTTTGTACACTATAGACATTAGTTAAAAGCTGAATGCAGCTCCTTTAAAAATGCAGCTAGCATTAATTTGACGTGACAATTAAGGTATAGATCAGTCACATTGCACTATATAAATCAACAGTCTCCTAATTTTTGGCTACAATAGCTCGATGTTATTTTATTCTTTGAAAAGTTTAGTAAGTTGAGGATAACTTGCTGTCTCACTGCTAAGAGGTATCTCAGAAGTGAACATTGTGGTTATGAGTAGATGTTGGTCATTATTGCTGAAACTGATCTAGCACCCTTCTGTTTGTTCCCCCCCCCCTCTCCCCCCCCAACAGTGCTTGTTGTTGCTGTACTCCGTTTTTCACAGCTTAAGTCGAAAGTGAAGAAACCATGGCTGAATATCGTTGGGCTGATAGCACAATGCCTGTCATGTTTTGGAATGACTTTAGTGGCCAATTTTCAGGTATAACTTCAAATTTTCTGATACTTATTAAATCATCTTTGACTGGATACCACCTCTGTTACAGTGAAGTACTTCACTGTACATACCAGCTTTTGAAACCGTCATCTTGTCACTGTGTGTGTAAGACACAACTTGGCCTCGGCGATTACCCCATGTGGTGGGTGAGCTCTAGAAATTTACTGTGCCATCAAGGAAACGCCCCTAGGCAACTTGAGACCACTGTTCAATACCACCTAGTGGACAGATACAGAACATGATGGGCAAGTGATGCCCACTAGGCCAGCGAATGATTCACATGTTGGGGGACAGGGGGTTATTGGGACCAAAGAGGGGAGGAAAAATACATTTCAAAATGGGGGCAAAGTGTCAGGCTTGGAAATTCCACGGGGTTTCTTCCGGTGTTCCATCGTAACTTTGGTGGGAGATCGGCGGAAACTCCGGAGAAACAGTGTGAACACCCATTTCTCCAGGGTTTCCACCGATTTTCGCTAAAGTTACCGTGGCAGATCAGGGAGACCCAGTGGAATTTCCACCCCCCTGTCTTTAGATTATCAAACCGTTTAACTATCAGTATAAGTCTTGCATTTGTCCATGATCTTCAGCAGTACAATGAAATCCATGATTTTTTTCAACTCTTCAAAGTCAGTTTTTTCATTTCTTTTTCTTTGAATCACATGACGGTTACAGATAAGGAAGCCCATTCTTCCCATTTTAGCTAATCCATCTAAAAATAAGCCGACAGTCTTCACACCGCAACATCTAAATGAGTCTTAAATGATTCCTTGGATTTTGCCTGTGTTACCTCATTTAAGTGTCGATCTCCTCCTGACCTCAGTGTATTTTGAAGATTTCTTCAGTGGTCACGAATAGATTTATGTGCAGGTGGTAAGAACAGTGTTAGCAAACTCTGACTGCAGTCAATAGGAAGCACTATTTTCAGGCACTGTTCTGCAGAGGAAGTGGCTTTGTCATTGTAGCTTATAAGCTTAAACATCTGCGACTGGGGATCTAAAAGTGAGGATCTTGAATAAAAACACCTGAATGCTTTCAGGGTTAGTCCCAAACCATTTGGTGGTATATTTTGCTCTAAAGTGGGGAGGTTTATAACGACGGTTTTTGTTTTAAAAAAAAATCTTTAACCTTAACATCGACTCTGTTATGAGTCTCTGCACTGCCAATGACATTGTACTTGCAGCAATAGAAGTGTGTTTTTTGGTTAAATAATAACCCGATTTTTCATGCTCCCAGCTGTCTAACGATAAAGAGGTACATAATACAGGCACGGTCTTGACCTTTGGTTTTGGAACTGTGGCCTGCTGGATCCAGGCTGTTCTGACTTTCAAAACAAATATAAAGAATGAAGGGCGAAAAGTTGGAATACTCCGTGTTTTGCTTTCAGCTGCAATCACTGTGGGCGTCATCTTGCGTATCTTTTGGCCTCTGTGTATGTTGAGTAGAAATGGGAATAATGAACCAGAACATTCGAACTATTGATTGCTGGAGGTCCCATGGCAGCTTGTCACTCTGAATTATAGAGCTTTTCTGGGTGAAGTTTGATTAGATGCCCTATAGATGACTCAGTGGGTAAATGCACTGCATGGTGCGCCCATCTATAGCCATAGAGAGCAGGAAGGTCCAAGTTTTGACCCCTAGTGCATGCTGAGTTAGCTAGCAATGCCCGAGAAAGCAGTAGGAGTGTTAGGTCTCAGTATCCTTTCCTTTCACCTGCTAACTGATCAGCTATGCATTTCCTGCATTTGTTTTAAATCTACAAATCTCAGTTTTTCTTTCACTCTCTTCCAAATTCAGAGGTCTTTTGTGCTTCCATAAAGGGCATTTCTAACTTTTTTGCCTGTATATAATTTGTAAATTAATGCAGACTTTTAAATTTGTATTTATTGGTTGGATTTGCATGACAGTCCACCATTTTGTGATGTTACACGTTCACATTTGATCACAATGACGTTAATGTTATTGGTCAGTCACTTACGGTTTTTTAAATTTAAATTACATGTATTTATGACAAAAGCAATGCTTGAAAATTATTTGCTGAATTCCTTAACCAAGTTGTTTATAGATTTTGTTTTGGTTGCTCAACGCATCTTTATGCATGGAGCAAGAAACCAATGGGCATTGGTCATGTTTTTCCTCTTCTTCATCGGGACATTTGCAATTGAATTTCGACATTCTGAATTTGTGATCCTTTGCAGAGAGAGGCAAGAAAACGTAACCGATCTTTCAGAAAATGCCTCCAACGTCACCTCTGCGTTCCAAACAGATCAGTAGTAGAGAAATGTATTAATGACACTCATTCCAATAGCCCAGAATATGAATTGATATATTCCTAACTTTTACTTTGATCATAAATTTAATGTTTTAAAACTGTTCAGTTTGTACAATATTTATGTGAAATTACTTCTTTTAACATTTACCTGCTTGCCTGGGTGACACTGCCCTTTGGTACCTTAGCACTGATAATCCAGTAGTGGTTATCAGGGATTACTACATTTCCAAGTTTTGCATCATCTACAAACTTTAAAATTATGCCCTGCGTACCTAAGTCCAGGTCATCAATATATATCAAAAAGAGCAGTAGTCCTGATACTGACTCTGGGGACACCAGTGTATACTTCCCTCCAGTCTGTAAAGCAACCCTCCACCACTCTGCTTTCTGTCTTAGTCAATTTCGTAGCCACACTGCCACTGTCCCTTTAAACCCAAACAACATCAACTGCACTACCTTCATCAACCCTTACTTCATCAAAGCGTGTTTAATAATGTATGTAATCCTTTGTGATGTTGAAAAAGTACATCTGGGAATTAATTACAGTGCTTTAACCTAATTAATGAGAAGAAAGGACTTGCATTTGTATGGAGCCTTCAGGACCTCAGGATGTCCCAAAGCACTGCACGACCAATGAAGTACTTTTGAAGTGAGTCACTGTTGTAATGTAGGGAAACACGGCAGTCAATTTGCACACAGCAAGGTCCCACAAATAACAATGAGATAAATGAACAGATAATCTGTGTTGGTTGAGGGATAAATATTGGCCAGGACACCAGAAGAACCCCCCTGCTCTTTGAATTGTGCCATGGGATCTTTTACCTCCACCTGAGAGGGAAGGCAGGGGCTTGCTATAACGTCTCAGCTGAATGAAACAGGAGTAGGCCAATTAGCCCTTTGAGCCTGTTCCGCCATTCAATGAGATCATGGCTGATCTGCGACCTAACTCCATATACCCGCCTTTAGCCCATATCCCTTAATACCTTTTGCGGAATTGCCGTTTGCGGAAGAGTTCCAAACTTCTACCACCCTTTGGCTGGAATTTTCCGGGGTGGTAGCGGGTGTGATTGGTGGTGGGTCGGGTGGGAAAGTTGTTATTTTTGACCGGGTCGGGAACCCACTGTCATCCCGCCCCCACGCGCCTTTCCCCCAGGTGCGTCTGTCATCGCGGAGCCCACCCAACCGGCAGCGGCGGGCGACCCAACTGAGATGATTAACAGTCAGACCCGTAACAAGCTTTTTAACTTACTTTTTAAATTTAACTGTATAGCCATGGCAACCACACTGCTCGGGAAGCACGTCTGTCGACCTGAGACGGGAATTCCGTGGCCATTGCTCCAGCTGATTACTTGACAGCATCAAATGTACAGTAAAAGCTCCCACCTGACATAATCACTTTCCTCGGGCAGAAGCTGTTGCTCAGTGCAGATTCTGCAGGTAGCAAGTCTTTACAGCAAAGTCTCCATCCAGTATCACCTCATTGGAAGAACTCTCTCACTGTTGACAGATTGCTTCTGTCATCTGTACTTCAGCTGCTATCTATTCCATCAACATGGGTGCCGTTTATACTGTCTCACCTTGGTCCTCAGAATCGGACCACAATGAGCCCCAACACCAGCAGCACCAACAACACCAACCTTCTCCGCAATCACCTGATGCTGCACAGGACAGAGGGGTATCAGCACCTGAGCACATTGCTGACCGGGAGGCCAGGGATGGCCTCATCATGGCCAGATTTACTTAACTTTACGCTGTACACCCTGGCTGCCACATGATGCGCCAGGTTGACACCACCCAACACCATAAAGCATCCCTACTATGACCAAGCCATTCCTTTCGCACTCATCACTATAGCGGGGGGTGGGGGAGAGGGGTAACGTTATGACTCACCATTCACTGCAACTCACTAAGCCACTTCCAAAGGTACACACACATCTGTCCAAGACTGGGACTGTTGAAAATAAAGATTTTTATGTTTGACACCACATTAACAGAAACTTAACATAAACATTGGATAAAACACCCAAGTGGCTACCCTTGTGTGTTGTTGTTAGTTGGTATGATTGCACTAGGGTGAGTGTGAGGGGTGGCTAGTGAGATGGGGATGTGATAATGTAGATAGAAAGGGATGGGTGGACGTGCAAGGTATGTTGGTGTGAGTAAGAATGTGCAGGAGTATGGTAGGGAAGGCAGAGTGATGGGGATGTGATGAGAGGCACAGCAGGATGCAGTTGAGTGTGGCTTTGTACTAACGTTTCCTGATCTAATGAGATCATTGAAACGTTTGCGGCACTGCACCCAGGTCCTCCTGAATACATCCCTGCTTGTGACCTCCTCCACAATCTGCAACCAGGCTGTGTTGGTCTCCTGGGGATGTCTCTTCCGCCCATTGGAAGGGAAGAGGACACCTCTGCGTGCTCTGACTCCCTCCATAAGCATATGGAGGGAGTCATCGGAGAACCTGGGTGCAGTCCTGTGCCTCTGCAGTCATTGTCAGTGTTTGCAGCTCTCCAATGCTGTAGTGCACTGACAGCACTATGTTAGATTAAACGTGAAATCTAATGTGGCCATGGTCGTTTAAAGATCCTGGCTGAAAACACGTCATGAATGACGTCACCAGGCCCGCTCCATTTAATTGGGCGGGCTTAATAAGCCCTATTAACGTAAGTTCGTTTTCAGCAGCAGGATGGAGCCAGCAAGCGGGGTCACGACGTGCCATGGCCACCGCCCACACCGGACCCACCGAGGTAGGCAAAATTATGGCCTTTGTGTGTAGATGTTTTTCCTAATTTCACTCCTGAAAGATTTGGCTCTAATTTTTACACTATGCCCCCCTAGTTCTAGACTCCCCGACCAGCGGAAATAGTTCCTCTCTACCTACCCTATCTGTTCCCTTTAATATCTTGAAAACTTTGGTCACATCACCCCTTAACCTTCTAATTTCCAGGGAATATAACCCTAGTTTGTGTAATCTCCCCTCGTAATTTAACCCTTGGAGTCCGGGTATCATTCTGGTAAACCTACGCTGCACTCCCTCCAAGGCCAATATATTCTTCCTAAGGTGTGGTGCCCAGAACTGCTCACAGTACTCCAGGTGTGGTCTAACCAGGGTTTTGTACAGCTGCAGCATAACTTTACCCCCTTGTATTCTAGTCCTCTAGATATAAAGGCCAGCATTCCATTAGCCTTTTTGATTATTTTCTGCACCTGTTCATGACATTTTAATGATCTATGTACCTGGACCCCCAAGTCTCTTTGGACCTCCACTGTTTTTAGCTTTTCACCCTTTAGAAAGTACCCTGTTCTATCCTTTTTAGGTTCAAAGTAGATGACCTCACATTTGCCTACATTGAAATCCATTTGCCCCAGTTTTGCCCATTCACTTATTCTATCTCTGTCCCTTTGTAATTTTATGCTTTCATCTACACTGCCTACAATGCCGCCTATCTTTGTCATCGGCATATTTGGATATGTGGCTTTCCATGCCATCATCTAAGTCGTTCATAAATACTGTGAATAGTTGAGGCCCCAACACAGATCCCTGCTGGACACCACTAGTCACCTCCTGTCAATTTGAGTACCTGCCCATTATCCCTACTCTCTGTCTCTTGCTGCTCAGCCAATTTCCTAACCAGGTCAGTAATTTGTTTTCAATTCCATGGGCTTCAACCTTAGTTAACAGTCTATTATGAGGGACTTTATCAAAAGCCTTCTGGAATATAAATAACATCCATAGACATTCCCCTGTCCACTACTTTAGTCACCTGATTTACCTTTCACAAATCCATGCTGGCTCTCTCTGATCAGCTGAAAATGTTCAAGGTGTTCAGTCACCCTATCCTCAATTATAGACTCGAGTAATTTCCTGACAACAGATGTTAGGCTAACTGGTCTATAATTCCCTGGTTTCCCTCTCTCGCCATTCTTAAATAACGGATTGACGTGCGCAATTTCCCAATCTAAAGACATGGTTCTTGAATCGAGAGAACTTTGGAAGTTTGGGCATCTGCAATGTGCTCACCTACTTCCTTTAAACCCTGGGATGGAAACCATCTGGTCCTGGGGATTTGTCACTCTTTAGTGCCATTATTTTCTTCATTACTGCTATTTTGCTTATGTTAATTTTATTGAGTCCCTGTCCCTGATTCAATATTAGTTTCCTTGGGATTTCCAACATGCTATCCTCTTCCTCTGCTGTAAATACTGATGCAAAATTATCATTCAACATGTCCGCCATTTCCTTATCATTGACAATATCACCAATATCAGTTTTTAAGGGGCCAACATTGCTCCTGACCACCCTCTTTTTCGTAATAATTGTAAAAATTCTTTGTGTTGATTTTGATGATATCCCTTGCAAGTTTCTTTTCATACTCCCTTTTTGTAGATCTTACTATCTGTTTTGTCACCCTTTGCTATTCTTTGTATCTTTCCCATTCACTAAGATCTGTGATATTTTTTGTATGCGTTTTCTTTTAGTTTTATGCTGTCTCTTACCTCTTTAGTCATCTGTGGCTGGTTTTTTTTGGCAAGTATTGCTCTTGCCCCTCGGGTATAAACTGGTTCTGTATCACATTAAATTCGTTTTACCCATTAACAGATTTACCCAGTTTACTGTGGGCAGCCTTTATCTCATGCCACTGAAGTCGGCCTTACCCAAATCTAGAATCTTAGTAGCTGTTTCTCCCTTTCAAACACTACGTTGAACTCGATCATGTTATGATCGCTATTGGATATATGTTCACACACCGTTAGGCTGTTAACTAAATCTGGCTCATTATGAAATCGGTGCATCTAATAGTGAAGCAGTGTCTTGGGGCTGGATTTTTACTCCCGGGGGGAATCTGGTTTGAGGTCGGGAAACACAGAAGAATGGGTTTCCCACAGGCCCTGCTGATAAAGGTTCCTGCATGGGCGTCCTGAGTGTGCACCTGAAACAGGTGTTAGACCTCCTATGTGCACAGGCAAAGGGCCTAATGCCTTTGCGAAAATTCATTTGTGACTGACCGGCTCCACATTAAATCCACCACCCGTCCCCGCCCCTCAAGTCCGACTCGTCTTGCGTGCTTCCCGGGACCAGCGAGCTGCCTCTGGGGCTGCGACTGGTGCCCACAGCACACCGGTAATGTACAAATGAGGCCAGTGGAGCAATCCCCTGTGGGCCGGTCATTGGCCTCTAAAGGCGCATGGAACGTCCGCAGCAGCGAGATCGTGCCGCGATTCAGGTGCAAGACAATTTCTAGGCCTTCATCTATGAACCATCAGGGAGTCGAAAATTCTTTTCTTAAAAAAAATATACAAAATATTTTGCTTCCTGTAAAATCTAGCAGTTCACAAAAGTTTAGTCATATCTGCTCACTTAAATTAACCTCTTATTAAATATCTCTTACTTGGAAAGTGTGTTCAAAACTCAGGTTGTGCAAATTATTCTTCACACTATGATTTCCCGATTTACTGTATATTCTCAGAGTCTGCTGTGACTCAGTGGGTAGCACTCTCGCCTCTGAGTCAGAAGGTAGTGGGTTCAAGTCCCACTTCAGAGACTTGAGCACATAAAGCTAGACTGACAGTGCAGTGCGGAGGGAGTGCTGTACTGTCGGAGGTGCCGTCCTTCAGATGAGACGTTAAACCGAGGCCCCGTCTGCCCCCTCAGGTGGACGTAAAAGATCGCATGGCACTACTTCGAAGAAGAGCAGAGGAGTTCTCCCTGGACAATATTTATCCCTCAATCAACATAACAAAAACAGATGATCTGGTCGTTATCACATTGCTGTTTGTGGGAGCTTGCTGTGTGCAAAAACTTCACTGTTAGGCCACAAGGCAGTTTGTTTTAGCAAGAAAGAACTTGCATTTATTACAGCAACTTTCACAATCTCAGGACTGCCCAAAGCACTTCACAGCTAATGAACTACTTTTGAAGTGTAATCACTGTTCCAATCGAAGGCACACAGCAGCCAGTTTGCACACAGCAAGGTCCCACAAACAGCAATGAAATAAATAACCAGATATTGTGCTTTTAGTGATATAATGGTTGATGGATAAATATTGGCCAGGTCACTGGGAGAAGTGTCTTAGTTCAGTATCTTAAATTACTTCCACTGCAACTACTACGAGTACTGCAGCTTCACTATTATACTGCTCTTTTTCCAGCCACACCCAAGAGTAAAAGTACAAAATCTAACTGTACAACTAGGTGTTTTTCCACAGTTCAAGTGGATATGCAAATTTCACACGTCCACCATTGTACTTTACCCTAATTCCCAGTGATTGCACCATGTATGGCCGAGAGGAGAGGTGATCTAGTTCCGTGCCAATGCCACACATGCAGCCTGGGGTGATTTCCAATCTGAATTTTCTTGTTCCCCTTGTGAGGTAGTTACCTGGCTTGTAGTCAACACCTTTCCATGGCAGCAGGACGGCAATCAGTGGGAAAGTTCAAGACAAACCCATGTTGGTGAAGTACTTTTGTGCAAAACAACTTGCTGTGAATGCCTGCTCATGACTAAAACGTATTTATTAAAAATCCTTGTGGAGAAGTGATTTCAGTAAATTCTACTGCAGAAGAACGGTTTTTCTTGTATTTTGAAGCTGCTCAGTTTTCATTTATGACCAAATAATAACAGTTCACTGAAGGAGGCGATAGAATGAGATATTTCTTCTTCTGTCAGCTCTGCATTTCCAGGCCTCACCACAACAGTCACCCGAACTCCTGCCTGTTCTGCAGCTCTTGCCTCTGATAACATTTAAGAAAAGCAAAAGTTACAGGGCTAGTCTGATTACAAAAATAAAATAAACTTACGGAAAAGTGATGACAAACCTTTTCATATGTTTGCAAATAAATGCACATAATTGCAATGAGCCACAGGGCACAAGGGCACAAGATGAAGCAATGATGTGAGAATGACCTCAAAGTTACACAGTTTAATCATTGGTATTTTGTTTGCAAACATAAAAAGTTGCCAAACACTTTTCAATAAAGAAAATATCCCTTTAATCTTTAGTGCATTACGTGAATGATATTTCAGTAGGTTCCTGATGAGGCCTTTCTGCCTTGAAACTATGACAAGCCCAATTTTATAACTGTGGAAATAAAATCGCAACGATCATCACCATTCACTAAACAATACTATACTTAAAATAGTGTGTGGCCTGTTGAGATATAT
Source organism: Squalus acanthias (assembly GCA_030390025.1). Taxonomy (NCBI): domain Eukaryota; kingdom Metazoa; phylum Chordata; class Chondrichthyes; order Squaliformes; family Squalidae; genus Squalus; species Squalus acanthias. Next base: position 120,736,381 of record CM059426.1, on the reverse strand, counting down.
GGTATACTTAGGACAAGCAATTTGTTGTTGCAAGTGAAAAGAAAGAGTTGTATTTACATATCACCTCATCATATCTCTCGGAAACATCTCAAGTACATCACATACAATGAATGACTGAAGTGCAGTAACTTATGTAGGCAAACCTGGCAGCCACTTTGCACACTACAAAAAATGAATGATTGGTTAATCGGCTTTTGGTGGTAATAGTTGAGGGAGAAATGTTGGCCAAGACACTGGGAGAAATCCCTGCACTCCTTCAAATACTGCCAATGGATAGTTAACCAGACATTTGGTCAGCTTTTTTTTAAAGTCACTACCACAATCCATCATTACAAAATAATAGGTACTCTTGATTGATTCCAAGACTGCCATTTTAAGCACCGTTAACGTTCGAGATTTGCTTCGACAGTCCCCTGGCAAGATCGTCGCACTCTACTCAATCTAATGCATGTCTTATCCTCTTGTTTTATTCCCCACAGAAATGCTGTGGAGCACTCAAATAAGTTACAAAGACAAACAGTCGATAAATATTTAAATAAATTTGTACCTTTAGTCACATCTGTTAGGAAAAGTATGTTGTCCGTAGAACATCCAATGTTTTCAGCAATTCTTCTATAGCTTTCCGTTTCTACTTTGGATCCAATCTTGGTGTCAAAATGGCCATCAAAAAGCTGAGAGGGTTAAACAAGTTTCTATTTTACACGAGTGCATCACTTTCACCTTCAGACATGGCACAGAACATGCACTTAGTTCAGACTTCGAATCCACCACTGCTCTATGCCATTGAACGCCAACGACTTGTTGCATTCCCAAACTACACAGATTCCAGTCGTGTTGTTTTACATTTAATTTATAAACCTACTCCCAGTGCCAGCCATGATAGCATGAGGAAAGAGATGTTTTTTGCCAGTTTATTCTACTCCTCTCTCGAGAGCAATGAAACCTGCTGGAGTACTGTTCCATAGGCACTGATCCTGTCCTCACCTGTCATGCACACACGACAACTTCCAGCAGAGGCTGTAGGTTAGTATTCAGGAGCGAGAATGCTGGACAATTTTCTCCTTCCTAAACCAGAGGTGCTGAGAGCTGCAACAGCTAAGTGAGCTAACTGATCACAGATTGGGAATTGAATCCGGGACCTAATGAAGGTCAGTATGACTAAAAAGAAAGAAAGACTTGCATTTATATAGTGCCGTTCACAACCTCAGGACGTGCCAAAGCGCATTACAGCCAATTAAGTACTTTTGAAGAGTAGTCACTATCGTAATGTAGGAAACACAGCAGCCAATTTGCGCTCAACAAGGACCTACAAACAGCAATGTGACAATACATAGATACATAGATACATAGAAGATAGGAGCAGGAGTAGGCCATCCGGCCCTTCGAGCCTGCTCCGCCATTTAATGAGATCATGGCTGATCCTCCAATTCAGTATCCCGTCCCCGCCTTCTCTCCGTAACCCTTAACCCCTTTTGCCTGTAGAAATATATCTAATTCCCTCTTAAATATATTTAATGAGCTGGCGTACACTGCCCTCTGTGGCAATGAGTTCCACAGGTTCACCACCCTCTGAGTGAAGAAATTCCCCCTCATTTCTGTCCTAAATGGTTTAGCCCTTATCCTTAAATTATGTCCTCTAGTTCTGTTCTCACCCGCCAAGGGAAACATTCCTTCTGCATCTAGTCTGTCTAGACCTGTCAGAATTTTATACACTTCTATGAGGTCCCCTCTCAATCTTCTAAACTCCAGTGTGTACATCCCTAAACTACATAGTCTCTCCTCATAGGTCAATCCCGCCATTCCTGGTATCAGCCTGGTGAATCGCCGCTGCACCCCCTCCATGGCAAGAACATCTTTCCTCAGATGAGGCGACCAAAACTGTACACAGTACTCGAGGTGTGGTCTCACCAGTGCCCTGTACAGCTGCAGCAAGGTATCCCTGTTCCTGTATTCCAACCCTTTTGCTATGAAGGCCAGCATACCGTTTGCCTTCTTGACCGCCTGTTGCACCTGCATGCTCGCCTTCAGTGACTGGTGTACAAGAACACCCAGGTCTCTCTGTACTTCCCCCTCTCCCAATTTATTGCCATTTAAATAATAATTTGCCCTCCCGTTCCTGCACCCAAGGTGGATAACTTCGCACTTGTCCACATTATAGTGCATCTGCCATTTATCCGCCCAATCACCCAGTCTGTCCAAATCGCTCTGGAGCTTCCTGGTCTCCTCCTCTGAGCCCACCCCCCCTCCTAGTTTAGTGTCGTCTGCAAATTTGGAAATGCTGCATCCGACTCCCTGATCCAGGTCATTAATGTAAATTGTGAACAGCTGGGGACCCAGGACAGATCCCTGTGGTACCCCACTTGTTACTGCCTGCCATTCAGAAAATGAGCCGTTTATTCCAACTCTCTGTTTTCTATCTGACAGCCAGTTCTCTATCCACGTCAATACTTTCCCCTTTATCCCATGAGCTTCAATTTTCCATGCTAATCTTTTATGTGGGACCTTGTCGAAGGCCTTTTGGAAGTCCAGGTACACCACATCTACTGGCTCTCCCCCATCTATTTTACCAGTTACTCCCTCAAAAAATTCCAATAGATTAGTCAAGCACGATTTACCCTTTGTAAATCCATGTTGACTCTGTCCTATCCTGTCCCCATTTGCTAAGTGCTCCGCTATTTCATCCTTAATGATGGACTCCAGCATTTTGCCCACAACTGATGTAAGGCTTACAGGTCTGTAATTACCTGCTTTTTCCCTACCCCCCTTTTTGAATAGTGGGGTAACGTTAGCTACCCTCCAATCCATGGGCACTGTTCCCGAGTCTAATGAATTCTGAAAAATCATACTTAGTGCATCCGCTATCTCTAGGGCCACCTCCTTCAGTACCCTAGGATGCATGTTATCAGGCCCTGGGGATTTGTCCGCCTTCAATCCCTTTAGCTTCCTTAACACCATATCCTTAGAGATATTGATTTGCGTCAGTTCCTCCTTTGCCAATGTCCCTATTTTTCCCGATATCCCAGGGAGGTTTTTTGTGTCTTCCTTCGTAAAGACTGACCCAAAGTATGCATTTAGTTGGTCTGCCATTACCTTATTTCCCGTTATATATTCCCCCGTATCTGACTGCAATGGACCAACTTTGGTTTTCACCAGTCTTTTCCTCTTGATATACTTATAAAAGCTTTTGGAGTTAGTTTTTATATTTTCCGCCAGCTTGCTTTCGTAAGCTATTTTGCCCCTCTTGATTAAGCCCTTTGTCCTCCTTTGCTCTATCTTAAACTGTTCCCAATCTTCCGCTCTGGCGCTTTTTTTGGCTATTTTATACGCCCTATCTTTGGATTTTATGCTGTCTCTAATTTCCCCTGTTATCCACGGTTGAGTCACCTTTTTAGATTTCCTTTTATGCCAGATTGGTATAAACAATTTTTGCAATTTTGTCATTCTATCTTTAAATGCTTGCCATTGTTTATCTACCTCCAGTCCTCCCAGGAACGTTGTCCAATCAGACCTACTCAGTTCCCGTCTAATGGCATCATAATTCCCCTTGTTTAAATTCAGGACCTTAGTCTCTGAGTCAATTTCTTCGCTCTCCATTTCGAGTGAGAAATCGATCATGTTATGATCGCTCTGACCCAAGGGTCCCCGTACAACAAGATTACTAATTAGTCCCTTCTCATTGCACAGTACCCAGTCCAATATAGCCTGTTCCCGAGTTGGTTCCTCGACATATTGATCCAAATAACCATCCCTTAAACACTCAAGGAATTCCTCCTCCTCATTATTTTTACTGATTAGGCTAGTCCAATCTATATGTAAGTTAAAGTCACCTATGATGACAGCTGTGCTCTTATTGCACGCTTCTCTAATTTCCCTCGTGATGCCCTCCCCAACCTCTATTTTACTATTTGGAGGCCTATATACCACTCCTATTAATGTTTTTCGCCCCTCGCTATTTCTTAGCTCCACCCATATAGATTCTGTATTAACTGAGTTAATATCCTTCCTTTCAATTGCATTTATCCCCTCTTTTACCAGCAATGCTACCCCTCCTCCCTTTCTTTTTTGTCGATCCTTCCTAAATACTGAATACCCCTGTATGTTAAGCTCCCAGCTCTGCTCACCCTGCAACCATGTTTCCGTAATCCCAATTAGATCATAATTATTAACCTCTATTTCCACAGCTAATTCATCTACCTTGTTCCTGATGCTTCTCGCATTAAGGTATAAAACCCTCAGGCTTTTTTTATGCTCACATTTTTTATGAATTAGTTTGGCCCTTTGTTTTTTGTTCCTCACCCTTTTACCATTTATTTCTGTCTGCCTTTCACTTTCCTCTATTTCACTACATAGGTTTCTAGCCCCCTGCCATACTAGTTTAAATGCTCCCGAACTGCTTTATCAAAAATTACCCCGAGAACATCAGTTCCATCTTTGCACAGGTGTAGACCATCCCTTTTGTATAGGTCACACCTACCACAAAACTGGTTCCAATGCCTCAAAAATTTAAAACCCTCCCTCTTACACCACTGCTCAAGCCACGTATTTAGCCTAACTATCCTGTTCTCTGTACTCTTACTAGCACGTGGCACTGGTAGTAATCCAGAGATTACTACCTTCGAGGTCCTACTTTTTAGCTTGGCTCCTAACTCCCTAAATTCTACTTGTAGGACCTCTTCCCTTTTTTTAGCTACGTCGTTGGTACCAACATGTATCACGACAACTGGCTGTTCCCCCTCCCCCTCCAGAATGTTCTGCACCCGCGCCGAGACATCCTTGACCCTTGCACCAGGGAGGCAACATACCATCCTGGAGTCTCGGTCGCGACCACAGAAACCCCTATCTATTCCCCTTACAATCGAATCCCCTATTACTATAGCCCTGCCACTCTTTTTCCCTCCCTTCTTTGCAACAGAGCCAGTCATGGTGCCATGAGCCTGGCTGCTGGTGCCTTCCCCCGATGAGTCATCCCCCCCAACAACAGCACCTAAGGCGGTGAACCTGTTGCTAAGGGAGACAACCCCAGGGGATTTCCGCACTACCTTCCTGCCCTTGCTCTGCCTTTTGGTCACCCATGTACTATCTACGCTGGCCTTAACCTGCGGTGTGACCAACTCACTAAATGTGCTATCCACAACCCTCTCAGAATCGTGGATGCTCCAAAGTGAGTCCATCCGCAGCTCAAGGGCCGTCATGCGGTCCCACATGAGCTGCAGCTGGACACACTTCCCGCACACATGGTTGTCAGGGACACAGGAAGCGTCCCTGATTTCCCACATGTTACAGGAGGAGCATGACACAGGTCCGAGCTCTACTGCCATGACTTAACCCTTATATTACTTTTTAATTTTCTAGTTTTAGTTTATTTATTGACTTTTGTTTTCCCGAAGCTTACTTAGACCAATGTATACTGTACTCCTCTTATTCCTTTTTAAACTAACCAAATCCCACTAGTTTTAGTTTTACTTTCTAGGAAGGTTTGAGGAAAGTACTTACCAGTTAGTCTTACCTCCCTGGTCTTTCGCTGACTTCCCGGTCTTGTGTCCCCTTGGTCCTACGCCGACTTCCCGCTCCTCCCGGTAACCGTCCTGCCCTGCTGAAAAGAAACTGAGACCAAAAAATTTGTGACCTCTGTTTTTAGACTGCTAAAAGACTAGTAGGTTAGAGGAGGAGGGCGGGTGGGGGTTTCTACTCTGTAATGACCAGATAATGTTTTTATTTTAGGTGTTGGTTGAGGGATAAATATTGGCCAGGATTCTGGGCAGAATTCCCCTGCTCTTCTTCGAAATAGTGCCATGGAATCTTTACTAAGCAACTGGAGAACAAGTTTTCTCTTTTTAAAAAAAAAACTATACCAAATCACCATATTATGGTCACTCTTCCCGAAAGGCCCCTTTACTGATTTTAACATAGCACTTTAAAAGCTGTAGTTAACAGAAGCTGACTGCCAGTGGCAGTTAACTGTCAGTCAGCTGTAAGTGCTTGTCTTGAATAGGCGCTAATCACCAGGAGCAGGGGAGCTGAATCATCACTTGTAAATTGGGTGAGGCTCCAAGTGTATAAAAGTAAACATTTCTGCAGAGCACAGAGAGGGATTAAATGGAGTGGACTTGAACAGCGTGCTTTGGTTGGGAATTTGGAGAATTGAGGAAAGGAGTTGTTGCTTTTTGCCTAAACTACTTGTAGTGCTTTGTGTTACAGGTAGATATTTAATTTCAGTACCCTTAACTTAATCTAGATCAAGTAAGTAGTCAGGAAACTACACTGTAAACTAAGTTACCTAATTACAAATTGAATTAAATAAATCAAGGTCATAGAGATGGCAGTGCAGGTGGTGTGCCACAACTGCAGTATTGTAAGATCTGGATCACAGGCCACACACAGATTACCCAAAAGGGTTTTAGAAGTTGTAAGGCTTTTATTAAAGAGCTACAGTTTTAAAGCATAATCAGGTATTACATATGGTTTAAGCCGAGTATAATAGACATACAACCCGTGACAGTAGGAGCGATCTACGACTCCCGAATCGGAATGCCACGACCGGACGGACGGGGAGGCAGTACGGTGGTCTCGGATTGGGTGGATTCCTGCAGTCTGCTGCAGCGGTCACTTCCGTTGGGTCATCTCTCGAGCTGTTGGAGGTGTTAGGCCGTCAGCCACCTCAGAGGTTAAACTTGACCAAGGTGTTAGGCCGTAGCCACCTCGAGGAAGCCTTCGCCCCTAACTGCCTGATTTCCTCTCACGGTCGTCTCTATAGTTATTTCGGTGGGCTGGTAATCACCTGGTGTCAATCATTTGATCCCCCATCCTATTGTCCAATTGTGAAGTGGGAAGGCATCCCTCGCCGTCCCTTTCTGCATGACTGACAAGGCCTCCCTCTTATCTTTCTGAGGAATGTTTTGTTATGTTTCTTTAAGGACATTTTATGACTTTTCGGCTCCATTTTTGTCTATTATCCCCCACCCTGTGTTGTTTTGCATTTTATGATTCCCTTATCACTTCTATTTGTCTTTTGATGCTTGATATTCGACCTTGCTGGCATTTCTGCTATCTGTTCCTGGCTGCATGTTGTCAGTCTCTGTTCTAAGAATTAAAACCCATCTTTGAATCTAACAGCTATTTCTTACAGCATGTGGGAGTTTGTGGAGAGCATTGTGATCCCGGACAACCACATTTGCAGTAAGTGCCTGCATCTTGAGGAACTTCAGCTCAGAGTTTTTGCGCTGGAGTCTGAGGTGCAGACATTGCGGGGCATCAGGGATGGGGAGAGTTACCTGGACAGTTTGATCCAGGAGGCAGTCACACTCTTTAGTTTAGGTAGTGGTACAGGTCTGGTTAGTGGTCAGGGACAGGAGTTTGTGACTGCAACTCAGGCAGGTAAGGGGACCCCAGGTGCAGTGCTGGAGGAGACTCAAGCCTTTGCCCTTGTCCAACAGGTATGAGGTGCTTGCTGCTTGTGTGGATGAGGGAAAAGCCTGTAGGATGAATGAGCAGGCTGACCATGGCACCATGGTGCAGGAGGCCATTCAAGTGGGGGTGGAGTGAAAGGGAATGTAGTTGTGGTAGGGGAGAGTATAGTCAGGGGGATAGATACTGTTCTCTGCAACCGTGACCGCGAGTTCCGAAGGTTGTGTTGCCTGCCTGGTGTCAGGGTTAAAGACATCTCCTCGGGGAGGGGGAGGTTCCAGTTGTTGTGGTCCACATAGGAACCAACGACATAGGTAGAACTAGGAATGAGGTTCTGCTGAGGGAGTTTGAAGAGCTAGGATCCAAATTAAAAAGCAGAACCTCAAAGGTAATAATCTCTGGATTGTTACCTGAGCCACGTGCAAATTGGCATAGGGACAAACAGATTAGAGGTTTAAATGCGTGGCTCAAAGAGTGGTGTGGGAGGAAGGGGTTTCGCTTCATGGGGCACTGGCACCAGTACTGGGGAAAGAGGGAGCTGTTCCGTTGGGACGAGCTCCACTTAAACCAGGCTGGGACCAGTGTCCCAGCGAACCGAATAACTAGGGCAGTAGACAGGGCTTTAAACTAATGAAGGGGGGAGGATTCAGGAAAGACTAAATTTAAAAGCAGCGAGAGAAATGTCAAGGCTCTAGAGCAGAGTAAAGTTTTGGGTAAAAATAAGCATAGTGGGTCAGGAAGGGACAGAGAGAGTAACAAAAGTAATAAGGCATCAGTGACGAAGGTGACATCAGGGAAAAAGAGAAATAAGTCAAAGCTAAAGGCACTATATCTGAATGCGCAAAGCATTTGCAACAAAATAGATTAATTAATAGCGCAGATAGAAATTAACAGGTTTGATCTAATAGCCATAACGGAGACGTGGTTGTAAAGTAGCCAAGGTTGGGAACTAAATATTCCAGGATACATAACTTTTAGAAGGGATAGGCAAAATGGAAAAGGAGGAGGGGTAGCCCTGATAATAAAGGATGGGATAAAGACAGTAGAGAGAAAGGACTTAGCTCCGAAAATCAAGAAGTAGAATCAGTTTGGGTGGAGCTAAGAAACAGCAAGGGGCAGAAAACATTGGTAGGAGTTGTTTATAGGCCCCCAAATAGTAGTTGTAATGTAGGGCAGAGTATAAATCAGGAAATTAGAGGCGCATGTAACAAGGGTAATACAGTAATCATGGGGGATTTTAATCTACATATAGACTGGGCAAACCAAATTTGCAGTAATAGTGTGGAGGACGAATTCATGGAATGTATGCAAGATAGTTTTCTAGATCAGTATGTTGAGGAACCAACTCGGAAACAGGCTATTTTAGATCTAGTATTGTGAAATGAGAAAGGGTTAATTAATAACCTTGTAGCAAAGGGGCCTTTAGAGAAGAGTGACCATAATATGATAGAATTTTATATTGAGTTTGAAAGTGACTTGGTTAAATCTGAAACTAGGGTCTTAAATCTAAACAAAGCAAACTACGTAGGTATGAGGGGCGAGTTGGCTAAGGTAGATTGGGAAACTACATTAAAAGGTATGACAGTGGACAAGCAATGGCTAGCATTTAAAGAATTAATATATAATTTACAACAAATATACATTCCTTTAAGGCACATAAACCCCACAGGGAAAGTGGTCCAACCGTGGCTAACAGGAGAAGTTAAAGATAGTATTAGATCAAAGGAAGAGGCTTATAATGCTGCTAATAAGAGTAGTAAGCCTGAGGATTGGGAGGATTTTAGAATTCAGCAAAGGAGGACCAAGAAATTGATAAAGAATGGGAAAATAGAATATGAGAGTAAACTAGCGAGGGACATAAAAACAGACTGTAAAAGCTTCAATCGGTATGTAAAAAGGAAAAGACTAGCGAAAGTAAATGTGGGTCCCTTACAGGCTGAGACAGGAAAAATTATAATGGGGAATAAGGAAATGGCAGAGAAATTAAACAAATACTTTGGGCGCGATCTTGCCAGCCCTATGGAGGCGGGACTGCCGGGAAAATGGCAGAATCTGGGGGCGGGTGCCCATCCCGCCCCCAACCCGCCTCCGTGCCATCTTCCCAGGAGGTGGGTAGCCGACCCGCGCCGGATCCCGTCTCCTCGAGGCGGGAAGGGGATTACAGCCACTTAACTGCCTGTTAACAAGTAGTTAACAGGCAGTTAAGAGGATTATCCCCATTTTTCCAACAGAGGCGCTGGCTTCCCGACGTAGGGAAACCCTGCCAGGATCACCGAGGCGAGCAGTGGGTCTTCGGGGGTTGGAGGGGTGCAAAAGTGCGCTGTGAAGGTGCAAGTGTGGAGAGGTAAGTATGTGAGGTGAGTGGAAAGTGATAGAAAATGTTTACTTCCCTTTGTTTCTTCCTGCAGGCTTCAACAGTTGGGGATGTGGAGAGTCTCGCATCTCACCGGCAGAGATGACAGATGGCTGCTACATTCTCCAATGCAACAACCATCTGATTTCTGCTAAAGAAAGAGGTTTGATGAGTCTTGAATACAAGGACTCATCAAACAACATAGAATATCAGTGTTTGACAGCTTCACAGAGCTGTCAAATGATGACAATTCCTCTGTCAAAAATCTTGACAGAGGAAACGTTATACGCTGACGTTCTCTGTAACCGGCTTCCCCTTAATTGGACTGCTAAGCCTGCTGGGCGGGCTTAACAAGGTCAATCAAGGGAAAATAGCGTGGGTTGGCCACAAGTCGATGGAGGCGGGACAATGACCCGACAAGCAGCAGTCCCGCCTCCAACGCGCCCCCATTGGCAAAATTGCCCCCTTTGTGTCTGTCTTCAAGGAAGAAGATGCAAAAAACTTCCTGGAAATAGTGGACAACCAAGGGTCAAGCGAGAATGAGGAACTGAAAGGGAGTTAGTATTAGTAAAAAAGTAGTACTGGAGAAACTAATGGGACTGAAAGCCGATAAATCCCCTGGACCTAGGGTTTTGAAAGAGTTGGCTATAGAGATAGTGGATGCATTGGTTGTCATTTTCCAAAATTCCATAGATTCTAGAACGGTTCCCCCGGATTGGAAAGTAGCAAATGTAATCCCACTATTTAAGAAAGGAGGGAGAGAGAAAATAGGGAACTACAGACCAGTTAGCCTGACATCAGTAGTTGGGAAAATGCTAGAATCTATTATTAAGGACGTGGTAACAGGGCACTTAGAAAATAATAATAGGATTGGGCAGAGTCAACACGGATTTATGAAAGGGAAATCGTGTTTGACACATCTGTTAGTTTTTTGAGGTTGTAACTAGCAGAATAAAGGGGGAACCAATGGATGTGGTGTATTTGGATTTTCAGAAGGCATTCAATAAGGTGCCACACAAGAGGTTATTAAACAAAATTAGGGCTCATGGGATTGGGGGTAATATACTAGCATGGATTGAGGATTGGTTAACGGACAGAAAAAAGAGAGTAGGAATAAACGGGTCATTTTCGGGTTGGCAGGCTGTAACTAGTGGGGTACCGCAAGGATCAGTGCTTGGGCCTCAGCTATTCACAATCTACATCAATGATTTGGATGAGGGGACCAAATGTAATATATCCAAGTTTGTTGATGATACAAAGCTGGGTGGGAATGTAAGTTGTGAGGAGGATGCAAGGAGGCTTCAAGGAGATATAGACAGGCTAAGTGAGTGGGCAAGAACATGGCAAATGGAATACAATGTGGAGAAATGTGAAGTTATCCACTTTGGTAGGAAAAATAGAAAAGCAGAGTATTTTTTAAATGGTGAGAGATTGGGAAATGTTGGTGGTCAGAGGGATCTGGATGTCCTTGTACACGAATCACTGAAAGTTAACATGCAGGTACAGCAAGCAACTAGGAAAGCAAATGGTATGTGAGTATAAGAGTAAAGACGTCTTACTGCAATTATATAGGGCCCTGGTGAAACCACACCTGGAGTATTGTGTACAGTTTTGGTCTCCTATTTGACCCCAAGATGAGCTTCTGACCACATATCCGCGCCATCACTAAGACCGCCCATTTCCACCTCCGTAACATGTCCGACTCCTCCCCTGCCTCAGCTATCTGCTGCTGAAACCCTCATCCATGCCTTTGTTACCTCTAGACTCGACTATTCCAGTGCACTTCTGGCTGGCCTCCCATTTTCCACCCTCCGTAAACTTGAGCTCATCCAAAATTCTGCTGCTCGTGTCCTAACTCGCACAAAGTCACGTTCATCCATCACCCCTGTGCTCGCTGACCTACATTGGCTCCCGGTTAAGCAACGCCTTGATTTTAAAATTCTCATCCTTCTTTTCAAATCCCTCCAGGTCCTCGCCCCTCCCTATCTCTGCAATCTCCTCCAGCCCTACAACCCTCCGAGATCTCTGCGCTCCTCCAATTCTGGCCTCTTGAGCATCCCTGATTATAATCCCCGAACCATTGGTGGCCGTACCTTCAGCTGCCAAGGCCCGAAGCTCTGGAATTCCCTCCCTAAACCTCTCCGCCTCTCTTTCCTCTTTTAAGACGCTCCTTAAAACCACCTACTTTGGTCATCTGCCCTAATATCTCCTTATGTGGCTCGGTGTCAAATTTTGTTTGATAATCGCTCCTGTGAAGCGCCTTGGGGCGTTTTACTACATTAAAGGCACTATATAAATGCAGGTTGTTGTTGTTGGAATAATTCCCCATTGCAGGCACTCCTAGGTTAGGTATAGCTGTTTAAAGTCAAGGTCTTCTGTCATGGACATCTGCCACCGATCCGCATTGGAAAAAAAATGTTGAAACATAAAAAGGTAATTGACCTCTATTATCATTAGTTTGCCATATGTATAAAAATTAGACAATACTTTTATTCTGAATTTTTTTTCCTATCTGCCACTGACACTCTGATCCCCATTAAGAATAATCCAGCCAGAGAGATACAAAAGCTCCCTCCACTCTGCTCCAACAATATGCCTCATACTCAATCCTGGAAGTCCACCCACTACTACACCATTGTGACGTTTCTGCCCACTTCCCACACAAGTCACCCTCTGAATGGCCTCTCTGAGACTACCAATTAATACCAAATATGGGACAGTTTGTGCTGTAGACCCACCCCCACTAAGAATTAGACTGGGACTATACAAATTCTTAATTTTACATCAGACCATTATAAATGAAATAAAAGTCTCCTCCATCAGTCAGGGCTGGATTTGAACCCAGATCCCAGAGGTAAAAGTCCAGTGTCTAGCTCACTGCATCACCCTGAACTACTCATTTACATATGGTACCTTGAAACACTGAAACACAAAGAATTACAACATGTAAACAGGCTATTCGGCCCAACTAGTCCGTGCTGGCGTTTACCCACATGAGCAAACAGTCCTCATCACATTTACCCATCCTGTTCCCATATTCTTTCATTCCTTTTCCCTTCATCCATCTATTCAATATGATCTTGAAGGTTGACAGTGTCAGCCTTGACTCAATGGAACACTTTCACCTCCGAGTCCCCTCTGAGTCAGAAGGTCAGGGGTTCGTCCCATTCCAGAGACAAGAGCTCATAATCTACACTGACACTAAGATGAGCTGTCTTCTGGATGAGATGTTAATTGAGGTACCATCTTCCCTCTAAAGTGGACATAAAAGATCCCATGGCACTATTTGAAGAAGGGCAGGGAGTTCTCCTGGTGTACTGGCTAATATTTATCTCTCAACCAGTATGACTAAAACAGATTATCTGGTCATTTATCTCATTGCTGTTTGTGGGTCCTTGCTGGGTGCAAATTGGCTGCTGCGTTTTCCCTACATTACAACAGTGACGACACTTCAAAAGTACTTCTTTGGCTGTAAAGCACTTTGGGACATCCTGAGGTTATGAAAGGTGCTATATAAATGCAAGTCTTTCTTTCTTCTTTCAACCACTAACACTGGAAGTGAATTCCACAGTTTCACAACCCAACAGATTTTTGCCCTGCAGTCTTCAATCTGTTTATAAGCATAGCATGCAAGCTTCCACCAATTACACAATACAGTGTTACACTGATTGTGCTGTACATCATGTTAAACCATCATGATTTTGTAATGACAGCAGTAGAGTGCCAGTAAAATTTAAGGATATTCAACGATAAGACAGAGCTTCCTTTTTTTTATCTGTGACATTGGTGCTGCAATGATAGATTCTGTTGGCAGAGTACTGCTGGGATGGTCTGGCTCTCCTTTGATGCACCTGGTTTCTCTGGCTGCCTCCTGTTCCTTGTCCTTTGCTTTCTCCAGCATGTTAATCATGTATAATGGGATTCCCATATTCCCTTGAGGCCCCACCCACTCCTGTCTCTACTAGTTTGTGGCTGCAGTATTGGCCACAGCAATCCCAGCAGGCAGTTGAGGAATCAACTTGTGAAATTCCAGTTAAAAGTTTTCAGGGTTTGGGTACTGCATGGCGGGTTGCTTGGACACGGCCCTATCACCTCATGACTTAACTTCATCCCAGACTAATGGAATGAAATCCTCTCTGTCTACTGGCTGGAAGAGTCCTATGTGAAATGAGTTTGGACAGTCTCAAACTAGTTCCTTCTGGTCATGGGCTCCAAGCAAAAAAACTGCCCTAGATCAATTTCACTCCGGGATACTACAGGATAGCTTGTGTGTGAAATGGAAAAAAGTCACACTGCTGCACTCGAGGTACTTTTGAGCTTGAGGTGAGGCTGAGCCGAGAGAGCTTTCCTCAGATGATTCACCATTAACATCTAACCATGCTGTATTTGATCGGAGTGCACCAAATGCAGACACCTCACTCGGTCCCTGCAACAACAGCAGCATCCTCCTATACCATGATGAGATAACATTAACAAAACTTTTTTTATCGCAGATCTTTGTGAATCATCTACACAAATTAACTCATTTTAAAAATAATATCCCAGTCTTAGACCAGAAATAAGGCATACTGCTGTTTTAATAGAACTAATATATACTGACTGTGTTATTTTCTTATACCCAGTTGCAGTTTATCACTCGTTAAATTTGTGTCTTAATGTCACAGTCATTAATCCTTCAGTGAGGACATCATGAACCAAATGTATGGAGTTCCCTCACCATCAATACCCACCATGACACCATAAAAGGTGGAAAAAAACGAATTATGCCCACTAACTCCATTGAGAGCGCGGAGCAACACAGGAGCGGGCTGAGGAGATCGAAACAGAGCGGCGGCGGCAGAATCAGCAGAGCACGAACACCAAGAGAATGTGAGAAAGTGAAGTCACAGTAAACACGGAGGAGGAGCTCTGAGAGAGTCCCGGAATAAAAGGGTAAATAGATTAAGAAATAGTTAAAAATAATTGGATAAATTAATTATTTACTAATTTCAAATCAAATTCAATCCATTTACTAATAGTTAAATAAATAAATATATAAATAAACAGTAATTAATTCGATCTAAGGGGATAAAATAAACTAAGTAGGGGATACTAAAACTAAAGAGATCTGAAATTGTATTAAAGAAGAATATGGTATACATAAATATTAAATAAATAGTTAAAGGGATACTAAGATAATATATATATACACACCTCTTGTGTTATATTATACAGGGAACATTGATGGACATATATATGGAGGAACAGCTGAGACCTGTTGCCTGCAATTCCTGTGCCATGTGGGAATTGCAGGACTCTTCAGGTGTCCTGGATAACCACATGTACAGGAAATGCCTCCAGCTGCTGGAGCTTGAGCTCAGGATTTCTGAGCTTGAGGAGTGGTTCGAACCACTGCAGGGCATACGGGAGTCTGAAAAATTCCTGGATTGTAGGTTCCAGGAGGTGGTCACTGGGAATTCAGGATAGTATGTGGGTGGCCATCGGGCAGGGTAGGAAGAGGCCGACAGTGCAGGAATCCTCCGGGACTGTGGCACGCACAAACTGCTTTGCATTTTTGAATGAGGGCGACAACACCTTGAAGGAGTGCAGTCCAGAGCACGGCACCACGGGGCAAAGGACTGTACGTGGGGGCACAGCCAAGTGTAGGAACTCAGTGGTTATAGGGGATTCGATAGTCAGGGGAGCAGACAAGCCTTTCAGCAACCACCAACGTGAATCCCGCATGGTGTGTTGCCTCCCTGATGCCAGGGTAAAGGACGTCACTGAGAGGGTGCAGAACATTTTGAAGGGCGAAAAGGGGAACAGCCAGAAGTCGTGGTCTATATGGGAACCAATGACAGAGGAAGGAAAAGGGTTGGGATCCTGCAGTCAGAGTTTCAGGAGCTCGGGAGGAAGTTAAAAAGCAGGACCTCAAGGTAGCAATCTCTGGATTGCTCCCAGTGACACGTGCTAGTGAGTATGGGAATAGTAAGATAACAGGTCAACGCGTGGCTGGAGACATGGTGCAGGAAGGAGGGCTTCAGATTCCTGGGGCATTGGGACTAGTTCTTGGGCAGGAGAGACCTGTATAAGATGGATGGATTGCACCTCAACAGGGCTGGGACCAATGTCCTCAGGGGGAGGTTAAATAGTGCTGTGGGGGAGGATGACTCATTAGATAGGAGAAACAAGGTGTACAGAGGAATGTGAGGAAAAAACCCAGCATTAGAGTAGAAAATAGTTCAGAAATAAGAGGAATCAGACAGTGGGTAAATGCAAGGCAGTTTAAGATGGGTTTGGAGTGCAGGTGCATAAATGCACGGAGCGTGGGATTGGTGAGCTGCAGGCACAAGTAGCCACATGGGACTACAATATAGTAACCGAGACCTGGCTCAATAAAGGAGAGGATTGGGAACTTAATATTCCTGGCTACAAGGTATTCAGGAAAGATAGGGAAGGAAAAAAAAGGAGTGGGGTGGCAACATTGATCAAAGAGACTATTACAGCATTGGAAAGGGATGATGTAGTTGAGTGGTCAAAGACAGAATCGATTTGGTTAGAATTAAGGAACAATAGAGGAGCTATTACGATACTGGGTGTACATTATAGACCATCAAATAGTAGGAAGGAGATAGAGGAGCAAACTTGCAGGCAAATTGCTGAAAGAAGCAAAAACTATAGAATAGTGATAATGGGGAACTTCAATTATAGACTGGGATAGTAACAGTGTAAAGGGCAAAGAGGGGAAGGAATTCCTGAAATGTGTACAAGAGAACTTTCTTGATCAGTGTGTTTCCAGCCCAAAAAGGAAAGAAGCAGTGCTGGACCTAGTTCTGGGGAATGAAGTGGGGCAAGTGGAGCATGTTTCAGTGGGAGAGCATTTGGGGAACAGTGATCATAATATCATCAGGTTTAGAATAGTTATGAAGAAGGACAAAGAACATTCAAGCGTGAAAATACTTAACTGGAGAAGGGCTGATTTCAGTGAGTTGTGAGTTGAAAAGGGAGCTGGCCCAGGTGGATTGGAACCAAAGATAGGTATTTAAAACAGTAATTGCGCAACTGGAGGCTTTCTAAGAGGAGATAGTTTGGCTACAGTCTAGACACATTCCCACGAAGAGGAAAGGAAGGGCTCCAAAGCTAGGGCTCCCTGGATGACTAAAGATATGGGGCTAAAAATTCAGTCGTGCCCCGTTTGGGGCGCACATATCGTCCGGGCGCAAAAATTAGCGCCTGGCGCTAATTATCGCCACTGACTGGAAACTTCACTTTTAACGCCCCTGGAGGTGATTGGAGCGCTAAATCAGGCGCTGCACACCTGTCTTAAGGCGCAAAGGCCGAGGAGTGAGGCGCTAACTCAGAGCGCGAGCGCAGCGCAGGTGCTGCCAGTTAGCGAGGGAACACAGACACACTGGCGCTGGCCAGTTCTTAAAGGGGGGGGGCGATCTTGCTCCCCAGCCACACCCTGCTCATTGCAGCCTTGAATCTCGGCCTGGAGAGACCTGTGAATCCATTTTCCAGCCAAGGATGGAGAGGGTGAGAGAACGAGCTGAGCGCTTCACCGAGCGGGCCTTGGATGCTCTGGTTGGCGCGGTGGAGCGCCGAAGAGCAATACTGTACCCAGAGAGTGGCAGGAGGCCTTTGCCGCGCGACTACAGAAGAGTGTGGAGGGAGGTGGCTCAGCGCGTCTCCTCCAGGAGCATGGTGCCCAGGACCCATGTCCAATGCCGGAAAAAGTTCAACGACCTCACTCGGGTCGTCAGGGTGAGTGGCTTTTTTGCAATACCTCTCCATCCCTCCATCTCAACCTCACTCTATGGCCAGAGGGTCTTAAAACCACAATTAACAACACTCATCCAACACCTATGGCCCTTTCATGAAGCACACACACACATTCCATACTTTGCATACAGTAAGGGCTATTCACCTATGGGAGGCACATCAGGCAAGACCATGGCTGTATACAGTAAGGGCTATTCACCTATGGGAGGCACATCAGGCAAGACCATGGCTGTATACAGTAAGGGCTATTCACCTATGGGAGGCACATCAGGCAAGACCATGGCTGTATATTTACTCAGACGCCGTCCTTTTTCTTGCAGGCCAAGCTGGCGCATAATAGGAGACAGCAGCAACGGACAGGTGGAGGGCGGCCTCAGCTGCAACCCCTCAGCGATCTGGAGGAGCGCGTCCACAGGATTGTGGCAAGCCGGGTGATCGGTCCCGTCGCCACTGGAGACGCCGACCCCGTTCTGGACAGCAATGGTAAGGTCATCACCTTTTTGTCCTCTGTCCTTCCACTTGTCCCTCACAACACCAGCCTTTGACACTTTCAATCCAACTTACTAACTCGCTGCACTTTTTCCTCCCTTACTGCCACCCTGTCCTCACGCTAAAGCCACTCTTGTACCTCCCTGCTTTCAGATGGTGATTCACCAGCTGAGGAGACGGGCCCTGAAGCTGCCAGTGGGAGTGAAGCTGCAGCCGAGGAGGAAGAGGAAGCCGGAGCATCAGTGCCACCCTCTCCCGAGGAAGCCCATGCCGACACTGGGAACACGCCTTCCCTGGAGGGGAGCAGGGGGGAAGGGTCTGATGAGGGTGAAGCTCCAGGACCCAGCGGGCTGCAGCAACGCGATGGGGGTAGGGAAGCTCGGGGGCCTTCTCCCCGGAGGGAGAGTATGCCAGCGAGTCCTGCTGCACTGGACGCAGAGGAGGAGCGGCTGATCGCGGAAATGAACACCCAGGCGGTGGGCATGCACACTGAGCTCATGGCTGCAGTGGGTAGGGTGCCCGAATGCATTGAAGCACTGGCAAGGAGTGTGGAGCACTTCGCTGCAGCGCAGGCGGATGCGACACTGAAGCTCAGTGCTGCAATTCAATCTCAGACTGCTCTCATGCAGACTCAGATTGAGGCCACGCGAGTACTGTCTGCTGCCATCCTCGCTGGTTCATTCACATTTCCCTGGGGCTCTCACCGCGCCGCAGCAGGCCAGCAATCTGTGCTCCAGCAGATTGCTCCGGATGCTGAGGTGCTGCCCCGTGGGAGTGCCAGTGTGCCGGTCGAGCAGGGAGTTGCTGTCCTCGCTCAAGATGACAGCATTCCTGCTGCCACCACTGTCACTTCTCCACTGCAGTTGCCACCGCCTGTAGGACAGACTGCTGCCGCCCATGCAGAGTTGGTGCTGTCTGCAGCCGGGCCCTCCAGGCCCAGAGCTGGTCGAGGCCGTCCCTCAAGGGCATCTGCATTGTCAGGGCCTGACAGTCAGCAGCCTTCCACCAGCCTTGCTGCAGCCACTGAGGTCCCATTGCGGAGGAGCAGTAGGGTAAGAAGGGGGGAAGGGCGCACGGGAAGGAGTTCACCCTCGATGTAGGAGGTGTGACAAAATGCTGGTCATTTTTTTATTAAAGGCCGAGGTTCGTGGTCAAACTTTTGTTGAGTGTTTTGCACATGATCTCCAGGTTGTGAGAACCAGTTATGGTAATGACTGTTTTTTTGTGTTTATTTGTATGAGTTTGTCATGAAGAAATGACACACACACAGTTTGTAAAATAAATAAGTTTTGGTACTCAAAATATACATGTTTGGTGTTTGGAATCAGTGGTGCCTTGGCCGGCTTAGGGGTTGCGTGTTGGGTTCATTCATGCTGTTCTCAATGGCAGAAGCCATTTCCACAGCAGGGGCCTAGAAGCGGCTTGCTATCAGCCGCTGACGGACAGCCCTTGCAGTTTCACCATTGTGGGCCGCCCTCACGCCTTGGTGCTGCTGCTGATCATCCTCCTCCTCCTCTTCCTCCTCTTCCTCCTCCTCCTCTGGTGGTGCTCCAAGGCCTGGTGGCATTGGCTGGGTCCTGAGGATTGCCATGTTATGCAGCATGCAGCACACAACTACGATGCTGGAAACTCGCTCAGGCGAGTACTGCAGGGCTCCTCCAGAATGGTCGAGACAGCGGAACCGTTGCTTGAGCACGCCGATTGTGTGCTCCACGATGTTCCTGGTAGCTTGATGGCTCTCGTTGTACCGCAGCTCAGCAGGGGTGTTGGGCGTACGGAGCGGTGTCATCAGCCAGGTGCACAGTAGATACCCCTTGTCCCCGAGAAGCCAAGCAACTGGCTGATGCGGTGCCTCAAAGTTCTGCCACAGTAGTCTGGCGCAGGATGAAAGCATCGTGGCAGCTGCCAGGATAGTGGGCATTGACAGCGAGTATCAGCTGTCTGTGGTCACAGACCAACTGAACATTCAAGGAATGGAACCCCTTTCTGTTCCGGAAATCCTCGGCATTCTCATGCGGAGCACGCAAAGCCACATGCGTGCAGTCAATGGCGCCCTGCACCATGGGGAAGCCCGCTATCCTCGCAAAGCCCAGAGCGCGTTCTTGCTGCTTGTCTGGGGTCATGGGGAAAGAGATGAACTCTCGTCTCCTTTTAAAGAGGGCATTTGTGACCTTCCTGATGCAGCAGTGCACCGCGAACTGGGAGATATTGGCGATGTCCCCAACAGCAGATTGAAATGAGCCAGTAGCATAAAAGTTCAGAGCCACTGTGACCTTCACTGCCACCGACAGAGACGTCCTGGACCTCAGCTGAGGCTGCAGATCTGGCTGCAGCAGGTGGCAGAGCTCAGTGACCACCTCCTTGCTGAAGCGCAGCCTTCGCAGACACTGCTCCTCAGACATATGAATGTAGGAGAGCTGTTCACGATATACCCTGGGAGGGTAAGCTCTCCTGTACAGTTGCCTGTTGGCCCTCCTCCGTCTGGCCATCATTGCCACTCTCTCTCTGCATCTCTGTGTCCTCCGATTCAGCTGGCGCAGGACGACGCCCCCCATCAGTGCAGCCCCCATATCTCTAAGCAAGCAAAGTTATGAAGGCCAGAAACCAAAGTACCAGCGAAGTTAGGATGAGTAGCCAAAACTACCTGACACAGCGTTGACTCAATGCAGAAGTCTCTCTTTCTCTCTCTCCGAATCTCTCTCTCTCTCTCAGAACGAGTGGTGCAAAAATGTCCACCACAGAGAAAGACAGGAAGAGGCCCCCTTTAAATAGCGCCCCCCCCAGCCCCACAGCGAATGATAGCGTTCCACTCTACCGGTCGTTGGATGCGCCAGGCGGTAAGGATGGGGGCGCCACTGAAATTCTGCTCCGGGGCGCCACAAGGGCGTTGCACTCTCGTATGACGTCACAATCTGCGCGCGCAAGAGATCGCGGCGCTAAAGTTTAGCGCCGCCGCTAAATGTTTAGTTAAGTTCCCGAGCGGCGCAAACATCGCTGCGCCCGGGCGCTAGATGTTTTGCGCCCCATTAGCGCCCTCTTAAGGCGCTAACGGGAGGCGCAACCAACTGAATTTTTCCCCCATAGAGATTAAAATGAAACAGAGAAAGGAGGCTTATGACAATTGTAAGGTTCATAATACAGTAGAGAACCAAGCCAAATATAGAAAGTACAGAGGAGAACTGAAAAAGGAAATAAGAGGGGCAAAGAGAGTGTATGAGAATAGATTAGCGCAGCGTTTCCCAACCTGTGGTCCGCGGACCACTGGTGGTCCGCGAGGGTACTGCAGGTGGTCCGTGAAAAAAATATATAAGTTTGACTCCCGTCAGCCATAGGCTGTTAAAAATTTTAAACAGCTGGTGGTCCGCAGAAGCAATTTTTAAACGGCTGGTGGTCCGCATGAAGGAAAAGGTTGGGAACCGCTGGATTAGCGGTTAACATAAAAGGGAACCCAAAAGTCTTTTATAAACATATAAATAGTAAAAAAGAGTAGTCAAGAAGGATGGGCCCGATTTATGGACCAAAAAGGAGATCTTCTTGTGGAGGCAGAGGGCATGGCTGAGATACTAAATGAATACTTTGCATCTGTCTTCATGAAAGAAGAAGATGCTGCCAATGTCACAGTACAGGAGGAGGTAGTAGAGATATTGGATAGGATAAAAATAGATAAAGAGGAGGTACTTAAAGTTTAGCAGTACCCGAAGTAGAAAAGTCACCCGGTTTGGATGGAATGCATCCTAGGTTGTTGAGGGAAGCAAGGGTGGAAAATACGGAGGCTCTGGTTACGATCTTCCAATCCTTACTAGATATTGGAGTGGTGCCAGAGGACTGGAGGATTGTAAACATTACACCCCTGTTCAAAAAAGGGGAGAGGGATAAACCAATTAACAACAGACCAGTCAGTCTAACGTCGGTGATGGGGAAATTTTTAGAGACAATGATACAGGTTCAAAGTTAATTGGCACTTGGAAAAGTATGGGTTAATAAAGGAAAACCAGCACGGATTTGTTGAAGGCAATCCACCTGGGCCAGCTCCCTTAACTTGATTGAGATCTTTTGATGAAGTAACGGAGAGGGTGAATGAGGGTAGTGCAGTTGATATTGTGTGTTTGGACTTTCAAAAGGTGTTTGACAAAGTACCACATAATAGACTTGTTAGCAATATTGAAGCCCATGGGATTAAAGGGACAATGGCAGCATGGATATGAAATTAGCTAGGGGACAGAAAGCAGAGAGTAATGGTGAACAGTTGTTATTCAGACTGGAGGGAGGTATACAGTGGTGTTCCCCAGGGGTCGGTATTGGGACCACTGCTCTTTTTGATAAAAAATTAATGAGCTGGACTTGGGTATACAGGACATAATTTCAAAATTTGCAGATGACATGAAGCTCGCAAATGTAGTAGACAATGACAAGGATAGTAACAGACTTCAGGAGGACATAGACAGATTGGTGAAATGGGCAGACACACATAGCAGATTAAATTTAACGCAGAAAACCGTGAAGTGATACTTTTTTTTTTAGGAAGAATGAGGAGAGGCAATATAAGCTCGATGTTACAAATTTAGAGAGAGTGCAGGAGGTGTATGGGGTGTATGTACATAAATCTTTGAAGGTGGCAGGACAAGTTAATACGGCTGTTAAAAAAGCAGACGGGTTCCTTGGCTTTACAAATAGAGACATAGAACAGGGGTTATCAACTGGGGATCCGCGAGAAGATTTCAAGAGGTCCGCCGGCCCGCAGCTTCTCCCAACATCATCAATCTAGCCCCCAGCTCTTACTTACTGCTGATCAGCAGCCATCGCAGTCAGCACAATACCAGTCATGTGACCTGCCTGACCCCTCTCCTCTCCCTCATGAGCCAGTAATTCATTTACAAAGGTCAACATTAAAACTAAGCTGCTGACAATATTTTTAATACATTTTTCACTGTTTAGATCCAATAATAAAATATTATTTTATGACAGCGTGAAGTTTGATTTATTAACATCCTCTCCCAATGCTCCCCCCCACCCCGTGTTTCTGGATGGCACAAGCCAACCGTTCTGTTTGAATTATTGGCGCGTGCGGGGATGGAAGTTTCAATACAGGGAGGGCTCCGGGTATTGGAGACAGGGAGGGCTCCGGGTATTGGAGACAGGGAGGGCTCCGGGTATTGGAGACAGGGAGGGCTCCGGGTATTGGAGACAGGGAGGGCTCCGGGTATTGGAGACAGGGAGGGCTCCGGGTATTGGAGACAGGGAGGGCTCCGGGTATTGGAGACAGGGAGGGCTCCGGGTATTGGAGACAGGGAGGGCTCCGGGTATTGGAGACAGTACAAAACAAAGTACTGAGCCAGGATGAACATCGACCATGACATGCACATGTGCTTGTCGAAGATACCTCCACGTCTTGATAGAATTGTTGCTCAGTACCAGCAACAAGTTTCTGATTAAGTAAATAAAACAAAAATAATAATAAATATATATGTTTAATTGTTTCACTAATTTTTATACAGAAAAAATACTTGTGTTGTGTTAGGGGGGTCTGTGGAATTTTTATAGCACAGGAGGGGGGCCTCAGAAGCAAAAAGGTTGAGAACCCCTGGCATAGAGTACAAAAGTAAGGAAGTTATGCTAAACCTTTATAAAACACTGGTTAGGCCACAGCCGGAGTATTGTGTCCAATTCTGGGGACCACACCTTAGGAAAGATGTCAAGGCCTTGGAGAGGGTGCAGAAGAGACATACTGGAATGGTACCAGGGATGAGGGACTTTAGTTACTTGGAGAGACTGGAGAAACTGGGGTTGTTCTTCTTAGAGCAGAGAAGGTTAAGAGGAGATTTGACAGGTAAATA
Source organism: Squalus acanthias (assembly GCA_030390025.1). Lineage (NCBI taxonomy): Eukaryota > Metazoa > Chordata > Chondrichthyes > Squaliformes > Squalidae > Squalus > Squalus acanthias. Next base: position 120,712,540 of record CM059426.1, on the reverse strand, counting down.
AGGAGAAACTGTTTCCAGTGGAAGAAGGGTCGGTAACCAGAAGACACAGATTTAAGGTCATTGGCAAAAGAACCAGAGGCGACATGAGGAAAAACAAATATACGCAGCGAGTTGTTATGATCTGGAAGGGTGGTGGAAATAGATTCAGTAGCAACCTTCAAAAGCAAATTGGATAAATACTTGAAGGGGAAAACATTTGCAGGGCTATGGTGAAAGAGCGGGGGTGTAGGACTATTTAGATAGCTCTTCCAAAGACTTCCTAAGCTCTTGTAGGGGATTGTCCTATGAGGACAGATTGAGTAGACTAGGTCTACATTCACTAGAGTTTAGAAGAATGAGAGGTGATCTCATTGAAACATACAAAATTCTTACAGGGCTTGACAGGGTAGATGCAGGGAGGATGACTGGGGAGTCTAGAACCAGGGGTCACAGTCTCAGAATAAGGGGTCGGCCATTTAGGACTGAGATGAGGAGAAATTTCTTCACTCAGAGGGTGGTGAATCTTTGGAATTCTCTACCCCAGAGGGCTGTGGAGGCTCAGTCGTTGAGTATATTCAAGATAAAGATCGATAGATTTTTGAATATTAAGGGAATCAAGGGATATGGGGATAGTTTAGGAAAGTGGAGTTGAGGTAGAAGATCAGCCATGATCTTATAGAATGGCGCAGCAGGCTCGAAGGGCCAAATGGCCGACTCCTGCTCCTATTTCTTCTGTTATGTTTGTATGGCCTCCTTCTGAGCTGTATCATTCTATGATTCTAGTATGCAGTATAAACAAAAATGGACACGTGGGGGTAGTTTCCAGGCAGTCTCATAAACTACTCAAACTTCATAGTTGTCGTCTATTGTAGCACCTAAAACCTGAGCGGAGATTACTGGTTCGTAATCACTCTGGAATATCCATTTATTCACAACACAAACACATTTTTGAACTCACAAAGCATACAACTTTCATACGGTACAGTACAGTGCTGAAAATTTCAAGCAGCCACTCCTATTACTACATAGATCAAGCATTTTTTCTAAATTACAAAATGGGCATTATTGGAAACATCTCCACCAGATTCGCAACACATTTCACCATTATCCCATTCAGTCCACCAAGGCAACAGGAAGCTAAGGAGTAACAATCTGACTGGTCAGATTTACCTGTTTTCTCAAAAGCTCCACATCTTCCTGACATTCCTTCTCCTCCCAGTGTGCGTGGAGGTATCCCTTCACATTTTCTTTGATGTATGGAAATTTTTAAAAATACATACAATTGATATGAGTTTAATCACCACAAGGAGTACCAGTTTACACAGAAATAAACTGCTGAGAGATTTAATAATGGCGGCTCACAAAGTGATTTAGTTACAAATCGCTGCACACTACGGAAATCCAGATCTTTATCATCTTTACAATAATTTGATGTGCAATCTCAGCTTTCTTTAATCTTCAGCTGAGCTTCCTACTCCACATTTGGGTTATCACCAAGTTCCCCTTTGTCCAGAATATTGCTCGCTTACCTCCTTACTTCACCCCCTCTGCTTCTAAAACCCTCATCCATGCTTTTGTCACTTACTTACCACAAACTTCAAATAATTTAGAACTCTATGTCCACAAATGGTCACTGATTACATCTGTGCCCCAGCATATTGACGTTAAGATCCTTGTCGCCTATTTGAACTCCCTACACAGCCTTGCGGCACCCTGTTTGCAACATATACAAGTCTCAGCCCACAACCTTCAATTGCCCTGATTCCAGGATACTGCTCCTCCCCTTCACTACTGGAGACAGATCTTTCAGCAGTTATGGTCCTGTCCTCTGCAATTATCTTCCAAAATCCACTATGCCTTGCTACTTTTCCCTACAGTGACTACACTTCAAAAGTACTTAATTGGTTGTGATGTGCTTTGGGATGTCCTGAGGTCGTGACAGGCGATATATTAATGCAACTTCTTTCTTTCTTTATTTTTCACCTTGCCTACAAAACCTCCCAAAACAAACTCTCTTCAAGGTCTTCCCCAAACTTTCTGTTCAGTATCCACCTTTGTCCTCATATAAAGGGCTTCAAGACATTTTTTTGTGAAGATCACTATATAACTGTAAGTTGATGTACACCAAACTATATGTATTGAAAATGTTCATATAAAGAAAACCAACTCACATCTCTCAGAAACATCTCAAAGCACTTCATGTATAATCAATACTTTGAAGTGCAGTGACTGAATCTATAGATTACCTTGTAAAGTTTATAGATTACCTTGTAAATGCCCTCTGAAGTAAACTGTACTGTAGGAGACAGAGAGCTTCCAGCCCATATATAAATATAATTATTGTTCTTTAACATCACTACAGAATGGCCCTTATCCAGCAGGTATTTAGGAATAAAAACAGAAAATGCTGGAAATACTCAGCAGGTCAGGCTGCATATGTGGAGAGAGAAACAGAGTTAACGTTTCAGGTCGATGACCCTTCGTCAAAACTGGAAAAAGCTGGAGATGTAACAGGTTTTTAAGCAAGTGCAGGGGCAGGGAAAGGGGGGAGGGGAGGAAAGAACAAAAGGGAAGGTCTGTGATAGGATGGAAGGCAGGAGAGATTAAGAGAGATTAAGAGATGGTGCAAGGCAAAAGGAGATGGTAATGGGACAAGTTAAGAAACAAAAGATGGCTCTAGATGAAGTGTAAATGGCAATGGCAGAATGAAAGACAGCTGCCATGTGAGAGAGAGAAAAAAAAAATGGGGAAAAAAAAGGGATGGGGCCGAGGTTATGGTCTGAATTGTTGAACTCTATGTTGAGTCCAGAAGGCTGTAAAGTGCCTAATCGAAAGATGAGGTGCTGTTCCTCGAGCTTACGTTGAGCTTCATTGGAACAGTGTAAGAGGCCGAGGACGGTGAGGTCTGAGTGGGAGTGGAGCGGAGAATTAAAGTGACAGGCGACCGGAAGCTCGGGGTCACCCTTACGGACTGAATGGTATTTAGGAATATTGGTAGCCAAAACGGCAGGTTTTGGCGACCACCACGATACCCAAATCTCTCGACAAGTTACAACACACCCAATTCCTGTCACAGGGTTAAAATCAACATGGGATGTGAGCAAGGGCAGGATTCAGCGGTTTGTTGTGAACAGAGTCATGCTGTTCCATTAACAAGAAGCCTCAACAATGCTCACCTGGCTGGCCTCACATCTTTCACCCTCCATAAACTTGAACTCAACCAAAACTCTGCTGCCCATGTCCTAACTCGCACCAAGTCCTGTTCATCCATCACCCCTGTGCTCGCTGACCTACATTGGCTCCCGGTTAAGCAACACCTCGATTTTAAAATTCTCATCCTTGTTTTCAAATCCCTCCATGGCCTCGCCCCTCCCTAGCTCTGTAATCTCCTCCAGCCCTACAACCCTCCGAGGTCTCTGCCCTCCTCCAATTCTGGCCTCTTGCGCGTCCCAGATTTTAATCGCACCACCATTGGCAGCCGTGCCTTCTGCTGCCGAGGCACCAAGCTCTGGAATTCCCTCCCTAAACCTCTCCACCCCTCTCTCTCCTCCTTTAAGAGGCTCCTTCAACCTACGTCTTTGACCAAGCTTTTGGTCACCTGCCTTAATATCTCCTTATGTGGCTCGGTGTCAAATTTTGTTTGATAACGCTCCTGTGAAGTGCCTTGGGACGTTTTACTACGTTAAAGTCGCTAAATTAAAAAGGAAATTACGAAAGCAAAGAGAGGGCATGAAAAAATATTGGCAAGTAAAATTAAGGAAAACCCAAAGATGTTTTATAAATACATAACGAGCAAGAGGATAACTAAAGAAAGAGTACGGCCTATTAGAGACCAAAAAGGTAACCTGTGTGTGGAGGTGGAAGACGTGGGTATGGTTCTGAATGAATACTTTGTATCTGTCTACACAAAAGAAAGGGACGATGCAAACATTGTAGTTAAGGAGGAGGAGTGTGAAATATTAGATGGGATAAACATAGTGAGAGGAAATTTTAAGGGGTTTAGCTTCTTTGAAAGTAGATAAATCACCAGGCCTGGATGAAATGTATCCCAGGCTGTTAAGAGAAACAAGGGAGGAAATACAAGAGGCTCTGACCATCATTTTCCAATCCTCTCTGGCTACAAACATGGTGCTGGAGGACTGGAGGACTGCTAACATTGTACCTGTTGTTTAAAAAGGGAGAAAGGGATAGACCGAGTAATTATAGGCCAGTCAGCCGAACCTTGGAGTTGGCAAATTATTGGAAAAAATTCTGAGGGACAGTATTAATCATCATTTAGAAAGACACGGATTAATCAAGGACAGTCAGCATAGATTTGTTAAGGGAAGGTCTTGTCTAACAAACTTGATTCAATTTTTTGAGGAGGTAACAAGGAGGGTTGATGAGGGTAGCATGTTTGATGTAGTCTACATGGATTTTAGCAAGGCTTTTGACAAGGTCTCACATGGCAGACTGGTCAGAAAAGTAAAAGCCAATGGGATCCAAGGGAAAGTGGCAAGTTGGATCCAAAATTGGCTCAGTGGCAGGAAGCAAAGGGTAATGGTTAACGGGTGTTTTTGTGACTGGAAGGCTGTTTCCAATGGGGTGCCGCAGGGTTGGTCCATTGTTTTCTGTGATATATATCAATGATTTAGACTTCAATTTAGTGGCATGATTAAGAAGTTTGCAGGTGATACAAAAAATGGCCGTGTGGTTGATAGTGAGGAAGAAAGCTGCAGGAAGATATCGATGGACTGGTCAGGTGGGCAGATAAGTGGCAAATGGAATTCAATCTGGAGAAGTGTGAGGTAATGCATTTGCGGGGGGCTAAAAAGGCAAGGGAATACACATTAAATAGTAGGATACTGAGAAGTGTAGAGAAACAGAGGGACCTTGGAGTGCATGTCCACAGATCCCTGAAGGTAGCAGGACAGTTAGATAAGGTGGTTAAGAAGGCATACGGGATACTTTCCTTTATTAGCTGAGGCACAGAATATAAGAGCAGGGAGGTTATGCTTGAACTGTATAAAACTCTAGTTAGGCCACAGCTAGAGTACTGCATACAGTTCTGGCCACCACATTACAGGAAAGATGTGATTGCACTAGAGAGGGTGCAGAGGATTTACGAGGATGTTGCTAGGACTGGAGAATTTTAGCTATGAGGAAACATTGGATAGGCTGTGGTTGTTTTCTTTGGAACAGACGAGGCTGAGGAGAGATTTAATTGAGGTGTATAAAATTATGAGGGGCCTAGATAGAGTGAATAAGAAGTACCTATTTCCCCTAGCAGAGAGGTCAATAACCAGGGGACATAGATTTAAAGTAATTGGTTGAAGGATTAGAGGGGAGTTGAGGAGAACTTTGTTCACCCAGAGGGTGGTGGGGGTCTGGAATGCACTGCCTGAAAGGGTGGTAGAGGCAGAAACCCTCATCACATTTAAAAAGTATTTGGATATGCACTTGAAGTGCCGTAAACTACAGGGCTATGGACCAAGAGCTGGAAAGTGGGATTAGGCTCATTAGCTCTTTTTCGGCCGGCACAGACATGATGGGCCGAATGGCCTCCTTCTGTGCCGTAAACTTCCATGGTTCTATGAAGGATTGAGAAGGAAGGTGAATTAGAGTGAATTCAACAACAACAGCAACAATGGCTTGCATTTATATAGCGCCTTTAACGTAGTAAAATATCACAAGGCGCTTTACAGGAGCATTATCAAGCACAATTTGACACCGAGCCATATAAGGAGATATTCTGCAGATGACCAAAAGCTTGGTCAAAGAGGTAGGTTTTAAGGAGTTGTCTTAAAGGACGATAACGAGGGAGAGAGGCGGAGAGGTTTAGGGAGGGAATTCCAGAGATTTGGGCCTTGGCAGCTGAATGTATGGCCGCCAATGCTGGAGCGATGAAAATTGGGGATGGACAATGTACAGAAAGAGAAATAAAGAGAGGAAAAGAAAGTTTGGATTAAGAGAGAGAGAAAATAGAGACAGAAAGGAAAAGTAAGAAAATTTGAATTTGGCATTTTTAAAATCTCCCAAAACAATTCGCAACCTGAAGGAATGAGACTCCACACTTTTCGTTATTTACCTTCTGGGCAAAAGAGGCTAATTGGCAGTTATCAACAATTATCACGTTAAAAGGGTATTTAAGCTGATAAGAAATGTTTATTTGTTCATGGGATGTGGGCGTCGCTGGCAAGCCCAGCATTTATTGCCCATCCCTAATTGCCCTTGAGAAGGTGGTGGTGAGCAGTCTTCTTCAACTGCTGCAGTTCGTGTGGTGAAGGTACTCCCATTGTGCTGTTAGGGAGCTCCAGGATTTTGACCGAGTGACGATGAAGGAACAGCGATATATTTCCAAGTCAGGATGGTATGTGACTTGGAGGGGAACTTGGGGGTGATGGTGTTCCCATGTGCCTGCTGCCTTTGTCCCTCTAGTTGGTAGAGGTTGCAGGTTTGAGAAGTGCTGTCGAAGAAGCATTGGCGAGTTGCTGCAGTGCATCTTGTAGATGCTACACACTGTAGCCATGGTGTCCTGGTGGTGGAGGGAGTGAATGTTTAAGTTGGTGGATGGGGTACCAATCAAGCGGGCTGCTTTGTCCTGGATGGTGTCGAGCTTCTTGAGTGTTGTTGGAGCTGCACTCATTCAGTCAAGTGGAGAGTATTCCATCACACTCCTGACTTGTGCCTTGTAGATGATGGAAAGGCTTTGGGGAGTCAGGAGGTGAGACACTTGCCACAGAATATTCAGCCACTGACTTGCTCTTGTAGCCACAGTATTTATGTGGCTGGTCCAGTTAAGTTTCTGCTCAATGGTAACCCCCAGAATGTTGATGGTGGGGGATTTGGCGATGGTATTGCCATTGAATGTCATGGGGAGGTGGTTAGACTCTCGCTTGTTGGAGATAGTCATTGTCTGGCACTTGTGTGGTGCGAATGTTACTTGCCATTTATCAGCCCAAGCCTGAATGTGGTCCAGGTCTTGCTGCATGCGGGCATGGACTGCTTCATTGACTGAGGAGTTGCCAATGGAACTGAGCACTGTGCAATCAACAGCGAACATCCCCACTTCAGATAAGTAACTCTCACCTCACCTCTGGAATTTAGCTCTTTTGTCCATGTTTGGACCAAGGCTGTAATGAAGTCTGGAGCCAAGTGGTCCTGGCAGAACCCAAACTTAGCATCGGTGAGCTGGTTATTGGTGAGTAAGTGCTGCTTGATAGCACTGACGACGACACTTTCCATCACTTTGCTGATGATTGAGAGTAGACTGATGGGGTGGTAATTGGCCAGATTGGATTTGTCCTGCTTTTTGTGGACAGGACATACCTGGGCAGTTTTCTACATTGTCAGATAGATGCCAGTGTTGTAGCTGTACTGGAACAGCTTGGCTAGAGGCGCGGCTAGTTCTGGAGCACAAGTCTTCAGCACGACAGCCGGGATGTTGTTGGGGCCCATAGCCTTTGCTGTATCCAGGGCGCTCAGCCGTTTTTTGACATCATGTGGAGTGAATCGAATTGGCTGAAGACTGGCTTCTGTGATGGTGGGGACCTCAGGAGGAGGCCGAGATGGATCATCCACTCGGCACTTCTGGCTGAAGATGGCTGCAAACGCTTCAGCCTTGTCTTTTGCACTTGCATGCTAGGCTCTGCCATCATTGAGGATGGGGATATTCATGGAGCCTCTTCCTCCTCCCATTAGTTGTTTAATTGTCCACCACCATTCATGACTGGATGTGGCAGGACTGCAAAGCGTTGATCTGATCCGTTGATTGTGAGATCGCTTAGCTTGAAGGGATAATTACTAGTTCTAGCCCCTTTAGGGCTACCCCGGATCAGGCGTATTCCCCAGACGTTCACTTTCAACTAAAGTTTGAGGTAGCCAAATCCTAAAGACGCTTAATTGGGTCTAAAGGTCCAGACTATCTCTCCCTATAGGAAAGGAACAACCTGAAGATGTTACCGTCCTCCAGATAGCACTTTTAATAAGTTTAGCTAGACTGTAACGTTCCGGATATTATGAGGGTCCGGAAAACTCCCTCAGAATTCTGCAACTCCTCACCAAAGAGCGTACAGAGATTGAGTTCGCGAGTTTGATACAGAAGTATTATGTGAGACAATTCTAAAAATATATAGATTTATTAAAGAACCAACATGTAATTGACAGTTGGTGATTCAATTGCAACATTAACAGTTCCAAAAACAGAGTAAGCTTTTACAATCTTATTATCAGAGATCCTTATTCTCAAATCTTAACTTCGCTAGTTTTACAGTTCTTAGTTTATTCCAGGATATCCACCAAAATCAAATACAATACCGTTGATCCCCGAGAAAGAAAGAGTTGTAGACTTACAGAGCTTGCCTCTGAAGCCGAGAATCGCTTTGCCCCTTTACAGCGAGACTATCATCCCATTTGAAAGTTCAATTTTTATACCCTTTTGCAGTGGTATTTCCTTTGAAGTTTTCTGCTGATGTAAGCTAATTATCTCTAGTCATTTTTCTGCTGACTTCTGCTATTCTTACAGTCAGTTCAGCTGGTAGCAAGCAGACTTGTGTCTCTCTTTTAGGTGTTCGAAGCTTATCATAAAAATGATGTGGAGCAGGTGCATCTATTTGATGTCATTCTTACCAAGGTCTTCTGTTTGTGTCTTTTTACGATGTGTAAATTAAAACAACCTCAACCAGGGTGATCTATGCAATTCTTAAGTCACCTCAGCTGGTTGCAACACAGAATCGTGTCTCCTGTCTGTAGGTGTTCTAAGTTTAACATAAAAACGATTTGACGGCAGGTGTTTCTTTTACTTGATGTCATTTTTACAAAGGCATATGTTTCTTCTTCTTTTATGTGCCTGTTTACGAAATGTACTTTAGAACACCTTAACAGGGTGTACCATTATCTTTTTTCCAATGCTGCAGACTTCAGGAGCCTCCAACCTCTTGTTTCAATAAGGTTATTAATTCAGTGTCAACAACTTATCTTATCTCAATAGCCTGTTTACAGCTTCTCCATTGTTAGGTTTTTAGATTTTCAAGCCCAATTTGTCATGTTACAAAGGCCAGAATTCTTTCATAGAATGGTGTATTTTTCTAAATATGGCTTATTCCTTCACAAGCTCTGTCTAAAGCATGCTGCTTCTGCTGTTTAGGATGCATGTAGTCCTGTGTTGCAGCATCCCCAGGTTGGCACCTCATTTTTAGGTACACCTGGTGCTGCTCCTGGCATGCTCTTCTGCACTCCTCTTTGAACCAGGGTTGGTTTCCTGGCTTGGTGGTAATGGTCGAGTGAGGGATATGCCGGGCCATGACTTTACAGATTATGGTGGAATACAATTCTGCTGCTGCTCATGGCCCACAGCACCTCATGGATGCCCAGTTTTGAGCTGTTAGATCTGATCTGAATCTATCCCATTTAGTACGGTGGTAGTGCCACACAACACGATTGAGGGTGTCCTCAGTGTGAAGATGGGACTTCGTCTCCACAAGGACTGTGCGGTGGTCACTGCTACCAATGCTGTCATGGACAGATGCATCTGCAACAGGTAGATTGGTGAGGATGAGGTCAAGTAGGTTTTTCCCCTCGTGTTCTAACTCGTGCCAGTGTCCTAACTCACACCAAGTCCCGTTCACCCATCACCCCTGTGCTCGCTGACCTACATTGGCTCCCGGTTAAGCAGTGCCTCGATTTCAAAATTTTCATCCTTGTTTTCAAATCCCTCCATCGCCTCGCCCCTTCCTATCTCTGTAATCTCCTTCAGCCCCGCAACCCCTCCCGCCCCCCCAAGATATCTGCGCTCCTCTAGTTCTGCCCTCTTGACGATCCCTGATTATAATCCCCCAACCTTTGGTGGCTGTACCTTCTGTTGCCTTGGCCCGAAGTTCTGGAATTTCTGCCTAAACCTGTCCGCCTCGCTACCTCTCTTTCCTCCTTTAAGACGCTCCTTAAAACCTACATCTTTGACCAAGCTTTTGGTCACCTGCACTAATTTACCTTATGTGGATTGGTGTCAAATTTTTTGTCTTAAAACACTCCTGTGCAGTGCCTTGGGACGTTTTACTATGTTAAAGGCGCTATGTAAATACAAGTTGTTGTTGTGTTGGTTCTCTCACCACCTGCCGCAGGCCCAGTCTGGCAGTTATGTCCTTCGGGACTCAGCTAGCTCGGTCAGTAGTGGTGCTACTGAGCCACTCTTGGGGATGGACATTGAAGTCCCCCACCCAGAGTACATTCTGTGCCCTTGCTACCCTCAGTGCTTCTTCCAAGTGGTGTTCAAAATGATTCATCAGTTGAGGGAGGGCGGTAGGTGGTAATCAGCAGGAAGTTTCCTTGCCCATGCTTGACCTGAAGCCATGAGACTTCATGGGGTCCGCAGTCAATGTTGAGGACTCCCAGGGCCACTCCCTCCCGACTGTATACCACTGTGCTGCCAGCTCTGGTGGGCCTGTCCTGCCGGTGGGCTAGGATATACCCAGGGATGGTGATGGAGGAGTCTGGGACATTGGCAGAAAGGTATGATTCTGTGAGTATGACTATGTCAGGCTGTTGCTTGACTAGTCTGTGGGACAGCTCTCCCAATTTTGGCACAAGTCCCCAGATGTTAGTGAGAAGGACGTTGCAGGGTCAACATGGTTGGATGTGCCGTTGCCGTGTCCAAAGGCGGTCGATGCCAGGTGGTTCATCCAGTTTTATTCTTATTATTGTTTTTCGTAGCGGTTACGTACAACTGAGTGTGGCTTGCTAGGCTATTTCAGAGGGCAGTTAAGAGTCAACCACATTGCTGTGGGTCTGGAGTCACATATAGTCACATGGAGCCAGACCAAGTAAGGACGGAAGATTTACTTCCCTAAAGGACACTAGTGAGCCAGATGGGTTTTTACGACAATCGGATAGTTTCATGGTCATTACTGATACTAGCTTTTTTATTCCAGATTTGTTTAATTAACTGAATTTAAATTCCCCAGCTGCTGTGGTGAGATTTGAATTCACGTCTCTGGATCACTAGTCCAGTAACATAACCACTATCCTACCTTTCCCTGTAGACTTAACTATTTACTAGACTTACCTTTCTGTGGAGAGTTTAATGGGCAATTAATGTGCAAATGCAGCAACTTCATGAAACTCACGGGGGGGGTTAAGGGATGAGATGCCGTTTTCGCGAAGCTGATGGCGGAGCGGCCGGCAACTTGTGGCAATTCACAATTCACGGGGTATCTCTTCCCTGCCATAATTTACTGACCGATTTGCATTTTCATAATGGCGTGCATCGTTCAGACACCGTTATTTTTTCAGCAAATTCTGGCCTATTATTTATTCAAAAGGTGATTAAACATCTTGAATATCTACCAGGTAAAGTAATGGAACCAAAGATATTAGAGAGTTCAAAATGCAGTCGGATGCTGGGTTGGGTGAGTTGGACCACTGGAGGGACAAACTCCTCCTTGGCATTTTCTTATACTATTAAAAAGCAGAGTTGAAGCTGCAGGAAGCAGCATGGGTTTACAACTTCTTCCCTTGAGGCCTGCTTTTAGGTTTAATTGGACTTTATTTTCATCAACCATTCTTTGTTACTACTGTTTATCTGGAAAGCATTAATTTTGAAAGAAAACACTACTTGCAAAATTTAAATTGATATGTTGTATCTTACTTCAATAATAGTGAATACAAGTTGACTGAACCGTGGCATTGCACATAGGGAGTCAAGGTCAAGTGCACTATTCAGATCAAGCAGGGTTATGGGCAGATGGATAATTGGACCATGGCAGGGGAGGAGGAGTTAGAGGGAGACTGAGTGAGAGGAGAGGATGGGTAGAGGTGTAGGGGTTGGAAAACAAAGACAGGACAGGGGAGAAGAGGAGACTGGGAGAAAGGGGATGGGACTTGGGAGCAGGTCAGGGTATGGGGGAGGAGAGAGGGCATGGAGAGGAGGATGGGGAGAGGGGGCAGAGAAAGTACCTCTAGATGGAGGAGCAGGCAGGCAAACACGGCAGGGAGCGGAAGGGCTTGGGAAACCATCTATGTTGGGGGGAGAACAACTCAGTGGGTGGGAGGGAACCTATGGGGGTGTGGCAAGGACAATAATTACTGGGGCAACAGGGTAATAAATCTCAAAGGGGGGTATTGGCTGGGCTGATCTTACCAGAATCCAGGCCCACAGCTTCAAACAGCTGAGGAGCAACCATTGACAGGAGGAGAGGGCAACATCGGGATGGAATGCCACTGGGTAAGTTCTGCACCGTAGGTTGTGGGAGGTGAGCTATGGGAGAGTGAGGAGACTCTGATTTTGGCCAGGGCAGATAATGTAAATAGTTCCAGCAGGCCAGGAGAGTGTGGGGGAGCTTGACTTCGGTCAGGTTGGCCAGTGTAAATTATTTAAAATAATTTCATAATACATAATAAGTACAATCCCAACACTTATACTTCAACTGATATTCAGACATAGGCTTTGAGTGTAACGTTGATGAAGGGCCATCTGGTGGCCAGGTTGCAGAACTACAAGCAGACTGAAGCGACAGTGTACAGCAGCAGCTATTGTTTTACTGCAGCACCAAACCGTTTATGACATTTAACATTGAAACCACCCATCACAGTGCCACCCAGCGATGCGCCAGGTATTGCAGGTAAATGTGAACACTTTTAAAATAAAAGAAACTCTATTTAGGGAGGTTGATATCGGGGTTTTTCATGTAATGTAAAATGGAATGCTAGGACCCACTCAGTGTTTTTAAAATATAATAAATGTACGTTTAACATAAAGTGACACTCTGCCTTCCCCGTGTGCTTTGTATAGTAGTGCTATGTGGTCCTTTTGGTGTACTATTTCTAAGCGATGCAGCATTAGAAGGTGCATTGCTTTTAGCACACCCTGAAACACAGTACCAAAAAGCACCAACTTTGTGTGTTCCTGACATAATGCTTAAAAAAGGCAAATAATTTAACAACTATTCATACACTGTGTGGTAGAGTTTTACCACCTTAGTAAGCCAGGCTCAATATTTTGAATATTCAACCAATGAGCATGTTAGATACTCAGATATTGCACCTACGTTCTGCATTACAGTGTAAACATGCATTAGACACTCTGCCCCTTGTACACTCTGCTCCACTTATGTTGATTTCACCGGTTTCCCCATTGCTTTGTTCAGGAGGACACTTCACTTTTTCAGCTTTTCAGCCTCCCTGCAGCAGCAACACAGAACCGAAAATAAATTCTTTATCATTCTAAGTCCTCAATCTCCTGACTCTACCCATGTACCCATCTGTGAACCTTCCATGTGCCAATGGCAGCAGGAACGACTTCACATCCTTTTAATGTTGGGGAGGATGCCAGGATATACAAACATATGCAAATGACGGACAGGAAAAGACCAACTGGTCCATCGAGCCAGTCCCACACAGTCATGTTGCAACTGATGATCCCCCAACCCTCCTCACCCACCAGCAGCCATGTAATCATAGAATCATAGAAATTTACGGCTCAGAAGGAGGCTATCCTGTCTGTGCTGGCCGAAAAAGAGCTATCCAGCCTAATCCCACTTTCCAGCTCTTGGTCCGTAGTCTTGTAGGTTACGGCACTTCAAGTGCATATCCAAGTACTTTTTAAATGTGATGAGGGTTTCTGCCTTTACCGCCCTTTCAGGCAGTGAGTTCCAGACCCCCAACACTCTCTGGGTGAAAAATGTCTCCTCAACTCCCCTCTAATCCTTCTACCAATTACTTTAAAGAAAGACTTGCATTTATATAGCACCTTTCACAACCTCAGGACATCCCAAAGCACTTTACAGCCAATAAAGTACTTTTTGAAGTGTAGTCACTGTTGTAATGTAGGAAACACAGTGACCACATTTCAAAAGTTCTTCATTGGCTGTAAAGCGCTTTGGGATGTCCTGAGGTGGTGAAATGCACTAATCTCCTGGGTGAGACAAAAAATAAATTAAATAAACCTCAGGCTAATTCAAGGGAAAATAAATCCTTGGAAATTCCTCTCCAACCCCACAAAGCAAACTTTCCAATCCAACTTTATAAATCTATCCATCCAATATGACATCAAGAAATCAACTCATTACCCTTAGTGACTGTCTTGCGTGTGCCTTTGCCTATCCTACTGATGTCACCCAGTGTTACCTCAGTGGCTGCAGCATGGCTGGTGGAAGGCTGCTGACTTTTAGTTGGGAGAGACTGCAGATGGCCTTGCTGGTCGACCTCAAGGAGCTGGAGGCTGGGCGTGTCAAATCGAGTGGCGGTGGTTTTTTTTTTCTTCTTTTTCTTCTTCTCTCTCTCCTCTCCCTCTTCTTGGTCAACCACTGGATGGGCAGGTTGGATTTCTTGGTTGTGTGAAATGAGGAAGGCACAAGGGTACAGTTGTGGTGAGGGGAGGGTGGGAAAGCAAGAAGTGCATGTTTATACCATGTGCACCTTGTAAATCAGAAGATATTGTGGGATGCATGCTAAACAATGGAAGTACATGCTATAGACAGAGCTAAGTGATCCCACAACCAACGGATCAGATCAAAGCTCTGCAATCCTGCCACATCCAGTCGTGAATGGTGATGGACCATTAAACAACTTACGGGAGGAGGAGGCTCCCTGAACATCCCCATCCTCAATGATGGTGGAGCCCAGCACATGAGTACAAAAGACAAGGCTGAAGCGTTTGCAACCATCTTCAGCCAGAAGTGCCGAGTTGATGATGCATCTTGGCCTCCTCCTGAGGTCCCCACCATCACAGAAGCCAGTCTTCAGCCAATTTGATTCACTCCATGTGATATCAAGAAACGGCTGAGCACATTGGATACAGCAAAGGCTATGGGCCCCGACAATATCCCGGCTATCTTGCTGAAGACTTGTACTCCAGAACTAGCTGTGCCTCTAGCCAAGCTGTTCCAGTACAGCTACAACACTGGCATCTACCCGGCAATGTGGAAAACTGCCCAGGTATGTCCTGTTCACAAAAAACAGGACAAATCCAATCCGACCAATTACCGCCCCATCAGTCTACTCTCAATCATCAGCAAAATGATGCAAGGTGTGGTAGACAGTGCTATGAAGCGGCACTTACTCACCAATAACCTGCGCACTGATGCTCAGTTTGGGTTCCGCCAGGACCATTTGGCTCCCGACCTCATTACAGCCTTGATCCAAACATAGACAAAAGAGCTGAATTCCAGAAGTGAGGTGAGAGTGACTGCACTTGATCGAGTGTGGCATCAAGGAGCCCGAGTAAAATTGAAATCAATGGGAATCAGGGGAAAGACTCTCCAGTGGCTGGAGTCATACCTAGCACAAAGGAAGATGGTTGTGGTTGTTGGAGGCCAAGCATCTCAGCCCCAGGACATCGCTGCAGGAGTTCCTCAGGGCAGTGTCCTAGGCCCAACCATCTTCAGCTGCTTCATCAATGACCTTCGCTTCATCATAGGGTCAGAAGTGGGGATATTCGCTGATGATTGCACAGTGTTCAGTTCCATTCGCAACTCCTCAGATAATGAAGGAGTCCATGCCCACATGCAGTAAGACCTGGATGACATCAGGCTTGGGCTGATAAATGGCAAGTAAATTCGCACCACACAAGTGCCAGGCAATGACTATCTCCAACAAGAGAGCTTCTAACCACCGCCCCCTGACATTCAATGGCATTACCATCGCCGAATCCCCCAACATCAACATCCTGGGGGTCACCATTGACCAGAAAGTTAACTGGACCAGTCACATAAATACTGTGGCTACAAGAGCAGGTCAGAGGCTGGGTATTCTGTGGCGAGTGTCTCACCTCCTGACTCCCCAAAGCCTTTCCACTATATATAAGGCACAGGTCAGGATTGTGATGGAATACTCTCCACTTGCCTGGATAAGTGCAGCTCCAACAACACTCAAGAAGCTCAACACCATCCAGGACAAAGCAGCTCACTTGATTGGCACCCCATCCACCACCTTAAACATTCACTCCCTCCACCACCAGTGTACCGTGGCTGCAGTGTGTACCATCTACAAGATGCACTGCAGCAACTCGCCAAGGTTTCTTCGGCAGCACCTCCCAAACCCACGACCTCTACCACCTAGAAGGACAAGGTCAGCAGGCGCATGGGTACACCATCACCTCCAAGTTCCCCTCCAAGTCACACATCATCCTGACTTGGAAATATATCACCGATCCTTCATAGTCACTGGGTCAAAATCCTGGAACTCACCACGCGGACTGCAGCAGTTCAAGAAGGCGGCTCACCACCACCTTCTCAAGGGCAATTAGGAATGGGCAATAAATGCTGGCCTGCCAGTGACGTCCAGATACCAGGAAAGAATTTTTAAAAATGAGGGGGAAGAGGGATGTGAGAAGGAGGATAATGTATGAGGACACCAGCATCTTGTATCCTTTCAGCACCGCCACTGCCCAAGGGCTCAGCCATGCCCCTTCCAAGAATGGCCAACACCGTCTCCTCCAAGGGGGTGAAGTGAAGCTAGGAATGGGTGGTGTGCGTCATGTTTGGTAGAGATTGTTGGTAGGTGAGTGATCGGGGGGCGGGGAGTTGTGCAATGAGCAATGTGTGAGGCTAGTGGTGCAGTTGGTAGGAGACGGCTTTTGACGATGCGTTCACTGACCTTGACCAGTGGTCTGAGGTCATGAAGCTTCTTTGGACACTGGAGCCAGGTGGTGGGGGTGACACTGCTGGCAGTGTCGGCCTCGGTGATGTGGTCCCACATTGTTCTTTCTCGAGGGCCTCCTGGCCCCTGTGGGTAGAGGACCTTTCTTGCAGTGTGGACCCCCTGCACAAAGCTGGAGTGCTGCATGCGAGACCCTGAATGCCCCTTCCCTGGCTTGTTGAGCCATTTGTGTTAGTGCTGAAGCACTTTTACTACTTTTTTAGGTGCGGAAAGCAGTTCAGCTTTAAGAGCTGAAGACTGCCATTTGGGAATTATTTTTAATTTTTTTTCCAGAAGGCAGTTGAACTGTAAGGGCTAAAAACTGCCTATTTTTACACAATTTTTATTTTGTTTCATTTTAGAAGGCAGTTCCTCTTTAAGGGACCGACACTGCTTTCTAAAATGACAGCCTTGCTATAAGACAACACTGCTCTTGTTCCAGGGACTCTACGGCCACACCACATTGGGCCTCCTGCTGAGAGTAGCACCAGAAAACCAATCTTGCACGGTAGGTTTAGCGCTGCGCTAATTTAAATTAGCAGGCAGCACCAAAATGCCTTGCTGCTTGCGCTATTATTTCGGGTGGCACCGGCAGGTTTCCGGCCTACTCCAATTTCTAGCCATTGTTTGGGAGATGAGAAATAAATTATTCGGCAGTTGCCATGTATTTCTTGTCATTAATTCCCTTTTGTTTTACAGCCAATTTTCTTCTAACTCCCCCGAGGCCTGATTCATGCTGGGATCTGGATGCCAGCAGCCCTCTGTCACCACACCCAAGTGGCCATTCTTTATGCGTTACTTTAAACAGTGAATGTTGGTAAACAGAGGTCCTATTATGCCAGCTACGGTTGACGTAAAAGACCCCATTGCACTATTTCAGAAAGAGCAGGGTGTTGTCATGATCATGGTTAACCCTTAACCAATATCACCAAAAACAGATTAAGTAGTTATTTATCTCCCTGCTATTTGTAGTCCCTGCTATTTGCAAATTGACTGTCTTTTTTCCTACACAAAATAATTGCACTTTTGTGAAGCGCTTTGGGACATCCTGAGGCCATGAAAGGTGCTACATAAATGCAAGTTCTATCTTTTTTCCTAGTTCTGTGTGGTGCCCTATCTCTGCAACTACTTCGAGCCTTATATCTCCTCCTGCACCCATTGGTTCACTGATTCTGACCCTTTGTGCAGCCCATTCTCTCTTTGCCCCATCATTGATAGCTGATCCTTCAGCTGCCTTCTCTGGAGCTTCCTGCCTAAACCCCTCTGCCTCTCCCACTTGTCTCTCCACCTTTTAAAAAACCTTCTCAAAACTCATCTTTTCAACCAAGTTTTCCCAGCATGGCTCAGCATTTGTTCCTTTATCTATTTTATTTATTTTCTCTTCTCCCTCTGTAAAGCACCTAGGGTGTTTTCTATGTTAAAAATCACATATTTTGTTATTGTCTTTTCTTGTTTCGTACTTCGAATACGTAATAGCATAACCTTGAATCAAAATAACTCCACAATGTTTCCATCTTTCTCCAGGTTTGCGGCTATGTGTACACTGTTAAGGGCACAGACATGCCACAGGAAAGGAACGCTTTCTGTGATTGTTTTGAAATCTACAGAGCATGTGACATAAAAATAGAAAATCCTCAAGACCCACGAGTTTCGCCAGGATCTGAATCCAGGACAGTTAACGTCCCACTGGACTTCAATGGGATGCGAAAGGATCTAACCAGGGTAAAATGGAACCAAAGACTGACAGGAAAAACTGTAACGGAACAATGGGTGATCTTTAAGGAGGAGATGTTCCAAGTACGGGCTAGCTACATTCCAAAAAGAGGGAAGGATAAAGGAACCAAAGCAAGGGCTTCTTGGATGACGAGGGAGATAGAGAAGATAATGGCCCGCGTGAGGCCTGCGATCTGGAAAAATCTGCGCCCTTACCTGAGGGCTCCCGGGAGGCGCAGAATTCCGATGCTCGGCCTCTCCAAACTGCCGGTGTGCAGGGCCCACGTATCCCAGAGGCGCAGGTAGTTCACAGCGTCCCTGGGATCACGTGGGCCATGGTGAGCCAATCAAAGAAGGGAATCTCCCTTCATACATTTGACAGGAAGACCTGTCAAATATATGACTGGAGATCACCCGCAAAACATAGTAAAACTTTAAATAAATTTTTAAAAAATCACATTTTTAAAATGAAATTACAATAAATTAAATATTTTAAACAAAACTTTAAATTTTTCAAAAAAATAATTAAAGTTTTTTACGGGGCTAAAACTAAACTTACCTTTTTTTAAATGATAAATCAGTGGAAATTTTTTTAAAAACTTTTTTCAACTCTTATCCTGGTAAAAGCAGGCCTTACACCTTTACCAGGCGCAAGAATTGTAAGGGTTTTCTGCGGGCGGAGGGTCTCCAAAAAGCGGAACTCTCCGCCCGCAGAGGCCCTTCTCCCGGGCAGCCGGAGGATCTGTCAAGAGCTTTATTGACAGATCGGAAATGCCAGTTTCCAGCGCATGCGCAGTGCATGCCTGAAACCAGCATTTCCGATGTCCCTACGGGTGAGTACACAGCACGTACCCACCCGTAGGGATCGGAATATCCGGCCCGATGAAACAAAAAAAGAGGGTGTATGATGCATGTCAGGTGAATTCTTCAAGGGTGAACCAGACCAAATACAATCAGTTGAGAGGGGATGTGAAGATGAAAATAAGATTGGCAAAGAGAGAACATGAGAGTAGAATGGCTGTTAACATAAAAGGGAACCTAAAAATCTTCTGCCAGCATGTAAACAGTAAGCGGGTAGTAAGAGGCGGGGTGAGGCCTATTAGAGATAGAGAAGGTGATGTATGTTTAGAGGTGCAGGGCAAGGCTAGAATACTCAATGAGTACTTTGTATTGGTGTTTACTAAGGAGGTGGATGCTGACAAAATATCGGTAGAAGTAGAAAAGGTAGAAGCAATGGAAGGAGCGAAAATTGATAGACAGGATGTACTAGAAAGGCTGGGTATGCTTAGAGTGGATAAGTCACCTGGTCCAGATGGCTTGCATCCCAGGTTGCTAAGGGAATTGGGGGAGGAGATAGCGGAAGGGCTTGTCATAATTTTCCAATCTTCCGTAGAGGGGGAGGTGCCTGAGGATTGGAAAGTGGCAAATGTGACACCATTGTTCAGGAAAGAGTGGAAGGACAATCCTAGTAACTACAGGCCGGTGTTTAACATCAGTGGTGGGTAAAGTTTCAGAAACAATAATCAAGGAAAAAATTAACGGGCACTTGGAGAGGTTTAAGCTAATTAAGGAGAGCCAACATGGATTTGTAAAAGGCAAATTGTGTTTGACTAATCGAATTGAATTTTTTGATGAAGTAACAGAGAGGATTGATGAAGGGAAAGCAATGGATGTTGTCTACATGGATTTTCGGAAGGTGTTTGACAAAGTACCACATAAAAGGCTGGTTAACAAAATTGAGACTCATGGAATAGGTGGGTCAGTGGCAGCTTGGATAAGGAATTGGCTTAACATAGAAGATAGGAGCAGGAGTAGGCCATTCGGCCCCTCGAGCCTGTTCCGCCATTTAATGAGATCATGGCTGATCATCCAAATTCAGTACCCTGTCCCTGCTTTCTCCCAATATCCCTTGATCCCTTTAGCCTTAAGAAATATATCTAACTCCTTCTTGAATATATTTAATGAATTGGCCTCAACTGCCTTGTGTGGTAGAAAATTCCACAGGTTCACCACTCTCTTGGTGAAGAAATTCCTCCTCATCTCAGTCCTAAATGGCTGCTGCACCTGCATGCTTACCTTCAGCGACTGGTGCACAAGGACACCCAGGTCTCGTTGCACTTCCCCTTTTCCCAATCTATTGCCGTTCAGATAATAATCTGTCTTCCTGTTTTTGCCACCAAAGTGGATAACCTCGCATTTATCCACATTATACTGCATTTGCCATTCATCTGCCCAATCACCCAACCTGTCCAAATCATATTGGAGTTTCTCTGCATCCTCCTCACAGCACACACACCCACCCAGCTTTGTTGTGTCTGCAAACTTGGAGATATTACATCTAGTTCCCTCGTCTAGATCGTTTATATATATATTGTGAATAACTGGGGTCCTAGCACCGATCCTTGCGGTACCCCACTAGTCACTGCCTGCCACTCGGAAAAAGACCCATTTATTCCAACTCTTTGCTTCCTGTCTGCCAACCAGTTCTCTATCCAAGACAGTACCTTACCCCCAATCCCATGTGCTTTAACTTTGCACGCTAATCTCTTATGCGGGACCTTATCGAAAGCCTACTGAAAGTCCAAATACACCACATCCACTGGTTCTCCCTTATCTATTCTACCATAGAAACATAGAAACATAGAAGATAGGAGCAGGAGTAGGCCATTCAATGAGATCATGGCTGATCATCCAAATTCAGTACCCTGTCCCTGCTTTCTCCCCATATCCCTTGATCCCTTTAGCCTTAAGAAATATATCTAACTCCTTCTTGAATATATTTAATGAATTGGCCTCAACTGCCTTCTGTGGTAGAGAATTCCACAGGTTCACCACTCTCTGGGTGAAGAAATTCCTCCTCATCTCAGTCCTAAATGGCTTACCCCTTATCCTTAGACTGTGATCCCTGGTTCTGGACTCCCCCGCCATCGGGAACAGCCTTCCTGCATCTAGTCTGTCTAGTCCTGTTAGAATTTTGTAAGTTTCAATGAGATCCCCTCTCATTCTTCTAAACTCTAGCGAATATAAGCCTAATCGACCCAATCTATCTTCACAAAGTCATTCCTGCCATCCCAGGTATCAGTCTGGTGAATCTTCGCTTCACTCCCTCCATGGCAAGAACATCCTTCCTCAGATAAGGTGACCAAAACTGCACACAATACTCAAGGTGTGGTCTCACCAAGGCCCTGTACAACTGCAGCAAGACATCCTTGCTCCTGTACTCAAATCCTCTCGCTATGAAGGCCAACATACCATTTGCCTTCTTAACCGCCTGCTGCACCTGCATGCTTACCTTCAGCGACTGGTGCACAAGGACACCCAGGTCTCGTTGCACTTCCCCTTTTCCCAATCTATTGCTGTTCAGATAATAATCTGCCTTCCTGTTTTTGCCACCAAAGTGGATAACCTCGCATTTATCTACATTATACTGCATCTGCCATGCATCTGCCCAATCACCCAACCTGTCCAAATCATACTGGAGTTTCTCTGCATCCTCCTCACAGCACACACGCCCACCCAGCTTTGTGTCATCTGCAAACTTGGAGATATTACATCTAGTTCCCTCGTCTAGATCATTAATATATATTGTGAATAACTGGGGTCCTAGCACCGATCCTTGCGGTACCCCACTAGTCACTGCCTGCCACTCGGAAAAAGACCCATTTATTCCAACTCTTTACTTCCTGTCTGCCAACCAGTTTTCTATCTAAGTCAGTACCTTACCCCCAATCCCATGGGGGAGAAATTCAGTACCGCCCCATTTGGGCCGCAATTATCGGCCGGGCGCAAAGATTAGCGCCTGGCGCTAATTATCGCCTCCGACTGCAAACTTTTATGGCCCCTGGAGGTGATTGGAGCGCTAAATCAGGCGCTTCACACCTGTCTTAAGGCGCAAAGGCCGAGGAGCGAGGCGCTACCTCAAAGCGCTGGCGAAGCTCATGTGATGTCAGTCAGCAATGCAACACACAAACAATGGCACCAGTCAGTTCTTGAAGGGGAGGGTTGATTTTGCTTTCCATCCACATCCTGCTCATTGCAGCCTTGAATCTCGGCCTGGAGAGACCTGTACATCAAATCTGCTGGAAAGAACAATGGAGAGGCCCAGGGAAAGAGCTCAGAGTGCAGCCCCCACAGTCTCTTCTAAATCGATACAAGGAAGGGCAAATCAAAATGAACCTGCAAAGTGCTGCTCAGTATCCAAAACTCCTTCACACAGCGGTGAATCTCTCCAGAAGTCTCTCTCTCTCTCTCTCTCTCAGAATGCGTGGTTCAAAAATGTCACTGTGGCGGATCGCCACCTAAAACGAGCATAATCCACTCTTCCGTCTGTGGACAAACTTCCAGCACCTTCCCCTTTAAGGCACATTACCTTTAAGGCAGAAGGAGGCGGGGCCTCAGGTTTTACCCAGAGAATTCTGGGAGTTTTTCCCAGCGCATTCTGGGAGCAGCTCTCTCAGCCATTTTGTGTGCCATGCAGTGAATTAAAGTTTTCTGGTTTTCCACATATGGATTCAGCCTCCATTCGTGTTTCGCGGCAGCCTCAACATTGGTGACCCCGACGCTCAGAACGTATTCCGAGCACTGCAATGGCGGACACGAACGCAGTTTCCATGAAACTGCCGGAGTTTTGGGAAAACCAGCCCGAAGCCTGGTTTCTCCAAGCTGAATCTCGCTTCCGGCTGCGAAATATCACCACAGATGGGACGAAGTATGACTATCTCGTCACATCACTCAGTAGCGCCGCAGTTTCCAAGGTTTGGACAACGCTGCAGAACCCACCAGAGGAAGGCAAGTACGCACATCTCAGAACAGCGCTCCTTAAAAAATTTACGGCCTCGGCATATCAACGAAACTGCCACCTCCTCGACCTTCCAGGCCTCGGTGATGCCTCACCATCAGACCTCCTCTCCCACATGCTCTCCCTCACCGACGAGAGCCCACCCGGATCCCTCTTCCGCACGCTGTTCATCCGCCAGCTCCCTCTCAGCATCCGCCCAGCGATCGTGGCGTCCGGCCTCACGAACCTGGAAGCCCTGGCCGATGAGGCCGACAAGCTGCTGTCCGCTCACTCCAGCCGCGACGTCACTCCGGACCTGGCAGCCAATGCCTGGCCGCGCCCCTCACCATCCAGCACACGGCCACAAGGGCCTGTCACCAGGCCCACGGGGCCTTCACGCCCCACTAACCCGGGCCACTGTTACTACCACGCACGGTTCGGCGCCAGGGCACAACGGTGCACACCTCCCTGCTCTTTCAAGTCCGCCCCCGTTCCAGCACCTGCGATGGCCGTAGGTCACGCGGGCTCCCTGCTGTTCGTCACGGATGACAAAAACGGCCGCCGGTTCCTGTGCGACACTGGGGCTCAGCACAGCATCATCCCGGCCTCCTCCCTCGACATCCAAAGGTGCTCTCCCCCCTCATCGGCGCAGATTTCCTGTGCGCCCACGGCCTACTGGTAGACATCCCTCGTCACCGCCTCGTGGACATGAACACCATGTCCCCCATCCTGGGCGCCATGGCCCCCCGTCCACCCGCCGACATGGCGTCACAGTGCCACGCCCGGGCCACGGATGACTACTCGGCACTCCTGGCCGAATTCCCGGCCCTTACCAATCCGACCTTCTCCGCGGAGGCCGCCAAACACGGGGTGGAACACTTCATCCCCACCACAGGCCCCCCAGTGTACGCCCACGCCCGCAGGCTGGACCCCGCCAAACTGGAGATCGCGCGGACCGAGTTTGCCACCATGGAACAGCTCGGCATCATCCGCCGCTCCAACAGTCCCTGGGCCTCTCCACTCCACATCGCCCCCAAACCAGGCGGAGGTTGGTGCCCCTGCGGGGATTACCGCCGCCTCAATGACGCCACCACCCCTGATCGGTACCCCGTGCCGCACATTCAGGACTTCTCGGCTAGACTGGCCGGCCGCTCAGTCTTTTCCAAGGTCGACCTGGTGCGCGGCTACCACCAAGTCCCCGTCCACCCCGCGGACGTCCCCAAGACGGCCGTAATCACTCCCTTCGGCCTGTTCGAGTTCCTGCGGATGCCCTTCGGCCTCAAAAACGCGGCCCAGGCATTCCAACGGCTCATGGACTCGGTCCTTCGGGACCTGAAGTTCCTGTTCGTCTACCTGGACGACATCCTGGTAGCCAGTTCCTCCAAGCAGGAACACCTCGAACACCTTCGCATCCTGTTCGGGCGCCTCAGCGACCACGGGCTCATCCTCAGCCCAGCCAAATGCCAGTTCGGCCTGGACAAGATCGACTTCCTTGGCCACCACATCACCCATGCTTGGGCCATTCCCCTGCCCACCAAGGTGCAGGCCGTCCAACAATTTCCCCGCCCCACCACCATCAAAGGCCTCCAGGAGTTCCTCGGGATGGTGAATTTCTATAACCGCTTCAACCCCAAAGCGGCGTCCCTCATGAGGCCCCTGTATGAAGCCCTCCGGGGCAGGAGCGGCAAGATGGCGGTCGAATGGACGGCAGACGCGTCCGCCGCCTTCGATTCCACCAAGACCGCATTCGCCAACGCCACCCTGCTCGCGCACCCACGGCCCAATGCCAGGGTAGCACTCACCACGGACGCCTCCGACCACGCGGTCGGCGCCGTGTATGAGCAGTGGGTCGACGGCGCCTGGCAACCAATTGCTCTCTTCAGCCGCCAACTACGCCCCCCGGAGGTCAAGTACAGCACCTTCGACCGCGAGATCCTCGCGCTGTTCCTGGCGGTCCGCCATTTCCGGTTTTTGCTGGAGGGCCACCCCTTCACTGCGTTTGTCGACCACAAGCCCCTGACATTCGCAATGGCAAAGACAACCGACCCCTGGTCCGCCAGGCAGCAGCGCCAGCTCGCGGCAGTGTCCGAGTTTACCACGGACATCCAACACGTCTCCGGCCGAGACAATGTGGTAGCCGACTGCCTCTCCCGCCCCGCCATCCACGCCGCACACCTAGCAGTCGACTACGCTCAACTCGCAGCAGACCAGATCACCGATCCTGATCTGCTCTCCGCACCCACCAACCTACCAGGGCTACGCCTGGCCGATGTCGCCTGTGGCCCGACCGCAGTCACGGTCAAGTGCGACATATCCCTATGTCAACCTCGGCCCGTCGTCCCAGCGTCCTGGCGCCGCCGGGTATTCGACATTCTCCACAACCTCTCCCACCCCGGCGCCCGCGCATCCATCAAATTGGTAGCCAACCGCTTCGTCTGGCGCGGCCTTCGCAAGGATGTGCGTACTTGGGCCAACTCCTGCCTAGCCTGCCAACGGGCCAAGGTACAGCAACACACGAAAGCACCCCTCGAGGAGTTTACCGTCCCCTCGCGGAGATTCGACCACATCCACGTGGACATCGTCGGGCCCCTGCCGCCGTCGCAAGGCCACACGCACTTGCTGACCATCGTTGACCGCACCACACGCTGGCCTGAGGCAATTCCACTGACCTCTACCACCACCGCCGACATCGCCAGAGCCTTCGTCAGCACCTGGGTCGCACGGTTCGGCGTCCCCTCCGACATGACGTCGGACAGAGGTCCGCAATTTACCTCTGAACTCTGGACCGCCGTCGCACGCAATCTCGGGGTGACCATTCACCGCACCACAGCGTACCACCCCCAAGCCAACGGACTGTGTGAGCGGTTCCACAGATCCTTGAAGGCATCTCTTCGAGCCAGCCTCCAAGACGGCGCCTGGACCGACCGACTTCCGTGGGTCCTCCTCGGCCTGCGCACCGCGGTTAAAGAAGACCTCCATGCATCGGCAGCAGAGCTCGTGTACGGTAAGCCGCTGCACGTACCCGTCGAGTTCCTGCCCACCGCCACGACACCCTGGTCAGCCTACCAGCAACGCCACGACTTCGCCTCACCGGCGCTGCAGTTCGCCCTGGTGCCCATTGCCCGACACGGCGAATCCACCTCACACGTCCCACTAAGCCTGCACCAGGCACGGTTTGTTTTCGTCCGGCACGACGCCCACCGCGGAGCCCTTCAACCCCCGTACGATGGGCCCTACAAGGTGCTACAGGCTGGGGACAAATTTTTCACCCTGCAAGTGGGCGACAGGACCGAAAAAGTGTCGGTGGACCGACTCAAGCCAGCACACTCGGAGCCCGGGGAGCAGGTCCCTGTAGCTCGTCCACCTCCACGCGGCCGACCTGCCCTCAAGCCGGTTCACCCGGCTGCTCCACACCCGGTCGTGCCACGTCCACCGGCGTCCTACAAGAGCCGCTCCGGCTGGCCCATCAGACCGCCGCACCGTCTCGTCCACACCTCCTAAGCGGATTCTGGGGGGAGCTGTGTGGCGGATCGCCACCTAAAACGGGCATAATCCACTCTTCCGTCTGCGGACAAACTTCCAGCACCTTCCCCTTTAAGGCACATTACCTTTAAGGCAGAAGGGGGCGGGGCCTTAGGTTTTACCCAGAGAATTCTGGGAGTTTTTCCCAGAGAATTCTGGGAGCAGCTCTCTCAGCCATTTTGTGTGCCATGCAGTGAATTAAAGTTTTCTGGTTTTCCACATATGGATTCAGTCTCCATTCGTGTTTCGCGGCAGCCTCAACATTAGTGCAGCCCCCACAGTCTCTTCTAAA
Organism: Squalus acanthias; assembly: GCA_030390025.1. Classification (NCBI taxonomy): domain Eukaryota; kingdom Metazoa; phylum Chordata; class Chondrichthyes; order Squaliformes; family Squalidae; genus Squalus; species Squalus acanthias. The sequence goes on along the minus strand of CM059426.1, from coordinate 120,685,649 downwards.
TCGATACAAGGAAGTGCAAATCAAAATGAACCTGCAAAGTGCTGCTCAGTATCCAAAACTCCTTCACACAGTGGTGAATCTCTCCAGAAGTCTCTCTCTCTCTCTCTCAGAATGCGTGGTTCAAAAATGTCACCAACAATAAAAGGCAGGAAGCAGTCACCTTTAAATAGCGCTCCCCCAGTCCCTTCCTGACTGCAAAACGCTCCCCTCAACCTGTCGTTGCTAGCAGCAGGCGGTAAGACAGGGGGCACCACTCAATATCCGCTCCGGGGTGCTACCGGGGCGTTGTGCACTCGACTGACGTCACGATCTGCCGGCGCAGGAGATCGTGGCGGTAGTGTTTAGTGCCACCGCAAAATGTCTAGTTAATTTCGCGAGTGGCGCAAACATCGCCGCGCCCAGGCGCTAGTTGCTTTGCGCCCCATTAGCGCCCTCTTAAGGCGCTAACGGGAGGCGCAACCAACTGAATTTTTCCCCCCATGTGCTTTAACTTTGCACGCTAATCTCTTATGCGGGACCTTATCGAAAGCCTTCTGAAAGTCCAAATACACCACATCCACTGGTTCTCCCTTATCTATTCTACCAGTTACATCCTCAAAAAAATCCAGTAGATTAGTCAAGCATGATTTACCTTTTGTAAATCTATGTTGACTTTGTCCGATCCTGTCACTGTTTTCCAAGTGCTCTGCTATTACATCTTTTATAATGGACCCTAGCATTTTCCCCACTACCGATGTCAGGCTTACCGGTATAATTCCCCGTTTTCCCTCTACCACCTTTTTTAAATAGTGGGGTTACATTAGCTATCCTCCAATCCATGGGAACTGTTCCAGAGTCTATAGAATGTTGGAAGATGACCAGCAATGCATCTACTATTTCTAGGGCCACTTCCTTAAGTACCCTAGGATGTAGATTATCGGCCTTCAATCCCGTCAATTTCCCTAACACCATTTCCCTACAAATACTGATTTCATTCAATTCCTCCCTCTCATTAGACCCTATGTTCCCCGACATCTCTGGGAGGTTATTTGTGTTCTCCTTTGTGAAGACAGAACCAAAGTATGTATTTAATTGGTCAGCCATTTCTTTGTTCCCCGTTATAAATTCCCCTGATTCTGACTGCAAGGGACCTACACTTGACTTCACCAATCTTTTTCTCTTCACATATCTATAGAAGCTTTTACAGTCAGTTTTTATGTTCCCTACAAGTTTACTCTCATAATCTATTGTCCCCCTCTTAATTAATCCCTTTGACCTCCCTTGCTGAATCCTAAACTGCTTCCAATCCTCAGGTTTGCTGCTTTTTCTGGCCAATTTATATGTCCTCTCCTTGGATCTTATGCTATCCCTAATTTCCCTTGTTAGCCACGGTTGAGTCACCTTTTTTGTTTTATTTTTATGCCAAACCGGGATGAACAAATTCTGTAGTTCATCCATGCGATCTTTAAATGTTTGCCATTGCCTATCCACCGTCAACCCTTTAAGTAACATTTCCCAATCCATCCTAGCCAACTCATGCCTCATACCATCGTAGTTTCCTTTATTTAAATTCAGGACCCTAGTCTCTTAGTCAACTACTTCACTCTCCATTTTAATGAAGAATTCTATCATATTATGATTGCTCCTCCACAAGGGGCCTCGTACAACAAGATTGCTAATTAATCCTTTCTCATTACATAATACCCAGTCTAAGATGGCCTGATCTCTAGTTGGTTCCTCGACATATTGGTCCAGGAAACCATCCCATATACACTCTAGGAATTCCTCCTTGTTACTAATTGTTACTAATTTGGTTAGCCCAATCTATATGTAGATTAAAGTCACCCATGATAACTGCTGTGCCCTTATTGCACGCGTCTCTAATTTCCCATTTAATGCCATCCCCAACCTCAGCATTACTGTTTGGGGGTCTGTATACAACTCCCACTAACGTTTTCTGCCCCTTGGTATTTCTCAGCTCTGCCCATACAGATTCCACATCATCAGAGCTAATATCCTTCCTTACTATTGTGTTAATCACCTCTTTAACCAGCAATGCTACCCCACCTCCTTTTCCTTTTTGCCTGTCCTTCCTGAATATTGAATACCCCTGGATGTTGAATTCCCAATCTTGGTCACCCTGGAGCAATGTCTCCGTAATCCCAATTATATCATATCCGTTTACATCTATTTGCACAGCTAATTCATCCACCTTTTTACGAATGCTCCTCGCATTAAGACACAAAGCCTTCAGGCTTGATTTTTTAACGCTCTTAGGGGGAAAAATTCAGCTGCTTGCGCCTCCCGTTAGCGCCTTAAGAGGGCGCTAATGGGGCGTAAAGCAGCTAACGCCCGGGCGCAGCGCCGCCCACGCCTCCCGCAAAATTCAGCGGGAGGTTAGCGGCGGCGCTAGCCGATAGCGCCCTGTGGCGCTGCGCCGCCGGCGATGACGTCATCGCCGTGCGCAGCACCCCGCTCGCGCTCCAGCCGCGATCTTCAGTCGCGCCCCCTGATTTACCGCCAGACGCTATGTCCGACGGGTTCAGGGAGGCGTACGTGCGGCCGGGGCGGCGATATTTAAAGGGGAGGTGGCAGGCGGCCATTTTTGTTGCTGGCCGCCTGCCAGCACCTGCCCCCGTTGCTGTGCCCGGCCCCCGTGAAGCCCCCCCACCGTGAAGTGCCGGCTGCGCTCCAAGAGCCCGGCACTTCTCTTGAGTGCCGGGCTCTTTTGCCGGCACTCCCGATCCCTGGGGGCCCAGCTGGGCCCCGGTTCGCGCTGCGCAGGGTCCCTCCCCTTTAAGAAGGGGAGGAAGGCCTGCAATACCGCGGCGCGACGTGCCGCAGCGCCTGGCGCTGCGGCACGTAGCGCCAGGATATTCCCTCGCAGCACCCCAAGAGGGATGCGGGGTGCTTCCAGTGGCGCCCCGCTTCCCTCTTGGGGCGCAACCACTGAAGTTCCGGCGCGGGGCCGCTAATTTTTTCGGGGCGCTAAAAGTAGCGCCCCGGCGAGGTTAGCGCCCCAAATGGGGCGCGACTCAATTTTTAGCCCTATGTCCTTTTAGAATTATTATTTACTGTGGCCCTGTTTGATTTACACCCTTGATTTCTCTGCCTTCCACTTTTGCTTTTCTCCTTTCTGTCTTTTGTTTCTATCCTTGCTTCCCTTTCCTCTGTCTCCCTGCACAGGTTCCCAACCCCTCTGCCATTTCAGTTTAAACCCTCCCCAACAGCACTAGCAAACAGCAAGGACAGAAAACAGCGAGTTGTGGTAAATGGCTGTTTTTCAGACTGGAGGATGGTAGACAGTGGTGTTCACCAAGGGTCAGTGCTGGGGCCACTGCTTTTTTTGATATATATAAATGACCTGGATATTGGAATACAGAGTAGAATTTCTAAATTTGCCGATGACACCAAACTTGGGGGTGTGGCAAACAGTGATGATGATATCAATCGACTGCAACAGGACATAGAAAGGCTAGCAGAATGGGCAGACAAGTGGCAGATGGAATTTAATACAGAGAAGAGTGAGGTGATGCATTTTGGCAGAAGGAACAGGGAGAGGCAATATACACTTAATGGCACAGTTTTAAAGAGTGTGCAGGTACAGAGGGACCTGGGGGTTAATGTGTGTAGGTCCCTGAAGGTGGCAGGACATATTGAGAGAGTGGTTAACAAAGCATATGGGATCTTGGGCTTCATAAATAGAGGTATTGGGTACAAAAGTAGAGAAGTTATGCTGAACCTTTATAAAGCGCTGGTTAGGCCACAACTGGAGTATTGCATCCAGTTCTGGTCACCACACTTTCGGAAGGATGTGTAGGCCCTTGAGAGGGTGCAGAGGAGATTTACCAGAATGGTTCCAGGGATGGGGGATCTTCGCTACAAGGACAGGTTGGAGAAGCTGGATTTGTTTTCATTAGAGCAAAGGAGGTTGAGGGGTGATTTGATAAGAGGTGTACAAGATTATGACGGGTTTGGATAGGCTAGACGGGGAAAGGCTGTTCCCACTAGTTGATGGTACAAGGACTAGGGGACACAGATTTAAGGTTTTGGGCAAGAGATACAGGGGGGATGTGAGGGAAAACTTTTTTTACGCAGCGAGTGGTGATGACCTGGAATTCGCTGCTGACGGAAGTGGTGGAAGCGGAAACACTCAATGTTTTCAAGGGGAGACTGGATAGGCACTTCAGGGAAATAAACTTGCAGGGCTACGGGGATAAAGCAGGGGAATGGGACTGACTGGATTGCTCTACAGAGAGCTGGCACGGACTCGATGGGCTAAATGGCCTCCTTCTGTGCCGTTATGATTCTATGGACGAGTGTCTGATCCTGATACATGCAGGTCATTGGGTAAATGGCCGAGTGAGTATGGTTTTGTAGTGGTTATGTTACTGGACTTGTGTCGAGCATTTTGAAATGTTCCACAACAGCCACTCAGTTGTATCAAACCGCTACAAAGAAGTACAATATGAATAAAACTGGACGGACCACTCGACTTCAACCTAGGCATCGGATTTGGACATGACAAAGGTACACCCAGCCCAGTTGACCCTGCAAAGTCCTCCTCACTAACATCTGGGGAGTGTGCCAAAGTTGGGAGAGCTGTCCCACAGACTAGTCAACCAACAGCCTGACATAGTCACACTCACAGAGTCGTATCACCAATCCCTGGGTATGTCCTGTCCCACCGGCAGGACAGACCCATCAGGGGTGGTGGCACAGTGGTATACAGTCGGGAAGGAATTTGAAGGGGCTGCTCCTCGCTTTTTGGTTGCACTTCAGTCCCACGCTCCTGATCTACGGTCACCCGGTGCGGAGGGGAGAGGGCAGGTCGGAGGACCTCCTCGTAGGACTGCTCCTGGGCCTGGCCAAAGTGGCCATTAACAGGTCCAGGCAGCGGGCGGTCGAGGGGGTCGTTCGGCCCAATTGCCTGCCTCTCTTCCGCGGCTATGTTCGCGCCCGGGTGGCCCTGGAGATGGAGCACGCGGTGTCCGCCGGCACGCTTGAAGCCTTCCGAGACCGGTGGGCGCCGCAGGGACTGGAGTGCATCGTCTCCCCGGACAATGTTATTTTAGTTTAATGAGATAAGTTTCATTTGAAGTTTTGTTAATTTACAGTCGTTTTATGTTGACTCAAAAAGAGTTACAGTCGGGAAGGAGTGGCCCTGGGAGTCCTCAACATTGACTCCGGACCCCACGAAGTCTCACGGCATCAGGTCAAACATGGCTTGGGCCGGATTGAGCTGAGCTGTCAGTCAGGAGGCGACCACACCCTTCCAGGGGCGGGGCTCGGCTCGGCTCGGCTCTCGCACGGTGGGTGGGTGAGCCAGCGCGGGTGACAGATTGCTGGTGTCTCGGGAGCTGTCAGTCATTGGTCGGCGGGTGAGAGCGGCGGGGAGTTTGCAAGGGGCGTGTGTCAGTGTGGCGGTGCACCATTGCCCTGCCCTCGGGTCAGTGACCACCGCAACCAAACAACGCCGCCTTTATTTTTAGTTTGTCGCCCGATTAAAAACGGGAACAGGCGGCATTATAGTGCGCGACTGCATTTAAAATACGTCTCATTCATTTGTAACAGTAAATAGAGAGTTGGTGTGCCTCTTGATGCGAGCCCAAGTTTACAGTCGCATACGATATTTTTTGTATTTATGTGAGAGTTAACAAGCCAAAGGAGATCGAATTACGGTAAATAACTTGCGTGGTGTGGCCCACGTAACTCGTGAATTGCGGAAGTGAGCGAGTCACATTAGCCGGGGTTTATTTTTGATATAATCTACTGTTCAGCTGAGGCGTATTCTGTTTGGATACCTTGCCACCACTAAGAGAATCAGTCAAGTTTGGATGTGCAGGTTCTGCTGTGTGTTATTGTCGATCAGTCCAGTTAATCTGGTTTGCGACTGTAAACCATTGTCAGTGAGGATATTTGTAGTTTTTTTCGGTGATCGAGTTGCTCTGCTTTGGTAAAAACTTTCTCTGCTCTATCCCAACTATGTATCTCGATTTTAACCTCCGAAGGGCATCAGTGTGATTTTTCCGATTTTCTACACCAACAAGTTTTATGAGCTCAATAGGGGAAAAATATGGTTGTTAAAAGTCTTTATCCTTTCAGGTGCAGTGGTGCCAGTCACCCCCTAACTGGTCTGAAATTCTTACATTTAGGGGTGTTCCGGGACTACCCAATATTTAACTATATAATAGCGTAACTCAGGGGTGTAACAATAATATTCCCTTGCGATCTGAATTGGATATTCGTGTCTTTACTTGATCTTGACAAACGGATTGAGTAAACACTTGAAGGAAATACTCAGCGGGTCTGGAGTTCTGACATCCTGTTATTCTGTCTACGTGGGCCTGTTGTTTCTGCTGAATTGGCAGGACTAAATCTTGCCTAACTAGAATATATGTATATATCCAGTTTAACCCTATACGCTTTAGCTCCCCCAACATGTGGCCTTTGTTCGGTAGGAGTTGGTTTGAGACTGTTAAACTCTCTTTACTTAGGATCCTTGCAGCCTGCAGAGAGGAAACTTTAATCCTGTCATTCTGGGTTGGACTTGAAGCTGGCTCTTTGAGATAAAAGGATAATGTGCCTCAACCACTGAACCATCTACTGCCAATTCTTCTGTAATTTTTAAGCCTGACTGTAGGGGGTGGTGTGTGGGGTCAGCCTCACCTCTGACTCAGTGAGCAGTTCGAATCGCTCCCACGCCCCTGGTTCTAGACCGTGGACTTATTTGGGGGTTGTGAATAAAGGTGCAGTAGACAACAGGTTTTGATGAAAGAACTTTGACTTTTATTCAAGTAAGTAAAACACAACACAAACACTCTTATCACTCTCTAAAGGTGGGGAACATTTCGGTACAAGCGAGGGAAATAACATTAGAAGAATACTTCACCCCTCCCACTCCCACTTCACTAGCTAGGTTGGACTCTGGAGAACCAGGGATAATGCTCACCAAACGAATCCTTGACAGTTTAGAGTTAGGGTTTAGAGTCTTTTGAGTAAAAGGTTTCGTAAGGCCCTTGTTGCCGCGAGGTGTCCGTTGGTCACTGAGGCAGTCGCTCTGGTTACTTCTTGCGTGTCGGTCTGCTTGTGAAGTTGTTGGCCTTCTTTGTTGAACTTCTTGCTGTAACTCTGCCTCTGTTTAAACTGTCTTCTTCCGAGCTGTGGAACTGCCTTCTTGCAGAACTGTGGAAACTGCCTTCTGCCTGCTTGTCCTCAACTCTGTAACTCCAGCACTCACTTTGCTGAAAACAGGCTTTTCGATAGAACTGCCTTCCGTTGTACTTGAACTGTAACTGTTTTAACTTTAACTGTTGTAATTGCTTGATGGGCCTTCAATTATACTAAATTGAAGTGGCCTTGTCAAAACCAAATCAAATCCTGGTCTTTGTAAGACCTTGTTAACAGTAATGACTTTACTAAGTGTCAAATGGCTTGCGTCCTGTCGATCTGTTTAATCGGAGTTTGCATTGTCCTCATGTTTTGGGTTTCTTGCTGGGCCTAGGACTCCAATCTTTATGCATGTCTTTAATGGGTTCTGTAAGTGTCAAATGTTTTTTTTGAATGGTTTGCATCCTGTCGATCTTCGGTTGATTACAGGTGAGGGTCTATTGTCAAAATGTTAATGCTTGCTGGGGCTTGAATGAGGTCATCCCGATTCCCAGACAATGCAATTTAACTGCAATACCCAAAAGTGCTATTACACAGGTTGAGCCCACCTCCTGTGCAGCCTTCTCTCCCTTACAGGTCCAGACATGTCTTTTTTTTAAATGCCAAAACTTGCTTTTTGGTCTTAAATTCCTTATGTTAGGCCCAAATGCATTTTTATCACTCTGGGGTAGTTCCAAAGTCCTTTTTCCTTAGGTTTTGGGGATCTGCAAATTTTGGAAACCTTACAACTGCTATGCTATTATTTACATTGGGACGGATATTCTGATCCCTACGGGAGGGTACGCGCTGTGTACTCACCCGTAGGGACATCGGAAATGCCGGTTTCAGGCATGCACAGCGCATGCGCTGGAAACCGGCATTTCTGATCTGTCAAGAAAGCACTTGACAGATCCTCCGGCTGCCCGAGAGAAGGGCCTCTGCGGGCCGGTGTCGGGAGCGGAGAGAGCGACGGTACAGTGAGTATTTAAACTCACTTTCGCGGGCTTTTTCAGAGGCTTACCAATCTCGCAGACTGGTGGCGGCGTTCCAGAGCCACGTCACGATTCAAAAAGTGACGCGGGCAAGAGGAAGCAGCTGATTGGGTGAGTACGGCCAGGTGAGTATTTATACTATATAGTTTGACAGTTAAGGTTAATAGTTTATAAAGTTTAGAAGGTCTTAATTTTGTGGTTATAGTTTCTAAGGTCTCAGTTGTGTAGCGGGGAGTGCTAGTAAACAAGGGCCCTTGACTATATCATTTAATTGTAGTGTAATTTGTGGTATTGATTTGATTTATTTTAATTTAAATTAATTAAAGGGTAAGTCATGGCAGCGCAGCTCGGCCCCGTGGCATGCTCCTCCTGCACTATGTGGGAAATCAGGGACACTTCCTGTGTCCCTGACGACCATGTGTGCGGGAAGTGTATCCAGCTGCAGCTACTGGCAGACTGCATTGCGGTGCTGGAGCTGCGAATGGATACATACTGGAGCATTCGCGAGGCTGCGGACATTGTGGATATCACGTTTAATGAGTTGGTCACACCGCAGGTAAAGGCTGCACAGGCAGGAAGGGAATGGGTTACCGCCAGGCAGAGTAGTAGGCGCAGGCAGGTAGTGCAGGGGTCTCCTGTGGCCATCCCCCCCCTCAAACAGATATACCGCTTTGGATATTGTTGAGGAGGATGGCTTATCGGGGGAAGGCAGCAGCAACCAACTTCCTGGCACCATGGGTGGTTCTGCTGCACAGGACGGGAGGAAAAAGAGCGGGAGAGCTATCGTGATAGGGGATTCTATTGTAAGGGGAATAGATAGGCCTTTCTGCGGCCGCAAACGAAACTCCAGGATGGGATGTTGCCTCCCTGGTGCAAGGGTCAAGGATGTCTTGGAGTGGCTGCAGGGCATTCTGGAGGGGGAGGGTGAACAGCCAGTTGTCGTGGTGCATATAGGCACCAACGATATAGGTAAAAAACGGGATGAGGTCCTAAAAGCTGAATATAGGGAGTTAGGAGGTAAATTAAAAAATAGGACCTCAAAGGTAGTAATCTCAGGATTGCTACCAGTGCCATGTACTAGTCAGAGTAGAAATAGAAGGATATTTCAGATGAATACGTGGCTAGAAGAATGGGGCAAGGGGGAGGGATTCAAATTCCTGGGACATTGGAACCGGTTCTGGGGGAGGTGGGACCAGTACAAACTGGATGGTTTGCACCTGGGCAGGACCGGGACCAATGTCCTAGGGGGAGTGTTTGCTAGTGCTGTTGGGGAGGGTTTAAACTAAAATAGCAGGGGTTGGGAACCTGTGCAGGGAGACGAAGGAAAGGGAAGCAAGGATAGAAGCAAAAGACAGGAAGGAGGAAAGCAAAAGTGGAAGTCAGAAATCAAGGGTGTAAATCAAACATGGCCACAGTAAACAATAATTCTAAAAGGTCTAAGAGTGTTAAAAAAAAAACAAGCCTGACGGCTTTGTGTCTTAATGCAAGGAGCATTCGTAATAAGGTGGATGAATTAGCTGCGCAAAAATATGTAAACGGATATGATATAATTTGGATTACGGAGACATGGCTCCAGGGTGACCAAGGCTGGGAATTCAACATCCAGGGGTATTCAATATTCAGGAAGAACAGGCAAAAAGGAAAAGGAGGTGGGGTAGCATTGCTGGTTAAAGAGGAGATTAACACAGTAGTAAGGAAGGATATTAGCTCTGATGATGTGGAATCTGTATGGGTAGAGCTGAGAAATACCAAGGGGCAGAAAACGTTAGTGGGAGTTGTATACAGACCTCCAAACAGTAATGCTGAGGTTGGGGATGGCATTAAATGGGAAATTAGAGACGCGTGCAATAAGGGCACAGCAGTTATCATGGGTGACTTTAATCTACATATAGTTTGGGCTAACAAAATTCATAACAATACTGTGGAAGAGGAATTCCTAGAGTGTATACGGGATGGTTTCCTGGACCAATATGTTGAGCAACCAACTAGAGATCAGGCCATCTTAGACTGGGTATTATGTAATGAGAAAGGATTAATTAGCAATCTTGTTGTGTGAGGCCCCTTGTGGAGGAGCAATCATAATATGATAGAATTCTTCATTAAAATGGAGAGTGAAGTAGTAGTTGACTCAGAGACTAGGGTACTGAATTTAAATAAAGGAAACTACGATGGTATGAGGCACAAGTTGGCTAGGATGGATTGGGAAATGTTACTTAAAGGGTTGACGGTGGATAGGCAATGGCAAACATTTGAAGATCGCATGGATGAACGACAGAATTTGTTCATCCCTGTTTGGCTTAAAAATAAAACAAAAAAGGTGACTCAACCGTGGCTAACAAGGGAAATTAGGGATAGCGTAAGATCCAAGGAGAGGACATATAAATTGGCCAGAAAAAGCAGCAAACCTGAGGCTTGGGAGCAGTTTAGGATTCAGCAAAGGAGGACAAAGGGATTAATTAAGAGGGGGGAAATAGAGTATGAGAGTAAGCTTGCAGGGAACATAAAAACTGACTGTAAAAGCTTCTATAGATATGTGAAGAGAAAAAGATTGGTGAAGTCAAGCGTAGGTCCCTTACAGTCAGAATCAGGGGAATTTATAATGGGGAACAAAGAAATGGCAGCCCAATTAAATACATACTTTGGTTCTGTCTTCACAAAGGAGAACACAAATAAACTCCCAGAGATGTCGGGCAACATAGGGTCTAATGAAAGGGAGGAACTGAATGAAATCAGTATTTGTAGGGAAATGGTGTTAGGGAAATTGACGGGATAAATCCCCAGGGCCTGATAATCTACATCCTAGGGTACTTCAGGAAGTGGCCCTAGAAATAGTAGATGCATTGCTGGTCATCTTCCAAAATTCTATAGACTCTGGAACAGTTCCCATGGATTGGAGGGTAGCTAATGTAACCCCACTATTTAGAAAAGGTGGTAGAGAGAAAACGGGGAATTATAGACCGGTAAGCCTGACATCGGTAGTGGGGAAAATGCTAGAGTCCATTATAAAAGATGTAATAGCAGAGCACTTGGAAAACAGTGACAGGATCGGACAAAGTCAACATGGATTTACAAAAGGTAAATTCATGCTTGACTAATCTACTGGAATTTTTTGAGGATGTAACTGGTAGAATAGATAAGGGAGAACCAGTGGATGTGGTGTATTTGGACTTTCAGAAGGCTTTCGATAAGGTACCGCAGAAGAGATTAGCGTGCAAAGTTAAAGCACATGGGATTGGGGGTAAGGTACTGATTTGGATAGAAAACTGGTTGGCAGACAGGAAGCAAAGAGTTGGAATAAATGGGTCTTTTTCCGAGTGGCAGGCAGTGACTAGTGGGGTACGCAGGGATCGGTGCTAGGGCCCCAGTTATTCACAATATATATTAATGATCTAGATGAGGGAACTAGATGTAATATTTCCAAGTTTGCAGACGACACAAAGCTGGGTGGGCGTGTGTGCTGTGAGGAGGATGCAGAGAAACTCCAGTATGATTTGGACAGGTTGGGTGATTGGGCAGATGCAGTATAATGTGGATAAATGCAAGGTTATCCACTTTGGTGGCAAAAATAGGAAGGCAGATTATTATCTGAACGGCAATAGATTGGGAAAAGGGGAAGTGCAACGAGACCTGGGTGTCCTTGTGCACCAGTCGCTGAAGGTAAGCATGCAGGTGCAGCAGGCGGTTAAGAAGGCAAATGGTATGTTGGCCTTCATAGCGAGATGATTCGAGTACAGGAGCAAGGATGTCTTGCTGCAGTTGTACAGGGCCTTGGTGAGACCACACCTTGAGTATTGTGTGCAGTTTTGGTCGCCTTATCTGAGGAAGGAGGTTCTTGCCATGGAAAGAGTGCAGCGAAGATTCACCAGACTGATACCTGGGATGGCAGGAATGACGTATGCAGAGAGATTGGGTCGATTAAGCTTATATTCGCTAGAGTTTAGAAGAATGAGAGGGGATCTCATTGAAACTTATAAAATTCTAACAGGATTAGACAGACTAGATTTCAGGAAGCCTGTTCCTGATGGCGGGGGAGTCCAGAACCAGGGGTCACAGTCTAAAGATAAGGGGTAAGCCATTTAGGACTGAGATGAGGAGGAATTTCTTCACCCAGAGAGTGGTGAACCTGTGGAATTCTCTACCACAGAAGGCAGTTGAGTCTAATTCATTAAATATATTCAAGAAGGAGTTAGATATATTTCTTAAGGCTAAGGGGATCAAGGGATATGGGGAGAAAGCAGGGACAGGGTACTGAATTTGGATGATCAGCCATGATCGCATTGAATGGCGGAGCAGGCTCGAGGTGCTGAATGGCCTACTCCTGCTCCTATCTTCTATGTTTCTATGATAGTTCCGCTTTTTGGAGACCCTCCGCCCGCAGAAAACCCTTACAATTCTTGCGCCTGGTAAGGCTTTTACCAGGAAATGAGTTGAAAAAAAGTTTTAAAAAAATGTTTCACTGATTTATCATTTAAAAATACTTTAAAACAGGTAAGTTTATTTTTAGCCCTGTAAAAACTTTAATTATTTTTTTCAAAAAATTTAATTTTTGTTTAAAATAGTTAATTTATTGTAATTTCAAGTCATTTTAAAAATGTGATCTTTTTATTTAAATTTATTTAAAGTTTTACTATGTTTTTGGGGGTGATCTCCATTCTTACACTTGACAGGAAGACCTGTCAAATATATGAAAGGAGATTCCCTTCTGTGATTGGCTCCCCATGGCCCACGTGATCCCAGGGACACTGCGAACTACCTGTGCCTCTGGGATACGTGGGCCCTGCGCACCTGCAGTTTGGAGAGGCCGAGTATCGGAATTCTGCGCGTCCTGGGAGCCCTCGGGTAAGGGCGCAGATTTTTCCAGATCGCAGTCCTCCGCCCGCGGGAGGCCTGCGATCGGAATATCTGGGCCATTATACTTTTCCACTTTGGCTATCTGGTGTGAGCATCATGCATTCCCAGTTCACGTATAGCACAACCACCTGCAGACCAAAGCTTGCTCTACTCTGCTCCAACAATGCAAACCTGTATTTATATTACACTTTTAATGTAAGAAAAAATGTCCCGGGTACTCTACTAAGGAATGAGATAAAATGAATTGATAAGGGTGTGGCAGATCGCCACCTAAACAGGCATGATCCACTCTTCCGTCCGTGGACAAAATATCGAGCACCTTCCCTTTAAGGCACCTTACCTTTAAGGCAGAAGGGGGCGGGGCCTCAGGATTTTTCCCAGAGAATTCTGGGAGCATTCTGGCAGCCATTTTTGTGCCATGCTGTTGATTAAAAAGTCTCTTGTTTAACACACATGGATTCAGCCTTAATTCGTGTTTCGCGGCAGCCTCAACATTGGTGACCCCGACGCTCAGAACGTATTCCGAGCACTGCAATGGCGGACACGAACGCAGTTTCTGTGAAACTGCCGGAGTTTTGGGAAAACCAGCCCGAAGCCTGGTTTATCCAAGCTGAATCGCGCTTCCGGCTGCAACGCATCACCACAGATGGGACGAAGTACGACTATCTCGTCACATCACTCGGTAGCGCCACAGTTTCGAAGGTTTGGACAACGCTGCAGAACCCACCAGAGGAAGGCAAGTACGCACATCTCAAGACAGCGCTCCTTAAAAAATTTACAGCCTCGGCATATCAGCGAAACTGCCACCTCCTCGACCTTCCAGGCCTCGGTGATGTCTCACCGTCAGACCTCCTCTCCCACATGCTCTCCCTCACCGACGAGAGCCCACCCGGATCCCTCTTCCGCACGCTGTTCATCCGCCAGCTCCCTCTCAGCATCCGCCCAGCGATCATGGCGTCCGGCCTCACGAACCTGGAAGCCCTGGCCGATGAGGCCGACAAGCTGCTGTCCGCTCACTCCAGCCGCGACGACACTCCGGACCTGGCAGCCAATGCCTGGGCGCGCCCCTCACCGGCCAGCACGCGGCCACAAGGGCCTGCCACCACGCCCACGGGGCCTTCACGCCCCACTAACCCGGGCCACTGTTACTACCACGCACGGTTCGGCGCCAGGGCACAACGGTGCACACCTCCCTGCTCTTTCAAGTCCGCCCCCGTACCAGCCCCCGCGATGGCCGTGGGCCACGCGGGCTCCCTGCTGTTCGTCACGGATGACAAAACCGGCCGCCGGTTCCTGTGCGACACTGGGGCTCAGCACAGCATCATCCCGGCCTCCTCCCTCGACATCCAAAAGGGCGAACGAGGACCGGTGCTGGCTGCTGCTAACGGCTTGGAAATCCGGACGTATGGCACCCGGACAGTCACCCTCAACCTCGCTGGTCACCGCTACCGATGGGAGTTCATCACTGCCAAGGTGCTCTCCCCCCTCATCGGCGCAGATTTCCTGTGCGCCCACGGCCTACTGGTAGACATCCCTCGTCACCGCCTCGTGGACATGAACACCATGTCCCCCATCCTGGGCGCCATGGCCCCCCGTCCACCCGCCGACATGGCGTCACAGTGCCACGCCCGGGCCACGGATGACTACTCGGCACTCCTGGCCGAATTCCCGGCCCTTACCAATCCGACCTTCTCCGCGGAGGCCGCCAAACACGGGGTGGAACACTTCATCCCCACCACAGGCCCCCCAGAGTACGCCCACGCCCGCAGGCTGGACCCGGCCAAACTGGAGATCGCGCGGACCGAGTTTGCCACCATGGAACAGCTCGGCATCATCCGCCGCTCCAACAGTCCCTGGGCCTCCCCACTCCACATCGCCCCCAAACCAGGCGGGGGTTGGCGCCCCTGCGGGGATTACCGCCGCCTCAACGACGCCACCACCCCTGATCGGTACCCCGTGCCGCACATTCAGGACTTCTCGGCTAGACTGGCCGGCCGCTCAGTCTTTTCCAAGGTCGACCTGGTGCGCGGCTACCACCAAGTCCCCGTCCACCCCGCGGACGTCCCCAAGACGGCCGTAATCACCCCCTTCGGCCTGTTCGAGTTCCTGCGGATGCCCTTCGGCCTCAAAAACGCGGCCCAGGCATTCCAACGGCTCATGGACTCGGTCCTTCGGGACCTGAAGTTCCTGTTTGTCTACCTGGACGACATTCTGGTAGCCAGTTCCTCCAAGCAGGAACACCTCTAACACCTTCGCATCCTGTTCGGGCGCCTCAGTGACCACGGGCTCATCCGCAGCCCAGCCAAATGCCAGTTCGGCCTGGACAAGATCGACTTCCTCGGCCACCACATCACCCATGCTGGGGCCATTCCCCTGCCCACCAAGGTGCAGGCTGTCCAACAATTTCCCCGCCCCACCACCATCAAAGGCCTCCAGGAGTTCCTCGGGATGGTGAATTTCTATAACCGCTTCATCCCCAAAGCGGCGTCCCACATGAGGCCCCTGTATGAAGCCCTCCGAGGCAGGAGCGGCAAGATGGCGGTCGAATGGACAGCAGACGCGTCCGCCGCCTTCGACTCCATCAATACCGCGCTCGCCAACGCCACCCTGCTCGCGCACCCACGGCCCAATGCCAGGGTAGCGCTCACCACGGACGCCTCCGACCACGCGGTTGGCGCCGTGTATGAGCAGTGGGTCGACGGCGCCTGGCAACCACTTGCCTTCTTCAGCCGCCAACTACGCCCCCCGGAGGTCAAGTACAGCACCTTCGACCGCGAGCTCCTCGCGCTGTTGCTGGCGGTCCGCCATTTCCGGTTTTTGCTTGAGGGCCACCCCTTCACTGCGTTTGTCGACCACAAGCCCCTGACATTCGCAATGGCAAAGACAACCGACCCCTGGTCCGCCAGGCAGCAGCGCCAGCTCGCGGCAGTGTCCGAGTTCACCACGGACATCCAACACGTCTCCGGCCGAGACAATGTGGTGGCCGACTGCCTCTCCTGCCCCGCCATCCACGCCACACACCTAGCAGTCGACTACGCTCAACTCGCAGCAGACCAGATCACCGATCCTGATCTGCTCTCCGCACCCACCAACCTACCAGGCCGACGTCGCCTGTGGCCCGACCGCAGTCACGGTCAAGTGCGACATATCCCTATGTCAACCTCGGCCCGTCGTCCCAGCGTCCTGGCGCCGCCGGGTATTCGACATTCTCCACAACCTCTCCCACCCTGGCGCCCGCGCATCCATCAAATTGGTAGCCAACCGCTTCGTCTGGCGCGGCCTTCGCAAGGATGTGCGTACTTGGGCCAACTCCTGCCTAGCCTGCCAACGGGCCAAGGTACAGCAACACACGAAAGCACCCCTCGAGGAGTTTACCGTCCCCTCGCGGAGATTCGACTACATCCACGTGGACATCGTCGGGCCCCTGCCGTCGTCGCAAGGCCACACGCACTTGCTGACCATCGTTGACCGCACCACACGCTGGCCTGAGGCAATTCCACTGACCTCTACCACCACCGCCGACATCGCCAGAGCCTTCGTCAGCACCTGGGTCGCACGGTTCGGCGTCCCCTCCGACATGACGTCGGACAGAGGTCCGCAATTTACCTCTGAACTCTGGACCGCCGTCGCACGCAATCTCGGGGTGACCATTCACCGCACCACAGCGTACCACCCCCAAGCCAACGGACTGTGTGAGCGGTTCCACAGATCCTTGAAGGCATCTCTTCGAGCCAGCCTCCAAGACGGCGCCTGGACCGACCGACTTCCGTGGGTCCTCCTCGGCCTGCGCACCGTGGTTAAAGAAGACCTCCACGCATCGGCAGCAGAGCTCGTGTACGGTCAGCCGCTGCGCGTACCCGTCGAGTTCCTGCCCACCGCCACGACACCCTGGTCAGCCGACCAGCAACGCCACGACTTCGCCTCACCGGCGCTGCAGTTCGCCCCTGTGCCCATTGCCCGACACGGCGAATCCACCTCACACGTCCCACGAAGCCTGCACCAGGCACAGTTTGTTTTCGTCCGGCACGACGCCCACCGCGGACCCCTTCAACCCCCGTACGACGGGCCCTACAAGGTGCTACAGGCTGGGGACAAATTTTTCACCCTGCAAGTGGGCGACAGGACCGAAAAAGTGTCGGTTGACCGACTCAAGCCAGCACACTCGGAGCCCGGTGAGCAGGTCCCTGTAGCTCGTCCACCTCCACGCGGCCGACCTGCCCTCAAGCCGGTTCACCCGGCTGCTCCACGCCCGGCCGTTCCACGTCCACCGGCGTCCTACAAGAGCCGCTTAGGCCGGCCCATCAGACCGCCGCACCGTCTCGTCCACACCTCCTAAGCGGATTCTGGGGGGAGCTGTGTGGCGGATCGCCACCTAAACAGGCATAATCCACTCTTCCGTCTGTGGACAAAATATCGAGCACCTTACCTTTCAGGCAGGAGTGGGCGGGGCCTCAGGATTTTTCCCAGAGAATTCTGGGAGCATTCTGGCAGCCATTTTTGTGCCATGCTGTTGATTAAAAAGTCTCTTGTTTAACACACATGGATTCAGCCTTAATTCGTGTTTCGTTGCAGCCTCAACAAGGGAATGAATGCCAAGCAGTAAAGGGAAAGATTAGAAGGGCTGTCTAAAAGCTTTTGAAAATGAGATTTTAAGAAGGTTTTCAAAGGTAGAGAGACATGTGCTGTGGAGATGTTTAGAGAGTAAATTCCAGAGATTAGGGCTAAGGTGACTAAAGGCTATGTCACCAGAGTAGAGAGAGGTAGGAACTGCACAAAAGTCAAGAGTTGGAAGACCAAGGGGATGTGAATTGTAAGCGGTTGCAGAGAAAGGTTGAGGTGAGTCCTTGGAGGGATCTGAGGATGAGGATTTTAAATTTAAGATGTTGGGGGGCTGGGAGCCACTGTAAGTCAGCGAGGCTAGGAAGCGATGACGAGCAAGACAATGTACAGGATGGCATACAGGCAGCTGAATTTTGGAGAATTGAATTTTATGAATAATGTGGACATGAAGGATATTGAAAAAGTTGAGTAGCGGCATTGGACGCCATTTTCAACTTCACTACTTGGTGGAGCGGATTGTGCATCCAATATAGAACCTGACTGATTTTCAGTCCATTTAATCCTTGCCCTCCAAGATGATCATTTTACTTGGCATCCTTACAGCTAGCAGAGAAGGGAGCTTTCTCATCTATTTTTCTGGGATGGATTTAAACCCAGGTTCTCTGAGCTAAAACTCTGCATCATCCAATATTGCAAGTGTTAGCAATTGTGGATAATGTGACTAGTCAGCAGTTAAAGGTGGTGAGATGTGTCGATGTTACAACAATACCAGATAGTTTTTTTTAAGTAATTTTATCTTATTATCTTCTGTGTTTCAGAAAGAAGAAACAAATTATAAGCCAAGAATGAAGAAGTACAGTATCTGGATGCTTTTACCCATTATAATTACTCTCTTTACAATAGTTGGACTCTGGGTTACGTAAGTCCACCACACTATTATTTTCATTTCATTGTGTAATTAGCATTTTTTTAAAAATAGGCAATAATTACAATTGAAGTGGATTTTTGATTTTTCTTTCCTATTCCTTTTTTGGAGAGGTGGAAGATGTTATTGACCCTCAAAATATTTTGATCTAGAAGTTCGACCGTACAACTTGGGTGCTAAATGGCCTTCTATGCCTCCAATATGGCAATCAGGAAGTGCACGCTCATTACCAGCCGGAAGTGCGCCAGTGTAGCGGAAAAAATAGACTTCCAAGGCTCACGTCTGAAACAGGCGTTGGTCCCTTTGCATATTCTCTGTGTTGTTCAAGCATTGTTACAAATTTTGGGTTTGCCTTAGATACTCTTTTGGGTTCAGTGATATTGCTCACTCCCATAAGTGGCCCCCGCATCTTGCATTCATCAGTGTGCTTGTACTGCCCAATATCTAAACATAGAAACATAGAAAAATAAGAACAAGAGTAGGTCATTCAGCCCTTCGAGCCTGCTCCGCCATTCAATATGATCATGGCTGATCCTCTGTCTCAATACCATATTCCCGCTCTCTCCCCATACCCCTTGATGCCTTTTGTGTCTAGAAATCTATCTATCTATCTTAAATATATTCAGTGAATTGGCCTCCACGGCCTTCTGTGGTAGAGAATTCCACGGGTTCACCATCCTCTGAGTGAAGAAATTTCTCCTCATCTCAATCCTAAATGTCCTACCCCTTATCCTGAGACTGTGACCCCTCGTTCTCGACCCCCCCCAGCCAGGGGAAACATCCTCCCTGCATTCAGTCTGTCTAGCCCTGTCAGAATTTTATACGTTTCAATGAGATCCCCTCTCATTCTTCTAAACTTTAGTGAGTATAGGCCTAGTCGACCCAATCTCTCCTCATACGACAGTCCTGCCATCTCCTGAATCAGTCTGGTGAATAGCGCTGAACAATGTGCAGTCATCAGCGAACATCCCTATTTCTGACCTTATGTTGGAGGGAAGGTAATTGATGAATCAGCTGAAGATGGTTGGGTCAAGGACACTGCCCTGAGGAACTCCTGCAGCGATGTCCTGGGGCTGTGATGATTGACCTTCAATCACCACAACCATCTTCCTTTGTTCTAGTTATGACTCCAGCCAGTGGAGAGTTTTCCCCCCGATTCCCATTGACTTCAGTTTTACTAGGGCTCCTTCATGCCACACTCAGTCAAATGCTGCCTTGATGTCAAGGGCAGTCACTCTCATCTCACCTCTGGAATTCAGCTCCTTTGTCCATGTTTGGACCAAACTGTAATGAGGTCTGGAGCCGAGTGGTCTTGGCGGAACCCAAACTGAGCATCAGTAAGCATGTTATTGGTGAGTAAGTGCCACTTGATAGCACCCTAAACGACACCTTCCATCAATTTGCTGATGATTGAGAGTAGACTGATGGGGCGGTAATTGGCCGGATTGGATTTGTCCTGCTTTTTGTGGACAGGACATACCTGGGCAGTTTTCCACATTGTCGGATAGATGCCAGTGTTGTAGCTGCACTGGAACAGCGTGGCTAGTTCTGGAGCACAAGTCTTCAGCACGATAGCCGGGTTTTTGTCAGGGCCCATAGCCTTTGGTGTATTCAATGCGCTCAGCCGTTTCTTGATATCTCGTGGAGTGAATCGAATTGGCTGAAGACTGGCTTCTGTGATGGTGGGGACCTCAGGAGGAGGCTGAGATGGATCATCCACTCGGCACTTCTGGCTGAAGATGGTTGCAAACGCTTCAGCTTTGTCTTTTGCACTCACCTGCTGGGCTCCACCATCATTGAGGATGGGGATATTCATGGAGCCTCTTCCTCTCATTAGTTCTTTCATGGTCCACCACTATTCATGACTGGATGTGGCAGGAGTGCAGAGATTTGATCTGATCCGTTGATTGTGGGATCGCTTAGCCCTGTCTATAGCATGCTGCTTCCGCTTTTTAGCATGCATGTAGTCCTGTGTTGCAGCTTCCCCAGGTTGGCGCCAAAATTTTTAGGTACGCCTGGTGCTGCTCCTGGCATGCTCTTCTACATTCCTTATTGAACCAGGGTTGGTCCCCTGGCTTGATGGTAATGGTAGAGTGAGGGATATGCCGGGCCATGAGGTTACAGATTGTGGTGGAATACAATTCTGCTGCTGCTGATGGCCCACAGCGCCTCATGGATGCCCAGTTTTGAGCTGCTAGATCTGTTCTGAATCTTATCCCATTTAGCATGGTGGTAGTGCCTCACAACACGATGGAGGGTGTCCTCAGTGTGAAGACGGGACTGCTACCAATACTGTCATTGACAGATGCATCTTTGACAGGTAGTTTGGTGAGGACGAGGTCAAGTAGGTTTTTCCCTCGTGTTGGTTCTCTCACCACCAGTCGCAGGCCCAGACTGGCAGCTATGTCCTTCAGGACTCGGCCAGCTCGGTCAGTAGTGGTGCTACCGAGCCACTCTTGGTGATGGACATTGAATTCCCCCACCCAGAGTACTGATGGGTGCAGGGAGGGTATATAAGACTGGAGGAGATTGCAGGGATAGGGTGGGGATCTGAAGGTGAAGATTTTAATTTCAGTAAGTTGGGGGCGGTCACTGTTGTTAGCAGTCAACCTCCTTCTATGGTTCACAACACATTTCAAGTAAGCACGAGACACTTTGTAGTGTAGTATACGGAAGAGACTTTATTGTTACCTAGGATGAGGGATCAACTCAACCCAGATCAGAGAGCGACTTTTCAGTTTCTGTATCTTTTGAGCCCTCTGAATTACTATTGAAAACCATGCTTCTTTATACACCATATTTTGCCTATATCAACAGTACATGTCATAGATAAGACCTCATGATGTATCTATTTCCAAATCTTTTGAACATAAGAACATCAGGAGTAGGCCATACGGCCCCTCGAGCCTGCTCTGCCATTCAATAAGATCATGGCTGATCATTGACCTCAACTCCACTTTCCCGCTTGTTTACTTGTTTACTTCAAAGCTACTTCCCTTAAACAAGACTTCCTGACCGAACAGTTTCCAACATCTTTGAAGAACAGGCTTTATCCACTGTTAACTTTCTGTACTATAACTAATGGATACCTCTACCTATGTTTATTAAACTAGCCCCTGAAGTTACACTTTAATTACTCATGGCTGACGTCATTACTGTTATGTATTTCTTTGCACAAGCACTTTATGTATCAGAAGACAAGCTATGCATTCCTCTCACGGCACTTCAAAGTCATCCTGTTTATATTGGAAACTCTATTGCTCCATTAAACGAAGAAGTTCAAATGTTAATTTTTAACTTTCCACGATGTCCAACAGCTGTATGTAAGTGAGGAGGAGCGTGATGGGTGAGCAGGTCTTCGTAATGGGATTGGTTATTGGTGGCTGATTTTTGGACAAGTTAGAGTTTATGGACAGTGGAGGCTGGGAGGGCAGTGAGGAAGGTATTGGAAAGATCAAGTCCAGAGCAAAGTTCCCTCTAATATTTTTTTGGGTGCGAGGCCCCTTTAACAGGCTGCACGGCCCATTCAAATTTCCGCACGTGGGTGGTTTTTCCGTTGAAAAGCCGGTGAGCTGGCCTGCGCGGGACCTCCAGACCGCCGCGCAGCCGTACAGTTTAAAGGGAACATTGGTCCAGAGATGACCAAACTATAAGGGTAGGGACAGAGGCAAGTGATATTGCAGGTGGAAGTAAGTGGTATTGGTGGTGGATAAGATGTGGGTTTTAAAGCCCAGCGCTAGTTTGAACAGGTTGACATGATTTCACACTGCCTGAACGAGTGGCAAGGGAGTAGAGAATATGGGAGCATCCGAAAACAAAGATTTTGGTCTTCCTAATGTTCAGTTTAAGGAAATTTTAACTCATCACAGTTTAATGTCAGACAGGCAGTCTCTTGGTATAGATGTGGTAATAGAAGTGAAGGAGGAGGAGGAGGAGGACTGGGTGCCATCAGCATACGTATAGAAGCTGAGCTCATTACCTGCAACAATGTTACCGAGGGGCAACACATAGAGGAGGGGGCTGAGGATAGCTCTTGTAGGACTCTGGACGTAATTATGTGGGCAAGAAGATGCCCTTTCTGTGTTTGGGTCGGTAGGAGTGGATCCACACTAAGGCAGTGCCACGGAGCTGGATAACAAAGGAGAGGTAATGAATGAGGATGACGTCGTCGATCAGATGAAATGTTATGGAGAGGTTGAGGAGGAATAATAAGTCATAGAGTCATTACGGCACAGAAGGAGGCTATTCGGCCCATCGAGTCCATGCCGGCTCTCTGTAGACCAATCCAGTCAGTCCCATTCCCCCGCTCTATCCCCGTAGCCCTGCAAGTTTATTTCCCTCAAGTGCCTATCCAATTTCCTTTTGAAATCAGCTGCACAGGAGGGGAGGAAAAAGAGTGGGAGAGCAATAGTGATAGGGGATTCTATCGTAAGGGGAACAGATAGACCTTTCTGTGGCCGCAGACGTGACTCCAGGATGGTATGTTGCCTCCCTGGTGCCAGGGTCAAGGATGTCACTGAGCGGCTGCAGGACATTCTGAAGGGGGTGGGTGAACAGCCAGATGTTGTGGTCCATATCAGTACCAACAACATAGGTAGAAAGAGGGACGAGGTCCTGCAAGCAGAATATAGGGAGCTAGGAAATAAATTAAAAAACAGTACCTCAAAGGTAGTAATCTCAGGATTACTCCCAGTGCCATGTGCTAGCGATAGCAGAAATAGGAGAATAGACCAGATGGATGCGTGGCTGGAGAGATGGTGTAGGAGGGAGGGATTTAAATTCCTGAAGCATTGGGACCGATTCTGGGGAAGGTGGAACCTGTACAAGCTGGACGGGTTACACCTCGGCAGAACCGGGACCAATATCCTCGCAGGGGGGTTTGCTAGTGCTGTCGGGAAGGATTTAAACTAGTTTGTCAGGGGGCTGGGAACCTAAGTGTGGGCCCAGAACGGAGAGAAACAAAGCTGGAAGTGCAAGTTAGAAAAGTAGTCAGCAAAACTAGTAGGGAGCAGAATCAAAGGCCAACAGTAAAGAGGGTCAAAGTGCAGAAAAATATTAAACAGGCAAAGTTGAAGGCACTTTATCTAAATGCACGTAGCATTCGCAACAAGGTGGATGAATTAATAGCACTAATAGAAGTAAATGGGTATAATGTAATTGCCATTACAGAGACATGGTTGCAGGGTAACCAAAGCTTGGAACTGAATGTTCCAGGGTACTCAACATTTAGGAAGGACAGACAAAAAGGAAAAGGAGGTGGCGTAGCGCTGTTAATAAGGGATGAGATCGGTATGGTTGAGATAAAAGATCTTGGCTCGGCAGATCGTGATGTAGAACTGGAATCAGTTTGGGTGGAGCTAAGAAACAGCAAAGGGCGGAAAACATTGGTGGGTGTTGTGTATAGGCCACCAAACAGTAGTGGTAATGTAGGGCACAGAAGAAATTAGAAGTGCATGTAACAAGGGCAATACGATAATCATCGGGGACTTTAATCTACATATTGACTGGGCAAATCAAATTACAGGAAACTCTTTCGTATCCGGCACCGACGGGACCGGGATGGTGCCGATTGATTGAAAATTCTGGATAACGGAGAGGTATATCTACCGAGGCTATTTTTAACAAACAAAAATAAAAAAATCAAGAAATGTGCAGTATAATTGGGTACTCACATACAGAATGCAGCGCGGGAGAGTCAGACTCCTGTTATTGAGGTGTTCGGATCGGAAGAGACTTCCAACAACGCCAAGAACCCGAGTAGTGGCAGTTTGGAGAACTACCCCCACTGACTAACTCGGACTCGGCAACATTTCCGGTTATTGAGGTGTTGTTTTCGGAGTATGAATTTTGCCGGTTATTAGAGAATTCCGGATATTTAGGTGCCGTTTAAACGAGAGTTTCCTGTACCACTAATGGTGTGGAGGACGAATTCTTGGAAGGCATGCGAGATGGTTTCCTGGATCAGTATGTGGGGGAACCAACCAGGGAACAGGCTATTCTGGATCTGGTACTGTGTAATGAGAAAGGGCTAATCAATAATCTTGTGGTAAAGGGGCCTTTAGGGACAAGTGACCATAATATGATTGAATTTTACATTAAGTTTGAGAGTGATGTAGTCCAATCTGAAACTAAGGTCTTCAATCGAAACTAAGGTCTTCAATCTAAACAGAGGAAACTACAAGGGTATGAGGGACAAGTTGGCCATGGTAGATTGGGAGACTACACTAAAAGGTATGAAGGTGGACATACAATGGCTAACATTCAAGGAAATAATGCATAATTTGCAACAAACATACAGGAAACTCTCTTTTAACCGGCACCCAAATAACCGGAAATCTCTCTTAACCGGCAAAATTCTTGAGTAGGTAACCGGGGTTTTCCTTCATCTCTCCTTTAAAAATAACTTTGAAAAAAACCCCGAGGCG
The DNA here is from genome assembly GCA_030390025.1 of Squalus acanthias. Classification (NCBI taxonomy): domain Eukaryota; kingdom Metazoa; phylum Chordata; class Chondrichthyes; order Squaliformes; family Squalidae; genus Squalus; species Squalus acanthias. Next base: position 120,660,768 of record CM059426.1, on the reverse strand, counting down.
TTTGCCTTGTATCGGAGCATGTAGATTGGGAGGGGAATGTGCAGCCCGGGTAGGCAGCGGACACGACAGATGGTCAGCTGGCGGTCCCCGGGGAGACGGAGCTCCGAATGCAGGCGCATGTCAGTGTGGACGGGGCTCTCGTACGTTGGGAGATATAACTCTCCATTATCCGGACTTTTTGATTAACCGGCACCACGCCGGTCCCGTCGGTGCCGGTTAATAAAGAGTTTCCTGTATATTCCTCTGGGGCATAAAAACCCAAAAGGAAAAGTGATCTAACCATGGCTAACAAAAGAAATTAAAACGAGTATTAAGTCAAAGGAGGAAGCTTATAAAGTTGCCAGAAAAAGCGGTCAGCCTGAGGATTGGGATCTTTTTAGAAATCAGCAAAGGGGGACCAAGAAATTGATAAAGAAAGGGAAAATGGAATATGAGCACAAACTAATGAAAAATATAAAAACGGATTGTAAAAGCTTCTATAGGTATGTGAAAAGGAAAAGACTGGCGAAGGTAAATGTAGGTCCTTTACAGTCAGAGACGGGAGAATTTATAATGGGGAGTGAGAAAATGGCAGAGAAATTAAATAAATACTTTTGTTTCTGTCTTCACGGAGGAAGACACAATATACCTCCCAGAAATATGAGAAAACCAAGGGTGTGGCGAGAATGAGGAACTTAAAGAAATTATTATTCGTAAAAAAACAGTACTAGCAAAATTAATGGGACTAAAAGTCAATAAATCCCAAGGACCGGATGACCTACATCCTAGGCTTTTGAAAGAGGTGGCCATTGGAATAGTGGACGCATTGGTTGTCATCTTCCAAAATTCTATAGATTCTGGAACGGTTCCTGCAGATTGGAGGATAGCAAATGTAACCCCGCTATTTAAGAAAGGAGGGAGAGAGAAAACGGGGAACTACAGACCTGTTAGCCTCACATCAGTAGTTGGGAAAATGCTGAAATCTATTATAAAGGATGCAATAACTGGGCACTTAGAAGCTAATAGTAAGATTGGGCAGAGTCAACATGGATTTATGAAAGGGAAATCCTGTTTGACAAACCTATTGGAGATCTTTGAGGATGTAACTAGTGGAGTAGACAAAGGGGAACCAGTAGATGTGGTGTATCTGGATTTTCAGAAGGCCTTCGATAAGGTCCCACACAAGAGGTTGGTGAACAAAATTAGGACACATGGAATTGGGGGTAATATACTAGCATGGTTTGAGAATTGGTTAACAGACAGAAAACAAAGAGTAGGGATAAACGGGTCTTTTTCAGGATGGCAGGCTGTGACTAGTGGGGTACCACAAGGATCGGTGCTTGGGCCCCAGCTATTCACAATCTATATCAACGATTTGGATGAGGGGACTAAATGTAACATTTCAAAATTTGCTGCTGATACAAAGCTAGGTGTCGGTGTCAGTTGTGAAGAGGCTTCAAGGGGATCTCGACAGGCTCAGTGAGTGGGCGAGAACATGGCAGATGGAATATAATGTGGATAAATGTGAAGTTATCCACTTTGGTAGAAGAAACAGAAAGGCAGTGTATTTCCTAAAAGGTGAAAAATTGGGGAATGCAGATGCTCAAAGGGACCTGGGTGTCCTTGTACATGAGTCACTGAAAGTGAATGTGCAGATGCAGCAAGCCATTAGGAAGGCAAATGATATGCTGGCCTTCATTACAAGAGGATTTGAGTACAGGAGTAAAGAAGTCTTACTCCAATTATATAGGGCCTTGGTGAGAACACACCTGGAGTACTGTGTACAATTTTGGTCTCCTTACCTAAGGAAGGATATACTTGCCATAGGGGGAGTGCAACGAAGGTTTACGAGATTGATTCCTGGGATGGCGGGACTGTCGTATGAGAAGAGATTGAGTAAACTAGGCCTGTATTCTCTTGAATTCAGAAGAATGAGAGGGGATCTCATTGAAGCATACAAAATTATTACAGGGCTTGGTAGGGTGGATGCTGGGAGAATGTTTCCCATGGCTGGGGAGCCTAGAACCAGGGGCCACAGCCTCAGGATAAAGGGTAGGCCATTCAGGACTGAGATGAGAAGAAATTTCTTCACACAGAGGGTGGTGATTCTTTGGAATTCTCTACCCCAGAGGGCTGTGGAGGCTCAGTCATTGGGTATATTCAAAACAGAAGTCGATAGATTTCTGACTAGTAAAGACATCAAGGGATATAGCGATAGGGCCGGTGAATGGAGTTGAGGCAGAAGATCAGCCATGATCTCATTGAATGGCGGAGCAGGCTCAAAGGGCCGAATGGCCTACTCCTGCTCCTATTTCTTATGTTCTAAATCATTGATCGTCTCCGCTATCACCACCCTCGTCAGTAGCGAGTTCCAGGTCATCACCACTTGCTGCGTAAAAAAGTTCTTCCTCACATCGTCCTGTATCTCTTGCCCAAAACCTTAAATCTGTGACCCCTAGTCCTTGTACCATCAGCTAATGGGAACAGCCTTTCTCTGTCTACCTTATCCAAACCCATCATAATCTTGTACACCCCTATCAAATCTCCCCTCAACCTCCTTTGCTCCAAGGAGAACAACCCCAGCTTCTCCAACCTAACCTTGTAGCTAAAATCCCTCATCCCTGGAACCATTCTGGTAAATCTCCTCTGCACCCTCTCAAGGACCTTCACATCCTTCCTAAAGTGTGGTGACCAGAACTGACACAATACGCTAGTTGTGGCCTAACCAGAGCTTTTTAAAGGTTATAACTTCCCTGCTTTTGTACTCAATACCTCTATTTATGAAGCCCAAGATCCCATATGCTTTGCTAACCACTCTCTCAATATGTCCTGCCACCTTCAAAGAGCTATGCACATGAACCCCCAGGTCCCTCTGTCCCTGCACACTCTTTAGAACTATACCATTAAGTCTATATTGCCTCTCTCTACCCCTTCTGCCAAAATGCATCACCTCACACTTCTCTGTATTAAATTCCATCTGCCACTTGTCTGGCCATTCTGCTAGCCTATCTATGTCCTGTTGCAGTCGATTGGTATCCTCCTCACTGTTTGTCACACCTCCAAGTTTGATATCATCGTCAAATTTTGAAATTTTACTGTGTTCCAATATCCAAATCATTTATTTATTTTTATTTATATATATATATATATATGAAAAAGCAGTGGTCCTAGCACTGACCCTTGGGGAACACCACTGTCTACCATCCTCCAGTCTGAAAAACAACCATTTACCACGACTCGCGGTTTTCTGTCCTTAAGCCAATTTCTTATCCAAGCTGACACTGACCCTCCTATTCCATGAGCCTCAATTTTGTTAACCAGCCTTTTATGTGGTACTTTGTCAAACACTTTCTTAAAATCCATATAGATAACATCCACTGCATGCCCTTCATCAACTTTCTCTGTTACTTCATCAAAAAATTAAATTAGATTAGTCAACCACAATCTGCCTTTTACAAATCTGTGCTGGCTCTCCTTAATTAACTTAAACCTCTCCAAGTGCCTGTTAATTTTTTCCCTGATTATTGTTTCTAAAACCTTACCCACCACTGATTTAAACTGACCGGCCTGTAGTTACTAGGATTGTCCTTACACCCTTTCTTGAACAATGGTGACACATTTGTCACTTTCCAATCCTCAGGCACCTCCCCCGTATCTAGGGAAGATTGGAAGATTATGGCACGCCCTTCCACTATCTCCACCCCCTCTTAAGGTTTTAGGCAAGAGATACAGGGGGGATGTGAGGAAAAACTTTTTTACGCAGCGAGTGGTGAGGACCTGGAACTCGCTGCCGACGAAAGTGGTGGAAGCGGACACACTCAATGTTTTCAAGGGGAGACTGGATAGGCACTTGAGGGAAATAAACTTGCAGGGCTATGGGGATAGAGCGGGGGAATGGGACTGGCTCGATTGCTCTGCAGAGAGCCAGCACGGACTCGATGGGCCGACTGGCCTCCTTCTGTGCCGTTATGACTCTATGGAGGAAAAATTGGGTATCGCCCATTTTGGGGCGCTAATATCGGCCGGGCGCAAAGTTTAGCGCCCGGCGCTAATTATTGCCTCCGACTGCAAAATTCGCCTCTTGCCCCTGGAGGTGATTTGAGTGGTAAATCAGGTGCTACACACCTCTCAAGGCGCAAACGTCAGGGAGCGAGGCGCTACCTCAGAACGCTACCGAAGCTCAGGCGATGCCAGTTACCATGGAAGCCAGACAGACTAGCGCCGTCCAGTTCTTAAAGGGGAGGGGCCATCTTGCTGGCAAGCCACTCCCTGCTCATTGCAGCCTTGAATCTCGGCCTGGAGAGACCTCAAAAGCAATTGTGTTGGAAGCACTAATGGATAGGCGCAGGGAAAGAGCTTGGCGCTTAGGAACCTCAAAAGTGGTGCTGAGGGCCAAAACTCCTTAGGACAGCGTTAAAACCAAAAATTTTGCCGACAGGAAATGCAGGAAGCGCCGCCTTTAAATTGCGCTCCCCCAGCCCCTTCCCGACTTGAAAACGTTGCACTCTACTTGTCGTTCCTAGTGGCAGGCGCTAAGGCAGGGGGCGCGACTCAATATCCAGTCCGGGGCGCTACCAGGGCGTTACAGGAAACTTTCGTTTATCCGGCATCGACGGGACCGGCGTGGTGCCGGTTTATCGAAAGTACCGGATAACAGAGAGTTATATCTACCGAGGCTATTTTTAACAAAGAGACTCCAAGCAGCACAGGAGAATCTACTCCTGCTACTGCAATGTTTCGGACTTGCGCCAGGAGGCCGAGTAGTGGCACTTTTGAAAAGTACCCCTACTGACTAAATCGGCGTTCTCGGACTCGGACTCGGGATCGGCAACATTGCCGGTTATTTGAGAGGATTTTTCGGAGCACTCGGCGTTCGCGGAGACTCGACTGCGACTCGGCAACATTGCCGGTTATTTGAGAGGAGTTTTCGGAGGATGATTTTTGCCGGTTAAGCGAGAATTCCGGATATTTGGGTGCCGGATAAACGAAAGTTTCCTGTACATGCTCGACTGACGTCACGATCTGCAGGCGGAGGAGATCGTGGCAGTATTTAACGCCGCCGCAAAACGACTGGTCAATTTTGCGCTAAAATCGCTGCGCTCGGACGCTAAGTTCCTTGCCCCCCAGAGGCGCTAACCGACCAAATTTTTCCCCCATGACTCTGACTCTTTCCTTAGCAACCTGGGATGCAAGCCATCTGGACCAGGCGACTTATCCACTCTAAGCATATCCAGCCTTTCCAGTACATCCTGCATATCAATTTTCACCCCATCCATTACCTCTACCATCTCCGCTTCTACCGATATTTTGTCAGCATCCTCTTCCTTAGTAAACACCAAAACAAAGTACTCATTGAGTATTCTAGCCTTGCCCTGCGCCTCGAAGCATATATCACCTTCTTTGTCCCTAATAGGCCCCATCCTGCCTCTTACTACCTGCTTACTATTTACATGCCGGTAGAAGATTTTTGGGTTCCTTTTTTATGTTAACTGCCATTCTATTCTCATATTCTCTCTTTGCCAGTCTTATTTTCCTCTTCATTTCCCCTCTCAACTTATTGTATTTGGCCTGGTTCTCACTTGAAGAATTCACCTGACATGCATCATACACCCTCTTTTTTTTGTTTCATCATATTCTCTATCTCCCTTGTCATCCAAGGAGCCCTGGCTTTGGTTCCCCTATCTTTCCCTCTTGTTATCACCCATTGTTTCGTTACAGTTTTTCCTGTCAATCTTTGGTTCCATTTTACCCTGGCTAGATCCCCTCTCATCCCATTGAAGTTAGCCCTCTTCCAATTTAGAAGTTCTACTTTAGATTGTTCCTTGCTCTTCTCCATTACTAATCTAAACCTTATGATACGATGATCACTCTTACCCAAGTGTTCTCCCACAGACAATTGGTCGACCTGGCCCACCTCATTCCCCAGCACCAGATCCAGCAATGCCTCCTTCCTAGTTGGGCTGAGAACATACTGGTCAAGGAAGTTCTCCTGAACACTTTTCAGAAATTCCTCCCCCCTCCTTTCCCTTTACTCTAACATTATCCCAATCGATATTTGGGTAATTAAAGTCCCCCAATATCACCTCTATATAGTTCTTGCGCAGCTCTGTGATTTCCCTGCAGATTTGCTCCTCTTTCTCTCTCTCATTATTTGGAGGCCTATAGAATACCCCCAATAGCATGATCATACCCTTTTTGCTTCTCAACTCTAACTAAATGGATTCTGTCCTTGCCCCCTCAAGGACATCCTGTCTTTCCAACATTACAATGTCTTCCCTAATCAGTACTGCCACCCCACCTCCCTTTTTTCCTTCCCTATCTTTTCTGAACACCTTGTATCCGTGAATATTAAGCACCCAGTCCTCACCATTTTTAAGCCACATTTCTGTTATTGCCACTACATCATATTCCCACACGGCTAAATGTGCTTGCAGCTCACCAACCTTATTCACCACACTTTGTGCGTTTGCATACATGCATTCCAAACCTGTCTTTGTATTCCTCGTAGTCCTTTTTAGTCTGCTCCTATCTAATATCGTACTACTTCCTTCTCTAGTACTATCCAACACGCTCCCTCCTTTATGCACCTTATTCCTCTTTTCTACTTCTATATGCTGGTGTCCACTCCCCTGCCAATTTAGTTTATACCCTCCCCACCATAAGGAGGAAAGAAAGATTTGCTTTTATATAAAGCCTTTCACAACCTTAGCGCATCCCAAAGCATTTTACAGCCAATTAAGTACTTTTTTGAAGTATAGTCACTGTTGTAATGTAGGAAATGCGGCAGCCAATTTGCACCCAGCAAGGTCCCACAAAGAGCAATGTGATAATGACCAGATGCTGTTTTAATGATGCTGGTTGAGGGATAAATATTGTACCATGTTCATACAGGATGTCACTTGTGACTTAGGGTCAGCACAGTCTCAGTACTGTGAGCTGGGCTGGAGGAATTTGATTCAGGGAATTTCGGGAGATACAGACATGGAGCTGGGAGGCGACAGACATGTTCAGGACCTTAGAAGTGAAAAGGAACGTTCTGGAGAGAATGATGGTACAAAAGGATGGAAGAGTCAAAGGAGGACTTCTTGAACAGGAAGTGAGAATAAGAGTTTTGAAACGGAGAGGGACCGTGCCTAAGCAAAGAGAGCCATTTACTATGTTGGCAAGAAAAGGGGCCAGGAAAGGTTATTGTAGTCATGAGTTGAGTGGGGAAGGGATTGAAGGAGCCAGAGGTGGGTCTCCAAGATGAGCTTGGAGTGAGTGGGGAGAAGATGGGATGGGACTGGCGGATTGGAGGTAAGGTGGGTAGGGGATAAAAGGTGGTCAGGAGTGGGGAGGGGAGTGTGGTGGCCAAGGCAGTTGCAGGACAGTCTCAGTCTTAGAAGTGAAGAAATCCATGGGCATTTTGCACTGTGTATTGGAGGTGAGGGTGGAGGAGGTGAAAAAAGAGGAGATTTGAAAGGTGGTTAGTCATGGAGAAAAAGAACCTCAGGTTGTCCTCACCCTCCAGGATAATCCTAGATTAGTAGAAGTATTTGACTGAGGAGAGGTTGGCATGGTAGTACTAAACACCTACAGAGGTTCCCTTCTTCTACACCTCTATCTGTCTGACTTGGAGAATTTGGTGCTTTTACCATATCCATGCATATATTTGCCTCATGGGCAATACATCCAATTTTGCCTCAGCCAAAGAAATAAGGTGCGAATCGAGGACAAGTAGCCTAGGTTGCATCATGTCACACACATGGGTAGTGCAAGGATTATCCACCACCCCACCCTTTTTCAATAATAGCCCACAGATTTTGAACGTGGTGAATGAGTGACTTCCATTCAAAGAATGAAGAAGGCTATACTGAAGGTTGGTCATTTTTTAAATGGATATTTAGCGCTTTTGGTTTTTTTTAAAAAAAAGATTTGTTTGTGATTTTTGTGTTAATCAAGGTAAAAGTTATTAGTACTGGGGAATTGAACACTTTCCTTTTCAGATGCCCAGTGTCAGCATCGAGCACTCCCAGGTAAGGCAGCATTGTTAGATGTACGGGATTACTCTATTATCTGGCACTCCCAGTGTAAAGCGATGTTTACAGGGAGTTCATCTCTGGATAGAAAGTCATAGGCTGCTGATGTGCTCCCTGACAGTGATGCTCCCCACTGGGAGTGCCAGATCACGGAATCATCCCTTTGGAGTAAAGCCTTCTAAACTCTGCCCCAGCCTCAAAAGAGGACCCCGACAGCACAATATGACATTTTCTTTTTGCCATAGCCAGCCATCCTTTGGCCTCTAAATGAGATTGCTTATTAGTGCTAATATGGGGCAATTCTGTGCCCACTATGATTTGAACTAAGACTGCTCCAACTTAGTTCACGAAGAAACCTTGTAGTTGGCGGACTTTCATCCCATGAATCTGGCCTGGTTTTAAACCCAGGTCCCAAAGTCGAAAGGCTCGTTTTTAACCCCCTGCTCCATCAAATTCCTAAAATGGTAAGTAATCTACTGGGTAGCTATTATCATGATGTGTTTTGAAATTTTATATTTGGGGTATTTTTTGGATGTTTATAAAATAATTGCTTTATTTTAAACAGGTACATAATTGCAGTTAATGACGAAAAAATTTGTAGTCTTAATATACCAAACTGGTGAGTAACTTTTTTGATTTAATAAAAGTTTAACAATACATGGACTTGAAATTATCTTTGTACCTTACATAAGTAAGACAAATTGCACTATTGGAGACCAACTGTAAAAATAGCACTGACCAGGTACAAACATTCAAGAGGGGTGCCAGTATTTTCATGTCATTTTAAAGTTGTGGATCCCCTGTTTATCCAGTGCATTTTGACCTAGGTTTCTCATAGTTTTGGATCATGAGTATTAGCTTCATTTAAAAGAGATGAACCCTTGAACTTGCTTGATACTGTGCAGGTAACTAAAGTGTAGAAAGCCTGGCCCACTCCCAGCATTAATCTGTTTCATTAGTGATTACCAGCCACTGATGAAATGTAGTTATTTTCTATAAATCTCTATTAAGCGCTCACTGGTACATGTTCACTGTCAACAACTTCAGAACTATGGGAAAACTGGGAAGTATTTTGGAGATGGGACCCCAGTCAAGGTTATGCTGGATGTACAGTGATTCTACTACTTGTACCGATGTGGTGCATGAAAGACTGCCATTTCTCCCAGGTGTTTCTTTTGTTCATTGTTACTTTATTAGTTGGTCTGCTATATAAACTACAGTCAAAGTCATCCTCAACATCTTCTGGCTTAGTAGTTAAATAGATCACATGGTGTGACGCTGTGCCATGTAGTCCAGGAAGGTCTGGACTGACTGTAAGGTCTCCGGTTTAAGCTGTACTGTGTTAGTCTCAGCCAAAGCAGTTTTTTTTAATTCATTCATGGGATGTGGACATCGCTGGCAAGGCCAGCATTTATTGCCCATCCCTAATTGCCCTTGAAAAGGTGGTGGTGAACCACCTTCTTGAACCGCTGCAGTCCATGTAGTGAAGGTACTCCCACAGTGCTGTTAGGGAAGGAGTTCCAGGATTTTGACCCGGGCTGGGTGTGCTGCTGTCATGTCCGAAGCAAGTGCCTAGGCCGATGCCGGGTGGTCCGTCTGGTTTTATTCTTCTTCTTGTTTTTCATAGCGACTTGATAACTAAATGGCTTGCTCGGCCATTTCAGAGGGCAGTTAAGAGTCAACCACATTGCTGTGGGTCTGGAGTCACATATAGGCCAGACCGGGTAAGGACGGCAGATTTCCTTCCCTAAATGACATTAGTGAACAAGATGGATTTTAACGAGAATCCAGTAATTTCATGGTCACAGATATTAGCTTTGTATTCCAGATCTATTTAATTACAGTACCTGAATTTAAATTCCCCAGCTGCCGTGGTGGGATTGGAGCTCACGTCTCTGGATCATTAGTCCAGGCCTCTAGTTTCCTAGTCCAGTAACATAACCACTATGCTACCGTACCCCGTAAATGATGGTGGTTGTAGGCAGGGAGGTGGGTGCGGGCGGTGGAGGAGATCATTTAGCTCAGTGAAGGAGAATTTCTGTGGGATTCTCCCGAACTTCCGCCATAACCTTGGCAGAAAACTTGGAGAAACAGTTAAAATGGGCATTTTTAGCCATTCACGCCATTTCTCGGAGTTCTGTTGATCATCCACTCTGGGAGACTGGGAGAATCCTGGCAGAAATTCCAGGTAAGTATCTCCAGGCTATGGAAGACAAAATCAGCCAGGGTTCCTGCCCCGGATTAGCATCCCGTGACAGTCGCTGGAAAGGATGTGTTCGGGTCTGTTGGATTAGGACTGGATCTGGCTCAGCCATGTTGCTCTTTGGTTAAATAGCCTCCTTATACTCAGTACCTTGGTTTACACATATAGATTAACCACCTGGTACTGTACATCAGCATGAGTAAGTGCCAGATGGTTTTCTTTTGAGGCCATAAATAAATTCCATTTTTTGAAACGGAGCGGGCACCAAACTTTGTTGTGACTGCCAACTATCACGATGACTTGTGCCCTTGCACCCAAAGGTTGTACATACACAATCACTTTGTTTCTCTGCACTCTTGTATTACCATTTTAAAAGAAACAGGCTTTACCTGTTTAAATTGGGTCAGATTCAAGCCTGAGAACTGAAATAACTCAATTTTAATCACTTTGATTATTAAATCTGATTTCACATACCCCTGTTTCCTTAAGCACTCAGAAGGTGTAATAGAATACCGAAGGTACAAAAGTATACCCTAAGAGGGGAATGTTGTACGTGTGACAGCTTCACAATCATTTAAAGAGAGATGATACAAAACCTCCAGCAGTTCAGCATCTGACTCCCACCCTGGAGGTTACAAGCTCAAGAATGGGATTACCTGCCGTATAATGTTGCTCATCTCGGAGCCAAGTGAGGGGTTATGGCACCAACTGTAGAAAATTATTGAAAATGTAAATTTAATTTAAAGAACACAAAATAAAATGCACATAATTTTTTTAATTGTCTTTTCTGACTTGTTCCGTGTTGAATCTAGGGCACAGCGCTGTAAATTTCGCCCTCCTTTTATAAGGTACAGTAAGTCTTCCTCTATCCATTGCATCCCCTGCCTCTCCCTCTATCATATGCACATTTTATTTACACTTTATGAGCTAATGGGATGCAAATTCAATAACCTTTTTCTTTTAAAGTGTTGCAGGTGACTCCCCTCCTGCAAGCTGTGTTTTCAGCCAAGTACTGAATATGGCAGCGTCTCTAGGTAGGAAGGGATCAGTGTTGGATGGTTTCCATACTTATGGGAGTTGCATAACAGAAAATATCTTCAATTTCTTTTTGTTTTAATAATTTTAGCCTGTTTAAATTGCTACCATTTTTCTTCAGGAGGAAAGGAAGAGTGACTGAAAGCTGGCTTTGGTTAATTTTATTGTGATGTGTTTTAACGATGCTGAGGTTTGATCTGTACTGAATATGGCATTCATTTCAAAAAGCCATGTTTGTAAATAGGCAGCAGAAATTCCATTGTGACCTGTAAGCAAATTTAGTGGCAGCAGCTACTAAATAGACAGGGACTACTTATAAGTCAGCAGTGAGTTATTTAGTGGATTTCTGTGCATGTATGAGCTGAAATATTTATAGAACTTCCGCTAGGTTGAACCAGTTTCTCCACTTCGCTCAAAATTGGCCAAACCAGTGCAAAGTTTGAAGAATTTCATGTGCAAGTTACATCCAGCGCAAATTGAGTTTTGCGATCTTTTCCGTTAGTTTAAAAAACATTGTGCTGGCAGCCAGCCCCGCCCACAAATCTGGCCACGCCCCCAGGTCGAATTAGTCACCATGGCAAGTTTCCGCCAGTTGTGCCAGTTTGCGGGCCTTCGAGGAGGCTCTTAAAATTAAACTTTTTTCAGGCACAAGGACATTAATAGGTACTTTTCAAAAGCTTTAAAATATTTAATTTACAACAAAACTGACTACAGTACACCAATGAAGCTAGTAAATGGTTCTGTACAGTTTTTTAAAGTCATTTTCAGTTATTTAAAATCAGGTTACTCACAAGTGGTGGATTCGACACTCTGATTAAAAAAGCTTTTTTTTGTGATAAACCCATTTTCAGCTGCATTAATAAAACTGCATCAGATTACCACTCTTAAATATATCAAGGAATATTTTTTAATGAAAGAAAAAAAAAATTAAATTCAAAAACGCTGCCCGATTGTGCTGGTTTATGGTAGATTTTACGTTCGGCAATATGCAAATGAATTGAGCGGAAACTTGAGCAAAAAATTCAATTCAGAAATCTAGCACAATTTGCGCCCGGCTTGCCGATTGCGCCCAAAGCGGAAACTGTACCCCGAGATCTTTATATTAAGTAGTCAATAACCTCAAGGTTCTCAGTAAACCTTAGAAAATGCAGAGACAGTTGAAATATCCTTCTCCACTGCTGACTTGGTCGTGTCTCACATCAACTGATTAGACATTTTGAATCTAGAATTTCATTGATAAAATGTCTTTGACATTAAAACTTTCCTGATTTTTGAACTACAATCCTTTGCTGATGGTAAATAAAGAGAAAACTTTGCATTTATATAGTGTCTTTCACAACCTCAGGATGTCCCAAAACACTTTACAGCCAATGAAGCACTTTTTGAAGTGTATTCACTGTTGTAATGTAGGAAACACAGCAGCCAATTTGTGCACAGCAAGCTCCCACAAACAGCAATGAATTTGCTGTTAATTTTGAAAAAAATCTAACATCCAGAACCCCATGAAAATAAAGCATAGGATACACAGACTGTGACTATATAGCTGGTTCTGAAGAAAAGGACTTTGAACCAGGGTTTTCTGCTTCTGTGCTGGCCAGCTCATGCTTTTCCTGCCCATTAAAATGAATGGGACTAAAGTTTTGGGCTGGAAAGTGCACAATTGGAATAAACAGAAAACATTGGAAATATTCAGCAAGCCTGCCAGCTTCTGTGGAGAGGACGGAGTTAACATTTCGGACGTGGACCCTTTGTCAAACCTGAAACATTAACTCCTCTATTCTCTCCACAGTTTCTGACTGATATGCTGAGTGTTTCCAGCATTTTTTGTTTTTGTTTCCGATTTCCAGCATCTGCATTTTCTTTTTGCTTTTTTGTACAATTAGAAAATCCTGACCTTTAAATCTATTATTATGGATCTAGTGTAAGCTCTGTGCTGCTTTAGGAGATGGAGGGCTGGTCACTTTTTGCTTTACTTAGTTCAGGAGTCTCTATCACTGCTTGTAACCTGCATGTTTGTACACTATAGACATTAGTTAAAAGCTGAATGCAGCTCCTTTAAAAATGCAGCTAGCATTAATTTGACGTGACAATTAAGGTATAGATCAGTCACATTGCACTATATAAATCAACAGTCTCCTAATTTTTGGCTACAATAGCTCGATGTTATTTTATTCTTTGAAAAGTTTAGTAAGTTGAGGATAACTTGCTGTCTCACTGCTAAGAGGTATCTCAGAAGTGAACATTGTGGTTATGAGTAGATGTTGGTCATTATTGCTGAAACTGATCTAGCACCCTTCTGTTTGTTCCCCCCCCCCTCTCCCCCCCCAACAGTGCTTGTTGTTGCTGTACTCCGTTTTTCACAGCTTAAGTCGAAAGTGCCGAAACCATGGCTGAATATCGTTGGGCTGATAGCACAATGCCTGTCATGTTTTGGAATGACTTTAGTGGCCAATTTTCAGGTATAACTTCAAATTTTCTGATACTTATTATATCATCTTTGACTGGATACCACCTCTGTTACAGTGAAGTACTTCACTGTACATACCAGCTTTTGAAACCGTCATCTTGTCACTGTGTCTGTAAGACACAACTTGGCCTCGGCGATTACCCCATGTGGTGGGTGAGCTCTAGAAATTTACTGTGCCATCAAGGAAACGCCCCTAGGCAACTTGAGACCACTGTTCAATACCACCTAGTGGACAGATACAGAACATGATGGGCAAGTGATGCCCACTAGGCCAGCGAATGATTCACATGTGGAGGGACAGGGGGTTATTGGGACCAAAGAGGGGAGGAAAAATACATTTCAAAATGGGGGCAAAGTGTCAGGCTTGGAAATTCCACGGGGTTTCTTCGGGTGTTCCATCGTAACTTTGGTGGGAGATCGGCGGAAACTCCGGAGAAACAGTGTGAACGCCCATTTCTTCAGGGTTTCCACCGATTTTCGCCAAAGTTACCGTGGGAGATCAGGGAGACCCAGTGGAATTTCCACTCCCCTGTCTTTAGATTATCAAACCGTTTAACTATCAGTATAAGGCATTTGTCCATGATCTTCAGCAGTACAATGAAATCCATGATTTTTTTCAACTCTTCAAAGACAGTTTTTTCATTTCTTTTTCTTTGAATCACATGACGGTTACAGATAAGGAAGCCCATTCTTCCCATTTTAGCGAATCCATCTAAAAATAAGCCGACAGTCTTCCCACCGCAACATCCAAATGAGTCTTAAATGATTCCTTGGATTTTGCCTCTGTTATCTTATTTGTAGCCATGATGCGGAGATGCCGGTGTTGGACTGGGGTGGACAAAAGTGAAAAGTCGCACAACACCAGGTTATAGTCCAACAGTTTTATTTGAAATCACGAGCTTTCGGAGCTGCTGCCCCTTCATCAGGTGAAGTGAAGGAATACGAATCGGCAAAGCATATATAGACAGAGAACAATGCCTGTGTAGCGTACAATGTCAGACGACTACAGTTAATCTTTCTGACTGCCTTTTATCACACCTCGGCAGAGAAACAATCAGGTCAGGAAGGCATTATATCAAAGACATAGTAAAATACAACTAAGACAATGAGGTGGGGTCACAGGGGGTCTAATGTGTCAAATGCAGTCTGTATAAACTTTAAAATTTTTACTTTTTTTTTAATGGAAATCACATCTGTGAACAAGCCAACGACGACTCGAGTCTGGATGACTTGTATGCATTGTACTTACAGCTATGGAAGTGTGTTTTTTGGTTAAATAATAACCCGATTTTTCATGCTCCCAGCTGTCTAACTATAAAATGACACATAATACAGGCATGGTCTTGACCTTTGGATTTGGAATTTTGGCCTGCTGGATCCAGGCTTTTCTGACTTTCAAGACAAATATAAAGAATGAAGGGCGAAAAGTTGGAATACTCCGTGTTTTTCTTTCAGCGGTAATCACTGTGGGCGTCATCTTGCGTATCTTTTGGCCTCTGTGTATGTTGAGTAGAAATGGGAATAATGAACCAGAACATTCGAACTATTGATTGCTGGAGGTCCCATGGCAGCCTGTCACTCTGAATTATAGAGATTTTCTGGGTGAGTTTGATTAGATGCCCTATAGATGGCTCAGTGGGTACATGCACTGCATGGTGCGCCCATCTATAGCCATAGAGAGCAGGAAGGTCCAAGTTTTGACCCCTAGTGCATGCTGAGTTAGCTAGCAATGCCCGAGAAAGCAGTAGGAGTGTTAGGTCTCAGTATCCTTTCCTTTCACCTGCTGACTGATCAGCTATGCATTTCCTGCATTTGTTTTGAATCTACAAATCTCTCAGTTTTTCTTTCACTCTCTTCCAAATTCAGAGGTCTTTTGTGCTTCCATAAAGGGCATATCTAACTTTTTTGCCTGTATATAATTTGTAAATTAATGCAGACTTTTAAATTTGTATTTATTGGTTGGATTTGCATGACAGTCCACCATTTTGTGATGTTACACGTTCACAATTTGATCACAATGACGTTAATGTTATTGGTCAGTCACTTACGGTTTTTTAAATTTAAATTACATGTATTTATGACAAAAGCAATGCTTGAAAATTATTTGCTGAATTCCTTAACCAAGTTGTTTATAGATTTTGTTTTGGTTGCTCAACGCATCTTTATGCATGGAGCAAGAAACCAATGGGCATTGGTCATGTTTTTCCTCTTCTTCATCGGGACATTTGCAATTGAATTTCGACATTCTGAATTTGTGATCCTTTGCAGAGAGAGGCAAGAAAACGTAACAGATCTTTCAGAAAATGCCTCCAACGTCACCTCTGCGTTCCAAACAGATCAGTAGTAGAGAAATGTATTAATGACACTCATTCCAATAGCCCAGAATATGAATTGATATATTCCTAACTTTTACTTTGATCATAAATTTAATGTTTTAAAACTGTTCAGTTTGTACAATATTTATGTGAAATTACTTCTTTTAACATTTACCTGCTTGCCTGGGTGACACTGCCCTTTGGTACCTTAGCACTGATAATCCAGTAATGGTTATCAGGGATTACTACATTTCCAAGTTTTGCGTCATCTACAAACATTTAAATTATGCCCTGCGTACCTAAGTCCAGGTCATCAATATATATCAAAAAGAGCAGTAGTCCTGATACTGACTCTGGGGACACTACTGTATACTTCCCTCCAGTCTGTCAAAGACCTCATCAAAGCGTGTTTAATAATGTATGTAATCCTCTGTGATGTTGAAAAAGTACATCTGGGAATTAATTACAGTGCTTTAACCTAATTAATGAGAAGAAAGGACTTTCATTTGTATAGAGCCTTCAGGACCTCAGGATGTCCCAAAGCACTGCACGACCAATGAAGTACTTTTGAAGTGAGTCACTGTTGTAATGTAGGGAAACACGGCAGTCAATTTGCACACAGCAAGGTCCCACAAATAACAATGAGATAAATGAACAGATAATCTGTGTTGGTTGAGGGATAAATATTGGCCAGGACACCAGAAGAACCCCCTGCTCTTTGAATTGTCCCATGGGATCTTTTACCTCCACCTGAGAGGGAAGACAGGGGCTTGCTATAACGTCTCAGCTGAATGAAACAGGAGTAGGCCATTTAGCCCTTTGAGCCTGTTCCGCCATTCAATGAGATCATGGCTGATCTGCGACCTAACTCCATATACCCGCCTTTAGCCCATATCTCTTACTACCTTTTGCGGAATTGCCGTTTGCGGAAGAGAGTTCCAAACTTCTACCACCCTTTGGCTGGAATTTTCCGGGGTGGTAGCGGGTGCGATGGGTGATGGGTCGGGTGGGAAAGTTGTTATTTTTGACAGCGGGTCGGGAACCCACTGTCATCCCGCCCCCACGCGCCTTTCCCCCAGGTGCGTCTGTCATCGCGGAGCCCACCCAACCGGCAGCGGCGGGCGACCCAACTGAGATGATTAACAGTCAGACCCGTAACAAGCTTTTTAACTTACTTTTTAAATTTAACTGCATAGCCATGGCAACCACGCTGCTCAGGAAGCACGTCTGTCGACCTGAGGCGGGAGTTCCGTGGCCATTCCTCCAGCTGATTACTTGACAGCATCAAATGTACAGTAAAAGCTCCCACCTGACAGATGATCACTTTCCTCGGGCAGAAGCTGTTGCTCAGTGCAGATTCTGCAGGTAGCAAGTGTTTCCAGCAAAGTCTCCATCCAGTGTCACCTCATTGGAAGAACTCTCTCACCGTTGACAGATTGCTTCTGTCATCTGTACTTCTGCTGCCATCTATTCCATCATCATGGGTGCCGTTTATACTGTCTCACCTTGGTCCTCAGAATCGGACCACAATGAGCCCCAACACCAGCAGCACTAGGCACACCAGCAGCACCAACAACACCAACCTTCTCCGCAATCACCTGATGCTGCACAGGACAGAGGGGTATCAGCACCTGAGCACATTGCTGACCGGGAGGCCAGGGATGGCCTCATCATGGCCAGATTTAGTTAACTTTACGCTGTTCACCCATACGGCTGCCACATGATGCGCCAGGTTGACACCGCCCCAAAGCAACACCATAAAGCATCCCTACTATGACCAAGCCATTCCTTTCACACTCATCACCATAGCGGGGGGGAGGGGGGTAACGTTATGTCTCACCATTCACTGCAACTCACTAAGCCACTTCCAAAGGTGCACACAAATCTGTCCAAGACTGGGAATGTTGAAAATAAAGATTTTTATGTTTGACACCGCATTAACAGAAACTTAACATCAACATTGGATAAAACACCCAAGTGGCTACCCTTGTGTGTTGTTAGTTGGTATGATTGCACTAGGGTGAGTGTGAGGGGTGGCTAGTGAGATGGGGATGTGATAATGTAGATAGAAAGGGATGGGTGGACGTGCAAGGTATGTTGGTGTGAGTAAGAATGTGCAGGAGTATGGTAGGGAAGGCAGAGTGATGGGGATGTGATGAGAGGCACAGCAGGATGCAGTTGAGTGTGGCTTTGTACTAACGTTTCCTGATCTAATGAGATCATTGAAACGTTTGCGGCACTGCACCCAGGTCCTCCTGACCACATCCCTGCTTGTGACCTCCTCCACAATCTGCAACCAGGCTGTGTTGGTCTCCTGGGGAGGTCTCTTCCGCCCATTGGAAGGGAAGAGGACACCTCT
Source organism: Squalus acanthias (assembly GCA_030390025.1). Classification (NCBI taxonomy): domain Eukaryota; kingdom Metazoa; phylum Chordata; class Chondrichthyes; order Squaliformes; family Squalidae; genus Squalus; species Squalus acanthias. Next base: position 120,642,392 of record CM059426.1, on the reverse strand, counting down.
GCGTGCTCTGACTCCCTCCATAAGCAGGCCTGTGCCTCTGCAGTCATTGTCAGTGTTTGCAGCACTCCAACGCTGTAGTGCACTGACAGCACTATGTTAGATTACACGTGAAATCTAATGTGGCCATGGTCATTTAAAGATCCTGGCTGAAAACACGTTATGAATGACGTCACCAGGCCCGCTCCATTTAATTGGGCGGGCTTAATAAGCCCTATTAACGTAAGTTCGTTTTCAGCAGCAGGATGGAGCCAGCAAGCGGGGTCACGACGCGCCATGGCCACCGCCCACACCGGACCCACCGAGGTAGGCAAAATTCCGGCCTTTGTGTGTAGAAGTTTTTCCTAATTTCACTCCTGAAAGATTTGGCTCTAATTTTTACATTATGCCCCCCTAGTTCTAGACTCCCCGAACCAGCGGAAATAGTTCCTCTCTACCTACCCTATCTGTTCCCTTTAATATCTTGAAAACTTTGGTCAAATCACCCCTTAACCTTCTAAATTCCAGGGAATATAACCCTAGTTTGTGTAATCTCCCCTCGTAATTTAACCCTTGGAGTCGGGTATCATTCTGGTAAACCTACGCTGCACTCCCTCAAGGCCAATATATCCTTCCTAAGGTGTGGTGCCCAGAACTGCTCACAGTACTCCAGGTGTGATCTAACCAGGGTTTTGTACAGCTGCAGCATAACTTTACCCCCTTGTATTCTAGTCCTCTAGATATAAAGGCTAGCATTCCATTAGCCTTTTTGATTATTTTCTGCACCTGTTCATGACATTTTAATGATCTATGTACCTGGACCCCCAAGTCTCTTTGGACCTCCACTGTTTTTAGCTTTTCACCCTTTAGAAAGTACCCTGTTCTATCCTTTTTAGGTCCAAAGTGGATGTCCTCACATTTGCCTGCATTGAAATCCATTTGCCCCAGTTTTGCCCATTCACTTATTCTATCTCTATCCCTTTGTAATTTTATGCTTTCATCTACACTGCCTACAATGCCGCCTAACTTTGTCATTGGCAAATTTGGATGTATGGCTTTCTATGCCAACATCTAAGTCGTTAATAAATACTGTGAATAGTTGAGGCCCCAACACAGATCCCTGCTGGACACCACTAGTCACCTCCTGTCAATTTGAGTACCTGCCCATTATCCCTACTCTCTGTCTCTTGCTGCTCAGCCAATTTCCTAACCAGGTCAGTAATTTGTTTTCAATTCCATGGGCTTCAACCTTAGTTAACAGTCTATTATGAGGGACTTTATCAAAAGCCTTCTGGAATATAAATAACATCCATAGACATTCCCCTGTCCACTACTTTAGTCACCTGACTTACCTTTCACAAATCCATGCTGGCTCTCTGATCAGCTGAAAATGTTCAAGGTGTTCAGTCACCCTATCCTCAATTATAGACTCGAGTAATTTCCTGACAACAGATGTTAGGCTAACTGGTCTATAATTCCCTGGTTTCCCCCTCTCGCCATTCTTAAATAACGGAGTGACGTGTGCAATTTCCCAATCTAAAGAGACGGTTCTTGAATCGAGAGAACTTTGGAAGATTATACTTTGGGCATCTGCAATGTGGTCACCTACTTCCTTTAGAACCCTGGGATGGAAACCATCTGGTCCTGGGGATTTGTCACTCTTTAGTGCTATTATTTTCTTCATTACTGCTATTTTGCTTACGTTAATTTTATTGAGTCCCTGTCCCTGATTCAATATTAGTTTCCTTGGGATTTCCGGCATGCTATCCTCTTCCTCTGCTGTAAATACTGATGCAAAATTAGCATTCAACATGTCCGCCATTTCCTTATCATTGACAATATCACCAATATCAGTTTTTAAGGGGCCAACATTGCTCCTGACCACCCTCTTTTTCCTAATAATTGTAAAAATTCTTTGTGTTGATTTTGATGATATCCCTTGCAAGTTTCTTTTCATACTCCCTTTTTGTAGATCTTACTATCTGTTTTGTCACTCTTTGCTATTCTTTGTATCTTTCCCATTCACTAAGATCTGTGATATTTTTTGCATTTTTGTATGCGTTTTCTTTTCGTTTTCTGCTGTCTCTTACCTCTTTAGTCATCTATGCCTGGTTTTTTTTGGCAAGTATTGCTCTTGTTCCTCAGGGGTATAAACTGGTTCTGTATCACATTAAATTCATTTTTGAACATCTCCCACTGATCTTCTGTCGTTTTACCCATTAACAGATTTACCCAGTTTACTGTGGACAGTCTCTGCCTCATCCCGTTGAAGTCGGCCTTACCCAAATCTAGAATCTTAGTAGCTGTTTCTCCCTTTCAAACACTACGTTGAATTCGATCATGTTATGATCGCTATTGGATATATGTTCATGCACCGTTAGGCTGTTAACTAAATCTGGCTCATTATGAAATCGGCGCATCTAATAGTGCAGCAGTGTCTTGGGGCTGGATTTTTACTCCCGGGGGGAATCTGGATTGAGGTCGGGAAACACAGAAGAATGGGTTTCCCACAGGCCCTGCTGAATTTAACGGCAGGACCTGATTAACTTTTTTTTTTCTCCATTTCCCAGCTGCAGCCAGTCAAATTGAGAGGCTAGGTGGCTGTCGGGCGGGTAGGCCTACGGCACCAGGCCGCAGCCAGGGAGCGGAGGGAGGGGTGGTCATAGATCAGAGGCCTGAGGGAACGGAGGCCCAGGGTGTGAGATTGGAGGTGGGGGGGGAGGGGGGGAAGAGATCTCAGGCCGGTGGGAGGGGTGTTTGCAAGAGATCGGAGACCAGGGGTGTGGTGAGATCAAAAGGGTCGGAGGGGTGTCCGATCGCGGGGGGTTGACGAGGCAGGTATGCTGGATCCAGCAGGTAAGTGGAAAGACACTTATCTCCTGGATCCAGCAGTCCTCGTCTCCCTTTAGCCAGCAGGTTTCCCGAGGCACGGGAAACCCGACCAGCCAGAGTTAAATTTGAAGGTGTGGATCAATATGAGGCGCACAGCCTCATTAGAATATTTAAATTGTCAAGCGTCCTCCTGGGAACGGGGTGGTTGCCTGCCCCCATCAAAACTGGAAGTGGGTGGGTTGGGGTCGGGATTCAGATTTTTAATATTTTAACCTCCCACCCGACCCAAACCCGCCCATTTTTTGGAGTTAGAATTCCCCCCCTTCGTACTGAGGTACTGTTTTAGTTCTGCCTTGAAGTGTCAGCCTAGATTATGTTACCAAGTCTCTGCAGTGAACCCACAACCCTCTGAGGCAGAGACGAGAATGCTACCACTGAGCCAACACACCTGGTTACAAGTTGAGTTCCACAAGGATATGTATTGTGACCATGGCTATTCATCATTTTCATCAAAGATTTAGAGCAGGGCTCCATGGAACCATTCTTAATTTTGTTGTTCCATGAGTTTGTGAAGTGCATGTACTAGGCATGCTGTGAGTTTGATCTCCACCCAGGGCACTGGCACTAGGGGCAGGCAGGAGGTCAGAAACTGCTGTGTTTGCAATACATTCTGAATTGGATTCTCATTTGTACTCTTGGGAAGGTTATAGAGTCGTTTTTTCCTCGCTAACTAAGTTTGTTGATTATGTACAGGGGCAGGAACAATGATGTGAACTAGTGGCGCAGAGGCAGGGTATGCACCTTCAGGGAGAAGTTGCCTATCTGCACCATACACATGTTGATTCAGATTCAGGAGCAAGACGTGGGTGTCTGTTTCATTTTTGCCACTTGCAAAAACCTATAATGCCAATTTCCTAACAAAAGTTAGCAATTTTCAACAGTTCAATTCATAAGTTTTCTTGTTTAAAAAAAAAAGTGCGGTTCAAGATAGTTTGTGCACTGCAACAGCAATCAAGACTATAGGCAAATGTTTACAGTTAAGGCAAGTAGGTCAGAACAAGGGAGACAGAAAGAACAGGAATCGAGAAGCAGGGTGAAGAAAGATGAAAGGGGATTAGAGAAGCAGAAATTGAGGACTGTGGATACTTATTTGTGGCACTTAGTTACAACAGGAGACAAGGTGACAGTCTGAGTGCAGAATCGGCCACCTTGTCTCCTGTTTAGGAAAAAAAGGCACCAAAATGGTCACCGTTCCTACTGAAGTCCTGTTTCAATCATTGCATTGCTTCCTTGTGGGGCTATTAACATAAGAACATAACATAAGAATTAGGAGCAGGAGTAGGCTCTACGGCCCTTCGAGCCTGCTCCACCATTCAATAAGATCATGGCTGATCTTTGACCTCAACTCCACTTTCCTGCCCAATCCCCATATCCCTTGAATTCCCTAGAGTCCAAAAGTCTTATCTCAGCATTGAATATACTCAACAACTCAGCATTCACAGCCCTCTGGGGCAGAGAATTCCCAAGATTCACAACCCTCTGAGTGAAGAAATTCCTCCTCATCTCAGTCGTAAAAGACCGACCCCTTATCCTGAAACTATGCCCCCTAGTTCTAGACTCTCCAGCCAGGGGAAACAACCTCTCCGCATCTACCCTGTCAATTCCCCTCAGAATCTTATGTTTCAATAAGATCACCGCTCATTCTTCTAAACTCCAGAGGGTATAGGCCCAATCTACTCAATCTCTCCTCGTAAGACAAACCTCTCATCCCAGGGATCAATCTAGTGAACCTTCGTTGCACCATCTCTAAGGCATGTATGACCTTACGCAGATAAAGAGACCAAAACTGTGCACAGTACTCCAGGTGTGGTTTCACCAAAGCCCTGTCCAACTGTAGTAAGACGTCTTTACTCTTGTGCTCTAACCCTCTAGCAATAAAGGCCAACATACCATTTGCCTTCCTAATTGCTTCCTGTACCTGCATGCTAACTCTCTGTGTTTCCTGTACGAGGACACCTAAAACTCTCTGGAAGAGAATCAATTGATATTAGATTTGTGTGAAACATCTTTTTCTTATCTGTTCAAAGCCCCCACTATGCACAATAAGCTCAACCAACCAAATTAAATGTCTGGGGGGGAAAAAACGAATTGTTAATTGGCTAAAGCTTTTGTTTTGTAACTGGGAGTTGATTTGCCATACTTGTGGATCCCACTGGCCCTTTCACTTATTTCCCCTTCCCTGAATGGAACTCTTAGCAAGACCCAGAGCATGCCATATAGACTAATAGGCCATTGCTTTCACACACTGTATAAGCTGTGGCCAATTGGAGTGTCCCTACTGATGGTGCCAGCTAAAATCTGCTAACTCAATACACACCAGGAATCGAACCTGGGACCTTCCTATGACTCGAGTCAAAGTCGCCCACTTAGAAATTGGATTGTGCCGCACTTGTTTTATTGAAAAGTGACCAATATGACGGGTAGCGTGCATGCGCTCATTCCGCGCCGGAGGTATGTCACCTGCAATATTGGTAAAGGTTCCTGCATGGGTGTCCTGAGTGTGCACCTGAAACAGGTGTTAGACCTCCTATGTGCACAGGCAAAGGGCCTAATGCCTTTGCGAAAATTCATTTGTGACTGACCGGCTCCACATTAAATCCACCACCCGTCCCCGCCCCTCAACTCCGACTCGTCTTGCGTGCTTCCCGGGACCAGCGAGCTGCCTCTGGGGCTGCGACTGGTGCCCACAGCACACCGGTAATGTACAAATGAGGCCAGTGGAGCAATCCCCTGTGGGCCGGTCATTGGCCTCTAAAGGCGCATGCAACGTCCGCAGCAGCAAGATCGTGCCGCGATTCAGGTGCAAGACAATTTCTAGGCCTTCATCTATGAACCATCAGGGAGTCGAAAATTCTTTTCTTAAAAAAAATGGACAAAATATTTTGCTTCCTGTAAAATCTAGCAGTTCACAAAAGTTTAGTTACATCTGCTCACTTAAATTAACCTCTTATTAAATATCTCTTACTTGGAAAGTGTGTTCAAAACTCAGGTTGTGCAAATTATTCTTCACACTATGATTTCCCGATTTACTGTATATTCTCAGAGTCTGCCGTCGCTCAGTGGGTAGCACTCTCGCCTCTGAGTCAGAAGGTAGTGGGTTCAAGTCCCACTTCAGAGACTTGAGCACATAAAGCTAGACTGACAGTGCAGTGCGGAGGGAGTGCTGTACTGTCGGAGGTGCCGTCTTTCAGATGAGACGTTAAACCGAGGCCCCGTCTGCCCCCTCAGGTGGACGTAAAAGATCGCTTGGCACTATTTCGAAGAAGAGCAGAGGAGTTCTCCCTGGACAATATTTATCCCTCAATCAACATAACAAAAACAGATGATCTGGTCATTATCACATTGCTGTTTCTGGGAGCTTGCTGTGTGCAAAAACTTCACTGTTAGGCCACAAGGCAGTTTGTTTTAGCAAGAAAGAACTTGCATTTATTACAGCAACTTTCACAATCTCAGGACTGCCCAAAGCACTTCACAGCTAATGAACTACTTTTGAAGTGTAATCACTGTTCTAATCGAAGGCACACAGCAGCCAGTTTGCACACAGCAAGGTCCCACAAACAGCAATGAAATAAATAACCAGATATTGTGCTTTTAGTGATATAATGGTTGATGGATAAATATTGGCCAGGTCACTGGGAGAAGTGTCTTAGTTCAGTATCTTAAATTACTTCCACTGCAACTACTACGAGTACTGCAGCTTCACTATTATACTGCTCTTTTGCCAGCCACAACCAAGAGTAAAAGTACAAAATCTAACTGTACAACTTGGTGTTTTTCCACAGTTCAAGTGGATATGCAAATTTCACACGTCCACTTGTACTTTACCCTAATTCCTAGTGATTGCACCATGTATGGCCGAGAGGAGAGGTGATCTAGTTCCGTGCCAATGCCACACATGCAGCCTGGGGTGATTTCCAATCTGAATTTTCTTGTTCCCCTTGTGAGGTAGTTACCTGGCTTGTAGTCAACACCTTTCCATGGCAGCAGACGGAGATCAGGAACTTAATATACAAGGGAAAGTTCAAGACAAACCCATGTCTCACTGCTTCTTGGTGAAGTACTTTTGTGCAAAACAACTTGCTGTGAATGCCTGCTCATGACTCAAACCTATTTATTAAAAATCCTTGTGGAGAAGTGATTTCAGTAAATTCTACTGCAGAAGAACGGTTTTTCTTGTATTTTGAAGCTGCTCAGTTTTCATTTATGACCAAATAATAACAGTTCACTGAAGGAGGCGATAGAATGAGATATTTCTTCTTCTGTCAGCTCTGCATTTCCAGGCCTCACCACAACAGTCACCCGAACTCCTGCCTGTTCTGCAGCTCTTGCCTCTGATAACATTTAAGAAAAGCAAAAGTTACAGGGGCTAGTCTGAGTACAAAAATAAAATAAACTTACGGAAAAGTGATGACAAACCTTTTCATACGTTTGCAAATAAATGCACATAATTGCAATGAGCCACAGGGCACGAGGGCACAAGATGAAGCAATGATGTGAGAATGACCTCAAAGTTACACAGATTAAATCATTGGTATTTTGTTTGCAAACATAAAAAGTTGCCAAACACTTTTCAATAAAGAAAATATCCCTTTAATCTTTAGTGCATTACGTGAATGATATTCCAGTAGGTTCCTGATGAGGCCTTTCTGCCTTGAAACTATGACAAGCCCAATTTTATAACTGTGGAAATAAAATCGCAACGATCATCACCATTCACTAAACAATACTATACTTAAAATAGTGTGTGGCCTGTTGAGATATATATGGTATACTTAGGACAAGCAATTTGTTGTTGCAAGTGAAAAGAAAGAGTTGTATTTACATATCACCTCATCATATCTCTCGGAAACATCCCAAGTACATCACATACAATGAATGACTGAAGTGCAGTAACTTATGTAGGCAAACCTGGCAGCCACTTTGCACACTACAAAAAATGAATGATTGGTTAATCTGCTTTTGGTGGTAATAGTTGAGGGAGAAATGTTGGCCAAGACACTGGGAGAAATCCCTGCACTTCTTCAAATACTGCCAATGGATAGTTAACCAGACATTTGGTCAGCTCTTTTTTAAAGTCACTACCACAATCCATCATTACAAAATAATAGGTACTCTTGATTGATTCCAAGACTGCCATTTTAAGCACCGTTAACGTTCGAGATTTGCTTCGACAGTCCCCTGGCAAGATCGTCGCACTCTACTCAATCTAATGCATGTCTTATCCTCTTGTTTTATTCCCCACAGAAATGCTGTGGAGCACTCAAATAAGTTACAAAGACAAACAGTCGATAAATATTTAAATAAATTTGTACCTTTAGTCACATCTGTTAGGAAAAGTATGTTGTCCGTAGAACATCCAATGTTTTCAGCAATTCTTCTATAGCTTTCCGTTTCTACTTTGGATCCAATCTTGGTGTCAAAATGGCCATCAAAAAGCTGAGAGGGTTAAACAAGTTTCTATTTTACACGGGTGCATCACTTTCACCTTCAGACATGGCACAGAACATGCACTTAGTTCAGACTTCGAATCCACCACTACTCTATGCCATTGAACGCCAATGACTTGTTGCATTCCCAAACTACACAGATTCCAGTCGTGTTGTTTTACATTTAATTTATAAACCTACTCCCACTGCCAGCCATGATAGCATGAGGAAAGAGATGTTTAAAAACATAGAAAAATAGGAGCAGGAGTAGGCCATTCGGCCCTTCGAGCCTGCTCCGCCATTCAATATGATCATGGCTGATCCTCTATCTCAATACCATATTTCCGCTCTCTCCCCTTGATGCCTTTTGTGTCTAGAAATCCATCTATCTCCTTCTTAAATATATTCAGTGACTTGGCCTCCACAGCCTGCTGTGGTAAAGAATTCCACAGGTTCACCACCCTCTGAGTGAAGAAATTTCTCCTCATCTCAGTCCTGAATGTCCTACCCCGTATCCTGAGACTATGGCCCCTCGTTCTAAACCCCCCAGCCAGGGGAAACATCCTCCCTGCATCCAGTCGGTCTAGCCCTATCAGAATTTTATACTTTTCAATGAGATCCCCTCTCATTCTTCTAAACTCTAGTGAATACAGGCCTAGTCAACCCAATCTCTCTTCATACAACAGTCCTGCCAGCCCAGGAATCAGTTTGGTGAACCTTCGCTGCACTCCCTCTATGGCAAGTATATCCTTTCTTAGGTAAGAAGACCAAAACTGCACACAGTACTCCAGGTGTGGTCTCACCAAGGCCCTGTATAACTGTAGTAAGACATCCTTGCTCCGGTACTCAATTCCTCTTGCAATGAAGGCCAACATACCATTTGCCTTCTTAACTGCTTGCTGCACCTGCATGTTTGCTTTCAGTGACTGGTGTACAACGACATCCAGGTCCCTCTGTACATCAACATTTCCCAATCTATCACCATTTAAATAATACTCTGCCTTTCTGTTTTTCCTACCGAAGTGGATAACTTCACATTTATCCACGTTATACTGCATCTGCCATGTATTTGCCCACTCACTCAACTGGTCTAAATCGCCTTGAAGCCTCTTTGCATCCTCCTCACAACCCCACCTAGTTTTGTGTCATCAGCAAACTTGGAAATATTACATTTGGTTCCCTCATCCAAATCATTGATCTATATTGTGAATAGCTGGGGCCCAAGCACTGATCCCTGCGGTACCCCACTAGTCACCGCCTGCCACCCCGAAAAAAACCATTTATTCCTACTCTCTGTTTCCTGTCTGTTAACCAATTTTCAATCCATGCCAGTATATTATCCCCAATCCCATGTGCTTTAATTTTGCACACTAACCTCCTATGTGGGACTTTATCAAAGGCCTTCTGAAAATCCAAATACACCACATCCAGTGGTTCTCCCTTATCTATTCTACCAGTTACAACCTCAAAAAACCCAGTAAGTTTGTCAAACAGGATTTCCCTTTCATAAATCCATGTTGACTTTGTCTAATCCCGTTGATATTTTCTAAGTGTCCTGTTATCACATCCTTTATAATAGACTCTAGCATTTTCCCTACTACTGATGTTAGGCTAACCGGTCTGTAGTTCCCTGTTTTCTCTCTCCCTCCTTTTTTAAATAGTGGGGTCACATTTGCCACCCTCCAATCTGCAGGAACTGTTCCATAATCTATAGAATTTTGGAAGATGACAACCAATGCATCCACTATTTCCATGGCTACCTCTTTTAGTACTTTGGGATGCAGATTATCAGGCCCTGGGGATTTATCAGCTTTCAGTCCCATTAATTTCTCCAGCACTATTTTTTTACGAATACTAATTTACTTTAATTCCTCCTTCTCACTAGACCCTTGCTTCCCTAGCATTTCTGGGAAGTTATTTGTGTCCTCTTCCGTGAAAACAGAACCAAAATATTTGTTTAATTGCTCTGCCGTTTCCTTATTCCCCATTATAAATTCTCCCGTTTCTGACGGTAAGGGACCTACATTTGTCTTCACTACTCTTTTTCTTTTTACATACTTGTAGAAGCTTTTACAGTCCGCTTTTATGTTCCTTGCAAGTTTACTCTCATACTCTATTTTTCCCCTCTTAATCAATCTCTTGGTCCTTTTTTGCTGAACTCTAAACTGCTCCCAATCCTCAGGCTTGCTACTTTTTCTGGCAACTTTATATGACTCCTCCTTGGATCTAATACTATCCTTAATTTATTTTGTTAGCCATGGTTGGGCCGCTTTTCCTTTTGTGTTTTTGCGGCAGAAAGGAATGTATAACTGTTGCAATTCATGCTTCATTCCTTAAATGTTAGCCATTGCCTATCCACCGTCATGGCTTTTAATGAAGCTCCCCAATCGATCATAGCCAACTCATTCCTCATACCTTCGTAGTTTCCTTTGTTTAGATTTAGGACCCTAGTTTCGGATCGGACTTCTTCACTTTCCATCTTAATGAAGAATTCTATCATGTTATGGTCACTCTTCCCTAAAGTTTTTTGCAAGTTTATTCTACTCCACTCCAGAGAGCATTGAAACCTGCTGGAGTACTGTGCCATAGGCACTGATCCTGTCCTCACCTGTCATGCACACACGACAACTTCCAGCAGAGGCTGTAGGTTAGTATTCAGGAGCGAGAATGCTGGACAATTTTCTCCTTCCTAAACCAGAGGTGCTGAGAGCTGCAACAGCTAAGTGAGCTAACTGATCACAGATTGGGAATTGAATCCGGGACCTAATGAAGGTCAGTATGACTAAAAAGAAAGACTTGCATTTATATAGTGCCGTTCACAACCTCAGGACGTGCCAAAGCGCTTTACAGCCACTGAAGTACTTTTGAAGTGTAGTCACTATCGTAATGTAGGAAACGCAGCAGCCAATTTCCGCTCAACAAGGACCCACAAACAGCAATGTGACAATTACCAGATAATCTGTTTTTGTTTTAGGTGTTGGTTGAGGGATACATATTGGCCAGGATTCTGGGCAGAACTCCCCTGCTCTTCATAAATAGTGCCATGGAATCTTTACTAAGCAATTGGAGAACAAGTTCTCTTTTTTTTTTAAAAGATACCAAATTAATGAATGCGAGTTATAATTCTGAGTGTTACTACTCTGTAGCACTAGCTCACTCATGTACCCATACACCTGCATTTAGTTGAAGTAATAACCAAGACAAACTGGAAGTATGTGGCATTTACACATCTAATGATTGGAGGTCAACTTTCAGCAGTTTTTGGATGCAAACCCCAGTACCCCATCAGTGGTGGCAATGCTGGCAAAATGGGGAACTGATTCGCATAGCCTTTGGGATCACATGCACCAGTCTCATTTTAATACCATGGAAAAGGGTCCCATGACAAATTTTGCATTTTTAACTGAGTCCACCTATAGTCCCAAGACCCATAAAAAGGTAGAAGGCATGTTTTTCATTAAATTATTTGTGCTTTCCTGTATCCTTTGCTGCATTTTACTCCAGGCATAAGTTTCTACTGCTGGGTTGACAATACTTTGCTTCATTATTCTTGGTTGCTGTTGGTTCTGACATAGTACAAAGAGGTGAGGATGGGTATTTCTTTGGGGGTTCTGAACATGCTACATAACTGAAATGAAGAAGGGGGGTTTCAAATGCAGTTGCAATACTTGAAGCATTTCAGCCACACCATTCACTACCTAAGAGCTTGCTTCACAGACCTTTCCATATATAACTTCACGTGTCAAAAATGACCTACATACAACATCTGGAAAGAACTCTTCCCACAGAAGTGTAGGTTACAACAGCATGAAGCTCTCATACTGATGAATCATTCCAAGCCACACAAGGAGACACCCACCATATCAGTAAAATCTGCACTGCACACATATATCATTTCTGCAGAGCACAGAGCATAGAGCGGGATTAAACGGCGTGGACTTGAACAGTTGGTTGGGAATTTGGAAAGAGTGGGAATTTCTGGTAAGTATTGGGTAAACTGTAAAAAGTGAAATTTAGTTTAAGATTTTGATTTTAACATAGAACTTTAAAACTTTAAAAACTGTAGTTAACAGAAGCTGACTGCCAGTGGCAGTTAACTGTCAGTCAGCTGTAAGTGCTTGTCTTGAATAGGCGCTAATCACCAGGAGCAGGGGAGCTGAATCATCACTTGTAAATTGGGTGAGGCTCCAAGTGTATAAAAGTAAACATTTCTGCAGAGCACAGAGAGGGATTAAATGGAGTGGACTTGAACAGCGTGCTTTGGTTGGGAATTTGGAGAATTGAGGAAAGGAGTTGTTGCTTTTTGCCTAAACTACTTGTAGTGCTTTGTGTTACAGGTAGATATTTAATTTCAGTACCCTTAACTTAATCTAGATCAAGTAAGTAGTCAGGAAACTACACTGTAAACTAAGTTACCTAATTACAATTTTAATTAAATTTAATTAAATAAATCAAGGTCATATAGAGATGGCAGTGCAGGCGGTGTGCCACAACTGCAGCACATGGGAGTTTGTGGAGAGCACTGTGATCCCGGACAACCACGTTTGCAGTAAGTGCCTGCATCTTGAGGAACTACATCACAGAGTTTTTGAGCTGGAGTCTGAGGTGCAGACATTGCGGGGCATCAGGGAGGGGGAGAGTTACCTGGACAGTTTGATCCAGGAGGCAGTCACACCCTTTAGTTTAGGTAGTGGTACAGGTCTGGTTAGTGGCCAGTGACAGGAGTTTGTGACTGCAACTCAGGCAGGTAAGGGGACCCCAGGTGCAGTGCTGGAGGAGCCTCAAGACTTTGCCCTTGTCCAACAGGTATGAAGTTCTTGCTGCCTGTGTGGATGAGGGAAAAGTCTGTAGGATGAATGAGCAGGCTGACCATGGCACCATGGTGCAGGAGGCCATTCAAGTGGGGGGAGTGAAAGGGAATGTAGTTGTGGTAGGGGGAGAGTATAGTCAGGGAGATAGATACTGTTCTCTGCAACCGTGACCGTGAGTTCCGAAGGTTGTGTTGCCTGCCTGGTGTCAGGGTTAAAGACATCTCCTCGGGGAGGGGGAGGTTCCAGTTGTTGTGGTCCACATAGGAACCAACGACATAGATAGAGCTAGGAATGAGGTTCTACTGAGGGAGTTTGAGCAGCTAGGATCCAGATTGGGAAACTACATTAAAAGGTATGACAGTGGACGAGCAATGGCTAGCATTTAAAGAATTAATACATAATTTACAACAAATACACATTCCTTTAAGGCACAAAAACCCCACAGGAAAAGTGGTCCAACTGTGGCTAACAAGAGAAGTTAAAGATAGTATTAGATCAAAGGAAGAGGCTTATAATGCTGCCAAAAAGAGTAGTAAGCCTGAGGATAGGGAGGATTTTAGAATTCAGCAAAGGAGGACCAAGAAATTGATAAAGAATGGGAAAATAGAATATGAGAGTAAACTAGCGAGAGACATAAAAACAGACAGTAAAAGTAGGAGAGCATTTTGGTGACAGTGACCATAATTCGGTGAGATTTAAGGTAGTCATGGAAAAGGACAAAGATGGACTGGAAATAAAGGTTCTAAATTGGGGGAAGGCGGATTTTAATATGATAAGGCAGGATCTGGCCAAAGTGGACTGGGATCAGCTACTTGTAGGAAAATCCACATCAGAGCAGTGGGAGTCTTTCAGAAAGGAAATAGAAAGAGTACAACGCCAACATGTTCCCGTAAAGGTCAAGGGTGGGACCAACAAGCCCAGGGAACCCTGGATGTCAAGGGATATACAAGAATGGATTAGGAAAAAAGGGAGGCTTTTGGCAGATACAAAGGACTAAAAACAGTGGAAGCCCTAGAGGAGTATAGAAAGTGCAGGGGGGTACTTAAAAAAGAAATGAGGAGAGCGAAGAGGGCGCATGAAAAAACACTGGTGGGCAAAATAAAGGAAAATCCCAAGGTGTTTTATAAGTATGTTAAGGGCAAGAGGATAACCAGGGAAAGAGTAGGGCCCATTAGGGACCAAAGTGGCAATCTGTGTGTAGAGCCGGAAGATGTGGGTGAGGTTTTAAATGAATATTTTGCATCTGTGTTCACTATGGAGAAGGACGATGTAGGCATAGAAATCAGGCAGGGGGATTGTGATATACTTGAACAAATTAGTATTGAGAGGGAGGAGGTACTAGCGGTTTTAGCGGGCTTAAAAGTGGATAAATCCCAGGCCCAGACGAGATGTATCCCAGGCTGCTGTGTGAGGCAAGGGAGGAGATTGCAGGGGCTCTGACACAAATTTTCAGAACCTCTCTGGCCACAGGGAAGGTGCCAGAGGACTGGAGGACAGCTAACATAGTACCATTATTCAAGAAGGGTAGTAGGGATAAACCAGGGAATTACAGGCCAGTGAGCCTAACATCAGTGGTAGGGAAATTATTGGAAAAAATTCTGAGACAGAATTAGTCTCCACTTGGAGAGGCAAGGATTAATCAAGGATAGTCAGCATAGCTTTGTCAGGGGGAGATCATGTCTAACCAATTTGATTGCATTTTTCGAGTGGGTGACTAGGTGTGTGGATGAGGGTAGTGCAGTTGATGTAGTCTACATGGACTTCAGTAAGGCTTTTGACAAAGTCCCACATGGGAGACTGGTCAAGAAGGTAAGAGCCCATGGGATCCAGGGCAATTTGGCACATTGGATCCAAAATTGGCTGAGTGGCAGGAGGCAGAGGGTGATGGTCGAAGGTTGTTTTTGTGACTGGAAGCCTGTGTCCAGTGGTGTACCGCAGGGATCGGTGCTGGGTCCTTTGCTGTTTGTAGTGTACATTAATGATTTAGATATGAATGTAAGAGGTATGATCAGTAAGTTCGCAGATGACACGAAAATTGGTGGAGTGGTAAATAGCGAGGAGAGAAGCCTCAGGCTACAGGACGATATAGACGGGTTGGTCAGATGGGCAGAACAGTGGCAAATGGAATTTAACCCTGAAAAGTGTGAGGTGATGCATGTTGGGAGGACTAACAAGGCAAGGGAATACACAATGAATGGTAGGACCCTAGGAAGGACAGAGGATCAGAGGGACCTTGGTGTGCATGTACATAGATCCCTGAAGGCAGCAGGACAGGTAGATAAGGTAGTTAAAAAGGCATATGGGATACTTGCCTTCATTAGCCGAGGCATAGAATATAAGAGCAGGGAGATTATGATGGAGCTGTACAAAACGCTAGTTAGGCCACAGCTGGAATACTGTGTGCAGTTCTGGTCGCCACACTGTAGGAAGGATGTGATTGCATTGGAGAGGGTGCAGAGGAGATTCACCAGGATGTTACCTGGGCTGGAGTGCTTCAGCTATGAAGAGAGACTGGACAGGCTGGGGTTGTTTTCCTTAGAGCAGAGAAGGCTGAGGGGGGACCTGATTAAGGTGTACAAAATTATGAGGGGCATAGATAGGGTAGATAGAAAGGAACTTTTCCCCTTAGTAGAGGGGTCAATAACCAGGGGGCATAGTTTCAAGGTAAGGGGCAGGAGGTTTAGAGGGGATTTGAGGAAAAACTTTTTCACCCAGAGGGTGGTTGGAATCTGGAAGTCACTGCCTGAAAGGGTGGTAGAGGCAGGAACCCTCACAACATTCAAGAAGCATTTAGATGAGCACTTGAAACGCCATAGCATACAAGGCTACAGACCAAGTGCTGGAAAATGGGATTAGAATAGATAGGGCTTGATGGCTGGCACGGACACGATGGGCCGAAGGGCCTCTTTCTGTGCTGTATAACTCTATGACTCTAAAAGCTTCTATAGATATGTAAAAAGGAAAAGATTAGCAAAAGTAAATGTGGGTCCCTTACAAGCTGAGACAGGAGAAATTATAATGGGGAATAAGGAAATGGCAGAGAAATTTAACAAATAATTTGGCCGTGATCTTACCTGAGGAGGCGCATTGGGAGCGGGACTGCTGGTTTCTGGGTTCTAGTCCCGCCCCCAGCGACGTCTGACGAACAAACGCTATTTTCCCCTGATTGGCCTTGTTAAGCCTGCCCTGCGGGCTTGCTGGCCAATTAAGGGAAAGCCGGTGTCAGATTACTTCAGTGCATGACTCTTCATCTGCCGGTTTTCTTAAAAGGACAGGCCCCATAATTTTTTAACAGATGAATTGTCAGTGTTTGACAGCATTGAGGTGCTGTCAAACACTGACAATCACAGTCCAAAGGTGAGCCCTTGCACCCAGACTCACCAATGACTCTCTCCTTAGGAGAAAACAGATGGCAGCTGCATCTGAGATTGCAGAAGCCATCTGTGAATTCTTCCGATCAGATGCGGCTTCACAGAAACATCAAATCTTGTCACCTGCAGATACATATAAACAGAATAAAAATATTTCTCACTACATTCTCTCAGCTGTCATACTTACCTGTGCATCATTGCACCTATCACACTACCTCTGCAGCTGTCATTTGCACACTTACACTGCAGCAGACCCACAGCTCGCCTCGCTGACCCTGGCGGGGTTTCCCGCCGTCGGGAAGCCCACATCAGCAGACGGAAAATGGTGAAAAGCCTCTTAACTGCCTGTTAACTACTGGTTAACAGGCAGTTAATTGGCTCTAATCCCCTTCCCGCCACTAGGAGACGGGTCCCTTAGCAAGTCGGGGACCCGCCTCCCGGGAAGATGGTTCGGAGGCGGGCTGGGAGCGGGGTTGGGACCCGCTCCCAATTTTTCCCAGCAGTCCCACCTCCAAACCCGCCTCTTCAGGGCTGGTAAAGTCCAGCCCTTAGTGTCTGTCTTCATGGAAGAAGACGCAAAAAACTTCCTGGAAATAGTGGACAACCAAGGGTCAAGTGAGAATGAAACATAGAAACATAGAAGATAGGAGCAGGAGTAAGCCATTCGGCCCCTCGAGCCTGCTCCGCCATTCAATGCAATCATAGCTGATCATCCAAATTCAGTACCCTGTCCCTGCTTTCTCCCCATATCCCTTGATCCCCTTAGCCTTAAGAAATATATCTAACTCCTTCTTGAATATATTTAATGAATTAGACTCAACTGTCTTCTGTGGTAGAGAATTCCACAGGTTCACCACTCTCTGGGTGAAGAAATTCCTCCTCATCTCAGTCCTAAATGGCTTACCCTTTATCCTTAGACTGTGACCCCTGGTTCTGGACTCCCCCACCATCGGGAACATCCTTCCTGCATCTAGTCTGTCTAGTCCTGTTAGAATTTTATAAGTTTCAATGAGATCCCCTCTCATTCTTCTAAACTCTAGCGAATACAAGCCCAATCGACCCAATCTCTCTTCATACGTCATTCCTGCCATCCCAGCTATCAGTCTGGTGAATCTTCGCTGCACTCTCTCCATGGTAAGAACATCCTTCCTCAGATAAGGCGACCAAAACTGCACACAATACTCAAGGTGTGGTCTCACCAAGGCCCTGTACAACTGCAGCAAGACATCCTTGCTTCTGTACTCGAATCCTCTTGCTATGAAGGCCAACATACCATTTGCCTTCTTAACTGCCTGCTGCACCTGCATGCTTACCTTCAGCGACTGGTGCACAAGGACACCCAGGACTCGTTGCACTTCCCATTTTCCCAATCTATTGCCGTTCAGATAATAATCTGCCTTCCTGTTTTTGCCACCAAAGTGGATAACCTCGCATTTATCCACATTATACTGCATCTGCCATGCATCTGCCCAATCACCCAACCTGTCCAAATCATACTGGAGTTTCTCTGCATCCTCCTCACAGCACACACGCCCACCCAGCTTTGTGTCATCTGCAAACTTGGAGATATTACATCTAGTTCCCTTGTCTAGATCATTAATATATATATTGTGAATAACTCGGGTCCTAGCACTGGGATCCCTGTGGTACCCCACTAGTAATGAGGAACTGAAAGGGAGTTAGTATTAGTAAAAAAGTAGTACTGGAGAAACTAATGGGACTGAAAGCCGATAAATCCCCTGGACCTGATGGCCTACATCCCAGGGGTTTGAAAGAGTTGGCTATAGAGATAGTGGATGTATTGGTTGTCATCTTCCAAAATTCCATAGATTCTGGAACGGTTCCCACGGATTGGAAGGTAGCAAATGTAACCCCACTATTTAAGAAAGGAAGGAGAGAGAAAACGGGGAACTATAGACCAGTTAGCCTGACATCAGTAGTAGGGAAAATGCTAGAATCTATTATTAAGGATATGGTAACAGGGCACTTAGAAAATAATAATAGGATTGGGCAGAGTCAACACGGATTTATGAAAGGGAAATCGTGTTTGACAAATCTGTTCGAGTTTTTTGAGGTTGTAACTAGCAGAATAGATAAGGGGGAACCAGTGGATGTGGTGTATTTGGATTTTCAGAAGGCATTCGATAAGGTGCCACACAAGAGGTTATTAAACAAAATTAGGGCTCATGGGATTGGGTGTAATATACTAGCATGGATTGAGGATTGGTTAACGGACAGAAAAAAGAGAGTAGGAATAAACGGGTCATTTTCGGGTTGGCAGGCTGTAACTAGTGGGGTACCGCAAGGATCATTGCTTGGGCCTTAGCTATTCACAATCTATATCAATGATTTGGATGAGGGCACCAAATGTAATATATCCAAGTTTGCTGATGATACAAAGCTGGGTGGGAATGTAAGTTGTGAGGAGGATGCAAGAGGCTTCAAGGGGATATAGACAGGCTAAGTGAGTGGGCAAGAACATGGCAAATGGAATATAATGTGGAGAAATGTGAAGTTATCCACTTTGGTAGATAAAATAGAAAAGCAGAGTATTTTTTAAATGGTGAGAGATTGGGAAATGTTGGTGTTCAGAGGGACCTGGGTGTCCTTGTACACGAATCACTGAAAGTTAACATGTAGGTATAGCAAGCAATTAGGAAAGCAAATGGTATGTTGGCCTTTATTACAAGAGGATTTGCGTATAAGAGTAAAGACGTCTTACTGCAATTATATAGGGCCCTGGTGAGACCACACCTGGAGTATTGTGTACAGTTTTGGTCTCCTTACCTAAGGAAGGATATACTTGCCATAGAGAGAGTGCAATGAAGGTTCACCAGACTGGTTCCTGGGACAGGGGGATTGTCCTATGAGGACAGATTAAGTAGACTAGGCCTGAGTTTAGAAGAATGAGAGGTGATCTCATTGAAACATACAAAATTCTTACAGGGCAGATGCAGGGAGGATGTTTTCCCTGGCTGGGGAGTCTAGAACCAGGGATCACAGTCTCAGAATAAGGGGTCAGCCATTTAAGACTAAGATGAGGAGAAATTCAGAAGATGGTGAATCTTTGGAATTCTCTACCCTAGAGGGCTGTGGAGACTCAGTCGTTGAGTATATTCAAGACAGAGATCGATAGATTTTTGTATATTAAGGGAATCAAGGGATATGGGGATAGTGCAGGAAAGTGGAGATGAGGTAGAAGATCAGCCATGATCTTATTGAATGACGGAGCAGGCTCGAAGGGCCAAATGGCCTACTCCTGCTCCTATTTCATATGCTCTTATGTTCTTATCAAGTAAGCACTATATTTACAATGGGAACAACATCGCTTTTCCTGTGGAAAGGAGGCATCAGCTGGACAGGATGTACAATTTTAACTGGGTGGCAGATTTCACTCAAGTGGAAAGCGTCACACGTGGTACCCATATGCATATATATACCTTCACAAAGATAAAGGGTTTGCACTCAATTAATGTTCAGCTGGTATCTGGAATCACTGGGTGGACGGCTCTTAGGAGAAGAGGTCTATCTGCTTTATCCATAGCTACTTAGCTCACTGAGAAACCCCCTAACAGCTGAGGAGCACCTCCCCCTGGCCATCTCCACCTGGACATCGCAGCATCTGTTTGCTGTTCCTTGGCTTTCACATCCACCTTTAAGAAGAGTGTGCCGTGCGAAAGTACAATGATTGTGCACAATGCTTCAAATGGTATCTCCCAGAAGGTGTGGCTTAACGGGCCCCACAAGAAATTGTGAAAAGGGAGCAGAACACTTTGCCTTTCTCCCGACACTAGCAACCCTTTTCCTTATTTCCAATCAGGTATGAGGGACCTGGGTAATTGCGTTGACTTGGTATAACCTCCCTTGGTGCTCCACCTGCAGCAGCACCAACTCTAACTCTACAGCATCATACAATGTTGCCGCATGTCCCCAGTGAGACTTTCCACACATTCAGTCCATTTTTCTGCCACCACAAGATTTTGAGTTCCCGGAGTGTGCTACAGTGTAAGTTTTATGGGCAAGCTTTTCTCAGCACAGTCCAGGGATTGTACCTGGGATCTTTCTAGTCCGTATGCTTCAGGGCCTCATCTAGTGAATTGGTTCATTGACCTAGATGGACTCTTAATGCCTGAATTTCAGCAAATTTCAGGCTCAGTCTCCGGTATGAACAGGGCCAGTACATTTTTACATTTATGAATTGTTTATGAAAGCCTCAGTATCAGTAATGGGCACGCATGGCAAACAATTGCTTCCTACCTCCAACAAGTCTCCTTCAACTGAATATCCAAACAGAAGTTTCTGAGCCTCCACACTGCCTGAGGAATAGATGTACACCTTCTTGCCTGCCTTCCTCCATTCCTTAATAGCTGGAGCAACATCTTCATACACTCTGAATCATATTAAAAAAAAGGGAAATGTTGGAACACAAGAGTAATTCACCTCAATTAGTATCAAGTTACCACATGTATAAAAATTAGACATTGCTTTTTTCTGATTTTTTTTCCTATTCAATTTTCTTTCTACTGAGGACATTGGGCTGGATTTTATCAATGGAGGCGAGCAGGAGGCGGGACTCCCACTTTTGGGGTTGTAGTCCCGCCTCCATCGAGTTGTGGCCAACCCACTCGATTTTCCCTTGATTGACCTTGTTGAGCCCGCCCAGTGGGCTCAGCAGGCCAATTAAGGGCCACCCAGCAACAGGTGACGTCACAGATTGACATTTCATCTGTCAAGAGCTTTTGACAGATGAAATATCAGCATTTGACAGCTCCTTGAAGCTGTCAAACACTGACAATCTGTCCTCTAAGTTAATTCCGTCCTCTAAGTTAATTCCTTCCTCTCAGGCTGATTTAGAGATCTCTGCAGAACAGAAAACAGAGGCTGCAGCTTTTGACAGCTCAACGGCCATTCTGCTTTCTGTGCCGGTGAGATTTCTGACTCCCGAGACCTGAAGGGCTGACACCTGCAGGAGGAAGTTAATGTAAGTAAAACTTTTTTCCACACTTTACCCTTACCTTACACACTTACCTCTGCACACATGCACCCATCACTCACCTGCCCACTGGACATATCGACCCCTCCAACCCCTGCAGACCCATGGTCCGCCTTGCTGAAATGGCGTGGTTTGGAGCCGTCGGGTAGCTCACACTTCAGGGCTAAAAATAGGGATTAGGCAAAAAACTGCCTGTTAACTACCTGTTAACAGGCAGTTTATTGTCACTAATCCCCTTCCCGCCTCAGGGAGGCGGGTCCCAGCACAGGTCGGGTACCCGCCTCCTGTGAAACTGGCATGGAGGCGGGATGGGTTCGGGACCCCCGAATCTGCTATTTTCCCACCCCACACGCCTCCAAACCCGCCTCCACGGGTCAATGAAAATTCTGCCCATTGACTCTTGCAAGGTTCTGGTTTCATGGGTGCTGGCAGCCCTCTGGTACCTTGCCCACGTGGCCATTTCCTCATCTGCAAGCCCAGAGAGCAAGAACTAGTAGGTTATCACAGCCAAGCCTGATCCAGGACTCACCAAATACATATGTACACACACCATTTCCTCCTGGAATCACTGGATACCAGGGGTCCGAGTTATGTTTCCCTTCCTTAGCCCAAAGCACTGAGGTTAATTGTAATGTACTACCAATGCCTGAGCTGAAATTAGCTAACCCGATTTCTTGTTCCATTTGACTCGCTTTCACAACAGAGAGCTCAGACATTCTGGGCTGGATTTTGAATCTGGGGTCGGGTTGGTGTCGGGAATCACACATTCTGGCTTGTGAACCCGCCTCCATCGAGATGTGGCCAACCCACTGTATTTTCCCTTGATTGACCTTGTTGAGCCAGCCCAGTGGGCTCAGCAGGCCAATTAAGGGCCACCCGGCAACAGGTGACGTCACAGACTGACATTTCATCTGTCAAGAGCTTTTGACAGATGAAATATCAGCGTTTGACAGCTCTGTGAAGCTGTCAAACACTCACAATATGATTTCTAACTTCAGTCCTTCCTCTCAGGCTGAGTTAGAAATCATTCCAGCACAGAAAACAGAAGGCTGCAGTTTTTGACAGAACCACGGCTGCTTTCTGTGCCGGTGAGATTTCTAACTCCCGAGAACTGAAGGGCTGACACCTGCAGGAGGAAGTTAAGGTAAGTAAAACTTTTTCCAACACTTAGCACTTACCTTATACACTTACCTCTGCACACATGCACCCATCACTCACCTGCCCACTGGACATATCGACCCCTCCAACCGCTGCAGACCCACGGCCTGCCCTGATAACTTGGCGTGGTTGCCACCTGTCGGGAAGCCCACATTTCAGCAATGAAAATAGGGATTATGCAAAAGACTGCCTGTTAACTACCTGTTAACAGGCAGTTAATTGTCACTAATCCCTTCCCGCCTCGGGGAGTCGGGTCTCAGCACAGGTCGGGTACCTGCCGCCAGAGAAACTGGCATGGAGGCGGGATGGGGTCGGGACCCCCGAATCTGCAACTTTAACCCCCCCCCCCCGCCTCCAAACCCGACTCCACGGGTCATTGAAAATCCAGCCCTCTGAATCTAATTGTGGGATCAAATGCATTTTGCTCCATAATATATACACATTTTAAATCACTTACTCTCCTTTCACTTCTCCACGTACATAGGCTTCTCTCCACATGTGACCTTGTAGCTGTTTCAAAGCTGTCGTCTTTCTGTCCCGGGACATCTGCCACAAGACGTTGTTTATCACAGTTTGGATTGCTTGTTCCTTGTCAGCATTCTCCCCCGAGCATGATTCCGGAATTAGCACTGCTCCGTCTAATTCCTTGTCATCTTTAGCCTTAATGAATGAACGAATAAACTTCAAAAATTCTCCTAATTGTATAAGACTCTGAATACCGATTATTAAATGCAATCCACTTAACTAAATGTTTTTATTTCATTATTTTTGTTTTTTATGAAGGTTACTGTTTGGAAGTGGCACGGCCCTCATCTCCGCTCCCTTAAGTCCAAGGGATGCAGGCTGCCCTGTCTGAGCTCAGCTTCTCCATGATACCAACCTCCGACTCCCTCGACCTTATTCCCACTAAACTGCTTACCACCCAACTCCCTTCATGGCTCCCATGTTAGCTGATAGTGTTAATGGTTCTCTCTCCTCGGGTACTGTCCCCCTCTCCTTCAAAACTACGTCATCAACCCTCTCCTCAAAAAACAACCAAATGGCCTACTCGCGTTCGTATTTCTTACGTTCTTATGTTCCACAGGCACGATGGGCCGAATGGCCTCCCTCTGAGCTGTATCATTCTATGATTCTAGTATGCAGTATAAACAAAAATGGACACGTGGGGGTAGTTTCCAGGCAGTCTCATAAACTACTCAAACTTCATAGTTGTTGTCTATTGTAGCGCCTAAATCCTGAGCGGAGATTACTGGTTCGTAATCACTCTGGAATATCCATTTATTCACAACACAAACACATTTTTGAACTCACAAAGCATACAACTTTCATACGGTACAGTACAGTGCTGAAAATTTCAAGCAGCCACTCCTATTACTACATAGATAAAGCATTTTTTCTAAATTACAAAATGGGCATTATTGGAAACATCTCCACCAGATTCGCAACACATTTCACCATTATCCCATTCAGTCCACCAAGGCAACAGGAAGCTAAGGAGTAACAATCTGACTGGTCAGATTTACCTGTTTTCTCAAAAGCTCCACATCTTCCTGACATTCCTTCTCCTCCCAGTGTGCGTGGAGGTATCCCTTCACATTTTCTTTGATGTACGGAAACAAAACATCCTATTTAAAAAATATTTATACAATCGATATGAGTTTAATCACCACAAGGAGTACCAGTTTACACAGAAATAAACTGCTGAGAGATTTAATAATGGCGGCTCACAAAGTGATTTAATTACAAATCGCTGCACACTACGGAAATCCAGATCTTTATCATCTTTACAATAATTTGATGTGCAATCTCAGCTTTCTTTAATCTTCAGCTGAGCTTCCTACTCCACATTTGGGTTATCACCAAGTTCCCCTTTGTCCAGAATATTGCTCACTTACCTCCTTACTTCACCCCCTCTGCTTCTAAAACCCTCATCCATGCTTTTGTCACTTACTTACCACAAACTTCAAATAATTTAGAACTCTATGTCCACAAATGGTCACTGATTACATCTGTGCCCCAGCATATTGACGTTAAGATCCTTGTCGCCTATTTGAACTCCCTACACAGCCTTGCGGCACCCTGTTTGCAACATATACAAGTCTCAGCCCACAACCTTCAATTGCCCTGACTCCAGGATACTGCTCCTCCGCTTCACTACTGGAGACAGATCTTTCAGCAGTTATGGTCCTGTTCTCTGCAATTATCTTCCAAAATCCACTATGCCTTGCTACTTTTCAGAATAAAGGGTCGCCCTTTCAGAGGGTCGTAAATCTGTGGAATTCTCTGCCCCAGAGAGCCGTGGAGGCTGGGTCATTAAATACATTTAAGGTGGAGATAGACAGATTTCTGCAAGATAAAGGAGTGAAAGGTTATGGGGAGCGGGCAGGGAAGTGGCTTTGAGCCCAAGATCAGCCATGATCTTATTGAATGGCGGAGCAGGCTCGAGGGGCCAAGTGGCCTATTCCTGCTCCTATTTCTTATGTTCTTTTCCCTACAGTGACTACACTTCAAAAGTACTTAATTGGTTGTGATGTGCTTTGGGATGTCCTGAGGTCGTGACAGGCGATATATTAATGCAACTTCTTTCTTTCTTTATTGTTCACCTTGCCTACAAAACCTCCCAAAACAAACTCTCTTCAAGGTCTTCCCCAAACTTTCTGTTCAGTATCCACCTTTGTCCCCATATAAAGGGCTTCAAGACATTTTTTGTGAA
This sequence comes from Squalus acanthias, assembly GCA_030390025.1. Lineage (NCBI taxonomy): Eukaryota > Metazoa > Chordata > Chondrichthyes > Squaliformes > Squalidae > Squalus > Squalus acanthias. The sequence goes on along the minus strand of CM059426.1, from coordinate 120,617,052 downwards.
GATCACTTTATAACTGTAAGTTGATGTACACCAAACTATATGTATTGAAAATGTTCATATAAAGAAAACCAACTCACATCTCTCAGAAACATCTCAAAGCACTTCATGTATAATCAATTACTTTGAAGTGCAGTGACTGAATCTATAGATTACCTTGTAAAGTTTAAATATATATATATATATATATATATGCCCTATGAAGTAAACTGTACTGTAGGAGACAGAGAGCTTCCAGCCCGTATATAAATATAATTATTGTTCTTTAACATCACTACGGAATGGCCCTTGTCCAGTAGGTATTTAGGAATATTGGTAGCCAAAACGGCGGGTAAATGCACCACCACAATACCCAAATCTCTCACAAGTTACAACACACCCAATTCCTGTCACAGGGTTAAAATCAACATGGGATGTGAGCAAGGGCAGGATTCAGCGGTTTGTTGTGGACAGAGTCATGCTGTTCCATTAACAAGAAGCCTCAACAATGCTCTCCTGGCTGGCCTCACATCTTTCACCCTCTATAAACTTGAACTCAACCAAAACTCTGCTGCCCATGTCCTAACTCGCACCAAGTCCCGTTCACCCATCACCCCTGTGCTCGCTGACCGACATTGGCTCCCGGTTAAGCAACGCCTCGATTTTAAAATTCTCATCCTTGTTTTCAAATCCCTCCATGGCCTCGCCCCTCCCTAGCTCTGTAATCTCCTCCAGCCCTACAACCTCCGAGGTCTCTGCCCTCCTCCAATTCTGGCCTCTTGCGCGTCCCAGATTTTAATCGCACCACCATTGGCAGCCGTGCCTTCTGTTGCCGAGGCACCAAGCTCTGGAATTCCCTCCCTAAACCTCTCCACCCCTCTCTCTCCTCCTTAAAGACGCTCCTTAAAACCTACGTCTTTGACCAAGCTTTTGGTCACCTGCCTTAATATCTCCTTATGTGGCTCGGTGTCAAATTTTGTTTGATAATCGCTCCTGTGAAGCGCCTTGGGACGTTTTACTACGTTAAAGGCGCTAAATACAAGTTGTTGTTGAGAAAAGGGGAAAGTGACCAGCATCCTGTAGAATTTAAACTAAGGTACCAGGAATACTTAAAAATCACAAGATTTGGAGCTTAGAAAACAAATGAAGAGAAGAAACAGATGTATGAATGCTCGCTGATAAAATCTGTGCAGTTCTAAAGAGTGCAAGTGCGGCAGTTTCTTTCTCTGGAGTCCTATATAGTACTGTAACACTGCATCACATGGACATCCTGTGACCATTGCCCCGGAACTTCATTTTTAGAGATGCAAACCTCAGTATTTTAACAATTACTGGTAGCTGTCTGGAGCAGCCACCCCTGTCACTACTGAGGGAGACACCAATACTGTACTTGGTGCAGCAGCTGCCTGAAGGAGCCACACGTGGTGGGAAACGGCAGCTCTGGCTCAGTGAATCGTCTCCGATGTGCGCGGGAAACAAGCACCCTCCACTATTTATCCCTTGAAATAGGCGCCTCCTGTTGTAAAGTTACCGCACGCTTTCTCCCCTTTACCTTTACAAAGGAGATGGGTGTCGTGGTCCCCTCGATATCCACCAGAAACACACGCACGGCTGCAGGGACGCCAGTTGCCACCATGGCAGTGAATGTTCAGCTCTTTCTGACAACTGAGAGCAGCTCCTTTCACCTTAAAGGGGCCGGCGATCTCTTAGCCGGCATAAAATCGAAAAGTGAATCAAGAACTTATCGAGAGTTTTTTTTCCGAACCACTGGAATTGTTGATTTGATTTTAAAAGTTACGTTAAAAAAACTCGGCATCAACTTGGGTACGTTTAATAACATACTAACAGTTTAAGGCAGAAGCCCTTCGGTCCATCTAGCCCACCTATCCACAGCATTCCCTTGGTACATTTCTATTAACCCTGAATCCCATTTGTTGACAAGAACCTGTCTATTTCCTTATTGAACCATTAAGGATTTTGTTCCAATACCCTTACCAGTAATCTGTTCCACATACTACCCTTCCATTAACAAGTTCCTCCTGCATTTCCTATTTTCTTTTGTTGTCCTTAATTTGTAAATTTGACCCAATGTGCTTAAATTCTGTACAAGGCAGAAAAGCTCATTTGAATCCAATTTGTCCAAACCGTTCATCATTTTAAACACCACTATCATAGCCCTCTCTCAATCTTCTCTTTTCAGGAGAAAAAAGACTCAGGATAGTCAATCTTTCCTCATACGTCATTCCCTTATTTTCGGGATCAACTGTACAACCCTTGTCTGTATCCCCTCCAATAATTCAATATCCTTTTGAAATAGGGAGACCAAAAATTGCACCAACATTCTGTTTACTTTTTTAACTACTGAGAACATTGGTTTTAGTGACCTGTCCAGTAAAACCCCCAAATTTCTCTCCTACTTCAATATCTCAAGTAAGAACATAAGAAATAGGAGCAGGAATAGGGCATTTGGCCCTTCGAGCCTGCTCCGCCATTCAATAAGATCATGGCTGATCTTCTACCTCATCTCCACTTTCCTGCACTATCCCTAGTATATTCCTAGTTTAGCGCATAATCCAAATCATCCTTCCCTCTTCCAAATCTCTCAACTTTACATTTCCCTATATTAAATTGAATCTACTATCTCTCCACCCACTGATCAAACTTGTGTGCATTAAAGTTCGCCCCCTCCGTGAACTTGAGCTCATCCAAAACTCTGCTGCCCGTATCCTAACTGGCACCAAGTTCTGTTCACCCATCAGCCCTGTGCTCGCTGACCGACATTGGTTCCCGGTCCAGCAACGCCTCAATTTCAAAATTCTCATATCCAGCGAATGGTGATGGACGAGTCTGAGACTTTGGCTGATAGGAATGATACTATATGACTGTCAGGCTGTTGCTTGACTAGTCTGTGTGACAGCTAGTCAATTTTGGCACAAGTCCCCAGATGTTAGTGAGGACGACTTTGCAGGGTTGACTGGACTGGGTGTGCCTTTGTCATGTCCGAATCCGATGCCTAAGTCGATACCGAATGGTCCATCTGGTTTTATTCTTATTGTACTTTTTGTAGAGGTTTGATACAACTGAGTGGCTTGCTAGGCCATTTCAGAGGGCAGTTAAGAATCAACCACATTGCTGTGGGTCTGGAGTCACATATAGGTCAGATTGCGTTAAATTAGTGAACCAGTTGGGCTTTTACAACAATCAGATAGCTTTTATTCCAGATTTATTTAATTAACTGAAATCAACTTCACAAACTTGAACACACGTCTCCAGATTATTAGTCTAGGCCTCTGGATTACTAGTCCAGTAACATAACCACTATGCTACTGCACCCGATGACTTAATGCCTCATTCAGATGATGATTAAGGATAAAGGTGGCCATTTGGCTCATCTAGGTATTTCCATCCAGAAAAATCTTATAATTTTGTACCCCCACCCCCATTGCTGCATTTAATTCAGGCCGGGAAAGAGTTTTAATAAAATTTTTGGCCCCTTTACATAGGGGGCGAGGAGAAGGACTGCATTGTGTCTGTGTGGGGCCCTCAATACTTGCCCAATAGTGGCCAGATGCCAGAGTTTCCGGCATTGGCATCGCTCGGCCCCATGCAAACGAGATGCCTTCCTAATGAAACCAAACTCTAATGCAATTAGCTCCAGAGGATACTGGCAGGCACAATTCCAGCAGTTACACTAGGAATGCGTCTGGCACATTTTCAAGGCCATTATATTCATACAAGTTTAAGAAAGGGCACTGAGACGACAGGTGGTTAAAATGCTAATAAGGTAGTTTTGATGTTGTTTCCCCAATGACTATAAATAATAAGAAATTTGTTAGCCTGCCTTGGCAGTTGCTAAACACCTCACACCCATTGTGCTAGGAAGTCTCAGTTCCTTTTGGTTGTGAACAGATGGATTAAAAAAAAATGAAATACACAGTCAGTCATGTTTCTTGTATTGTTGCAAGGACAATGAAGTCAAGCAAAAGTTGTGAAGAGGATTAAATGCAGGAGAGTAGTTAGAAGTTACTTTAGATGTTGCATTGGCTTCTTGGTCACAATTTTGTCAATGAGTCAGAAAGTTGTGGGTTCAAGCCTCACTCCAGAGACTCTAGGTTGACAGTACAGTACTGAAGGGGAGCTGCATTGCCAGAAGTGCCATTTTCTGATCAGATGTTAAACCGAGGCTCCGTCTACTCTCTTTACAAGTGGATGTAAAGATCCCATGGCACTATTTGAAGAGGAGCAGGGGAGTTCTCCCAGGATCCTGGCCAATATTTAGACCTCAATCAACATCACTAAAGCAGATTATCTGATCATTAATCTCACTGCTGTTTATGGGACTTTGCTGTGCACAAATTGGCTGCTGCATTTCCCTATATTACATCAATGACTACACTTCAAAGTATTTTAGTGGCAGTGAAGTGCTTTGGGACATCTTGTGAAAAGCGCTATATAAATGCAAGTTCTTTCCTTAGTCACTTATGTGGGAAAGTATGGCATCTTCGTTATTTTATATTATTACGCAGATAAGTTACACTGATTAAATTAAGCAAATCTAATCATAACTGATGGTCTGTATGTTCATGTATGAAATAAAGTAGCTTAACGATTCATATCTAGCTTCATATCACCAAGTTTTCTTTGATCATCCTTCAAAAAGAAACATACATGCAAAAGACACAGGTATCCAGTTCAGATCACAAGGAGGTAGTGTTAAACCCCTGGGTTTTGCTATCGTATAGTTAGATATTGGGCAGTATAGGCACACCCCTAGATGTATGGCACTCAGATAGCTCAGACACTTGGATTAACCAGCACCACTCTACCAGAGAGAATATCTAAGGCAAGGCCCTAACCTTGTAATACTAGCATTCAAAGAATCACCGAGTCACTGCAACATAAAATCATTGTTATGTGGTTTATCACATGAATGTCATGTCTTGTTGTTAAAAGCTTGTTCTTTTTGGTGTCAATGGGTGTCTTTTCATCAAAGGCTCCTGTTGCTGTGTTGGCTTTAGTTCTGTCTCAGGTTGCTGTGCTTAGTTGTGGCTGTAGTTTCTGGTCTATGAACTGCCTGATTAGCTCCACTTGTATTACGAGGCGTGTAACCAGATTCTCAGGTGTATCTACAATTAATAGTTCTACTGTTTTCCACAGGTGTCCCTAGATCTTCCTAAAGATTGTCCATAGATTGTTATGTGGTAGGATCCGATATCCACTTGCCGTTGCTGGTACCAAAGAATTTGATACGCTTAGAGAAGGAAAATTTGTCAGAATTTAGCCAACAGGAAAAGGAAAATGGTTGCTAGCAAAACTGCAACAGCAAGTGGATATCGGATCCTATCACATAACAATCTATGAAGCTAGATATGAATCTTTAAGCTGCTTTATTTCATACATGAACATACAGATCATCAGTTATGATCAGTTTCAATTAATTTAAACAGTTTAACTTATCTCTGCGTAATAATATAAAATAATGAAGGAGCCATAATTCGCCTCCCCTCTCACCCCAGTCAGGGCCGTACTCTTATGTGCAGTCAGGGCCCTCCCCAGCCATCTTGGCCTGCTGTCAGGCCCCCTGCTCCCCCCGCTTCGGTTCGGTCAGGGAGCCCTCCCCCCTTGGCCCACAGTCAGGCCCCCTCCCCCCCCCCCCAGTCAGGGAGGGACCACCCCCTCAGCCCAGTCAGGGAGGTTCTCCAGCCCCAGTCGAGGTCCTCCATCTCCCCCCTCAGTCAGGGCCCTCCTCTTTCTCCCTCCCCCCCACCGAATGTCAAGGCCCTCCACTCCCCAGCTGTGGCTCAGTGGGGCACACACTCGCTCGAGTCAGAAGGTTGTGAATTAAGTCCCACTTCAGGGGGACTTGAGCACAAAAATCTAGGCTGACACTCCAGTGCAGTGCTGAGGAAGCGCTGCACTGTCGGAGGCGCTGTCTTTCAGATGAGATGTCTGCTCTCTCAAGTGGACGTAAAAGATCCCATGGCACTATTTCTAAGAAGAGCAGGGAAGTAATCCCTGGTGTCCTGGCCAAGATTTATCCATCAACCAACATAACAGAAACAGATTATCTGGTCATTATCACGTTGCTGTTTATGGGAGCTTTCTGTGCGCAAACTGGCTGCCATATTTCCTACATTACAACAGTGACTACACTCCAAAAAGTACTTCATTGGCTGTAAAGCGCTTTAAGACGTCCGGTGGTAATGAAAGGCGCTATATAAATGCAACTCTGTCTTTCGCCCCGCCGTCGAGATTCCACCGGTCGAACCTTCCATTGTTTGGAATGTTCCCCGTGTTCGGACTGGTGCCGAGTCTGCGCAGTTGCTGCGCTCCCCGGCCTCGAGCCCTGTGATCCGCAGTCGCTGGTCCCCCGAGAATTGCTGGGCCCTGGGCCGGGAGCCCGCCAGACAGTCGGCGCCCAGCACAGCGACACAAAGAGCGAGGCCGGCGGCGCGGAGACTCGCGCGATTGGGCGGCGGGCGGTCACGTGGTGGCTATAAGAGGCCGCCGGCCGGGTTCCCGGATTTTTCCCCTTCTCTCCGACCGCCATTTTGTAGCGTGAATCGAGCAGCAGCAGCAACAGCGGCGGCGCTAGCTCGGTCCCAGCAGCGTGCGAGAGCCGTCAGAGAGCGCCCGTGTCTCGGTCACCGCCTTCCTCCTCTTCCCCCCCCCCCACCCTGCCCTCAGCCCGCGGGACCCGCAGGCGAGCACCGCCAAAAGGAATCGATCCCACCATGGACCCACAGTACAGTTACAACCCGCCGTCTGCAGGCCTCATGGAACAGACCATGGCGGTGTCCGAGGAGTTCCCCGAAGGAGCCAAAATAAACGCCAGCAAAAACGAAGAGGACGAAGGGTGAGCGAGTCCTTGCGACCTGGAGCCTGTCTTCCTGTCCCGTCCCCCTCCCAACCATCGAGACAAAGACCCGTTAACTCCCCGGCGGGAGGGCCTATTGAGAGCCCTAATGAGCCTGGGGAGGGAGGGAGCGGCCCTCCGCCCGGTGCGGGACCCCCCGCCCGCGTGTTCCGAATACCGGGCCCGGAGCGCGGGCCGGCCGCAAGCCCCGCCTCTTGATTTCCTTGAATTTGCTTTTTGTGTGTGTGTGAAGAGCACTGATGACCCGCCCCGGATTGGCGCTCTCGGTCTGGTTGTTCCGGGTTTCCGTTCTGTTTTTTGTTTTGTTTGTTTGGCTTCATACGTGGCGCAATGACTCGGCGCCATGCTGTGTGTGACCTAGTTTCGGTAGCCCTCCCTCCCCCGCTTCTACACGTTGGTCTGCTTTCGGTTGGGTTTTTCTTGCGGAATGTGCGAATGTGGCCTCGCGGCTTCACCACTGAACTCGCCATGCTTTTCTTTAATCGCTTCCCCGAGATCTTGAACATCGATGAATTATTGCACCGCGTTGAAACGATTTTTCAAGATGGTCACAAAATAAAGCTACGTCCTCGTATCTTGATACTTATTTTGGATAAATATTTGGCGGGGAAACCCGACAGACGTATTGCATTTTGTAATAAAATATTAACACATTAGTAATATATAGCATTCAAAAATTAAAATACGCCCCCAGAAACTGGGAACGTGCAACTTATCCACAAGGCACGATAACCTGTTAAGATAACTTGTTTAACTTTTACTATGGCTATTTGTTTAAAAATATCGCATTAAAATAACAGGATTGCCACAGTCACTATATACATATTATTGTTCACAGAAAAATGTTCATTGGGGGTCTTAGCTGGGATACAAGCAAGAAGGATTTGACAGATTACTTGTCCAGGTTCGGTGAAGTAGTGGACTGTACGATAAAGATGGACGCGGTGACGGGGCGGTCAAGAGGATTTGGTTTTGTACTATTCAGAGAACCTGCAAGCGTGGACAGGGTAAATCAAAATTCTAATACTGTTACAAATCACATCAAAATGGGTGTGTGTGTGTCTGGATAAAAGTTGTATTGGGAAATGTTTGGAATAGCATGTTACAAATGGGTATCAACTCTTTGAAAATCTGAATATCCAGTTGTGACATTTATAAACACAAACCTTACTGAGCTGTAGATTTTGGTTGCAATGTTTAGTGAAATTGGTAGGTTTTCAAGTATTTACGATGTCCTAGTTTGGATGTGCTACTGGTCTGGTACTTGATTCATGCCCTTCTGTAAGTAACCTCAATTGTGTTGACCCATCAAGTGTTGGGAGGGGTGTCTCATTTGCCTCCTTTGTTTTGTTTTGTTGTTTGGTGGTGGTGGGGGGGTGGTAGTCCATTATTATCATGGCAGGGGCAGGGTAGAGGGGGGATATCCGTTCCATGTACAACTTTACAAATTGCAAATCACTATTGGGGAATCAGTTTTTAGTGGCTATGCAAGAGTTAGCTTGCAGAAAGCTGTCTGGATATTCACTTGGAGAATGCTACTTCAAATGAGAGTTGGAAAGAATTTAGGTATAAATCACTGCATTCTATGTTGTGCATATGTAGCTTACTTGTGAGAATTTTGTTCAAAACTCAATCCATTTTTGAAGATATTTGTTGTCAGCAGGGACTGATACCAAGAAGCGTGCAGTTTGTGTTCTTGTGGCACTGACCTCTGCTTTTCACCCCAGGTCATGACTCTAATTGGCAGGAAGCTAGGTGAGTAAAGAGTAGATGTGATCATTTTAAGTACACAAATGTGCTTTTTGTTATTGATCCCCGCTGGGAAAAATATATTGGATTGAGGTAGGAGCTTCTCCTGTGCACCTGAATCTGACCTCTGCTGCAAAAGTTTGAATATCTTCATAGCTTATGGTACCAGAAATTTATTTAAACCATGCAACTATTTTGGTTCCTACTTAATATGATTGGGGTACAATTTTAAATAACTATGAATTTACCAGAAAGTATAATTTGGTCAAAAGTTAACAAAATATTAAATTTCAAAAGGAGCCTTGATATTGTAGAAATGCTCTTTGAGCTGGGAGAGTAACACAGCCAGTATTTCTGCTAGTGTTGCTATAGATGAGTCAGCACTGAACTCAAAACTGGGACTTAAGCAGATGGAAGAACTTCAAAGGTCAAGAGTTCATTTTCCCCATCTACTTGTCACTTTTGTTATAACAAATACTAGCAAACAATCCCTGACAGTTTTTAAATAAGGTTCAGTCAGTTATTCTGATATTGAATAAGTATGTATAGCTTCTGAAAATTGTAGTTTTAGTACAGAAACTGTTCTTAAACTTTTATAGGTCTTGGAACTGAAGGAACACAAGCTGGATGGGAGGCTCATTGACCCTAAAAGAGCAAAGGCAATAAAAGGCAAGGAGCCAGCGAAAAAAGTTTTTGTTGGTGGCCTAAGTCCTGATGTACCGGAAGAAATGGTTAAGGACTACTTTGGAGCATATGGAGAGGCAAGTTGTAACTCATAATCTCAGTGGCAGAAAGATTTTGATGTAAACAGCCACCATTTGTACTAAATATAGCTAGCTTCTATTTTTAGGCCTGTCAAAAACCTGCACTGTAATTTAGAGGGACACTACTTTGCTGATGTTCACAGGCATATTGTGCTTCTCTGTGCATACAATAAATAAAAACTTATGTACGTTACATTATGTGTACTAAAATACATTGGGGAAATGTTGACCAGGTTTTTCCATTGTAAATGTTGAAGCTTTACTCAAAATTTTGTGACACAGAAAGTAAGGGTAATGCGGACAAGAAATACATACGAAGTGTGAAACTCACAAGGTACCCAATTTTATTGTGGGGTTGGGAGGAAATGTTCCCTTGTGAAGTTGCTTAATTAAAGTTTTGTTCATTCAACTATTTTTAAGCACTAAATTACCACTTTATGGTGTTACGGTGCTTAATTTGAATTGTTTGATTCGATTTTTGTATTAGAAAAAACAGCTTCAAATTTTTAGGAGTATATTGTAGTTTCTTTAAGTAGTGAACTGAACATGACTTGAACAGGACTGTGCACAAAGACTTGAAATCTACCTGAATGGTTCCCTTGTAGATTGAAGGTATTGAACTTCCTATTGACAACAAGACGAATGAACGGAGAGGATTCTGCTTCATCACGTTCAAGGAGGAAGAACCAGTAAAAAGGCTGTTAGAAAACAAGTATCATAACATAGGATCTAGCAAGGTATGTCCAGTAAAGTTTTTAATACAATTCAAGGGTAGTGCATTTGGGAGTAGAACACTTGTTTTTTTTTCCAACTACGGTAACGTGCGTTTATATAGCACCTTTAACGTGGAGAAAGTCCCAAAATGCTTCACAAAGGAGTCATCTGAGAGAAATATACACGCTGAGCCATAGGAAGAGATGTTAGGGGGGGTTGACCAAAAGCTTGATCATTTTAGGGGTGGGGGGTGAAAAGTGGCAAGGCAGAGGGCTTTAGAGAGGATATTCCAGAGAATGTGGTATTGATGGCTGAATGCACAGCTGCCAATGGTGGGGTGAAGGGAAGGGGATGTGCACAAGAGGCTAGAGTCAGGAACGGACATTTTGCAACGAGTGCTGGAGGAGGTTACAGAAATGGGGAAGTGTGAGTCGTTGGAAGGATTTAAACACAAGGGTGAGAATTTTAAATAGGTAATGGGTGGGGGGGGAGGAATCTAGTGTGTGTCTGGACACTTTTTTTAATTCGCTTATGGGGTCTGGGCATCGCTGGCAAGGCCAGCATTTATTGCCCATCCCTAGTTGCCCTTGAGAAGGTGGTGGTGAGCTGCCTTCTTGAACCGCTGCAGTCCGTGTGGTGAAGGTACTCCCACAATGCTGTTAGGTAGGGAGTTCCAGGATTTTGACCCAGCGACGATGAAGGATCGGCGATATACTTCTAAGTCAGGATGGTGTGTAACTTGGAGGTGGTGGTGTTCCCAATCGCCTGCTGCCCTTGTCCTTCTAGGTGGAAGAGCTCGTGGGTTTGGGAGGTGTTGCCGAAGAAGCCTTTGTGAGTTGCTGCTGTGCATCTTGTAGATGGTACGCACCGCAGCCACGGTATGCCGGTGGTGGAGGGAGTGAATGTTTAAGGTGGTGGATGGGGTGCCAATCAAACGGGCTGCTTTGTCTTGGATGGTGTCAAGCTTCTTGAGTGTTGTTGGAGCTGCACTCATCCAGGCAAGTGGAGAGTATTCCATCACACTCCTTACTTGTGCCTTGTAGATGGTGGAAAGGATTTGGGGAGTCAGGAGGTGAGACACTCACTTCAGAATACCTAGCCTCTGACCTGCTCTTGTTGCCACAGTATTTATGTGGCTGGTCCAGTTAAGTTTCTGGTCAATGGTGACCCCCCAGGATGTTGATGGTGGGGGATTCGGCGATGGTAATGCCGTTGAATGTCATGGGGAGGTGGTTAGACTTTCGTTTGTTGGAGATAGTCATTGCCTGGCACTTCTGTGGCGCGAACGTTACCTGCCATTTATCAGCCCAAGCCTGAACGTCATCCAGGTCTTGTTGCATGCAGGCATGGACTGCTTCATTATCTGAGGAGTTGTGAATGGCGCTGAACACTGTGCAGTCATCAGCAATCATCCCCACTTCTGACCTTATGATGGAGGGAAGGTCATTGATGAAGATGGTTGGGCCTAGGACACTACCCTGAGGAACTTCTGCAGCGATGTCCTGGGGCTGTGATTGACCTTCAACCACCACAGCCATCTTCCTTTGTGCTAGGTATGACTCCAGCCAGTGGAGCTTTTCCCCCCTGATTCCCATTGACTTCAGTTTTACTGGGGCTCCTTGATGCCACACTCGGTCAAATGCTGTCTTGATGTCAAGGGCAGTCACTCTCACCTCACCTCTGGAATTCAGCTCCTTTATCCATGTTTGGACCAAGGCTGTAATGAGGTCAGGAGCCGAGTGGTCTTGGTGGAACCCAAACTATGTAAGAAGCCCAACGAGAGGAATCACTGTTGGATCTAGTAATGGGAAATGAACCAGAGAAGATAAGGGAAGTAAGAGATGGGCAACATCTAGGCAGTAGCGCTCAACATAATAAGGTTTAAGATCAAGATTGAGAAGGATATAAGTAAGGCAAAGACCAAAGTAATAGATTGGAAAAAGCTTTTTTTAGGAGATGTGAATGGAACATGGGAAATAAACTAGAAAAGAATATTGACAGATAGAATAGCAGTAGGAAATATTTAAAATGGTTATCAATAGAGTCCAGAAAAAATATATTCTGCTCAAAAACAAGAACAAACTAACCAATAATATGATACCATGGATGAATAAAGAGGAGGGCAAAATTGAAGCTAAAGAAAAGTGCATACACTAAATACATAGAAAACAAAGGCGGTGAGAAAAGCGAATACAAAGAGGTTAGGAAAGAAGTAAAAAAACAATTAGGAAGGCAAAGAGGAACTATGAAATTAAACTATGAATGGATATAAAAACAAATGTGTTCTACAGACACAAATAATAAAAGAAAAATAAGGATAGGGATACTAATGGATGCACAAGATAAACTTGCAGGTAATGACAGAAATATTGAATAATTACTTTCCCTCTATTTACTAGGGAGACTAACCAGGTGGAAATGACATTAAAGAGATCAAAAAAGACAGTCATTTAAGATGGAATGGGGGAGATAAAACCCTGGGTCTGGGTGGATTGCATCATTGAAAGAAGCTAGGGAAGAGATAGCAGAGGCACATGTATATAAAAATTCATTAGAAAAGAGAATAGTGCTAGAGGACTGGTGGACAGCTAATGTTATTTCTATATTTAAAAGGGGAGATAGAACCAGTTCAGGAAACAAGAGACCAGTTAGCTTAATATCCATGGTAGGAAAAATAATGAAATCTTTACTCAAAGATGTAATAGAATAACCTCCTAGAAACTGAAAATATAGTAAAGAATTGTCACCTGATTTCAAAAGGGATGGGCATGCTTGACCAACCTTATTGAATTCTTTGAAGTAGTAGTAAGAGTAGACAAGGGTAATGCAGTAGATGTAATATATTTGGATTTTCAAAGGCCCTTCAATAAGGTACTGCATAGTAGACTCATGACTAAGGTCAGAGGATGTGGAATCGGGACAAGTAGCAAAATGTATAGCAAGCTGGGTAGGGGTTACGGGTAGCTTCTTGGACTGGCAAAGGTGGAAAGTGGTGTTTCACAGAGATCGGTGCTAGGACCAATGTTCACATTTACTTAAACAATTTGGACTTGGAAATCAGAAGTACAATTTCAAAATTTGTGAACGCCAAATTGGGAGGTATAATCAATACCAAGGAAGAAGGTGACATTACAAGAAGATATTAAACTTGCAGCATGGATGTGTAATTGGCAAATTAATTTCAATATAGATAAGTGTGAGGTGGTGCATTTTGGTAGGAGGAATGAGGAAACCATCTACTCCTTAGAAAATAAGAGTCTAAATGCGGTAGAGGAGCAAAGGGTTCTGGGGTACAGATACAGAAATCACTAAAAATAGCAACACAGGTTAATAAGGCCATAACAATAGCAAGCAAAGCACTGGGGTTTATTTCTAAAAGGATCGAATTGAAGAACTGCGAAGTTATGTTAAACTTGTGTAGGACCTTGGTTAGACCACACTTGGCATACTGTGTACAGTTCAGGTGTCCATATATTAAAAAGGATATAGAGGCACTGGAGAAGGTGCAAAAAGATTTACATGGATGATACCAGAACTAAGAAGTTATACCTATTGGGAAAGACTGAATAGGTTGGGGTTCTTTGCTCTGGAAAAGAGAAGACCAAGGGGTAACCTGATACAGGAAACTCTTGTTTAACCGGCACCTAAATATCCGGAATTCTCTCTTAACCGGCAAAAATCATACTCCGAAAACTCCTCTCAAATAACCGGCAATGTTGCCGAGTCCGAGTCTCCCGCGAACGCCGAGTTAGTCAGTGGGGGTAGTTCTCCAAAGTGCCACTACTCGGCCTCCTGGCGCTGTCGGAAGTCCGAACACCGCAATAACAGGAGTCTGATTCTCCCGCGCTGCCGGGAGTCTCACTTACTGTTAAGTAATTAAAGAGTTATGGATTACCCTCAACTGGCAGTACTGTACTTAATCAAGCATCTTCCACCATCCATTTAACACAACATTCTGTAGGTGAGTAACCAAATACTGTATACTGCACATTTCTTGATTTTTTTATGTTAAAAATAACCTCGGTAGATATAACTCTCCGTTATCCAGAACTTTCGATCAACCGGCACCATGTTGGTGCCGGATACCAAAGAGTTTCCTGTAGAAGTCTTTAAGATTATGAAAGGGTTTGATAGGGTAGACTTGGAGAAAATATTTCCACTTGTGGGGGAGCCCAAAACTAGGAGCCATAAATAGTATAGTCACTAATAAATCAATATGGAATTCAGGAGAAACCTCTTTACCCAGAGAGTGGTTAGAATGTGGAATTTTCTACCATGTAGCATAGTTGAGGCGAATAGCATAAATGCATTTAAGGGAAAGCTAGATAAAATACACGAGGGAGAAAGGATTACAAGGTTATGAAGAGGGGTGGGAGGAGGCTCGTGTGGTGCATAAACACCGATATACACTAGCTGGCTGAATGGCCTGTTTCTGTGCTGTACATTCTATGTAATTTAAAATTTGAGGTTGGGGAGCTGGGAGCCAATCTAGCAATGTAGATCAGTGAGGACATGGGTGAGTGGGGCGGTGTGAGAGGATACAGGCAGCACAGTTTTGGATGAGCTGAAGTTTATGGAGATTGTAGTTTGATGCATGTCTGGTTTTATACCATTCTTTGGTTAAATTCTCCTTTCAGGAACATTTTCACTTAACATTTTGCAGAGTGCTCCTTTTTAAAAAAAAAAACTTTGCAATGTTTGAGGGTTTTTCAAAAGTTTTTTCTCTTTTCCCCATACTGTTTACTATTTTATAAACCTCTAAGAATTGCCACTTTTCAAGGATGAAAGGCCCAGGATTCTCCACAGGCTAATGGCACCTCTGGAAACCAGAAAAGCCCCAGACAAAAACAGTTCTTCCATTTTCAAATGGGGAGAGAACTGAGAAGGTAAGCTATAAGGTGGGCTGAGTGCAATATCCCCTGTGCCACTTGCAGCATCTTCAACTAGTTTGGCAAATACAAGACGAAACCCCTTAAACACTATTTGATAGTTAACACAGATTCCTGGGGAAGGACCGATCATGTCTGATGTATGCCAGCTCCTGGTATTTCTAATTGGAAATACACCCAATCCCAAGATAAAGATAGATGTGGAAGGCCATTCAGACCATTTTAGTTCATACATCCAGAGAGAAACAACAGTCCTCCCATTGTAGCATCCAATTGTTTCTTAAATAATTCCAATATTTTTGCCATCCCATGTGTTGATCACTGTGTGAAGAGAAGCTTCCTTATAAATGTTTCTTTTACTAGTTTGAACCGGTGTCCCATTTCCTACTCGTAACTTAGTTTGAAGTAATTTTCTGGATTTACCTTTGCCACACTGATTACTATCTTGTATACCCCAAAAATTTCTCTTGGTTGTCTCTTGCGTTCTACCAGTCTTTCTACATAGTGTAGACCTCTAGCACTGGGGATTAGCTTTGTGCCTCTTCACTGAACTGATTTCAGCATTTGAACGTCTTCCTGTATCTCGGTGACCAGAACTGTACTCAGTGTGGTCTGACCAGAACACTATATACAGTTTGATCATGGCTTCCTCTGACATGTTTTCTGCTGCTTTGGCTATATAGTTCTGCATTTTATTTGCTTTGTTGATGCTGTTCTGCAGTGGCTGGATACGTTAAGTCTACTCTTGGGTTTATTTCCGTTTCATCCATAGCTATTTCAACACCATTCTTGGAGTATGTATGTTAGCCATTTGTTCTTCCTATGTGCAGTACTTTACACTCGTCTGCATTAAATTGCACCTGCCACTTGTGTATTTTATCCAACTTGTTTTGTATTTTCTGAGCTGCTTCCTCAGATTCCACTGATCTTTCTAGTTTATCATCTGTGAAGTTAACTGGTTTGCACTGAGTTTCTGGATCTTGAGTTCATCTAAATTACAAACTAGGGTTTCCAGTACTGATTCCTGGGACACCCCACTCAGAACTCTCTCCACACCCTTTCCCTGTCATGACTCCTCTAACAAGTACCTGTTTGCTACCCTTCAGTCAGTTTCATATCTATTCTCAAGATTCACCTTGAATCCCCACTGCTTTGAACTTGACATAGCCTTTTGTGTGGAACATTTGGACATCCAGGTTCACCATGTTGTGGGGCTTACCATCATGCACTTGGATTGTAATTTTCTCCCAAAAAAAGTCAAGGAGCTTGGTCAGGCAGGATCTTCCCCATCTGAATCCATGTGGACTGCTGTTTACTATGTTAATGTACCAATGCTCCTGATCAATTGTTTACATGGTATTGAAGTAAAATACCCTTTTTCAAAATGGACATCACAGTCACCTGTTCTAAATATGCTGGTACCTCCAGTATCCAGTGCCACCCTTATCATGTCTGTCAATGTCTTACAAATCTCCCTAGTTTCTCTTGGGACTCTGGGATAAATACTACCTTTCCTAGTAGTTTTTGTTCTCTTAGCATGTCACTTCCTTCTCATTAATTCTACTTGGATTATTTCTATTTAGGGGAGGACATGTTGGTTGTCATACTTTGTGTATACTTGAATGAAATAATTGTATGTTGACCATCTTCTGTTTCAGCCCTGTTTGCAAACATTTTCTCTTCTCGTGCTGCCCTCTTAGAGAACTGAGAGAATTTGTTTTGTGTGCTAGTATGTTTTTTCCCCAGGTTTCTGCTTCTCTGATCACCCATTTAACTTGTTTCTATATGTTCCTGTATTCATCCCAGTGAACTCCTTCTCCTTTGTCCCTGCAGGATTTCTGGAGATTTTTTCTTCCTGCTTAATTTACTTTTGATTTAATTTGTAAAGTAATTTAGGGTCACACTTGCTGATTCTAATTATTTATGCATGCTCAGCATTTTGACTTTAATGGTGCTCAGATTATCATCCACTCAAGTGTTGTTGAACAATACTGTTAATCAATTTGCTTAAGCTGTTCTCTCAGTTCTTTGAGGTTGGACCTTTTTATACCTGGCTCCTGGTCCTCACTATTTCTGAATCCTGGGTCATGTCAGACTTGGATCATCTGTGGTCACTATCCCTGTGACTTTCACTTCCTGTATGTTGTCTGGGTCACTTCACAATAACTGAATAAAGATCTGCACTGCCTCTTGTGGCTTCCCTGACACAGTGGGTCATACATTACACAAATTGCAAACTACTTGGGTATTCCCAATTTATATTTGGTTGGTTGAAATTGTCCATTAATATAATGTACCCTTCTGAATCTCTTCACAAAGCAAATTGTCATCCTCTTTCTGGTGATCTGTAGCATGCGATAAGTGTTAGTTTTGTCTTTTTTGCATTAAACCTATTTAACCCGATCAGTTCATTACGTAATTTTCCACCTCCTACAGTATCACCTTCATTAATCTACTAGGTGTCCCTGACAGAGTTACACCACCTCCCTTTTTGTCCACTTCTATTTTCTGAGCCCACTATACCCTATGTTACATTCATTATCAGCTATGTTTCTGACATTCCTACTACATCATAATTCCCCACAGCCCCCAATTCTGGCATTTTATTCCTAATGCTGCAAGTGTTTATGGCCCCACAGAGTACCTGTTCTATCTCTGGTTCATGTATGTCTGAGTTTAGTGCTGATGTCCACACCAGATTGCCAGCCACTTATTTCCATCCTCTGTTGTCTTGGTGATCTCCACTCCTTTCGCAAAACAGAAGTGTACTAGAGAACATTATTTTGCATCCGTTATCTTTTGAGACCGTTCTTGCGGATGTGACTTCTAAGGCTTCTATATTTTTTCCATGTTGTTTAGTCCAATGGACTACTACCACTGGGTCTCTTTCTGCTCCCTTCTAACCTTTCATAAGTACTGCTGCAGATGGACAACTTGCCATTCTATAGATATCGTCAGGGTGACACGTACCACTTTCCTGAAGAGTTCTGACTAATCTGTGCTTTTCAATCTGCATATTTATACCAGGTACATTCTCTTTTTAGTTATCTTCTGTGACCTTTGTTTCCATTGGCATTATTTGACAGTGCCTGGTTACTGTTTTTGTAATCTGAATATCTTCTCAAGATTTCTTGCCTTTCCTGCTACTTTTTCTGACCTTCACCTGTCCAATATCCCATTTCCTTGGTTTCCCTTATTACTTGTCTTTCTAGGCAACCCTTTACCTGGTTGTACTGGTTGTCTTTGGTTCCGATCCCTGATGACTCACTTCTGAGGTCTAATGCCAGCTCAGCCATTTCACTGATGACTCGTGGCTATGCTGATAATAAATTGGGCTGTTTTAAGGATCCATCCTGCTGACCGCCCTGTGTCCAGCTAACTTAGTGCAACTTTTGTGAGGTTTGCAATGCTGCCTGTATCTTGGAGCTTTCATGACATCTGGTTGTCTGTCCTCTCTTCCTTTTGAAGAAATAGTCTCTGCAGTTTCACCCCTCTTTGCTATCTAGGCAGTGGAAGTCTTGTCCATATTTTGTTGGGTGTGTTTGCAATAAAAAAACTTAGTTTAGAGAAATAATATGAATGTTCTTTACCAATTTTCTCCCTTCTCTTGAAGTCATTGACTGGGACCAATTCTTCATGTGCAAGTCTAGATGCTGTCTGTTTTCAAGCTTTTTGACTCTAGATGGCATCACGTTTGAGCCCAGTCCTTGATCAGTTTGGAACTCTTGCTGAGTTTCACCTCCTTAGCCCAGAGCGCTGAGGTGAATGTAGCACCTTGGCTAACTCAGCACATGATGCCGAGATGCCGGTGTTGGACTGGGGTGGACAAAAGTGAGAAGTCGCACAACACCAGGTTATAGTCCAACAGCTTTATTTGAAATCACAAGCTTTCGGAGCTGCTGCCCCTTCGTCAGGTGAAGTCACCTGACGAAGGAGCAGCGCTCCGAAAGCTTGTGATTTCAAATAAAGCTGTTGGACTATAACCTGGTGTTGTGCGACTTCTAACTCAGCACAGACTGGGAATTTATTTGTAATCTGTATGTTTGTTTCCATTTGCTTAGTGAAGCCGTTGTGCTGCATGTTGCCATCGGCACTGTAGATCTTATTCCGACATCATAGGAAGTGGGTTTTTTCAGTCTTTCCATAGCTTAGGGGTTTCTGGCCTGGGTGCTGCATATAGCCCTGGATCCTGGCAAACAAAACTCTGCCCTAGAAGCCCAGGAAACTCAGTCATATTTGCATTTATAATTCTTGTTGGTTTGCCTTGGGTGCATTTTGTGGGCCTGGTGATTTGGAAAGGGCTGTTTTTAGCAGACTGTTGGTACCAGCAACTTGAGGTACATGCAAATGACTGGAAATATGGATTTAAACTTTAGACATGGCTTCCGCGACTCCATGGTACTGATCTGTATGCTCGTGAAGACAATTAACACTTATTGGAGATCATTAGAAGCAGCAGTTATATCTTTTTACAAACCTACTCTGGTGAGGCGAGATTGCCGAGCTACGTTTTTTTATTCGTTCATGGGATGTGGGCGTCGCTGGCAAGGCCAGCATTTATTGCCTATCCCTAGTTGCCCTTGAGAAGGTAGTGGTGAGCCGCCGCCTTGAACCGCAGCAGTCTGTGTGGTGAAGGTACTCCCACAATGCTGTTGGGGAGGGTGTTCCAGGATTTTGCCCCAGCAATGATGAAGGAACGGCGATATATTTCTAAGTCAGCATGGTGTGTGACTTGGAGGGGATCTTGGAGCTGGTGGTGTTCCCATGCACCTGCTGCCCTTGTCCTAGGTGGTAGAGGTTGCGGGTTTGGGAGGTGCTGCCGAAGAAGCCTTAGTGAGTTGCTGTAGTGCATCTTATAGATGGTACACACTGCAGCCACGGTATGCCGGTGTTGGAGGGAGTGAATGTTTGTTTAAGGTGTCAATCAAGCGGGCTGCTTTGTCTTGGATGGTAAGCTTCTTGAGTGTTGTTGGAGCTGCACTCATCCAGGCAAGTGCAGAGTATTCCGTCACACTCCTGACTTATGCCTTGTAGATGGTCGAAAAGCTTTGGGGAGTCAGGAGGTAAGACACTCTCCGCAGAATACCCAGCCTCTGACCTGCTCTTGTTGCCACAGTATTTATGTGGCTGGTCCAGTTAAGTTTCTGGTAAATGTCACCAGGATATTGATGGGGGTATTCGGCGATGGTGATGCCATTGACTGTCATGGGGTGGTGGTTAGACACTCGCTTGTAGATAGTCATTGCCTGGCACTTGTGTGGCGCAAATGTTACCTGCCACTTATCAGCCCAATCCTGAATGCCATCCAGGTCTTGCTGCATGCGGGCGTAGACTGCTTCATTATCTGAGGAGTTGCGAATGGCACTGAACACTGCAGTCATCAGCGACCATCCCCATTTCTGACCTTATGATGGAGGGAAGGTCATTGATGAAGCAGCAGAAGATGGTTGAGCCTAGGACACTGCCCTGAGGAACTCCTGCAGCGATGTCCTGGGGCTGTGATGATTGCCCTCCAACAACCACCTTCCTTTGTGCTAGGTTTGACTCCAGCCAGTGGAGAGTTTTCCCCTCGCTTCCCATTGATTTCAGTTTTACTAGGGCTCCTTGATGCCACACTTGGTCAAATGCTGCCTTGATGTCAAGGGCAGCCACTCTCTCCTCACCTCTGGAATTCAGCTCTTTTGTCCATGTTTGGACCAAGGCTGTAATGAGGTCTGGAGCCGAGTGGTCCTGGCAGAACTCAAACTGGGCATCGGTGAGCAGGTTTATGGTGAGTAAGTGCTGCTAGATAGCACTGTCGACGACACCTTCCATCACTTTGCTGATGATTCAGAGTAGACTGATGGGGCGGTAATTGGCTGGATTGGATTTGTCCTGCTTTTTGTGGACAGGACATACCTAGGCAGTTTTCCACATTGTCGGATAGATGCCAGTGTTATAGCTGTACTGGAACAGCTCGGCTAGTTCTGGAGCACAAGTCTTCAGCACAATAGCCGGGATGTTGTCCGGGCCCATAGCCTTTGCTACATCCAGTGCGCTCAGCCGTTTCTTGATATCACGTGGAGTGAATCTAATTGGCTGAAGACTGGCTTCTGTGGTGGTGGGGACCTCAGGAGGAGGCCGATATGGATCATCCACTCGGCACTTCTGGCTGAAGATGGTTGCAAACGCTTCAGGTTTGTCTTTTGCATTCAGGTGTTGGGCTCCACCATCATTGAGGATGGGGATATTCATGGCGCCTCTTCCACCGTTCACGACTGGATGTGGCAGGACTGCAGAGCTATGATCTGATCTCTTGATTGTGCGATCGCTTAGCTCTGTCTATAGTATGCTGCTTCTGCTTTTTAGCATGCATGTAGTCCTGTGTTACAGCTTCCCCGGGTTGGCACTGCATTTTCAGGTACGCCTGGTGCTGCTCCTGGCATGCTCTTCTACACTCCTTATTGAACCAGGGTTGGGCCCCTGGCTTGATGGTAATGGTAGTGTGAGAGTTATGCCAGGCCATGAGATTACAGATTGTGGTGGAATGCAATTCTGCTGCTGCTGATGGCCCACAGCGCCTCATGGATGCCCAGTTTTGAGCTGCTAGATCTGTTCGGAATTGATCCCATTTAGCACGGGTGGTAGTGCCACACAACATGATGGAGGGTGTCCTCTGTGAAGATGAGACTTCATCTCCACACTGACTGTGGTGGTCACTACTACCAATGCTGTCATGGACAGATGCATTTGCGACAGGTAGATTGGTGAGGACGAGCTCAAGTAGGTTTTTTCCCTAGTGTTGGTTCTCTCTCCACCTGTCGCAGGCCCAGACTGGAGGCTATGTCCTTCAGGACTCGGCCAGTTTGGTCAGTAGTGGTGCTACCAAGCCACTCTTGGTGATGGACATTGAAGTCCCCCACCCAGAGTACATTCTGTGCCCTTGCTGCTACTCTGTGCTTCTTCCAAGTGGTGTTCAACATGGAGGGGTACTGATTCATCAGCTGAGGGAGGGCGTCGGTGGTAATCAGCAGGTGTCAGTGTTGTTTCCACAGTAAGCCCATTATTCTTCATGGCACGAACACTCTGTTAAGGACGGATCTAGCAGCTCAAAACTGGACAGCCATGAGGAGCTATGAGCCAGCAGCAGCAGAGCTATATATCACCACAACATGTAACGAGGGGATTTTAGATCTTGGATGTCTGCCCTGGCTCAGTGGAGCACTCTCACCTCTGACTTGGAGTAGTGGGTTCAAGCCCACTAGACACCAGAGCACATAATCTAGACTGACACTTCATTTGTAATACTGAAAGTGTACTGCACTGTCGGAGGTGCTGTCTTTTGGATGAGATGTTAAACCGAGGCCCTGTCTATCCTTTGAGAAATTAATGGGACTGAAAGCCGATAAATCCCCTGGACCTGATGGCCTACATTCTAGGGTTTTGAAAGAGGTGGCTATAGAGATAGTGGATGCATTGGTTGTCATCTTCCAAAATTCCATAGATTCTGGAACGGTTCCTGTGGCTTGGAAGGTAACAAATGTAACCCCACTATTTAAGAAAGGAGGGAGGGGAAAAAATGGGGAACTACAGACTAGTTAGCCTGACATCAGTAGTAGGGAAAATGCTAGAATCTATTATTAGTACGTGGTAACAGGGCACTTAGAAAATAATAATAGGATTGGGCAGAGTCAACACTGATTTATGAAAGGGAAATAGTGTTTGACAAATCTATTAGTTTTTTGAGGTTGTAACTAGCAGAATAGATAAGGGGGTACCAGTGGATGTGGTGTATTTGGATTTTCAGAAGGCATTTGATACGGTGCCACACGAGGTTATTAAACAAAATTAGGGCTCATGGGATTGGGTGTAATATACTAGCATGGATTGAGGATTGGTTAATGGACAGAAAAAAGAGAGTAGGAATAAACGGGTCATTTTTGGGTTGGCATGCTGTAACTAGTGGGGTACCGCAAGGATCAGTGCTTGGGCCTCAGCTATTCACAATCTATATCAATGATTTGGATGAGGACCAAATGTAATATATCCAAGTTTGCTGATGATACAAAGCTGGGTGGGAATGTAAGTTGTGAGGAGGATGCAAAGAGGTTTCAAGGGGATATAGACAGGCTAAGTGAGTGGGCAAGAACATGGCAAATGGAATATAATGTGGAGAAATGTGAAGTTATCCACTTTGGTAGATAAAATGGAAAAGCAGAGTATTTTTTAAATGGTGAGAGATTGGGAAATGTTGGTGTTCAGAGGGATCTGGATGTCCTTGTACACAGTACACAAATCACAAAGTTAACATGCAGGTACAGCAAGCAATTAGGAAAGCAAATGGTATGTTGGCCTTTATTACAAGAGGATTTGAGTATAA
Organism: Squalus acanthias; assembly: GCA_030390025.1. NCBI lineage: Eukaryota > Metazoa > Chordata > Chondrichthyes > Squaliformes > Squalidae > Squalus > Squalus acanthias. The sequence goes on along the minus strand of CM059426.1, from coordinate 120,593,724 downwards.
GAGTAAAGATGTCTTCCTGCAATTATATAGGGCCCTGGTGAGACCACACCTGGAGTATTGTGTACAGTTTTGGTCTCCTTACCTAAGGAAGGATATACTTGCCATTGACGGAGTGCAGTGTAGGTTCGCCAGACTGGTTCCTGGGATGGGGGGGGGGGATTGTCCTATGAGGACAGATTGAGTAGACTAGGCCTATATTCCTTAGAGTTTAGAAGAATGAGAGGTGATCTAATTGAAACACAAAATTCTTAAGGGGCTTGACAGGGTTAATGCTGGAAAAATGTTTCCCCCTGGCTGGGGAATCTGGAACACGGGGTCACAGTCTTAGAATAAGGGGTCGGCCATTTAGGACTGAGGTGAGGAATTTCTTCACTCAAAGGGTGGTGAATCTTTGGAATTCTCTACCCCAGAGGGCTGTGGAGGCTCAGTCATTGCATATATTCGAGACAGAGATCGATAGATTTTAAATATTATGGGAATTAAGGGATATGTGAATAGTGCGGGAAAGTGGAGATGAGGTAAATGATCAGCCATGATATTGAATGGCGGAGCGGGCTCGAAGGATCAAATGGCCTACTCGCGTTCCTATTTCTTATGTTCTTTTAGCTGGCTTTACAGCCAAGCCTTATCCTCACCTTGTCCTCATGTGCAATATCGCTGAGGCTAATTGTGGTGACCCTGGTCCTGGCCCAGTTTTCATTAGCTAACTCAGTGCAGACATGGTCTGTTTGCGTTAGCTGCTCACTGATTAGAGGGTGAGATGGGTGATTGGCTGGATGGTGCATTGAGTTAGACCCAGGACTTTTTGGTACTGGGCCTCAGGTTCCAATCAAACAAGACTGCTGGGTTGAGAATCTACTTTCTCTGCTGTCTAAGGGTCCTAACTGAAATCAGTTTGGATGAGTCTCAATATAAAGTTTCCCTTTCTGCTTCTCTCCACTTCCCCTGCCCCTAGAGTGGTTAGCAGTGGATAGTGGTTTCCTTTAATATTCAGTTGTGACCACTTAGGTTCACTCTGTGTATCAATGATTTGGATATAGGCCTAGAGGGTGTAGCGTTGAAATTTGCAGATGGTACCAAAATAGTAGGTAAATTCTTTAGAAGTCCAAAGGAAACTGCAATGGGATATTAATAAAATGATGGAAATGGGTTTAAAAAGTGACCGGTGGAATTCAATGTCAGTAAGTGTAAGGTGATGCATTTTGGTTTAAAAAAATAACAGCAGTAATTATACTGTTATGGAAGAGCAGAAGGATATGGGATACAGGTATATTAAAGGCAACACCCTGGGTTGATGAGACTTTTTTTTTTAAAGAGCCAATAGAATATAAAAAACCTAAGCCTTAAGACCTTTAGTTCGAGTACTGTGTACAGTATTGAGTTCCACCCTGCAGGAAAGATATTGAGTGTTTAGAGAGGTTACAATGCAGAATCACTAGGATGCTGCTTGGTACGAGGAAACACAAATATAAAGACTTGAAAAATTGGGAGTCTTCATTAGAACAATACAGATTATGGGATTTTATTATTAGAAGTATTTAAAATTATGAAAGGATGGGATAGGTTAGATAGAAGCAGACTGTTTCCAGTAGTTGGGCTATAGATACAGGATTAAATGCAAGAAATTTAGAACAGACACAGGTGGCAGGTATACTATAAAAAACATACCATTTTTGTGTAGTTAATTCTGTTTGAAATCCTTACACGTGCTTCAAGTTATATGTTTCTCTTGTATTGTCTACAAAGTAAAATGTACTGTTTACTGTGACTGTTTTAGCAACATTTACTTTGTGAATTCTTTTAACCTAATACTTTTGCACTTTTAACAGTGTGAAATTAAAGTGGCACAACCCAAGGAAGTCTACAGGCAACAACAGCAACGAGGAGGCAGAGGTGGAGGTGGGTTTGGTGGAAGAGGTCGTGGTAGAGGGGGTAAGTTAATTTCTTGACGAGTGGGTTTTGAACATGAAATGGTTTCTTTACTGGAAAAGTAAAGGAATGCATGGCTAGGTAATTATCGGTTTATCCGGTTAACCTTTTCCCACTTGTTCAATGGGGGATTCAGTCTAGTTCTGACTGCTGGGTGGGAAAGAGTTAAAACACATGGTCTTGAGGAAGAATGGTATGGCATTACTTTGTTAAACAACATGGCTGTCAAGAGGTCTTGATCTAGATCCTTTTTAACAATATAAAGAATCTCTATCAGGTAATGTACACAGCACTTGGTTCACAAAGTTGTAGTTAGTGGAGGAGTATGCTAAAAGGTACACTGAACCTGTCTTGCAAGGCTTGTGTTTACAAGGAATGGGAGAACTAAAAGGCCATCACATTGGGATTTCCATTTCCCCATCTTGTGTAAGAGTAGTAATGGAAAAGACTTGAATCACAAGTCAGCGAGTGATACTTATGGTAATTGTTACGCCCATTGGCTATTGACCTGACTCAGCGATGATCCTTGCAGTTTTTCTGTACATAACCCAAGGCTGTATCTCTGCTCTTTTTTCTTATCTTTCTTGTACCCTAATTTAGGTTTTTTTGGGTTAGTTGGGATGCAAAGTAGACTTAATAGTAGAATATAATTGTAGCTATCTTGAACCTGCTTATTAACTTAGTGGGGTTACTTTTGCGTAACAGTACAATAAAATTACTTGAAGAAAAGTATTTGGTGTAACTCCTAGTGGGAACACTTTATCCTTTTAATAATAGAAACACAAGCATTTTCCACAATTCCAAGATGCATTCATCTGTCAGATTATAACAAACACTTTATGGTCACTATACAAATTTCAAATACAGATTTGCTAAAAATGTTGCTGGAATTGAAATGGTTTCACTATTTCTCAAGTAGGTACCTAGATTTATGTAATGTATCCTCTACACTTTCCCTAAATTTAGGAGCTGACTATGTAGTTCTATAAATGTTTGTGAGGCTCTTGTTTTGCATTAAGGAATATGCCTTCATATTTAAACATCTTGGCATTGACAAGTGGCACTCCTGTATGAACAAGTTGCAGTGTAAACTGGATTTATTGCGTACACAAACAATGTGTTGGCATTGGATTCTCTTATGTAGTCTTTCTATTTCTTAATGTATGATACAGTCGAAGTCTCCTGCAGGTTTTCTGGGTTTTAGCATAGGATACAATGAGTAGTGTGTTGCAGGCTTTCTTTTTACTTATGGTTTTAGGTCTCAGGTTTCCTCTTGCAGACATTCTGGGTTATGGCATGCCTTTAGAACAAACTCCAAAGTTGTTTGTATTGCTATCTTTTCTTAGGGCAAAATCAGAACTGGAACCAGGGATACAACAGCTACTGGAATCAAGGTTATAGTAGTTACAACAATGGCTATAGCAATCCAGGTTACAATGGATATGGAGGTTATGATTACTCTGGGTATAACTACAACAACTACGGATATGCTCCAGAATATGATACCTACAATAGTAAGTTACAGCATTTGGCTAATTGGCTGGTAATACACTTTTTGTGAAGTGGTAAGGTTTCAGACGTTGGTAAACTGCCGAAAGGCCTCAACAGGTGTATTTATTTGCTGAAAGTATTGTAACAAAGAAATCATATTTTAAAGAACAAAACTTTTATGGGAGGGGTGTTAAAGCTTTGTAGCCCCTCTGATGTCTCTTCTGTTTTCCTTGGTGCTGTTAGTTAAGCACCATTTTATCTTTGCTGTTTATTTAACTACATGAAGTCTGCATGTTATTTCTGATGACACCACATTGGTGTCCTTCAAGGTGCTTCATCTATAGATAGATTGAATTGGCCAGAAAACTTTTGGACCTAAACTTCTGTAAAGGATTAAGGTAGTGGAACCAGCTTGTTTTATGTTTGGAGGCTTTTTGTTATTACCAGTGATAAGGGGAGTGTTTAGCCAGCTTTTGTCCAGGTAACAGAGCGTTCCATCTTGGAGAGGAGGAAAAACTAACATTACTCATATCTCCTCGTAGCAAATGTGCCTCCTGATGGTCAATCAAGGAGCGGCATTGATGGTCGTGGAGAAGTCTGCGGCCTGGACTGCCTCACCCTCTCTGCTGAAGGAGGCTGTTTAGAGGCAAGTGGCCAGGTGGGTAAAATTATAGGGGTGAAAGAAGAGAATAGGATAAGCCGTAAATCAAAATGAGCTTTTACCCGTTTTCTGCAACCTGCAGAGAATCAAATTTTGGTACTGGAACTCTTATTTTGATCCAGGTATTACTAAGTTAGGCCAAAGATGTTTGTAATGATTAAATTTGTAAATGGGCCACTTTGTTGGTATGTTTTGTAATTTTGTGTATATGTAGATATACAAATTGCATGTTAAACTTGTAAAATCCAATCGCTTTGACAGGTCAGCAGAGCAGCTATGGAAAGGCATCTAGAGGTGCAGGCAGTCACCAGAATAACTACCAACCATACTAAAGAAAAATTGATATAGTTATTTCACTGCAGGTATGTAACACATCTTGTTGCAGCTAATGGAGGAAAAAAGACTTAAATAATTTGCCAGTGTATGTTTTTAATAATGTAAAATGCCAGATTTTGTAATTTAAATTTTGCTTTAAGCACTGAACATCAGGTAACCTTAGAGTTTTCACTTCAAGTGATTTGCAGCTTTTTGTAACAGGAGGTGTTAAAGGTCTGAGGGATTAACACATTTTAACAAGTCTGTAAATTTAACAGGTAAAGTACTGCTAATGGGTGCAAATAAAGGACCCAGCAAGACGAAAGAAAAAGTTGCCTTCTAACTCTGACATTATACCTTGTTTGTACCCGCCAGCGGGAACTTCATTGCAGGACACGTGTCACCCTGACCACACGATTCTCTTGGGGCCGCGCATTGCGGACAGAACGTGAGGTGTGCTCGTGAAAATGCTGCCCTGTGGTATGGTCTCTTCCAACATCATGTATCAACGTTAAAGATAAACTGGAAAACTTCAGCCTTTGTCTTCAGTCATCTTTGCATATATTTATATATATATATAACATTGGATAAACATTTCTTACAGGCATTTGCATTTGTTTTTTTAATGTATAATGACTTCTTACTGCATAATTAATTCAGTATTCTTTATTTGGTAACATCTTGTATTTCAGTTATGGATCTTCAGTGTGGTAATTTTTTATTTAAAGTTAAATGTTAATGCTGTTTTTTTTCTTTGTAGCTCAGTAGTGAAAACTACAAATGATAACCAAACAACATCAAGCAAGCTGTAGTATATTTTGGTTTGACTGGGTTAAATGTGTCAGACTTGATAAAACCAAGTCTGATGTCACTAGATCTGCTGCAGTAAAATGCTTTCCAGTGCAGCACCTTGAAGTATTGGCCAGTGTGTGTTATAATCTTGTGTGAAACTTTGAACTTCTTTCCTGTTCTAAAACATTTGTACTCTCTCCTAGGTGGAGAAACGGAGGTATAAGCATCATTGTAGCAGAAGAGCATGTCAAGAGGAAATGTTAAATCTGAAAGCATCTTTGTTTCCCTTTTGGGACTTTTTTGTACCACATTAAATCTGAAATCAACATCTTTTGTGTCCCAAATGTATATAGCATCTAAACATTTTTTATGTTGTAGTTACTTTGCTTTGTACAACTTGAGAAACGTATTCCTTTAACTTCTGTGTACTGTGATAGTATATAATAAAGTTGCTACTAACTGGTGTGATGCAACACTTGTTTGTTGGCGTACCCTGTTGTATGTGATGCATTGCATCTGTTGCTGAAATAAAATTGAGTATGAATGCTCAAATGTTAATTGTGGTTTTCTACATGGCCATGTATTTCTGATTTAGATGTTGAGGAAAAATAGGCTATGGGTTTACTGTACAATTTGGGGTGGAGAGGAGTGTCCTTGGTTATAGATACAGTAAACTAGAGATTTCCTATTGAAATTCAATTGCTCAGATCTTCATGTATTTAGGCTCATGGTAGTGAAAAATATCTTAATCTATAATATCCTTTAATCTATAATATGGGATTATGTACTCTTTTATGTCATTTCTAGATTTTTCAAAAGGCCTTCGATAAGGTACCACATAATAGACTAATGAATAAGGTCAGAGAATGCAGAGTCTGGACAAGTAGCAGAATGGATAGCTAGCTGGCTTCAAAACAGAAAGCAGGGGTAAAGGATAGCTATTCAGAGTGGCAGAAGGTGGGAAGCGGTATTCCACAAGGATCAGGGCTGGGACCAATACTGTTTCACAATTTATATTAATGATTTAGACTTTGGAATCAAAAGCAATTTCTACATTTGCAGATACACCAAATTGGGTGGGGGGGAGAATAGTCAATACTGAGGAAGACTGCAGCAAATTATAGGAAGACATTAATAAACTTGCAGAATGGAAATATAATTGGCAAATGAATTTCAACACGAGTTATTACATTTTGGTAAGAAAAATAGGGAGGTCACATATTACTTGGAAAATAAGAATGTAAATGGGGTAGAAGAGCAAAGGGATCTGGGAGTGCAAATACATAAATCACAAAGTAGCAACACAAGTTAATAAGGCCATTTTTAAAAAAAAAGCAAACCAAGCACTAGGGTTTATTTCTAGAGGGATAGAATTGAAAAGTAGAGAAGCTTTGCTAAACTTATATTGAACCTTGGTTAAACCACACTTGGTGTACTGTGTACAATTCTGGTTGCCATATTATAAAATATAGAGGCACTAGAGAGGGCGCAAAAAGATATAAAAGTACGATACCAGAAATGCAAGTTTATACCTATTGAGAAAGGATGAACAGGCTGGGTCTCTTGAAAAGAGAAGGCTGAGGGGTGACCTAATAGAGGTCTTTAAAATTATGAAAAGGCTTGATAGAATAGACAGAGTATTTCCACTTGTGGGGAAGAGCAAAACTAGAGGCCATCAATATACGAATCACCAAGAAATCAAAAATGAGGAATTCAGAAGAAACTGGTGAGAATGTGGAACTCGCTACCACAGGAGTGATTGAAGTGAATAGTTTCGATACATTTAAGGGGAGGCTAGATAAGCATATGAGGGAGAAGGGAATAGAGGGTTATGCTGATAGATGAGGAAAGCCGGGAGCATAAATGCCAGCATAGACTAGTTGGGCCGAATGGCTTGTTTGTGCTGTATATCCTATGTAATCAACATTATGCATCATCTAAAAATGCATAAATTGAGCAATATGCACGAGATCTGAAAGTTAGCTTATCAGGATTGGCTCTTGTCCTCTAGTATTCTCTCTTCCTCCCCCACCCTCCCGAAGTGAGTCTTCATTCCATTCATACAGATTTGAAGCCTTCGGTATGTTGGCTCTCCTGGGGTTAAGTTTGTGGAATATGATGCTCTTTTACCCTGCTGTCAATATATCCATGTGCAGGATGTTTTCGAAGGTTTTTTTTGACTCCTTGCTTCTGTAGATATTGCCCAATGAGGGTTGCCAAGTTCACATTCCACATCTGTTGAAATGTTAGCTTAGCCTCGTTGGTGTTTAATAAGACAAACTATGCTATATATTCATAATCAAACTTTAAACCTTGAGGCAATTATAGTGGCTGTCAATAATGTCCAAGCATAGAATTGAATTCTGTGTTAAATGCAACTTTAGGTGGATTTGAATTTTAACATGATGGTAAATCATTTGTTCTGGTGAATTCCAGACTCCGCTAAGACAATAGTTGGAAGTGGATTGAATTAACTTTTAAGTATGCTGCAAATTCCAAGTTGTTAGGTACCATACTGTGCTGATTTAAATTAGATGAGACTTCGGTCAGCTGCCATAAATCAAAGTCCACACGTTGCAATTTAAAAAAAGTAACTGATGGGTGCATACCATTGCTGTGGAGACACTATAGTAGTACTGCTAAGTTTCACTCAGTCACAATGTGCATTAAAGTGGAGATGGATGTAAAACATTTACATAAAGGAATGGACACAAAAAATACCCTTCACATTAATGACAGCAGGGTAAAAGCATCATATTCCACAAACATGACCCCAGTAGAGTGGCTAGCCAACACCCTGAAGGCCTCACATCCATGTATTAAATGCCATGATGACTCACTTTGCAGGGCGGGCTGGGGGGGGAGAGGATGAGGCAAGATCATGGAAAAAGTTTATTTAAAAATGTAAAACAATTTTGCAGCCTGAGCTAGTAACTACATTTTTTTACATTACAAGTTGGGCTGCAATGCCACAGCAATTCTGTTGGCTACTGGAATGATATGCTACAGAGGGACAGATTCAAACTAAAAGGCTCTTATGGGAAGATTCAAACAGATTCCCAGGCTATGGTAGAGCTGCCAAATGATTATTTCACGTCAGTCTACACTCCTGTGGATGATGCTCTGTTTCCAGCTGTTGGATGTACTTATAGGTAATAAAATTATAAATATTGGGCCATAGTTAGCTGTAGCAGGGCAACGAACGGTGTCTGCTGTTCGACTTGCCCTTTCCCATTTAATCGTGATGATATTTTACCCACTAAGTTGCTGAAAGTGTGAGCTGGTGGCATTGCAGTGAGGAAAACTGGGCATCTGGGACCTGAATGAACAGGTCAAGCAACTATATTTCCTGAATCAATTAGATTGAAGAATTGTGAAATTAACAGCACAAGGATTGAGTAGGAAGTGTATTTATAGAATTAGAGAAACTTACAGCACAGAAGGAGGCCATTCGGCCCATCGTGCCTGTGCTGGCTCTTTGAAGAGCAGTCATGCTTAGTCCCACACCCCTGCTTTTTCTTCCAATATCAAATCCATTACAGAAAGAAGAAAAAGGTTGGATTAAGAAGGAATAAAGATACCGGAAAAGGTTAAAAAAAAAATTTAAACAAAACCTGAAGGAATAAGACTCCACACTTGTAATAGTTAATTTTCAGTGGCAGTGGTTGGTTGGCAGTAATTAACACTTATCACGTCATTAAAAGGGTACTTAGACTGAAATGGGCAAGACTTAACTTTCTGTGGTGAGTTTAGTTTGTTTGTATCTACCATGAAAGTACAGCTACTTCACGTGCATTTCAGTGTTGAGGCAGACAGCGAGATGCCATTTTTGCTGATAAGCAAGTTTGCAGGTGATGCTAAAATGAGTGCACATGTTACAACTAGAGTGCAATCTTTTTCAAAAACTTTTAGATGCACTGGTGGAATGGGCTAAACATGGCAAATTACATTTAACCTAGACCAGTGTGATGCATGCAGGCAGGACCAACACAGAATATACTTACCATTTACAGGGAACAATTCTGAAAGCGGTTGAGAGAGAAAACAAGCTAGGTGTTTTTGTGCACAGATCACTCAAGTTCATGGCCAATGCAGAGAAGCCATAGCCAAAGCAAAGGGAATTGGGTTGTATTAATAGAACCATTCAATACAAATTAAAGGACATCATTATGTCCTTATACAGATCCTTGGTTAGACTGCATCTAGAATACAGTGTCTACTATTGGTCCCCTCACATGATAGGTGATATAGTGGCCTTGGAAAAGGTTCAGAGGAGACCACCGCACAGTCCTTGTGGAGATGAAGTCCCATCTTCACACTGAGGACACCCTCCATTGTGCTGTGTGGCACTACCACCGTGTTAAATGGGATTGATTCAGAACAGAGCTAGCAGCTCAAAGCTGGGTGTCCATGAAGCGCTGTGGGCCATCAGCAGCAGCAGAATTGTATTCCACCACAATCTGTAACCTCATGGCCCAGCATATCCCTCACTCTACCATTTCCATCAAGCCAGGGGACCAACCCTGGTTCAATAAGGAGTGTAGAAGAGCATGCTATGTGCAGCACCAGGCGTACCTAAAAATGCAGTGCCAACCTGGGGAAGCTGCAACTCATGATTACATGCATGCTTGCTGTACCTGCATGCTAGCTTTCTATGTTTCTTGCACGAGGACACCCAAATCTCTCTGAACACCAACATTTGAAAGGTCCTGGGAGCGAAATAGAAATGGTCCTCCAGAGCCGCATTGGCAGACCTCAAAATGAATGGGGTGAAGGCTATGCATGGCCCCGCCCTCCCCCTGGCTCAGCCACTGCCCTGAGCTTGGCATATGATCACAAAGAACCTCCATCGCTTTGAGAATTAAAGTTTCATCTCTAGAGGCTGAAATGTCTGGTGTATGTGAAATAAAATAGCTTTAAAAAAAAATCACATTGTTCAGTAGATGCCAATGTGCATCTATGACACTGGCATCTACCCAACAATTTGAAAAATTGCTCAGGTATGTCCTAGCCACAAAAGCAAGACAAATCTAACCCAGCCAATTACCAACCTACCAACTTCCTCCCAATCAACAAAGTGCTGGAAAAAGTAATCAATGCCACTATCAAGCAACATTTAATCACCAATAACTTGCTTAGTTCAAGTTCCTGCAGAACCACTCAGCTCCTGACTTAGTCACAGCTTTGATCCAAACATGGATGCCAGAGTTGAATGCCAGAGGACAGTAGCTGCCCTTGGCATGAAGTCAGCATTCAATTAAGTATGCCACCAAGGAGATCTATCAAAACTGAGGTCAATGGGAAAACCCTCAAGTGGCTGGAGTAATACTTAACACACAGGAAGATGGCCGTCGCTGTTGGAAACCAATTATTACTGCTCCAGAACATTGATGTTAGTGTTCCCCAGGGAAGCATCCTTTGACCCAGCCATCTTCAGCTGCTTAATCAATTGCCTTCCCTCTGTTATACGGTAAGGTTGTTCACTGGCAATTCCTCTGAAAATGATGCAGTCCATGTCAATCTATAGCAGGACCTGGACAACATGAAGCTTGTGTTGATAATTAGAGGGTGATATTCACACCACCTAAGTGCTAGGCAATGTCCATCTCTAAAAAGGCCTAACCATCATCCACCCTCACCTTTAAAGGCACCAGCAAAACAGAGTCCCCCACCATCACCATCTTGGGGATCAGAAGCTTAACACTCTGGCTACAAGAACATGGCTGAGGCTGCATATTCTAATCAGTGGTTCATCTCCTGATCCTTCAGTGCCTCTCTACAAGACTCAAGTCAGGAGTGTGATAGAATACTTGCCGCTCGCCTGGACAGGGGCAGCCATGACACTAAAGACGCCCAACATGAATCCAGAACAAAGCAGTCTGCTTGATTGACACGCCTGCTGCTGAACTCATTATCCATCCCCTCTAACACCAGTGCAGTGTGATTACAAAATCTACTATCAACAAAATGCATTGCAGCAACTCACCAGATTTAGCTTTGGTGTCCCGGGGAAGGGATACAGTCATTCAATATATTCATGCCAGCATGCAATCTGTTAACAACTTTGCATAATTTTTAAAAATTCATTCACGGGTTGTGGTCGTCGCTGGCAAGGCGATCCCTAATTGAGAAGGTGGTGATGAGCCACCTTCTTGAACTGCTGCAGTCCATGTGGTGAAGGTCCCATATTGCTGTTAGGGAGGGAGTTCCAGGATTTTGTCCCAGCGACGATGAAGGAACGGCGATATATTTCCAAGTCAGGATGGTGTGTGACTTGGAGGGGAACTTGGAGGTGGTGGTGTTCCCATGCACCTGCTGCCTTTGTCCTTCTAGGTGGTTGAGGTTGCAGGTTTGGGAGTTCGAAGAAGCCTTGCCGAGTTGCTGCAGTGCATCTTGTAGATGGTACACACTGCAGCCACGGTGCACCGGTCGTGGACAGAGTGAATGTTTAAGGTGGTGGATGGGGTGTCAAGCAAGCAGGCTGCTTTGTCCTGGATGGTGTCGAGCTTCTTGAGTGTTGTTGGAGCTGCACTCATCCAGGCAAGTGGAGAGTATTCCATCACACTCCTGACTTGTGCCTTGTAGATGGTGGAAAGGCTTTGGAGAGCCAGGAGATTAGTCATTCGCCGCAGAATACCCAGCCTCTGGCCTGCTCTTGTAGCCACAGTATTTATGTGGCTGGTCCAGTTAAGTTTCTGGTCAACGGTAACCCCCCAGGATGTTGGTAGTGGGGGATTCGGCGATGGTGATCCCATTGAATGTCAAGGGCAGGTGGTTAGACTCTATCTTGTTGGAGATAGTCATTGCCTGGCACTTGTGTGGCGCGAATGTTACTTGCCATTTATCAGCCCAACCTGATTGTCGTCCAGGTCTTGCTGCAAGCGGGCATGGACTGCGTCATTACCTGAGGAGTTGCGAATGGAACTGAACACTGTGCAATCATCATCATCAGTGAACATCCCCAGTTCTGACCTTATGATGGAGGGAAGATCATTGATGAAGCAGCTGAAGATGGTTGGGCCTAGGACACTACCCTGAGGAACTCCTGCAGCAATGTCCTGGGGCTGAGATGATTGAACTCCAACCACCACAACCATCTTCCTTTGTGCTAGGTACGACTCCAGCCAGTGGAGAGATTTCCCTGATTCCCATTGACTTCAATTTTACTAGGGCTCATTGATGCCACACTCGGTCAAATGCTGCCTTGATGTCGAGGGTAGTGACTCTCACCTCACCTCTGGAATTCAGCTCTTTTGTCCATGTTTGGACCAAGGCTGTAATGAGGTCTGGAGCCGAGTGGTCCTGGCGGAACCCAAACTGAGCATCGGTGAGCAGGTTATTGGTGAGTAAGTGCTGCTTGATAGCACTGTCGACGACACCTTCCATCACTTTGCTGATGATTGAGAGTAGACTGATTGGGGTAGTAATTGGCCGAATTGGATTTGTCCTGTTTTTTGTGGACAGGACATACATGGGCAGTTTTCCACATTGTCGGGTAGATGCCAGTGTTCTGGCTGTTCTGGAACAACTTGGCTAGAGGCGCAGCTAGTTCTGGAGCATAAGTCTTCAGCACGACAGCCGGGATGTTGTTGGGGCCCATAGCCTTTACTGTATTCAGTGCGTTCAGCCATTTCTTGATATCAAGTGGAGTGAATCGAATTGGCTGAAGATTGGCTTCTGGGATGGTAGGAACCTCAGGAGGAGGCAGATATGGATCATCCACTCGGCACTTCTGGCTGAAGATGGTTCCAAAAGCTTCAGCCTTGTCTTTTGCACTTGTGTGCTGGGCTTCACCATCACTGAGGATGGGGATATTCATGGAGCTTCCTCCTCCCTTTAGTTATTTAATTGTTCACCAGCATTCACAACTGGATGTGGCAGGACTGCAGAGCTTTGATCTTATCCGTTGATTGTGGAATCGCTTAGCTCTATCTATAGCATACTGCTTCCGCTGTTTAGCATGCATGTAGTCCTGAGTTGCAGCTTCCCCAGGTTGGCACCTCATTTTTAGGTATGCCTGGTGCTGCTACTGGCATGCTCTTCTGCACTCCTCATTGAACCAGGGTTGACACTGCCCTGAGGAACTACTGCAGCGATGTCCAGGGGCTGAGATGATTGGCCACAAATAACCACAACCATCAAATTGGAGTGAATCAAATTGGCTGAAGACTGGCTTCTGTGATGGTGGGGACCTCAGGAGGAGCATCCACTCCAATTCTGGCTGAACATGGTTGCGAACGCTTCAGCCTTGTCTTTTGCACTCACGTGCTGGGCTTCACCATCATTGAGTATGGGGGTGTTCATGGAGCTTTCTCCTCCCATTAATTGTTTCATTGTCCACCCCCATTCACAACTAGCTTTGGCAGGACTGGTAATTGGCTGGGTTAGATTTGTCTTGCTTTTTGTGGCTAGGACATACCTGGGCAATTTTTCAAATTGTTGGGTAGATGCCAGTGTCATAGATGCACATTGGCATCTACTGAACAATGTGATTTTTTTTAAGCTATTTTATTTCACATACACCAGACGTTTCAGCCTCTAGAGATGAAACTTTAATTCTCAAAGCGATGGAGGTTCTTTGTGATCATATGCCAAACTCTGTAAGTGATTTCCTCTGCACTTCAGGGTAGTGGCTGAGCCAGGGGGAGGGCGGGGCCATGCATAGCCTTCACCCCATTCATTTTGAGGTCTGCCAATGCGGCTCTGGAGGACCATTTCTATTTCGCTCCCAGGACCTTTCAAATGTTGGTGTTCAGAGAGATTTGGGTGTCCTCGTGCAAGAAACATAGAAAGCTAGCATGCAGGTACAGCAAGCAACAAGGAAGGCAAATGGCATGTTGGCCTTTATTGCAAGGGGGTTGGAGTATAAGAGTAAGGCAGTCTTGCTACAATTGTACAGGGCCTTGGTGAGACCACACCTGGAGTACTGTGTACAGTTTTGGTCTCCTTATCTAAGGAAGGATATACTTGCCTTGGAGGCGGTGCAACAAAGGTTCACTAGATTGATTCCTGGGATGAGAGGGCTGTCCTATGATGAGAGATTGTGTAGAATGGGCCTATACTCTCTGGAGTTTAGAAGAATGAGAGGTGATCTCATTGAAACTTACAAGATTCTGAAGGGGATTGACAGGGTAGATGCTGAGAGGTTGTTTCCCCTGGCTGGAGTGTTTAGAACAAGGGGGCATAGTCTCAGGATAAGGGGTAGGCCATTCAAGACTGAGATGAAGAAGAATTTCTTCACTCAGATGGTTGTGAATCTTTGGAATTCTCTGCCCCAGAGGGCTGTGAATGCTGAGTTTTGGAGTATATTCATGACCTGAGATAGATAGATTTTTGGACTCTCGGGAAATCAAGGGATATGGAGATCGGGCGGGAAAGTGGAGTTGAGGTCGATGATCAGCCATGATCTTATTGAATGGTGGAGCAGGCTCGATGGGCCGTATGGCCTACTCCTGCTCTTATTTATTATATTATGACCCTCTGTCACCCACCTTCGGCTTCCAGGTTCGGCCTGCAAGTCTGTGCGGTTTCCGGCTCGGCCTTCAGACCAGGTAAGTTGGCCTTCCCCACTTTTCAAGCCCAGTGCCCTTCCTGCCATGTCAGCCAAATCTTTAAGTTTGAACAATCAACAAAACCTAGCTCCAGCATTGCCTCTAGTGTTGTCCTTTGGACATTTGTTTGTTTTCCAGCCTTGTCTAGCACCCATTAGATGTTGCTAATCAATTTATAATAATCTATTTTCTCTTCTGTAGATTTTTTTCTAATTTTCCCTTTAAATGAGACATTATATCTTGTGCATATATTCTTCTTTCTATCTTTTAAAAGATTTGTTTCAAAACAAAATAACTTTTAGGAACAAGTCATTCCGCCCAACAGGCCTCAACTCTTTCACAAATCAGCCTATCTTCTCACTATATGCCTCCATCCCTTATTTCCAGCAATACATTTGATTGTTCATTGACCCCATTTATATTGTTTGCTTCAATGACCTTCCCTGGTAACTTATTTCATGCCTCTTTTTGTAGCCAATTTTCTCTCACTTTCCCAAAAGTTGCTGACTCATGCTGGAAAGGTGCTGGAAGCTTTCTAGCACCTCACTCAAGTGCCTATGCTTCACAGTGAATGTGAGCACAGTGTCCTTTATGGAAAGAAACCTGACATCCTGCCTGACTTGTATGTGACTCCAGTCCCACACCAACATGGTTGACACTTAATTGCTCTCTGAAGTAGCCTAACAAGCCACTCAGTTACCATGACCTTCTCAGGGCAGCTAAGGATGGGAAATTAATGCTGGCCTTGCCAGCGACGCCCACATCCCTAGAATATATTTAAAAAAATGTTCATTGTTGAATGGTATCCTTGTTGAGTTGACCCTGTCCTCATAGGATACATAACTTTTAGAAGGGATAGGCAAAATGGAAAAGGAGGAGGGGTAGCCCTGATAATAAAGGATGGGATAAAGATAGTAGAGAGAAAGGATCTTAGCTCCGAAAATCAAGAAGTAGAATCAGTTTGGGTGGAGCTGAGAAACAGCAAGGGGCAGAAAACATTGGTGGGAGTTATTTATAGGCCCCCAAACAGTAGTTGTAATGTAGGGCAGAGTATAAATCAGGAAATTAGAGGCACATGTAACAAGGGTAATACAGTAATCATGGGGGACTTTAATCTACATATAGACTGGGCAAACCAAATTTGCAGTAATATTGTGGAGGACGAATTCATGGAATGTATACAAGATAGTTTCTAGATCAGTATGTTGAGGAACCAACTCGAGAACAGGTTATTTTAGATCTAGTATTGTGCAACGAGAAAGGGTTAATTAATAACCTTGTAGTAAAGGGGCCTTTAGGGAAGAGTGACCATGATAGAATTTTATATTGAGTTTGAAAGTAACTTAGTTAAATCCGAAACTAGGGTCTTAAATCTAAACAAAGCAAACTACGTAGGTTTGAGGGGCAAGTTGGCTAAGGTAGATTGGGAAACTACATTAAAAGGTATGACAGTGGTCGAGCAATGGCTAGCATTTAAAGAATTAATACATAATTTACAACAAATATACATTCCTTTAAGGCACAAAGACCTCACAGGAAAAGTGGTCCAACCGTGGCTAACAAGAGAAGTTAAAGATAATGGGCCCGAAATTCAGCTTTCCGGCTTTCTGCGGGTGCAAGCATCGCGCGCGTACTTGCCTACCGCGCCTGCTGTTGTGCTTTGGGCCCACGAGGACTTCGGGTCCTGGGCATCCTGCAGCTGCCGGCGCGCAGTGCTTGTGTATCCCAGGGGCGCAGTTAGTTCGAAGCGTCCCCTGGGATCACGTGGGCCATGGAGAGCCAATCCTAGCAGGGCATTTTCATTCATAGATTTGATAGGAAGACCTGTCAAATCTATGAAGAGATCAGCCCCAAAACCACACTTAAACTTCAAATAAATTTTAAAAGAACATCACATTTTTAAAATAACTATAAGTTACATAAATTAACTACTTTAAACAAAAATTTAAATTTTTGAAAAAATTAATTATACTTTTTAACGGTGCTAGAAATAAACTTACCTTTCTTTAAAGTATCTAAAAAAGATAAACCTGTTGAAAAAATGTTTAAATTGTAATTAATTAACCCCTTACCTTGTTAAAAACAGGCCTTGCGCCTCCTTTTTAAAAGTGCAGCTTCTTCATACTTACCCTCCCGGAGAAACCTGAAAAAAAACCGAAGTTCACTGCGTGCGCGCAGCCTCGCCTGCGCACGCGTTCGACTTCTGAACCCCTCCCTTCAGAGGAACGGAAGTTCTGGTTTCCCGCGCATGCGCAGTGCATGCAGGAAACCGGCACTTCAGGTGGCCTTACGGGTGAGTACACAGCGCGTACTCACCCGACAAGAGCGAATTTCTGGCCCAGCATTAGCTCAAAGGAAGAGGCTTATAATGCTGCCAAAAAGAGTAGTAAGCCTGAGGATTGGGAGGCTTTTAGAATTCAGCAAAGGAGGACCAAGAAATTGATAAAGAAAGGGAAAATAGAATATGAGAGTAAACTAGCGAGAAACATAAAAACAGACTGTAAAAGCTTCAATAGGTATGTAAAAAGGAAAAGATTAACAAAAGTAAATGTGGGTCCCTTACAGGCTGAGACAGGAGAAATTATAATGGGGAATAAGGAAATGGAAGAGAAATTAAACAAATACTTTGGCCGCGAATTTAATAGAGGAGGCGGGTTGCCTGGTGGGCGGGTTCCAGTCCCGCTGCCTGTTTCAGCCGCTCCTGAATTGAGATTTTAAGTGGCCTATTAAGTCCTGTCGTGCGTGCTGCCCAGTCCAATGACTGGGATCGGGTCTGTTAGTCGCCTCTGATGACGTCATTGCTGCAGTTGTTTTTAAGGGGCCCATGCAGCCTCAGCCTTTCATTTCTCATTTCTGCTCGTGTTTGAATGGGCCCAGGCTACAATGAGTGCTGCAAAAGCCAAGGCTGCTCCACATTTCAATGAGGACACCCTCCAAGCTCTTGTGGAGGGAGTAAGAGGGTGCAGGGAGATTCTATTTCCTCCCAATGGCCAGAGGAAGCCTCCTCAGCAAACAAAGGCAGCCTGGCTGCACATTGCTGAGGATGTCAGCGCGAAGTCCATTTGTTCACGCACCTGGGTCCAGTGCCAGAAACGGTTTAATGATCTTCTGCGATCATCAAAAGTGAGTATCACATCACACTTACCTTCAATCTGCTTCCCTTCTCTTCTCATCACCAGCACTCTGCTTTGTAAGCCTGCTCCTCCACATCCCACCTTACCCTTACTTCCCTTGCACCCTTAGCTATCCATCTCTCTCCCTGTATTCAATTACTTCACCATCCTACTATGCACCCCTCACACTCGCTCTCACTGTTATGCAATGACAACAACTAACAACGCACAGGGAGGCAGCTTCCTCTTGGCACCTCACTCCATCTTGGTCTCCCTCTAAGCTTAATAGTTATGGATTCTTCACAGTCACTCCATCACTCTCACTGAAACTCCACTTTTATCCCTCCTTGCAGGAAAAGATAGTCCACAATAAGAGGGAGAGAGCGAAGACAGGAGGAGGCCCACCATCCCTGTCGACATTGACAAGTGCTGAGGAGGCTGTGCACGAGATCCTGGGAGGTGGCGAGGAGCTGGAAGTGGGGGATGGAGAGATGGGCGCACTAGATGAAGCTAGTGACAGAATAGATTTTCAACACTCGCATTTAGATTTCATGATTGACTGCAATGGCATATGATGTTCATAGAGATTGACTTTGTATCATCTGCACAATAGGATGTGTCTGCTACCTAAAAATCAGATGTCTCACTCATGCCTTTACTCCCCCACAGGACCATCGAGAGCCCCCCTCCCCACTGTCCAGGAGGAAGAGCTGGACGACTCCTCAGAGGAACCTGCAGCCTCTGAGGGAGCAGCGTCACCAGAAATCAGCGCACCCAGCACCAGCGCAGATACGCACACCTCGGCGGGGCCTTTGTGACATAGAGTGGTGTTGTCACCTGGTGTATCACAGCTCACAAGTGAGCATCAGCAGATGGTGGAGACAGCGACAGCACTGGAGAGTCCTCATCGGAGGTCGCAGGATGCTCCGAGCTCTGCTCAGTTGCATGTAGACGCTGTGCCTCTGGGGCCATCCAGAAAGAGACCAGTGCTGGAACTCCAGGAACAAGTGCAGGAGTCTGTGACAGGGTTTGCCCTCCAGGCTAACTGCGAGTGTAGAGAGAATGGAGGAGTGCATCTCCAACATGAGCACTGCCTTTGTGGAGGTAATGGCGCATGAACATGCCACCATGGAGAGGGTAGCAGCCTCCATGGAGGACATAAGTCACCAGACACATGAGAACATGGTGACTCTTCTAACTAGATGGTCTGCTATGGAGGATAGATGAGCATCTATTGAGGAGAGACACCAGAGGTACATGGACATCCCCGGTATGAGGATTGTCAGTACTGAGACGGGTCCTCATGGCCCCACTGATGTGCAGCAAGGTGCTCTCCAGCCACTTGCTAGCAGTGAAGTGCGGGTGACTCATGAGAGGGATGTTGGTGGCAGACAACAAGGAAGTGTGGGCTCCTCTCCAAGTGCTCACATGACCATGCCACTGTGGAGCCCTCGGTCAGAGCCCCAGAGTCCTCACCCAACTGAGATGGTCGTCTCAGCCCCTGCACAGCCGCAGGAAAAGCAGACTGTGGAGGAGCCCTCCCAGGCTCCCAAAGCCAGAGGTCGCCCACCAAAGGTGTCTAAGCAGGTGCAGCATCAAAGTAAGCAAGGTGCCTCTACATCTGCTGAAGCCACAGGGGAAGCACCACGTAGAAGCACCCGTAAAAAGAAGCTAACACACAAATGGTCACAAGAGTAGTGACTTGGGTGTTTTGTTCTGTTGTATATTTTTGATTGTCATCCTTTTGTGGTGATATTAAACAAAAGTGATGATAAACAGTTGAAGTTCTGGCTTATGTGTTCTGGGAAATGGAAGTTGCACATTGTGGGCTCTGGGCGACTTGCATTTGTAATGATGGTGCTGAGAGTGATATGAAAGCACCATTTATTGGAGAGATGATGTATGGCATGTTAAGAAGATTGTCCGCACATTCATAGCGATATGCCAGCCACCTGTGGTTGAAGCGTAAGCTTGCGCAAATCTGGCATGGATGAGTGCGTCCTTTGCGTGACGGCCAGCAACGTGCTCGAGTGCTGCTGCATTGGCTACATCCAGCCCCGCAAGGCGTGCCTTCTCCTCCTTGGCCTCCTCCTCCTCGTCTTACCACTCTTCTTCCGAGGATGCTCTGCGCTGAGCCACTTGTTCCTCAGGCAGCGCTAAGCCACGCTGCTGTGTGATGTTATGCAGGGCACAGCAGACCACAATGATTCTGGACACCATGGCTGGTGCATACTGCAGGGCTCCACCAGATTTGTCGAGGCATCGGAATCGCATTTTGAGCAAGCCGATGGTTTGCTCTAAGATGCTTCTGGTGGAAATGTGGCTCACATTGTACCGCTCCTTGGCCTCGTTTGATGGCCTCCTCATCGGTGTCATGAGCCACATTTCCAGGGGATAGCCCTTGTCACCAAGTAGCCATCCGGAAAGTTGGGTTGGCGGATTGAAGAGCTGAGGCACACTAGACTGTCGCAGGCTGAAGGGGTCATGGCAACTGATGAATCAGTACTCCTCCATGTTGAACACCACTTGGAAGAAGCAATGAGAGTAGCAAGGGCACAGAATGTACTCTGGGTGGGGGACTTCAATGTCCATCACCAAGAGTGGCTTGGTAGCACCACTACTGGCCGAGTCCTGAAGGACATAACTGCCAGTCTGGGCCTGCGACAGGTGGTGAGAGAACCAACATGAGGGAAAAACCTACTTGACCTCGTCCTCACCAATCTACCTGTTGCAGATGCATCTGTCCATGACAGTATTGGTAGCAGTGACCACCGCAGAGTCATTGTGGAGACGAAGTCCCGTCTTCACACTGAGGACACCCTCCATCGCGTTGTGTGGCACTACCACCGTGCTAAATGGGATAGATTCAGAACAGATCTAGCCGCTCAAAACTGGGCATCCATGAGGCAGCAGCAGAATTATATTCCACTACAATCTGTAACCTCATGGGCCCGCATATCCCTCACTCTACCATTACCATAAAGCCAGGGGACCAACCCTGGTTCAATATGGAGTGTAGAAGAGCATGCTAGGAGCAGCACCAGGCGTACGTAAAAATGAGGTGCCAACCTGGGGAAGCTGCAACACAGGACTACATGCATGCTAAAAAGCAGAAGCAGCATGCTATAGACAGGGCTAAGCGATCCCACAATCAACGGATCAGATCAAAGCTCTGCAGTCCTGCCACGTCCAGTCGTGAACGGTGGTGAACCATTAAACAACTAACGGGAGGAGGAGGCTCCATGAATATCCCCATCCTCAATGATGGTAGAGCCCAGCACGTGAGTGCAAAAGACAAGGCTGAAGCGTTTGCAACCATCTTCAGCCAGAAGTGCCGAGTGGCTGATCCATATCGGCCTCCTCCTGAGGTCCCCACCATCACAGAAGCCAGTCTTCAGCCAATTCGATTCACTCCACGTGATATCAAGAAATGGCTGAGCGCACTGGGATACAGCAAAGGCTATGGGCCCTGACAACATCCCAGCTGTCGTGCTGAATACGTGCTCCAGAACTAGCCGCGCCTCTAGCCAAGCTGTTCCAGTACAGCTACAACACTGGCATCTATCCGACAACATGGAAAACTGCCCAGGTATGTCCTGTCCACAAAAAGCAGGACAAATCCAATCAGGCCAATTACCGCCCCATCAGTCTACTCTCAATCAATCATTTTTGCTCTCTAAGTTAGGGAAGGGGGTTAAATTAAGAGCTGAGAAACTGTAACTTGCTAATACTTATTAAATTAATAACTTAAACTAAATAAAATAAATTAATAACTTAAACTAAATAAAATAATCAAAGTATAAATCTAAAATATCGATTGAATAAAATCTTTAACTAATTAATTAATAAATAAATAAAACAAGGTTAGAGATGGCAGGGCAGGGCAGGTGGTGTGTCGTAACTGCAGCATGTGGGAGTCTGTGGAGAGCATCACGATCCTGAGCAACCACATCTGCAGTAAGTGTCTGCAACTCGAGGAACTTCGGCTCAGAATTGTTGAGCTGGAGTACGAGCTGCAGACATTGCGATGCATCAGGGAGGGGGAGAGATACCTGGACACTTTGTTCCAGGAGGCAGTCACACCCTTTAGGTTAAGTAGTACTTTAGAGTTCATCAGTGGTCGGGGACAGGAGGGTGTGACTGCGAGTCAGGAAGGTATGGGGACCCAGGATGTAGTGATGGAGGAGCCTCAGCCCTGGACCTTGTCCAACAGGTACGAGGTACTTTCTACCAATATTGATGAGGAAAAAGACTGCAGGGAGGATGGGCAAACTGACCATGGCACTGTGGTACAGGGGGCCATCCAAGTGGGGGGAGAAGGAAGGAATGTGGTAGTGGTAGGGGACAGTATAGTCAGGGGGATAGATACTGTTCTCTGTAGCCGTGAAAGAGAGTCCCAAAGGCTGTGTTGCCTGCTCGGTGCCAGGGTTAAGGATATCTCCTCACGGCTGGAGAAGAACTTGGAGTGGGAGGGGGAGGATCCAGTTGTCGTGGTCCATGTAGGAACAAATGACATAGGTAGAACTAAGAATGAGGTTCTGCTGAGGGAGTTTGAGGAGCTAGGGTCTAAATTAATAAGCAGAACAACAAGGGTAATAATCTCTGGATTACTACCTGAGCCACGCGCAAATTGGCATAGGGTCAAGCAGCAGCAGTGAGAGCGGACCGACCTGTGAGGGAACAGGCGAAGGAGGAGCGAGGAAATAAAGCCCGAGGCTCGAGTCCCAGACCGAGCTTTTGGGAGCAGCAGCGAGGGCGGACCTCAACATGCAACATTCGAAAGTGACGTCAGAGATTAAAAGTGACGTCGGCACAAGGGAAGGAGCTGATTGGTAAGTAGGACCTGGTGAGTATTTCTACAGTCCAGTCGTTAAAGTAAAAGTAAGGTCTCTAGCTTAGAGTAAGTAGTGTTTAAAGTGAAGTAAGGTCCGTAGCGTATTTAATATTCTTTAATTTAAAGGAAGTAAAGGGAGTAAATTAAGGGTAGGACATGGCAGGGCAGCTCGGCAGCGCGGAGTGCTCCTCCTGTGCTATGTGGGAAGTCAGGGACACTTTCGGTGTCCAGGGCGAACACGTGTGCAGGAAGTGTCTCCAGCTGCAGCTACTCAAAATCCACGTTTCGGAGCTGGAGCTGTGGCTGGAGTCACTGTGGAGCATCCGTGAGGCTCAGTTCTTCGTGGATAGCACGTTTAACGAGGTGGTCACACCGCAGGTAGAGTGCACAGGCAGACAGGAA
Organism: Squalus acanthias; assembly: GCA_030390025.1. Classification (NCBI taxonomy): domain Eukaryota; kingdom Metazoa; phylum Chordata; class Chondrichthyes; order Squaliformes; family Squalidae; genus Squalus; species Squalus acanthias. Next base: position 120,570,636 of record CM059426.1, on the reverse strand, counting down.
ATGGGTGACCGCCAGACAGAGTAAAAGAACTAGGAAGGTAATGCAGGAGTCCCCTGGGTCCATCTCCTTCTCCAACAGACTTTCCGTTTTGGATACTGCTGGGGGAGATGGTTTCTCAGGGGAATGCAGCAAGAGCCAAGTCCGTGGCACTACGAGTGGCTCAGCTGCACAGGAGGGGAGGAAAAAGAGTGGAAGAGAAATAGTGATAGGGGATTCTATTGTAAGGGGAACAGATAGACCTTTCTGTGGCCGCAGACGTGACTCCAGGATGGTATGTTGCCTCCCTGGTGCCAGGGTCAAGGATGTCACTGAGCGGCTGCAGGACATTCTGAAGGGGGAGGGTGAACAGCCAGAGGTCGTGGTCCATATCGGTACCAATGACATAGGTAGAAAGAGGGACGAGGTCCTGCAAGCAGAATATAGGGAGCTAGGAAATAAATTAAAAAGCAGGACCTCAAAGGTAGCAATCTCAGGATTACTCCCAGTGCCACGTGCTAGCAAGAGCAGAAATAGGAGAATAGACCAGATGAATGCGTGGCTGGAGAGATGGTGTAGGAGGGAGGGATTTAAATTCCTGAGGCATTGGGACCGATTCTGGGGAAGGTGGGACCTGTACAAGCTGGATGGGTTACACCTCGGCAGAAACGGGACCAATATCCTCGCAGGGGGATTTGCTAGTGCTGTTGGGAAGAATTTAAACTAGTTTGTCAGGGGGCTGGGAACCTAAGTGTGGGCCCAGAACGGAGAGAAACAAAGCTGGAAGTGCAAGTTAGAAAAGTAGTCAGCAAAACTAGTAGGGAGCAGAATCAAAGGCCAACAGTAAAGAGGGTCAAAGTGCAGAAAAATATTAAACAGGCAAAGTTGAAGGCACTTTATCTAAATGCACGTAGCATTCGCAACAAGGTGGATGAATTAATGTCACTAATAGAAGTAAATGGGTATGATGTAATTGCCATTACAGAGACATGGTTGCAGGGTAACCAAAGCTGGGAACTGAATGTTCCAGGGTACTCAACATTTAGGAAGGACAGACAAAAAGGAAAAGGAGGTGGCATAGCGCTGTTAATAAGGGATGAGATCGGTACGGTAGAGATAAAAGATCTTGGCTTGGCAGATCGTGATGTAGAACTGGAATCAGTTTGGGTGGAGCTAAGAAACAGCAAAGGGCGGAAAACATTGGTGGGAGTTGTGTATAGGCCACCAAACAGTAGTGGTAATGTAGGGCACAGTATCAATCAAGAGATTAGAAGTGCATGTAACAAGGGCAATACGGTAATCATGGGGGACTTTAATCTACATATTGACTGGGCAAATCAAATTACCACTAATGGTGTGGAGGACGAATTCTTGGAATGCATGCGAGACGGTTTCCTGGATCAGTATGTGGAGGAACCAGCCAGGGAACAGGCTAGTCTGGATCTGGTACTGTGTAATGAGAAAGGGCTAATCAATAATCTTGTGGTAAAGGGGCTTTCAGGGACAAGTGACCATAATATGATTGAATTTTACATTAAGTTTGAGAGTGATGTAGTCCAATCTGAAACTAAGGTCTTCAATCTAAACAGAGGAAACTACAAGAGTATGAGAGACAAGTTGGCCATGGTAGATTGGGAGACTACACTAAAAGGTATGAAGGTGGACATACAATGGCTAACATGCAAGGAAATAATGCATAATTTGCAACAAACATATATTCTTCTAGGGCATAAAAACCCAAAAGGAAAAGTGATCCAACCATGGCTAACAAAAGAAATTAAAGCTAGTATTAAGTCAAAGGAGGAAGCTTATAAAGTTGCCAGAAAAAGCAGTCAGCCTGAGGATTGGGATCTTTTTAGAAATCAGCAAAGGGGGACCAAGAAATTGATAAAGAAAGGGAAAATGGAATATGAGCACAAACTAGTGAAAAATATAAAAACAGATTGTAAAAGCTTCTATAGGTATGTGAAAAGGAAAAGACTGGCGAAGGTAAATGTAGGTCCTTTACAGTCAGAGATGGAAAAATTTATAATGGGGAATGAGGAAATGGCTGAGAAATTAAATACATATTTTGATTCTGTCTTCATGGAGGAAGACACAAAAAACCTACCAGAAATACGAGAAAACCAAGGATGTGATGAGAATGAGGAACTTAAAGAAATTATTATTAGTAAAAAAACAGTACTAGCAAAATTAATGGGACTAAAAGTCGATAAATCTCAAGGACTGGATGACCTACATCCTAGGCTTTTGAAAGAGGTGGCCATTGGAATAGTGGACGCATTGGTTGTCATCTTCCAAAATTCTATAGATTCTGGAACGGTTCCTGCAGATTGGAGGATAGCAAATGTAACCCCGTTATTTAAGAAAGGAGGGAGAGAGAAATCGGGAACTTACAGACCTGTTAGCCTAACATCAGTAGTTGGGAAAATGCTGGAATCTATTATAAAGGATGCAATAACTGGGCACTTAGAAACTAATAGTAAGATTGGGCAGAGTCAACATGGATTTATGAAAGGGAAATCCTGTTTGACAAACCTATTGGAGTTCTTTGAAGATGTAATGAGTGGAGTAGACAAAGGGGAACCGGTAGATGTGGTGTATCTGGATTTTCAGAAGGCCTTCAATAAGGTCCCATACAAGAGGTTGGTGAACAAAATTAGGGCACATGGAATTGGGGGTAATATACCAGCATGGATTGAGAATTGGTTAACAGACAGAAAACAAAGAGATGGGATAAACAGGTCTTTTTCAGGATGGCAGGCTGTGACTAGTGGGGTACCGCAAGGATCGGTGCTTGGGCCCCAGCTATTCACTATTCACAATCTATATCAATGATTTGGATGAGGGGACTAAATGTAACATTTCCAAATTTGCTGATGATACAAAGCTAGGTGGCAGTGTCAGTTGTGAAGAGGATGTGAAGAGGCTTCAAGGGGATCTCAAAGGCTCAGTGAGTGGGCGAGAACATGGCAGATGGAATATAATGTGGATAAATGTGAAGTTATCCACTTTGGTAGAAAAAACAGAAAGGCAGAGTATTTCCTAAATGGTGAAAGATTGGGGAATGCAGATGCTCAAAGGGACAGGGTTACTTAGCAATCTCATAGTAAAGGATCCTCTGGGGCAGAGTGATCATAATATGATGGAATTTTACATTAATTTTAGAGCGACTTGCCTAAGTCCGTAACTAGAGTCTTAAACTTAAATAAAGGCAATTACAGAGGTATGAGGGACGAGTTGGCTAAGGTAGATTGGAAAAATAGATTAAAAGGTATGGCGGTAGATAAGTAGTGGCTAGCATTTAAAGAAATATTTCATAATTCTTAACAAAAATACATTCCATTGAGAAACAAAAACTCCACAGGAAAAGTGATCCATCCGTGGCTAACTAAAGAAGTTCAGGATAGCATTAGATTGAAAGAAGAAGCTTATAATGCTGCGAAGAATAGTAGTAAGCCTGAGGATTGGGAGAGTTTCAGAAACCAGCAAAGGAGGACCAAAAAATTGATAAAAAGGGAAAAAGTAGAATATGAGAGAAAACTAGCAAGAAATATAAAAACAGATTGTAAAGCTTCTACAAGTATGTAAAAAGGAAGAGAGTAGCAAAAGTAAACATTGGTCCTTTAGAGGCTGAGACAGGAGAAATTATTATGGGGAATAAGGAAATGGCAGAAACGTTAAACAAATATTTTGTATCTGTCTTCACAGTAGAAGACACAAAAAGCATACCAAAAATGGTGGGGAACCAAGGGTCTAATGAGGGTGAGGAACTTAACGTAATTAATATAAGTAGAGAAAAAGTACTAGAGAAACTAATGGGACTAAAAGCCGACAAATCCCCTGGACCTGATGGCCTACATCCTAGGGTTCTAAAAGAGGTGGCTGAAGAGATAGTGGATGCATTGGTTTTGATCTTACAAAATTCCCTAGATTCTAGAATGGTCCCACTGGATTGGTAGGTAGCAAATGTAACACCGCTATTCAAGAAAGGAGTGAGAGAAAAAACAGGGAACTACAGGCCAGTTAGCCTGACATCAGTTGTCGGGAAAATGCTGGAATCCATTGTTAAGGAAGTGGTATCAGGGCACTTGGAACATCATAACATGATTAGGCAGAGTCAACATGGTTTGATGAAAGGGAAATCGTGTTTGACAAATTTATTAGAGTGTTTTGAGGATGTAACTAGCAGGGTAGATAAAGGGGAACCAGTAGATGTAGTATTTTTGGATTTCCAAAAGGCATTCGATAAGGTCTCACATAAAAGGTTATTACACAAGATTAGTAGCATGGATAGAGGATTGGTTAACGGACAGAAAAGAGAGTAGGGATAAACGGACCTTTTGAGGTTGGCAGGCTGTAACTAGTGGGGTGCCGCAAGGATCAGTGTTGGGGCCTCAGTTATTTACAATGTATATTAAAGACCTAGATGAAAGGACCGAGTGCAATGTATCCAATTTTGCTGATGATACAAAGCTGTGCGGCCGACTGGGAGATGCTGCTGATGTCTGCAGCTGATCCCTGGAAGGAGCCCGAAGCAAAGAAGTTGAGTGCGGTGGTGACTTCGGCAGCCACTGGTAAGGAGTGTCCACACACTCCTCGGGGCTCCAGGTGTTTGTGCAGCATTGTGCAGATGTCAGCAACTACAGCTCGCGGAAGTCTCAGCCTCCTTTGGCACTGCTGCTCACTCATGTGGAGGAAGCTCATCCTCTGCCTGTAAACCCGGTGTTGGGGGTATCTCCTATGGCGAGGTGCAGGCCTGCTCTGACGCCCTCTGCCCTGTGCATCATCAGGTGGCTGAGGAGAAGGTTGGCGCTCCTGCTGTTGGTGCTGCTGCTGTGCCTGGTTGCACTGCTGCCGCGGCTGCTCTTCCTCCGAGTCGGACGACCAGGATAAGAGGATATAAATGGTTCCCATACCGCTGGTATATATCTCAGTCGCAGAATGGAGGTTGTTTGCGCTCAGACAAAGTGGCCAGAGGGTATTCCAAGGAGTTCACACTGCACATGGATTTCAGCCTCAACACTCACAAGATTAGTTGAGCTGAAAAATGTCTCCCAAACCTCAAAGCACTAAGTTGTGCCATGTGAAAGAATGAGAGATTGCAGGACCGCTTTTAAGCTGCTCGAGCAGCTGGCAACAATTCAGATCCTCGCTCAACACGGCTCGATTCAGATCCTCGCTCAACACGGCTCGATTCAGATCCTCGCTCAACACGGCTCGATTCAGATCCTCGCTCAACACGGCTCGATTCAGATCCTCGCTCAACACGGCTCGATTCAGATCCTCGCTCAACACGGCTCGATTCAGATCCTCGCTCAACACAGCTTGATTCAGATCCTCGCTCAACACGGCTCGATTCAGATCCTCGCTCAACACGGCTCGATTCAGATCCTCGCTCAACACGGCTCGATTCAGATCCTCGCTCAACACGGCTCGATTCAGATCCTCGCTCAACACGGCTCGATTCAGCTGGCGTGTTTTTCTGAAGGCTGAAAAAGCTGCAAAATCCAAACAGGCGGTTAAACTAGGATTATCCAGGCAGTTCACAAGCTGTTAACTGCCTCTCCCGCCGTTTGGTGTCGGGTCAGTTTGGGAGCGGCTGATCCGACACTTGCCAAAGTCGCATGGGGGCGGGATGGCGGTGGGTTCGCAGCCTACCGGCAATTTTTCCAATTTTCGCAACAGACCCGCCTCCAAACCTGCCCTCTGAGGTCAATTAAATTCACGGAAGAAGACGCAAAAAAACTTCCCGGAAATAGTGGAGAACCAAGGGTCTAGCAAGAATGAGGAACTGAAAGAAATTAGTATTAGTAAAAAAGTAGTACTGGAGAAATTAATGGGACTGAAAGCCAATAAATCCCCTGGACCTGATGGCCTACATCCTAGGGTTTTGAAAGAGTTGGCTATAGAGATAAAGGCTATTGGTTGTCATTTTCTAAATTCCATAGATTCTAGAACGGTTCCCACGGATTTGAAGGTAGCAAATGTAACCCCATTATTTAAGAAAGGAGGGAGAGAGAAAACGGGGAACGACAGACCAGTTAGCCTGACATTAGTAGTAGGGAAAATGCTAGAATTTATTATTAAGGACATGGTAACAGGGCACTTAGAAAATAATAATAGGATTGGGCAAAGTCAACACGGATTTATGAAAGGGAAATCGTGTTTGACAAATCTGTTCGAGTTTTTTGAGGTTGTAACTAGCAGAATAGATAAGGGGGAACCAGTGGATGTGGTGTATTTGGATTTTCAGAAGGCATTCGATAAGGTGCCACACAAGAGGTTATTTACCAAAATTAGGGCTCATGGGATTGGGCGTAATATACTAGCATGGATTGAGGATTGGTTAACGGACAGAAAACAGAGTTGGAATAAACGGGTCATTTTCGGGTTGGCAGGCTGTAACTAGTGGGGTACCGCAAGGATCAGTGCTTGGGCCTCAGCTATTCACAATCTACATCAATGATTTGGATGAGGGGACCAAATGTAATATATCCAAGTTTGCTGATGATACAAAGCTGGGTTGGAATGTAAGTTGTGAGGAGGATGCAAGGAGGCTTCAAGGGGATATAGACAGGCTTAGTGAGTGGGCAAGAACATGGCAAATGGAATATAATGTGGAGAAATGTGAAGTTATCCACTTTGGTAGGAAAAATAGAAAAGCAGGGTATTTTTTAAATGGTGAGAGATTGGGAAATGTTGGTGTTCAGAGGAATCTGGGTGTCCTTGTACACGAATCACTGAAAGTTAACATGCAGGTACAGCAAGCAATTTGGAAAGCAAATGGTATGTTGGCCTTTATTACAAGAGGATTTGAGTATAAGAGTAAAGATGTCTTACTGCAATTATATAGGGCCCTGGTGAGACCACACCTGGAGTATTATGTACAGTTTTGGTCTCCTTACCTAAGGAAGGATATACTTGCCATAGAGGGAGTGCAATGAAGGTTCACCAGACTGATTCCTGGGATGGGGGAATTGTCCTATGAGGACAGATTGAGTAGACTAGGCCTATATTCTCTAGAGTTTAGAAGAATGAGCGGTGATCTCATTGAAACATACAAAATTCTTACAGGGCTTGACAGGGTAGATGCAGGGAGGATGTTTCCCCTGGCTGTAGAGTCTAGAACCAGGGGTCACAGTCTCAGAATAAGGGGTTGGCCATTTAGGACGGAGATGAGGAGAAATTCAGAGGGTGGTGAATCTTTGGATTTCTCTACCCCAGAGGGCTGTAGAGGCTCAGTCGTTGAGTATATTCAAGACAGAGATCGATAGATTTTTGAATATTAAGGGAATCAAGGGATATGGGGATAGTTTAGGAAAGTGGAGATGAGGTCGAAGATCAGCCATGATCTTATTGAATGGTGGAGCAGGCTCGAGGGGCCAAATGGCCGACTCCTGCTCCTATTTCTTATGTTCTTAAGTTCATCTGACATCCACACACATGCACTTTCCAGCTGGGGTCACTGGATAGCTGTCAGGACTATTTTCTCCCCGTCTCTGGAGCCTGTGCTGAATTCTAGTACTGAATTTTTACCCTGGTTAAAATGAGCTAACTTGGCTGGGACATTGTGGTCTTTGCCCTCTAGGCTACTAGAGCTTTGGATTACACAACTCAATTACTCTTTGAGTGAAAAAGTTCTATTCTAACTTTTTAATTGTAACTTGAGTCCCTGGTATTTGAACATTTCACCCTAAGAACAATTAGTCTGGATCAAGTTTATTAATTCTCTTCATAACCTTAAACTTCAATTAGATCACCTCAAAATAATCTCTTTCCCAAAGAAAACGAACCCAACTTTATTAACCCTTTTTCACAATGCTTGTTAAATGCTTCAATATACGCTCTCGGGCAGTAGTACCTTTCTTAGCAGACCAGAGCTAAACACAGTATGCCAGATGGGGAGAGATCATTTTGTTCAACAACAACACAATTTTTTAATTTGTACCCAATCCCTTTTCTAGTGCAACTCAGTGCTGTTAAGCAGTGTGCTGATGATTTCAAAGATTTATCCACTATAATTCTAAGATTTCTTGCATTATCATACTGTACCACTGATCCATTTAACATTTTGATTCATTGTTCCCGTATTAATAATTTTATGCCTGAACAGTCCCCAAGGATTGGAAGGTAGCAAACATAACCCCGCTATTTAAGAAAGGAGGAAGAGATACAACAGAGAACTATAGGCCAGTTAGCCTGACTTCAGTAGTAGGCAAAATGCTAGAATTTATTATTAGGGACATGGTAACAGGGCAGTTAGAAAATCATAATATGATTAGCCAGAGTCAACATGGTTTTATGAAAGGGAAATCGTGTTTGACAAATCTGGTTGAATTTTTTGAAGATGTACCTAGTAGGATGGATAAGGGGAACCAATGGATGTAGTGTATTTGGATTTTCAAAAAGCATTCGATAAGGTGCCACACATGAGGTTATTACACAAAATTAGGACTCATGGTATTCGGGGTAATATATTAGAATGGATTGAGGACTGGTTAATGGACAGAAAACAGAGGGTCGGAATAAATGGGACTTTTTCAGGTTGGCAGGCTGTAACTAGCGGGGTACCACAAGGATCAGTGTTTCGGCCTCAGCTATTTACAATCTATATTAATGGCTTAGATGAAGGGACTGAGTGTAACGTATCCAAGTTTGCTGATGATACAAGGTTAGGTGGGAAAGTAAGCTGTGAGGAGGATGCAAAGAGGCTGCAGAGCGATATAGACAGGTTGACTGAGTGGGCAAGAACATGGCAAATGGAATACAATGTGGGGAAGTGTGAAGTTATCCATTTGGTAGGAAAAACAAAAAAGCAGAATATTTTTTAAATGGTGAGAGACTGGGAAATATTTGCATTCAGAGGGACCTGGGTGTCCTTGTACATGAATCAGAGAAAGTTAACATGCAGGTACAGCAAGCAATTAGGAAAGCAAATGGTATGTTAGCTTTTGTGACAAAGGGATTAGAGTATAAGAGTAAAGAAGTCTTACTACATTTATACAGGCCATTGGTGAGGCCACACCTGGAGTACTGTGTACAATTCTGGTCTCCTTACCTAAGGAAAGGCATACTTGCCCTAGAGGGAGTGCATCGAAGGTTCACTAGACTGGTTCCTGGGATGAGGGGATTACCCCATGAGGAGAGATTGAGTAGACTAGGCCTATATTCCTTAGAGTTTAGAAGAATGAGAGGTGATCTAATTGAAACATATAAAATTCTTAAGGGGCTTGATAGGGTTAATGCTGGGAAAATGTTTCCCCTGGCTGGGGAATCTAGAACACGGGGTCACAGTCTTAGAATAAAGGGTAGGCCACTTAGGACTGAGATAAGGAGAAAGTACTTCACTCAAAGGGTTGTGAATCTTTGGAATTCTCTACCCCAGAGAGCTGTGGATGCTCAGTCGTTGAGTATATTCAAGACAGAGATCAATAAATTTTGGGGAACTTAGGGAATTAAGGGATATGGGGATAGTGCAGGAAGGTGGAGTTGAGGTAGAAGATCAGCCATGATCTTGTTGAATGGCGGAGCAGGCTCGAAGGGCCAAATGGCCTACTCCTGCTCCTATTTCTTATGTTCTAGGTTTTGTTAAGAACGCTTTAAATGTATTCTTGACTGAAGTCTGTCCCTGGAATGTAAATGCTCTTTGCTGGTTTTTAAATTCCATCCCTTTCTGATGCTTTTCTGTTCTTCTGGCAGGAGAGGATGGCAGTGACAAGAGGAAGAAGGCAAAGGGCTCTGCAGTTTGACAGGACTCGCACAGAAGTGCTGCTGTAGGCTGTGGAGAGGTGGAGAGCAGTGCTGTACCCCACATCAAGCAAAGAAGGTCCCAAAGTCCCACTGGACGCAAAGCGTGGCAGCAGATAGCAGAAGAACTGAACTCTACTGTACTGTCTGACACACATGGAAGCAATGTTAGAAGAAGTTCACTGACCTCGTCAGAAGGGGCAAGATAGGTCACTGAATGGCTATGCTTCTCACCAAAGGAAAGGTGATTATTGTGTGCATCTCACTACATTCCGAGCCTCACAATCTGTCTTTTGCAGATTGTCCTGGGGAAACCTCTTGTCTTCACTCCTTTAAATCTTCTTTCAGTGCCAATCATTCTCACAGCACAAACAAACCCACTACTAGAATTACCCAAGCTTCAATGTCTGCTCATCCGCATTAAACATTTTTTCTTCTTACCAGCACACCCCCCACCCCCTTCTTTAATGGTACTTCTCAATATGTTATAACTCTCATCCCTGTTTCATTTCTTATAGAAGAAAGCAGACCACAACAAAAGGCAGCACCTGGCAATGGGATGAGGAGGGGAAGCCTCCATAAGGGATCTCAACACTTTTGAGGAGCATATCATCTATTCCAAGGGCACTGAATGATGGAGATTGCGAGAGATGGTGAAGTAGGAGGGCAGGTCCCAGCAAAGGGGTTAGTATCCCAAGGATCATCCAGAACACATAATCATCCTACTAGAAAGACTCTCACGCAATCTTTCCACAAGCACTGGAAACGTGTAAAATGCTTTCCATCCTCTGAGTTCCTTGTAATCACTCTGACTTTTTTTGTGTTTTTCCAGGATCTCCTCAGTCTTCCAGAGCCAGGACCTGTCTGACACCAGCCCTTGTAGAAGTAGCAGCAGACCTAGCACCCCATCCCCTCACGTACCCTACCCACTCACTAGCTTCGGGACAACCACCCTGGAAGATTTAGAAAGACAGCAGGGGTAAGCACAAGTGATGAGTCACAGAGCACGGGTGGACAGGAGCAGGAGCTGATGGATGAAGAGTAGCAGGGAGCCTCTTTCCGAAGGTGAGGTCACCTCCCTGCTCAGCGGTTGAGGGCAGTAAACTAGATCTCCAGCTTTTAAGAGAAGGATACTTTCTGAGCACCATAGGTTGGTGGGATGACTGGTGGAATGGCCAAAAGCTGCCAAAAAATGGCAGCTAACGTAGAAGAGATCAGCAATTGCTTGAGTTGTATACTGCTGATTGGCTTACAAAACCAGCAAACATTCTTGTATTGTGCAGCAATTCCTCCGGTCAGAGAAGCCACGATGACAGCTTGAACAGCTTCCACCTCAACAGAGCTGGTCCTGGCAGGAATGTTAACTAGTGCTATGGGGGAGGGTTTAAACTAATTTAGCAGAGCATGAGCACCAGGATTAAACATTAGAGAGGAGAAACAAGGTGCACAGAGGACTGGGAGAGACAAATAACACTAGAGTAAAGAATAGTTCAGAAATAGGAGGGATCAGACGGGGGCCAAATGCAAGACAGTCTAAGATGGGTTTGGTGTGCATGTGCGTAAATGCATGAGTGTGGTAAATAAGATTGGTGAGCTGCAGGCACAAGTTGTTACATAGGACTATGAAATAGAGGCAATAACAGAGATCTGGGTCAAAGAAAGGGAGGATTGGGAACTTAATATTCCTGGCTACAAGGTATTCAGGAAAGATAGGGAAGGAAAAAAAGCGGGTGGCAGCATTGATCAAAGAAACTATTATAGCACTGGCGAGGGATGATGTAGTTGAGGGATCAAAGATAGTATCTATTTGGTTAGAAGTAAGGAACAATAGAGGAGCTATTACGATACTGGGTGTATACTATAGACCAGCAAATAGTGGGAAGGAGATAGAGGAGCAAATTTGCAGGCAAATTACAGAAAGATGCAAGAACTACAGAGTAGTGATAATGGGGGTCTTCAATTATCCTAATATAGACTGGGATAGTAACAGTGTAAAGGGTAAAATGGGGGAGTATTTGGGGAACAGTGATCATAATATTTAGAATAGTTATGGAAAAGGACAAGGAACAATCAAGTGTAACAATACTTAACTGGAGGAGGGCTAGCTTCAGTGAATTGAGGAGTATTAGAATCAAAAATTGGTAGGCAAAACAGTAATTGAACAATGGGAGGCCTTCAAAGAGGAGATAGTTTGGGTACAGAGGGGGGAAGGAATGGCATCCAAAGCTAGAACTCCCTGCATGACTAAAGATGTAGAGAATAAAATGAGATAGAAAAAGGAGGCTATGACAAATGTAAATTCATAATACAGTAGAGAACCAAGCCAAATATAGAAAGTACGGAGAACTGAAAAAGGAAATAAGAGGGGCAAAGAGAGTGTATGAGAATAGATTAGCAACTAACATAAAAGGGATCCCAAAAGTCTTTTATAAACATATAAATAGTAAAAGGGTAGTCAAAGGAAGGGTGGGGCCGATTAGGGACCAAAAAGGAGAAATTCTCGTGGAGGCAGAGGGCATGGCTGAGGTACTAAATGAGTACTTTGCATCTGTTTTCACTAGAGAAGAGGAAGCTGCCAATGTAGTAGTAAAGGAGGAGGTAGTAGCGATATTGGATAGGATAAAAATAGATAAAGAGGATGTACTTAAAAGGTTGGCAGTCCACAAAGTAGAAACATCACCTGGTCCTGATGGGATCCATCCTCAGGGAAGAAAGGGTGGAAATTGCAGAGGCTCTGGCCACAATCTTCCAATCCTCCTTATATATGGGGGTGGTGCAAGAGGACTGGAGGATTGCAAATGTTACACTCGTGCTTAAAAAAGGGGAGAGGGATAAACCTGGCAATGGCAGGCCAGTCGGCCTAACGTTGGTGGTGGGGAAACTTTTAGTGACAATAATCTGAGACAAAATTAATTGGTATTTGGAAAAGTATGGCCTAAACAATGAAAGTCGGCATGGATTTGTTAAAGGCAAATCGTGTTTGACTAACTTGGTTGAGTTCTTTGATGAACGGAGAGCGTTGATGAGAGTAATGCAGTTGATGTTGTGTATATGGACTGTCAAAAGGTGTTTGACAAAGTACCACATAATAGACTTGTTAGAAAAATTAAAGCAGATGGGATTAAAGGGACAGTGGCAGCATGGATACAAAAATGGCTAAAGGACAGAAAGTGGTGAACAGTTGTTTTTCAGACTGGAGGGAAGTATACAGTGGTGTCCCCCAGGGATTGATATTAGGACCACTGCTCTTTTTGATATATATTAATGAGCTGGACTTGGGTATACAGGGCATCATTTCAAAGTTTGCAGATGACATGGAACTCAGAAATGTAGTAAACAATGAGGAGGATAGTAACACGCTTCAGGAGGACAATGACAGACTGATGGAATGGGCAGACACATGGCAGGTGAAATTTAACAGAGAAGTATGAAGTGATTCATTTTGGTGAGAAGAATGAGGAGAGGCAATATGAAATAAATGGTACAATTTTAAAGTGGGTGCAGGAACAGAGAGACCTAGGGGTGTATGTACACAAATCTTTGAAGGTGGCAGGGCAAGTTGAGAAGGCTGTTAAAAAAGCTTATGGGAGCCTTGGCTTTATTAAGAGGCATAGAGTACAAAAGCAAGGAAATTATGCTAAACCTTTATAAAACACTGGTTAGGCCTCAGCTGCAGTACTGTTAAAGGCAAATTCTGGGCACCACATTTTACGAAGGATCTCAAGGCCTTAGAGAGCGTGCAGAAGAAATTGAATAGAATGGTACCAGGGATGAGGTTCTTCAGTTATGTGGACTGGAGAAGCTACGGTTGTTCTCCTTAGAGTAGAGAAGGTTAAAAGGAGATTTGATAGAGGTATTCAAAATCATGAACGGTTTTGATAGAGTAAATAAGGAGAAACTGTTTCCAGTGGCAGAAGGATCGGTCACCAGAGGACACAAATTTAAGGTAATTGCCAAAAGAACCAGAGGCGACAAAAGGAAATATGTTTTTACGCAGAGAGTTGTTGTGATCTGGAACGCACTGCCTGAAAGGGTGGTGGAAGCAGATTCAGTAGTAACTTTCAAAATGGAATGAGATAAATACTTGAAGGGAAAAAATTGCCAGGGCTCTGGGGAAAGAGCAGGGGAGAGGGACTAATTGGATAGCTCTACCAAAAGGCCAGTACATGCACAATGGGCTAAATGGCCTCCTTCCGTGCTGTATGATTCTATGATTCATTCAGGCCTTGGGCTGCACTTTCACCACATCATGAGCTTGCCCATATGTGGCATGAAGCCTTGGAGAGGGTGCACAGGAGATTTCCCAGAATGATACCAAGGATAAGGGACTTCACTTATATAGAGGGATTAGAGAAACTGGGATTGTTCTCCTTAGAGCAGAGAAGGGTATGGGGTGATTTAATAGAAGTATTCAAAATTATGAGGGGTTTTGATAGAATAAATAAGGAGATAACAGTTTCCACTGGCAGGAGGGCCAGTAACCAGAGGACACAGATTTAAGATAATTGGCAAAAGAATCAGAGGGAAGATGAGAATTTATTTTACGCAGCGAGTTGTTATGATCTGGAATGCACTGCCTGAAAGGGTGGTGGAGGCAGATTCAGTAATAACTTTCAAAAGGGAGTTGATATATACTTGAAACGGAATAATTTGCAGGGCTATGGGGAAAGAACAGGGGAGTGGAACTAATTGGATAGCTCTTTCAAAGAGCAGACACAGGCACGATGGGCTGAATGACCTCCTTCTGTGCTGTATGATTCTATGAGCTGGAGACAGACTTGTGTGACAGACCAGATGACATGGGCCAATGTGGCCATGAAAGGTGAGGCTTTTTTGTTATTTGTTCATGGGATTTGGGCATTACTGGCAAGACCAGCATTTATTGCCCATCCCTAATTGCCCTTGAGAAGGTGGTGGTGAACTGCCTTCTTGAACCGCTGCAGTCCATGTAGTGAAGGTACTCCCATAGTGCTGTTAGGGAGGGAGTTCCAGGATTTTCACCCAGCGTCGATGAAGGAACGGCGATATATTTCCAAGTCAGGATGGTGTGAGACTTGGAGGGGAACTTGGAGGTGGTGGTGTTCCCATGCGCCTGCTGACCTTGTCCTTCTAGGCGGTAGAGGTCGCGGGTTTGGGAGTTGCTGCAGTGCATCTTGTAGATGGTACACACTGCAGACACGGTACGCCAGTGGTGGAGGGAGTGAATGTTTAAGGTGGTGGATGGGGTGCCAATCAAGCGGGCTGCTATGTCCTGGATGGTGTCGAGCTTCTTGAGTGTTGTTGGAGCTGCACTCATCCAGGCAAGTGGAGAGTATTCCATCACACTCCTTACTTGTGCCTTGTAGATGGTGGAAAGGCTTTGGGGAGTCAGGAGGTGAGACACTCGCCTCAGAATACCTAGCCTCTGACCTGCTCTTGTTGCCACAGTATTTATGTGGCTGGTCCAGTTAAGTTTCTGGTCAATGGTGACCCCCAGGATGTTGATGGTGGGGGATTGAATGATGGTAATGCCGTTGAATGTCAAGGGGCGGTGGTTAGACGCGCTTGTTGGAGATAGTCATTGCCTGGCACTTGTGTGGCACGAATGTTACCTACCACTTATCAGCCCAAGCCTGAATGTCATCAAGGTCTTGTTGCATGCGGGCATGGACTGCTTCATTATCTGTGGAGTTGCGAATGGCACTGTGCAGTCATCAGCGAACATCCCCATTTCTGACCTTATGATGGAGAGTCATTGATGAAGCAGCTGAAGATGGTTGGGCCTTGGACACTGCCCTGAGGAACTCCTGCAGCGATGTCCTGGGGCTGTGATGATTGACCACCAGCCACCACAACCATCTTCCTTTGTGCTAGGTATGACTCCAGCCATTGGAGAGTTTTCCCCCCGATTCCCATTGACTTCAGTTTTACTAGGGCTCCTTGATGCCGCACTCAGTCAAATGCTGCCTGATGTCAAGGGCAGTCACTCTCACCTCACCTCTGGAATTCAGCTCCTTTGTCCATGTTTGGACCAAGGCTGTAATGTGGTCTGGAGCCGAGTGGTCCTGGCGGAACCCAAACTGGGCATCAGTGAGCAGGTTCTTAGTAAGTGCCACTTGATAGCACCCTAAACGACACCTTCCATCAATTTGCTGATGATTGAGAGTAGACTGATGGGGCGGTAATTGGCCAGATTGGATTTGTCCTGCTTTTTGTGGACAGGACATACCTGGGCAGTTTTCCACATTGTCGGATAGATGCCAGTGTTGTAGCTGTACTGGAATAGCTTGGATAGAGGTGCAGCTAGTTCTGGAGCACATGACAGCCTTTGCTGTATCCAGTGCATTCAGCTGTTTCTTGATATCATGTGGAGTGAAACAAATTGGCTGAAGACTGGCTTCTGTGGTGGTGGTGGTGGGGACCTCAGGAGGAGGCCGATATGGATCATCCACTCAGCCCTTCTGGCTGAAGATGGTTGCAAACACTTCAGCCTTGTCTTTTGCACTAACGTGCTTGGCTCCACCATCATTGAGGATGGGGATATTCATGGAGCCTCCTCCTCCCGTTAATTGTTTAATGGTCCACCACCATTCATGACTGGATGTGGCAGGGCTTTGATCTGATCCGTTGATTGTGTGATCGTTTAGCCCTGTCTATAGCATGCTGCTTCCGCTTTTTAGCATGCATGTAGTCCTGTGTTCCAGCTTCCCCAGGTTGGCACCTCATTTTTAGGTATGCCTGGTGCTGCTCCTGGCATGCTCGTCTACACTCCTTATTGAACCAGGGTTGGTCACCTGGCTTGATGGTAATGGTAGAGTGAAGGATATTCCGGGCCATGAGGTTACAGATTGTGGTGGAATACAATTCTGCTGCTGTTGATGGCCCACAACGCCTCATGGATGCCCAGTTTTGAGCTGCTAGAGCAGTTCTGAATCTATCCTATTTGGCATGGTGGTAGTGCCACGCAACACGATGGAGGGTGTCCTCAATGTGAAGACGGGACTTTGTCTCCAGAATGACCGTGCGCTGGTCACTGCTACCAATGCTGTCATGGACAGATGCATCTACGACAGGTAGATTGGGGAGGACAAGGTCAAGTAGGTTTTTCCCGCATGTTGATTCTCTCACCACCTGTCGCAGGCCCAGACTGGCAGCTATGTCATTCAGGACTCGGCCAGCTCAGTCAGTAGTGGTGCTACTGAGCCACTCTTGGTGATGGACATTGAAGTCCCCCACCCAGAGTACATTCTGTGCCCTTGCTACTCTCAGTGCTTCTTCCAAGTGGTGTTCAACATGGAGCAGTACTGATTCATCAGCTGAGGGAGGGCGGTAGGTGGTAATCAGCAGGAGGTTTACTGGCCTATGCTTGACCTGAAGCCATGAGACTTCATAGGGTCCAGAGTCAATGCCCCGGGCCACTCCTTCCCAACTGTATACCACTGTGCCGCCACCCCTGGTGGGTCTGTCCTGCCAGTGGGACAGGACATACCCAGGGATGGTGATGGAGGAGTTTGGGACATTGGCTGAAAGGTATGATTCTGTGAGTATGACTATGTCAAGCTGTTGCTTGACTAGTCTGTGGGATAGCTCTCCCCATTTTGGCACAAGTCCTCAGAAGTTGGTGAGGAGGACTTTGCAGGGTCAACTGGGTTGGGTGTGACATTGTCGTGTCCGTAGCCGGTGGCGAGGTCGATGCCGGGTGGTGATTCCAGTTTTATTCTTATCGTGTTTTGTAGGGGTTTTTTACAACTGAGTGACTTGCTTTTTATTCCAGATTTATTTAATTAACTGAATTTAAATTCCCAAGCTGCTCGTGGTAGGATTTGAACTCACGTCTCTGGATCATTCGTCCAGGCCTCTGGATTACTAGCCCAGTATTGCCGATCCTTCATCGTCGCTGGGTCAAAATCCTGGAACTCCCAACCTAACAGCACTGTGGGAGTACCTTCACCACACGGACTGCAGCGGTTCAAGGCGGCGGCTCACCACCACCTTCTCAAGGGCAATTAGGGATGGGCCAGCGACACCCACATCCCATAAACAAATTTAAAAAAAAGTAACATTACCACTGTGCTACCGTTCCCTAGAGGCTCTCTCTCATGACAGCAGCACTTCCACATGACTCCTCTGACCACCATCCAAGACTGTCCAAGAGCCAGAAGGCAGACTAATTCCTGCATCTGCTGAGAGTTCACAGCCTGTAGCAGGACTGTCCGGTGTCTGTACTTGAAAAGATTAAGGGCTATCTGTTCCTAGCACCATGCTCCAGCGACGCACCTTAGCACCTTTGCTCAGTGACCTGACAGTGGGAGTTTATTTAGAAGGATACACACCTACAATATCACCCACAAAAATGGGAAAGTGGGAAGCACCATGGTGATAATGGGTAATCGGCACACACAATTTTGTTCACTAAATCAGTGTTGAAACTCGGATCACTTTCTTACTGTAAATGAATTGGGAAAACTATTGTGGGTGTGAAATTGCAGATTTGAGATTTGGAGATTCGCTTTGTTTTGATTGTGGGATGTTGTTATTGTATAGAAAGGTGGAAGGAGGCAGTTTGCTCAGGAAGCAGTTGATGGTGGTTCTGAAGAGGGCAAGGTGAATATCTCCAGCAGTTGTCAAGGGTGCTTGTGATTGTTCCTCTTCTACCTTCAAGTAAGGTGTCAGCCTCGGCTCAGTTGGTAGCACTCTTGCCTTGGAGTCAGAAGATTGTAGGTTCAAGTCCCACTCCAGGGACTTGAACACATAATCTAGGCTGACACTTCAGTGTAGTACGGAGTGAGTACTGCACTGTTAAAGGTGCTGTCTTTCGAATGAGATGTTAAACCGAAGCTCTGTCTGCTGAATAAAAGATCCCAACACTATTCAAAAGACAGCAAAGGGGATCGCCTGCTGTCCTGGCCAATATTTACCCCTCAACCAACACCACTAAAACAGATTATTTGTTCTTTTAGCTCACTGTCTTTTGTGGGACCTTGCTGTGAGTAAATTGGCTGCCATGGTTCTCTATACAGTCCCCACTGCTTATATCGGGCGTATTAGTGTTAATGCCATATACCCGCTATATTTTGCAGATAAGACAAAAAGGTAAGTAACCAACATATTTTTAAAAACAGGAAATGTCACTTAGCAACTGCCTCGCCTGCTCTTCTGATTGGCCAATCAGGATGACACTGGATTGCCCCAGTGTCATCAATCAAAATAAAAATAATTTAACAAAAGTGCCTCCTTTTTAATGGGGCACAAACAATAAACATAAAAAGGAAAGGAAACATCAAATTAAATCATAATCTTATCTTCTTTGTCTACAATGCAATCCAGTGCCCACCGGTCGCGGAAACATCCAGATTCTCATCACTAAGGTAATCGACTTTAACGAGGTGCAAACAGCTGATTGAAACTGCTTGAATAACCCATTTTGGGTGAAATTAGCAGAGCTTTTTAAATTGTGGTAAATACACTACAGGGGATTAAATAAATGTGAACAGCTGATTGAAATCAGTGCAAGTGAGGTGAAATTGGAAGTAAAAGCAATGTCTGACAATGTAAAGCTTTCGGAGAGGTTAAATGACTCTGAGCTAACAATTAAACAGCAAACTGGATATTCTTCTCTTCTCCTCCA